>LR812524.1:54443537-54611037 GCA_903798195.1 Danio kyathit | reverse complement strand
ATATATATATATATATATATATATATATATATATGTATATATATATATATATTAGGGATGCACCGATCCCGATACTTGGATCGGATATCGGTTCGATATTGCATATTTTTGCTGGATCGGGTATCGGCCTGCTGGTACCGATCCAAATCCGATCTTGCGCGTGCGCTGTATTTTGTGTAATTTATAAGCCAACAAAAGCCACGAAGGAAGCCTATTATAAAGCACTAGAAAGTTGACAAGCAGACCTACTATATCATAAATGTTTTGAAGCCATTCTATAGTTTAATGTGAAGCACAGATGAATATTCACGTGGTTAATTTCATGTTCACTTCAGCGCTTCCCGCCGCTGCGCCTGTCAATCATTCTCCATTCATTCACAATTCAAACTGCGTGTCGCATTCATGACAGCACGAAAAACTTTCTCCAAGACTATTTGTTCTTGTTAGTTTAAATAATCAGTGTGGAAATGCATTTAGTTTAGCATTAAATGGGTTCATTTTGACCTGAAACATGGAGATCATTGCTGTTTCTAAATCACGCGCAGTGTCTGTTAGATCAGCTGATCGCATTCACAACACTGGAGTAGGGTTAGCTAGCCTATTATCTCCGCTTCACACACAAAATAGGCCTACCTGAAACTTTAAATTAGAAAAGTCTCAATTATCATTGGACATCCTCAACGCACTGATTTCTCCCCTTTGTGCTGCTGTTAGAAGTGTCCGTATACCGGAGGGCTGCGCGCTGTATCTCAGTGATGCAAGCGCTTCATTCAGGCACCGGCTGCGCAGACGCGACATGCGCCGCTCCGTAAGATTATTCTTATAATAGGCTAAGTTTATGTTATTATGTTCCTTCCGCGAATGTTTGCTCCTTCTTATGTTTGTGCCGCGAAAAGTTTGTAAAGCCTGGCTCATTGTGGTTTAGTTGATTAAATTATTAAAAGTGAAAATGACGGCCCGGGGGGCATGTGAATTGTCATTAACAGAAAAGTATTTAGCCTAATATAGGCTACTCTTAAACTGTGAATATTTCGCTGTAATTTTATATATATATATAAACATTTTATTTTACAGACCAGTTTGTCAGATTGAGCACTAAAGCATATAAGCGGACCTTGTTTTGAACTTCACCTCAAATATTCTTGTTTATTTTGTAGCCTAGATAACTGACCAACAAAACTACATTAAACAAAACCAACAAATTATACCAAACGAAATTCGTTTAAAAAAGATAAATTTTCAGACAAAAAATTATTTTACAGACATGCTTTCAGTTTCTCCATCTCACGCGGCTATAGGCGAGGGAATGTTTATTAAGTAAAACTGGCCTCAGACGGTTTAGTTTAGTCTGCTTCAAACCTGCAGGAAAATATCAGGCTTTGCTAAAAAGCTGATTGTTTTACCAATGATTAGGGTCAATAGTGGTAGCCTATTACAGATCTCAATGAAAAATCTGAATATTAAAAAGGAAACATAGGCTGGACCACATCAGATCAACGTCATAATGAATGCTCAAATAATGTAGTCCATAGTTTATAGCAAGCATCATATTTAGTTAAATTGTGCCATCTGTCATCTACAGTAGCCCTATAGGTCTGTTATTTTTACTGAAGAAGATATATTATGGGCAACCCAGTGGCGCAGTAGGTAGTGCTGTTGCCTCACAGCAAGAACGTCGCTGGGTCGCAGGTTCGAACCTCGGCTGGGCTGGGTCAGTTGGCGTTTCTGTGTGGAGTTTGCATGTTCTCCCTGGGTTCGCGTGGGTTTCCTCCGGGTGCTCCGGTTTCCCCCACAGTCCAAAGACATGCAGTACAGGTGAATTGGGTAAGCTAAATTGTCCATAGTGTATGAGTGTGAATGTGTGTGTGGAAGTTCCCAGAGATGGGTTGCGGCTGGAAGGGCATCCGCTGCGTAAAATCGTGCTGGATAAGTTGGCGGTTCATTCCGCTGTGGTGACCCCGCAAGGGACAAAGCCGACAAGAAAATGAATGAATGAATGAAGATATGTTATTTGAGTTAATCAGCAGAACTATAGAAACCATATTATGTTAATAAAAAAATAATAATAAAAAACAGCACAATATCGGGATCGGATCGGTATCGGTCGATACTCAGAATTTTAGTATCGAGATCGGATCGGTTTCAAAAAAATG
Source organism: Danio kyathit (assembly GCA_903798195.1). Classification (NCBI taxonomy): domain Eukaryota; kingdom Metazoa; phylum Chordata; class Actinopteri; order Cypriniformes; family Danionidae; genus Danio; species Danio kyathit. The sequence continues at coordinate 54,608,884 of LR812524.1, read as the reverse complement.
GTATCGGTGCATCCCTAATATATATATACATATATATATATATATATATATATATGTATATATATGTATATATATATATATATATATATATATATATATATATATAATAACTCATTTCTAATAACTGATTCATATATTTTTCAAATAATTTCCAAGTGTTGTTTAATGGAGATATGTTTTTTTTCCCTAAGACATTTTAAACATAATAATTTTAATAACTAATTTCTTCTTTTGTCCTGGCTTTGATTACAGCACACAATATTTTAATAGTTATTTTTCAAGATACTAATATTCAGTTTAAAGCACAATTTAAAGGCTTAGGCAAGTCCTGGACAACAATAGCTATTATTTAAAGAGGGTAATAACATTGACTTTAAAAATTATATAAAAAATAAAAACAGATTTTCTTCTATACAACCAAAAAGAAATAAGACTTTCTCCAGAAGATAACTATTATAGGAAATAACGTGAAAATGTCCTTGCTCTTTGGAAATGTCTGAAAAATAATTAAAACTTCACAGGAGGGCTATTGAATTACCTAAAATTGAAATAATTCAAAATAAAATAAATACAGAAAATATTGATGATAATAATAACAACAACACCAACAACAACACCAACAACAACAATAATAATAATAATGATAATAATAATAATAATAATAATAATAATAATAATAATAATAATAATAATAATAATAATAATAATAATAATAATAATAATAAAACATTCATAAAACTATACATACAAAAAAATCTAAACTAATTTAAAATATCAACCTCACCATTAAATGATTAATGTATTTAGTTCAGTGGAGCGAGGGCGTTTTGCTAGGATATGCACAACAGGGAAGAAAAGACTCATGCTCATATTTTTCCTACATAGCGCAAGATCGTGACCTCAATTTTCAAATTCATAAGGCAAAAAGTGCTCTGAATAAGCTTGTCGCAGAAAAGTTAACTAGATTTATTGATTAAAAACACAACAAGTATTGATTTTAAGAGCAAAAAAACAAACATTCATTAAATGGTTACATACATGCCCACTTCGTGTCAAGAAACATTCATATCAATTGTGATTCTTTGCTGACCTTATAAATGCAGCTGAAATTTATCAACCCTCGCTTTAGCATCTGTTATATGACAGAAGGTTGTAGATTCTTTAATGCATATTTTTCCTTTCTGTTTAATTGGTTTGTTAGTTCAAGACCTTTAGCTGTTTACATTAAAGGAACACTACACTTTTTTTTGGAAATAGACTCAATTTACAAGCCCCTTAGTGTTAACAGTTGAATGCTAACTTTTTTAAGCACTTTTAGCTTAGCTTAGCATAAATCATTGAATCGGATTAGACCATTAGCATCTTGCTTTTTTTTTTTAAATGACCACGATGGTTCAGTAATTTTTCTTTTTGAAGCTTGAAGCTGCTGTGGTTACATGAAAAGAGGAAAAGTTGCTATTTTCTAAGGGGGGAGGGGGTTGGGGGGGTGGGGGTGGGCTACTTTGTTTACCCAGATTTTAATTGAAAACAATGGAAAGCAGATTTCAAGCTTGACTCTTCTGTAGTTACATCGTGTACCAAGACCACCAGTAAATGAAAAGTGGCTATAATCTAGGCTGAGATGGCTACAGTAGGAACTACTCAGCCATTTTACATCAAAATGAGTGTAGTTCCTAGCCATATCACACTACAAAATAGCAACTTTTCATCTTTTCATGTAACCACAGCAGCATCAAGCTTTAAATAGGAAAATTACTGAACCATCTTGGTCATTTAAAAAAGCAAGATGCTAATGGTCTAATTCGATTCAATGACTAAGCTAAGCTAAAAGATCCAGAGATCTGCTGAATGGATTCAAAAATGGTAAAACTCAACTGGGAGACTTGTAAAATCATCATTGCGTTGCATTGAAACATCTTGCTCATTAAAAAAAAACAAAAAACAAAAAAAACGAAATGCTAATGGAATAGCAATGTAGCCATTTATTTTCTGTTGGTCTTAGTGCATGACGTAACTACAGAAGACTCAAGCTTTAAATCTATTTTACTCTGTTTTCAATAATAATAATAAAAAATCTGGGTAAATAAAATACCCCCCCTCACCCCTCACAATATGCTTTTATTAACATTCAATTAAATTTCTATTACTTTTTTATTATTATTGTTTTGCATCCAGCAGCAAAAACAGTGACCATATCACCTATAAAATGCTAACAGGTCATTATAATAATTTCACCACTTTAACAACTTCATTTCCCAAGAACAACCAGAATCAGTGGTCAAATCAGCTTAACCCACACCCTTACTGCTAATTATCTCATATTCCAGGAATAATAGCCTTAAATAGGTTTACATTGACACTGGGGACGAGGTGACAAAATGCTTTATTGACACGATTTCAACGAGCTGCAAATATCCGGCAACTGCGTAAAGCCATTTGTGATCGAAGGACACACGATCCTTTTCCAATCAATGGCCAATGTCTGTCGGTGACAGCGAATGGCTATTTCATAACACTCCCCGCGGGGTCTTATAAACACCATCAATAATATTTCACCACCCAAGTGTGTATCGTTTTCACCCTCATATGTTGACGCTGGACACTAATGGTTGTATTATTTTATAGCTTTCCTGAAGGTCACCAATAACATTGTTAGATTGTATTGCATTGCAGTGTTATATTATATTATATTATCGTATATTATATTATTTTATTTTATTATAATATATTATATTATTTTATTTTATTATATTATATTAAAATATTTACTTATTTTATTCTTATTATTAATAACCACATTGATGTATCAGTACAAGATAAACTGCTCAGTTTATAATAAAGCACAATGTTTTTAAATAATATAATATTATTATTATAATAATATATTTTGTATTTCAATTATTTAATCAAAATTTAGATTGTATAAATATTTTGTATATTGTGTATGAGTCTGTTTGTATGCATGTATGTACTGTGTATATACATTGACCGGCCACTTTATTAGGTACACCTGTCCAACTGCTCGTTAATGCAAATTTCTAATCAACCAATCACATGGCAGCAACCTAATGCATTTTGGCATGTAGACAAGGTCAAGACGATCCGCTGCAATTCAAACTGAGCATCAGAATGGGGAAGAAAGGTGATTTAAGTGACTTTGAACGTGGCATGGTTGTTGGTGCCAGACGGGCTGGTCTGAGTATTTAGTAGGTGTAAGGTGTACCTAATAAAGTGGCCGGTGAGTGTATGTATATAGGGCTGCACAATATATAGTTTCAGCAGTGATATTGCATAGTTGTATTGCATTAATAACGATTATTTTTATTGAATTGTTCATAAAATGAAAACTATGCAGTATTATTTTCCATTTGATTATTCAATTTACCTTTATTTGTATAGCGCTTTTTTACAATGTAGATTGTAGATTATTCAATTACTGTATATCTGAATACATTTCAACTCTTTGGAAGAAAAAAAAAACGTGTTTATTTAATTGCCATATTTTTTTCTTTATTGAATTTGTCTACACTTGTAGATTGTTTGTTTTATTTTATGCAGAATCACCCAATCAATCTAAAATGATCAATTCTTTCCAAACTGTTTTTCAACTCATCTAGTAAAAATTGTATTCATATTGCAATATATATCACATAATAAACACAATATCACAATGTGTAATATTTCCAATATCGTGCAGCCCTAGTACACTACCTGACAAAAGTCTTGTCGTCGATCCCAGTTGTAGGAGCAACAAATAATACCTTGACTTCTAGTTGATCATTTGGAAAAGTGGCATAAGCTAGATTTTGGAATTTGAACCCGCATGGACCCAAGATTTTCACAGTTATGTGTCAAGTTTGGTGAAGGAAAAATCATGGTTTGGGGTTACATTCAGTATGGGGGCGTGCGAGAGATCTGCAGAGTGGATGGCAACATCAACAGTCTGAGCTATCAAGACATTTGTGCTGCCAATTACATTATAAACCACAGGAGAGGGCAAATTCTTCAGCAGGATAGTGAGTGCTCCTTCTCATACTTCAGCCTCAACATCAAAATTCCTGAAAGCAAAGAAGGTCAAGGTGACCCAGGATTGGCCAGCCCAGTCACCAGATATGAACGTTATTGAGCATGTCTGGGCTAAGATGAAGGAGGAGGCATTGAAGATGAATCCAAAGACTCTTGATGAACTCTGGGAGTCAAGCAAAAACACTTTATTTGCCATTCCAGATGACTTTATTAATAAGTTATTTGAGTCATTGCAGAGATGTATGGATGCAGTCCTCCAAGCTCATGGGAGTCATACACAATATTAATTCATTTTCTACTGCACCATGACTTTATATTCTATGCTGTAAATTATTTCTGTTAAGTGACAAGACTTGTGTCTAAGTAAAGTCAGACATTACTGTCCTACTTAAATAATTTAAAATCAAGGCATGATCAAATTTTAATTTGGTAAAATAAGCGTAATCTAGAGGCCTTTGCCTTTCATATAAGCCACTTCTGATACCAAATGATCAACTAGAAATCAAGTTATTATTTGTTGTTCCTAAAACTTGGATAGACGTCAAGACTTTTGTCAGGTAGTGTATATATGGTGTGTATAAATGTGTACATATATGCATTTATAGGAGTACATTTTGTCTTTTTTTTTGTTCTATTTGCTTTTAGATTTTTGTTTTCTGCATTTGCTTACACATTTTTTTATTTTACCCGACATGGATGTTGTTTTTAATATTTGTTTATGATTGTGAATCACTTTGAGTTGCATGTTATGTAGGAAATGTGCTATACAAATAGCATGTATTATTAATTTTTAATCAAAAATTCCACAACCATGCAGCAATAGTCTTTGTATATATTAAAAATGAGACAACTATGCAAGTGACACTCCGCACCTACAACATCAAGTAATACAAATCACATATAGGAGCTGAAATGTGACAAAAATAAACTCAAAATGCAAATAAATACTAATGCTTATAATATTTACAGCATTTTGGCGACGCAGTGGTGCAGTATGTAGTGCTGTCGCCTCACAGCAAGCAGGTCGCTAATTCCAGCCTTGACTAGGTCAGTTGGCGTTTGCATGTTCTCCCTGCATTCGAGTGGGTTTCCTCCGGGTGCTCCGGTTTCCCCCACAAGTCCAAAGACATGTGGTACAGGTGAATTGGGTAGGCTAAATTGACCGTATTGTATGAGTGTGAAGGAGTGTGTATGGATGTTTCCCAGAGATGAGGTGCAGCTGGAAGGGCATCCGCTGCGTAAAACATGTGCTGGATAAGTTGGCGGTTCATTCCGCTGTGGCGACACCGGATTAATAAAGGGACTAAGCTGAAAAGATTTTTTTCTGATTGAAGGTCACCAGTAACACCAGCGATTTCTCTCTTTTCCACAAGATTACATATAACATATGTAGCATATTGTGACAGCAGACATATAAACACACACACACAACCGCACTTCAGTCAAAGGCTGTCCCAATTTTGTAGTAAAACAAATTAGCGGCTACGTAACATAAACCGCCCTTTAAGAAACCCAGAATCCTCAGCTTTCCCTCTCTGTTCTCTGAAATGCTGTCAGTTCGAGTCTCCGTCTCACTTTGAATGTGCATTATCAGTGTCCGAGGTGTTATATTTGGAGCTGTAATCTGCGCACACAAAGGAAAGGGCTCTATCTCTTCCTCTGCCACCCCGCGGCTCAAGTATCACCGGCCCCTTTTTACAAACGCTACTAAAAGCCCAGGCCAGCCGCTCATATTTCCCTTTCCCTCCAGATTATGAATGATAGGGCAACTCTTTTTACATTCATTACACAAGCGAGCATGCATAATTGATTTTGCTCAAATGATGGCACCCCGAAATATTCAGCTGAGTTATGGCCGGCTCTTCTAGCCCAAAATGATTCTCCTTGTGCACGAGATTTATCAGCAACCCTTGATGCGTTGCAAAAAAGCAGCAAGGTCGTGCGAATGCATAGTGTAAGGAATCGGCTGCTTTAGCTTTATTACAGTTATTTTCACCTGCCAACAGACAGGACAGCATTAAACAATAGAAATAAATAAAAAACCTTACAAATAATAGTAATTAATAATATTTAATTATTAATAAAACAACAACAACAATAATATTTATTTTACAACACATGGAAATAACCTCAATTATTTTTGGTTATGCAATATAAACACTCACTGGCCACTTTATTAGGTACACCTGTCCAACTGCTCAACCCATATTTCTAATCAGCCAATCACATGGCAGCATTTAGGCTTGTAGACATGGTCAAGATGATCTGCTGCAGTTCAAACCGAGCATCAGAATGGGGACGAAAGGTGATTTAAGTGACTTTGAATGTGGCATAGTTGTTGGTGCCAGACGGGCTGGTCTGAGTATTTCAGAAACTGCTGATCTACTGGGATTTCCACGCACAAGCATCTCTAGGGTTTACAGAGAATGGTCCGAAAAAGAAAAAATATCCAGTGAGCGGCAGTTCTGTGGACACAAATGCCTTGTTGTTGCTGATAGAAAGGCAACAGTAACTCAAATAACCACTCTTTACAACTGAGGTATGCAGAAGAGCATCTCTGAACGCATCTTGAACCTTGAGGCGGATGGGCTACAGCCAGTGCCTAATTTGTAAACTGGGAGGTCCCGGAACAGATCAGGGTAATGGATCCGGCATGTTATCCAAGGATGGAGAGGTGTGTCACGCGCAAAAGTGGGGGTGGTGGGGGTGTGATGTTGGATGGCAGAGGGGTGTCGTGGATGCAGGATGGAAGTGAAGAGCTGAGGGTTGTCGCGGACGAAAGTGAAGAAGTTTGGGGATTCGAAAAAAGAAAGTGAAATTGAACAGCGGAAGGGGGAAGAGGAAGGTTCAGGAGGGGGATCGGTAAAATGAGGTGCCGGATCAGATTTCAGAGGTGCCGGATCCGGCGTGTTCCACAGCAGAAGACCACACCGGGTGCCACTCCTGTCAGCTAAGAATAGGAAACTGTGGCTATAATTTGCACAGGCTCACCAAAATTGGACAATACAGTAGATGATTGGAAAAACGTTGCCTGGTCTGATGAGTCTCAATTTCTGCTGCAGCATTCGGGTGATAGGGTCAGAATTTAGCTTCAACAACATGAAAGCATGGATCCATCCTGCCTTGTATCAGCGGTTCAGGCTGGTGGTGGTGTAATGGTGTGGGGGATATTTTCTTGGCACACTTTGGGCCCATTAGTAACAATTGAGCATCGAGTCACAGACTACCTGAGTATTGTTGCTGACCATGTCCATCCCTTTATGACCACAGTTTACCCATCTTCTGATGGCTACTTCCAGCAGGATAGCGTGTGAATGATCTCAAACTGGTTTCTTCAACATGACAATCAGTTCACTGTACTCAAATGGCCTCCACAGTCACCAGATCATAATCCAAAAGAGCACCTTTGGGATGTGGTTGAACTAGAAATCAAATCATGGATTTGCAGCCGACAAATCTGCAGCAACCATGTGATGCTATCATGTCAATCTGGACCAAAGGGGGTCCAACCCGATACTATTAAGGTGTCCCGAATAAAGTGGCCGGTAAGTGTATATTGCCCAAACATAACCAATTCTAGCAACATTTTAGCTGATTGTGCAACCTCTCTATCTCTATCAGAGGTGTCAGTGTCAGTATAGTTAAAAAAACACTATAGTATTAACTATAAATTACTTTAGTAATTTTTAATGTGGGTGTCTGACAACTGAAAATAGATCTGGTAGCACATATCACAGCCTGTTTTACTTTTTACCTTGCACTTTCTTGTTAACATTTATTATTATTTATTTGTTTAGGACATGCGTTTCCACATTCTGATTCCAATGCCTGATTATTCAATTGTTAAAATTACTGTAATTAAATTAAATATTCTTAAAAATAAAATATGATATGAGTGCATTTGCATTGTGATCACATTATATTGTCATTCTGGAATTATACTGTATAATCAGTGGCATAAAATTAGTGTTTATTCATTCATTTTCTTTTTGGCTTAGTCCCTTTATTAATCTGGGGTCGCCACAGTGGATTGAACCGCCAACTTATCCAGCATTTGTTTTACGCAGCGGATGCCCTTCCAGCCACAACCCATCTCTGGGAAACATCCATACACACTCATTCTCACTCATACACTATGGACAATTTAGCTTATACAATTCACCTGTACCACATGTCTTTGAACTGTGGAGGAAACCGGAGCACCCGGTGGAAACCCACGCGAACACAGGGAGAACATGCAAACTCCACACAGAAATGCCAACTGACCCAGCCTAGGCTCGAACCAGCGAACTTCTTGCTGTGAGGCGACAGCACTATCTACTTCGCCATTGCGTCACCCTAATATTAGCGTTTATCACAATATATTTGGGGCGATGCTGTGGTGCAGTAGGTAGTGCTTTCACCTCGCAGCAAGAAGGTCGCTGGTTCGAGCCTCAGCTGGGTCAGTTGGCGTTTCTGCGTGGGTTTCCTTCGGGTGCTCCGGTTTCCCCCACAGTCCAAAGGCATGCGGTACAGGTGAATTGGGTAGGCTAAAGTGTCTGTAGTGTATGAGTGTGAATGAGTGTGTGTGGATGTTTCCCAGAGATGGCTTGCGGCTGGAAGGGCATCCGATGCGTAAAAATGTGCTGGATAAGTTGGTGGTTCATTCCGCTGTGGCAACCCCGGATTAATAAAGGGACTAAGCCAAAAGGAAAATGAATGAATGATCATATATTCTGGCACTATATATCATTCAACAAAAAATAGATATTGTGACAGGCCTAGGTATTATTTAAAATGATTAAAGTTCAACTGATAATCATTTAACCAATATTTAAGCATCTTCACATAAGTGGATAATGGTTTTGGGAAAATCACATCCACCAAAAACATTGGTGGCATCAGGAGCCATTAGCTGGATGTTCAGTTTATTTATTTTATAATTTTGTCCAAAAAAATAAAAATAAATAAATAAATAAATAAAAAATAAATTATAACTATTTTAAAACAACTTTAAAACATTTACGCCCAATTTCACAAACAGGGCTTAGCTTAAGCCAGGACTAGACCTTAGTTAAATTAGGCTCTTTAAGCCACATTTATAAAAACAGCCTTAGAAAAATACATTACTGGTGTGCACCTGTAGACAAAAAAATGACACTGACATATTTTAAGACATCTCACTGGAAGTTATTTTCAGTTGAGACAGCTCAAACATGCAATTTAATCCATGACTAGCCTTAAACCTTGTTTGTGAAACCGGGGGTTAGTCTTTTCTCTTTTTTTTTGGAAACAACTTCTAAATGTTATTAATTTTGGTTCCAATTTAAATACTTATTATTTATTTGTATATCAAATTGTTTGTAATTTTTGATTATATGTTTTTATTTGCTTAGGCTTTGTGGGAAGTGGTTCAGATGAAGTGTGATGCTTGTTGATGAGGCCCTCAGACTATGCAGCGCCACTGATGCAATCCAAGACCAGCGACGAGATGATCCCAAGGTTTTCATAATCCTGGACCAGGCCGTATCCTGAGCAGCTGCTGTGGTGGTCATGGGAGAATGGAGAGCATGAGACCGATTCCTGTGATGCTCCAGAGACAGACGAGTCTTCGCTGAGGTCCAGCATTCTCCAGCCTCCGGCGCCTAGACTGCAGCTCTGCACAAGACATTTGGCCATAGGAGGAATGGTCGTGCCCAACTGAGGCTGGTTTCTCTCGAGGTTTTTTTAATTCTTCACTTTCACCAATTTGTGAAGTTTTTTCCTCGCCGCTGTCGCCACTGGCTTGCATCATTCGGGATCTGTAGGGCTGCGCATCGATGGATTTGCTCTTCAGTGTTTGGACTCTCAGTAGTGATTATTAAACCACACTGAACAGAGCTAAACTGAACTTAAACACTGAAAACTGAACTGACACTGTTTTAATTTACTATAATCTTCTATGTGAAGCTGCTTTGACACAATCTACATTGTAAAAGCGCTATACAAATAAAGGTGAATTGAATTGTTTGTTGGTTTTGTTTAGCTGTACTGTATGTTTGTTACGATGTATTGTACTCTGTTTTATTTATGTATTAGGGACTACCTCGAAAATGAGATGATTCATCTGAAGGAGCTATTCTATTTAGTAAATTCAAATATAAAATTTAAATAAATTGGTAATGTACATTAGTTATCGGGCACCCAACCATGCAAATAATCTGTATGAGTATTGGTTATTTTATATTTTAGGAAAGAAAGAAAGAAAGAAAGAAAGAAAGAAAGAAAGAAAGATAAAGAAAGAAAGAAAGAAACATTAAATTAAAATAAATTATTTTCACACAATGAAATATATTTTAATAATCATTCATTCATTCATTTTCTTTTCAGCTTAGTCCCTTTATTTATCCAGTGTCGCCACAGCGGAATGAACCGCCAATTGATCCAGCACGTTTCAACACAGCGGATGCCCTTCCAGCCGCAACCCATCTCTGGGAAACATCCATACACACTCATTCACACTTATACACTTTGGACAATTTAGCCTACCCAATTCACCTGTACCGCATGTCTTTGGACTTGTGGGGGAAACCGGAGCACCCGGAGGAAACCCACGCGAACATGGGGAGAACATGCAAACTCCACACAGAAATGCCAACTGACCCAGCCAAGGCTCGAACCAGCAACCTTCTTGCTGTAAGGCGACAGCACTACCTACTGCGCCACTGCGACACCATATTTTAATAATAATATTTAAAATGTTAGTTTAAAAAAAAAAATAAAATCACAATTTTCAATTAAAAAAACTCATTAAATCGCACAACTCTAATCTCTGTACATTAAACAAGGCATAAACAGTAGACGGCGATCACATTACACATCAAACGCAATCACATAAAAGAGAAGAAATGTGAAAAATCAAAGCCAGCAGGCACAGGTTCAGCTAAATGCAAAATTTGAAGCAGAAAATGAACAAATCATATGCTATCAGAGTGCATTATCTTTAAAAAAAGTAATTCAAGGTGAAAGCCGATGCACAGCAAATAATGAATTGCCTCGGGTCAAATATCAAACCCGGTGCGGATTTGTGCAGATGAAGGGTTGTAAGGAGAACAGAAAAAAACAACATCAAATCACAAAGTGCTGATGCTGTAACACATGGAGGAATATGGTGAAAGCTCAGGGGAATATGGGCTGTCATTCAGCTGAATAATGGCACAGACAGACGGCGCTGGTATTTCAGACAGTAGAGGAGTCCATCATCCAGGATAGGTCACTCACAGTCTCATCTTGCTAAAGGTTAGATGTGAACTGTGACCGGTCCACACAACAGGGGCCTTTGACAAAGTGCAGGCGTATGGCAGAGGGACAGAAAAAATGAGGGTCAGAGAGTCTGATGATCTTCTGCTCCTCTAGAGAGCCAACTATGCGGAGAGCAGGAATATTGTCTCATGCATTACTTCAGGGTTAGGAATAGCAGGAACAGAATTAAAGCGGAAAAATAATTAAGGTAGACGTAGATCTGATTAACTATTATGAATCACCAAAGTTTCAAATATTAACTATATATGATATATATGATGTCCATGATTTATCATCAGTGGTGTAAAGTACTTGAGTAAATGGACTTCGTTACTTTACTTAAGTATTTTTTTGGCTACTTTGTACTTGTACTGAGTATCAAAAATATAAGCAACTTTTACTCTTTACTTGACTACATTTTTGATTGAATATATGTACTTTTTTACTCCACTACATTTGAACAGATGCTTACCGTTACTCATTACATTGTGATTGTGCACGACAAGTCGGCATCTTTATCTACCACAGCTAATTTGTTGGGCGGATGAAGCGATATCGCCATCTGCAGGGTGCTGAAGGAACTGTATGCTATTTATGAGCTAAATCATGTGAACGTGAATTAGCAGCTTGCCTAATACCAGGTTTAATTAGCAACATGGCTGCAGCCAGTGATGAAGCCGAAGCTTGAATTTATATGTAGTTTACTAAGTTGAAAAATAACAGTGCTCCTCTTTGTTTAATTTTAATACAGAGAAAACATAATTAATCAATTGAAAAACTACTCAAAATAAAAATATTGCCCCCCTCTGATACTGAGAGATGAATCACATCAAAGTCAGCTCTGACTTTTTTTAACTACGTTTTACTACTTTTTTTTTTTTGATAAATTGTTTGTGCCTTTTTTGAACATTTGAGTTTGACTGAGACTTTTTGTTCTATTTTTTAAATATATTTTGTTCTGCCATTTTGAAACATTAAGGTGTTCAATTTAATTTATATATTAGGAAAATTAAACCTTTCTTGGTGTTCTTTGAGCCTACATTCAGTATGAGTAAAATACTTAAGTTCTTTAAAATCGGATACTTTAATACTTTTACTCAAGTCTTATTGGAATTGGTGACTTGTAACTTGTAATGGAGTAATTTTTACAGTAAGGTATCTGTACTTTTACTCAAGTATGGTTTTCAGGTACTCTTTACACCTCTGTTTATCATGTATTACTGTATTACTTATGATCTTAAGGGCTCTATTTTAATGATCTAGGAGCAAAGTCTAAAGCGCAGGGCGCAAAAGCATTAGAGGCATGTCCAAATCCACTTTTGCTATTTTAAGGATAGGAAAATAGGATGGTCTAACTGGGTTGTGCTTATTCTCTTAATGAGTTATGGGTGTGTTTTGAGCGTAACATGCATTAAACCAATCACAGTCTCCTCTCCCATTGCCTTTGGCACAAGTCGGTTGCGTCACGCCATGGCGCATTTGCTATTTACATAGACTTGTAAGTGGAAAAACTGAATGCTTCACTAGCGACAAAACAGTTAAACAGACCATCTGCAGCACAAGAATAAAGAACGAGCCTCCTCCATTTGGCCTCTTTACTTTCTCTTTACTTTACTTTTACTCTTTACTTTATTCCTTTACTTTTGTGAATAAGGAAACATTGGAAACTCACTCCACTGAAGACATCCATTAGCCTACATATTTATTTTGTTAGCAAAGATTTGTTTCAAAATGAAGAAGATTTTTATTCTCTCAATGTGAAGTATTTTCTAAGTGTAAAGCAGTTAATTTTCTCTTCTCAAAAAGTATGGTGTGTTTGCAGCAAACATGCCAGCCTGTGGTAAAAATACTTTTTGGTATGTCTGTGTAAGATGAGAAACCTGCACAGGAGCAACACTATGAAATAACTGATTGTGTAGAATAACTGAATATGTAAAGCACTGATTATATATGTTAAATAATCATACGAAGCTATATGTGTCAGAAGCTATAGTGAGTAACATATTATAAAGTTATTATCCTAATGACAATGTATGTAAACACTTAGTCCTTTTGCATAAGTGGCATCTATAAAGTGACCTCTCTGCAAAAGCCGTTGCTTACGTTGACATGAGCTAGTGGGCTGAGAGCCAAGAATAACAGGACCACCTAGAGTAAAAACATATCCAAGGATGGTCAGGAGTTAAAACGAGACACCTTGTGTGTCAAATAATCTGTATAAAGATTGTGGAAAACACAGAGACTTTAGGAATTGTCCAGGGGAGACTTCAGAATGCTCTGAGGTCTGCTCTGCACTTTCTCTGCTTTATTATGGAGAGTAAAGTCTATTATTTTGGTATCCAAAAACCTCCAGTCTGATAGTGCCTCAATGATGAAAAGGTCGGCAACTCTGACAAATATGAGAAGGTCGGCTAATACGACAAAAACAACTTCGAAATTCAGTTCTAATTTCAGTAAAGAGTTATATCCAAACACACGTCCTATTCTTATGCCTCATGGTGATGCAGACGTCTTCAAAACCCGACAAGTGGACAAATCTAAACTTGTTTTTATTAAAACAAATATAAATATGCATATAATAAATACTGCTAATAATAATAACATTATAAAAATACAAATTGTAGGTGTCACAGTGTCTCAGTGGGTAGCACGATCGCCTCACAGCAAGAAGGTTGCTGGTTCTAGCCCAAGCTGGGTTAGTTGGAATTTCTGTGTGGAGTTTGCATGTTCTCCCAGTGTCCGCGTAGGTTTCCTCTGGGTGCTCCGGTTTCCCCCACAGTCCAAAGCCATGCGCTATAGGTGAATTGAATAAGCTAAATTGGCCGTAGTGTATGTGTGTGAAAGAGTGTATATGGGTGTTGGCAGTTTATTCCGCTGTGGAGACCCCTGAATAATAAAGGGACTAAGCTGAAAAGAAAATGAATGAATGGATGAATGAATGAATGAATGAATGAATGAATGCAAATTGTCATGAATGAACTGCCGTGGTCTATTTCAGTTTATCAAAATAGCAACGCGCCAACAATGCGCCTTAACACATCTCCTTTTTAGACCAGCACACCCATGAGTCCACAAAATGGCGCAAATTGATTTGCTATTTAAACAACGTGGCACGAAACGTGAAAATAACTGTTGCGCTGGTCTGAAAGCAGCAACAAATCGCACTATACACGTCTTGCACCTTATTGAGCCGGGTGTATGATAGGGCCCTAAATATTACATTACATTATGTGTCCAGAAAACTCAACAACTACACATTATTATTTAATTTAATTTCCAGCCTGGAAATTGGGAAACAGACCAAAATATATATTTCTTTTATTTAAAAGCCATTTTTCCCAAATAAAATATGGGTTAATAGGTAGGTACAATTATTATTATTTTTTTTAGTTTTTTTTTTTTACATATCAATTCACATTTATTTTTAAAATGATAATTTTCTCAGTTTAATCTGTGTTTAAAACTTTATCTATTTGTATAGTGTGTTTTTTAATGTTGATATTTGCATTAAATCTGCCATCTACATAAAAACACTATATACAATTAGAAAAATTGTATAGATTAAACTGAGGAAAAAAAATTTTTATTAATCAGGGGTTGCCACAGCGGAATGAACCGGCAGTTTATCCAGCATATGTTTTACGCAGAGGATGCCCTTCCAGCTGCAACCAGTCACTGGGAAACATCCATACACACTCATAGACACATATACACTACGGACAATTTAGCTTATACAATTCACCCATAGCGCATGTCTTTGGACTCTGGGGGAAATCGGAGCACCCGGAGGAAACCCACGCAAACACGGGGAGAACATGAAAACTCCACACAGAAATGCCAACTGATTCAGCTGAGGCTCGTACCAGTGACCTTTTTGCTGTGAGCTGAACGTGCTACCCACTGCGCCACCATGCAGCCCTAACATTATTATTATTATTATTATAATACATTAAACGTATCATCTACATTAAAAAACACAATATACAACTAAAAAAAGAAAAATAACATTATTATTGTTATTGTTATCACAACAATATTAACATTAGCTTAATTAATAAAAAAGTAAATTGTCACCTATATGCATATTTTTTTTATTGAACAATAATCACCATTACATTATATTATGTCATGTAAGTTAAGAAACTGCACATGTAACAAGCAACAGGAGTAACTCATCATAATAAACAGGCTGTGAGTCAAAAAGTCATAATTTGTCATAATAATTTTAGAAACACATGTTGTGTGACTACTGTTGAATTAGTCTGAGCTTTAAATCAGTGCACTGAATTAACTAAAAGGATTCTGACTTTTCCACAACCCTCACCGTTTACACGCAAACACACACCTGAATCTATAATCTATAGCTGGAGTATCGGTGCATGAAAAAGGGCAACGTCACAAAACACTCGATCGTCAAGTCAAAAAGCTCTCGTTTCCACATGTCGAGGTCGAGAGTGGCATGATTAGATGCTAAAGGGTTTGTAGTAAAAAGCTCAACAATCAGATAGCTTTGAAGGTCGAGAGTACACACACATGAAACATCCTCCCACGTTGTTCTTCTGCATAAAATAGCTATGCAACTCATTTGACCATCTGTTGCTTGCACAAATAGCTCCCTGCGAGTGTGGGGTGCTTTAAAACTTATCCATGCATCCATATTTATTAACATTATATCCCATATGAAAAAAAAAACATAGTTATTTATAGTAACTATAGTGTTTTAGAACCATTATATTTAATAAAACGCTATCAACAAAATAATCATCATAAAATAATCAGAATCTATTACTGTACATAGTAAAGAACTTTAATGTTGTGGTAATTCTATAGTTGCTATGATGACAATAAATATAGCAATATAAACTAATTATATATTACAATACAATACACCACATTTTACTATAGTGAAATCTAAAGTGTACTACAGTATTTACTACAGTTTATCAGCTCACTATAATTAATACTACAGTATGCTGTAGCATTTATTTTAGTGTTGTTATACAGTATAACACATTTTACTATACTATGGTTTAAAAACACTATAGTATTTACTATAAATCACTATAGTACTTTTTTCCTCAGGGATGTGAAGAGTTGAATGTGAAAATATTTTTTAGACATTCAATCATAAGACCGAAACATGTTTTTCATGCTTTTTAATGCTAAAACAATTATATAAAAGGATGGCACAGTGGCTTAGTGGTTAGCACTATCGCCTCACAGCGAGAAGTTCGCTGGTTTGAGTCCCGGGCCAGCTTTCCTCGGGGTGCTCCAGTTTCCCCCGAATGTCCAAAGACATGTGCTATAGGTGAATTGAATAAGCTAAATTGGATGTAGTGTATGTGTGTGCATGAGTGTGTATGGTGTGTGTGTATGTTTCCCAGTATTCGTTGTGGCTGGAAGGGCATCTGCTGCGTAAAACATATGCTGGATAAGTTGGTGGTTCATTCCGCTGTGGCAACCCCTGATAAATAAAAGGACTAAGCCGAAGGAAAATTAATGAATGAATTATATACAATGTCTGTGAATAAAACAACAAAAATGTGAATAAATTAAGAATTACGGCGTGATAAAAGATTCTCAAAATCCCCTATGTAAAAATATTTGACTCTTAACGCAGCATTTCTCAACCACGTTCCTGGAGGACCACCAGCTCTGCACATTTTCCATTGCTGAGTCCCAAATGGTACACTATACATATGTACTTATGCACTTACACACTCAACAGCACAGTATATGTATGTAGTGTCGTCCCAAACAGCACACTAACATTTTTTTTTACTAAGCGGAAATTTAAACCATTTACGGTTTTGTCAGTTGCCAAATTAGCTAAATGAATAACCAAACTACTAAATAACAGAAGGCTCTATAATCACTCCCGTAGAATTCTGAGAGAATTTTGCTTTTACAATCGAAGTAATCCAAAATCAATGCCTGAACGCTCTGCCCCTTACGCTACATGAGCAAAGCAGCGACTGTTGAATGGTGAAGTGTCCAACATTCCACACTTCTTTTTAACGGTTGAATAAGTACATCAGCTTGGTATTTAAAGTATCCAAAACATGCAGTGTTGGTGGTCCTCCAGCAACGTGGTTGAGAAACACTGTTCTAATGTGTCAAAAAACAAACAAGAATTTTGAACCTCATTTCATCCAATGTTCACATTTCTGTGCAAACAGATATACAGTTGAAGTCAGAATTATTAGCCCCCCTGAATTATTAGCTGCCCTGTTTATTTTTCCCCCAATTTCGGTTTAACGGAGAGAAGATTTTTTCAACACATTTCTAAACATAATAGTTTAATAACTGATTTCTTTTATCTTTGCCATGATGACAGTAAATAATATTTGACTAGATATTTTTCAAAACAATTCTATACAGCTTAAAGTGACATTTAAAGGCAAAACTAGGGTAATTAGGTTAACTAGGCAGGTTAGGGTAATTAGGCAAGTTATTGTATAATGATGGTTTGTTCTGTAGACAGTCGAAAAAAAAATAGCTTAAAGGGGCTAATAATTAAAAAAAAATTAAAAACTGCTTTCATTTTAGCCGAAATAAAACAAATAAGACTTTCTCCAGAAGAAAAAATATTATCAGACATACTGTGAAAATGTCCTTGCCCCGTTAAACAACATTTTGGAAATATTTATAAAAGAAAAAAAAATCAAAGGGGGCTAATAATTTTGACTTCAACTGTATATCGATGGATGAACTAAAGCTGGAGTTCTGTAAAGGCTCCGGTATACTTCAAACTAAATCGAACAATGAATTGAAATGGCTTAATTTCGAACAAAATCCAGTTAAAATTGATGTTTGTTTTGAATTCTTTGTTTTGAAAACTGTATACAGTCACACAGCCATTTCAAATGTATGTTTGCCCTCAAATGAAGAACAACAAAGAACTTTGTTTGAAGGATAACGTGGGCTTAAAGTTGCAGTATGCAAATTTGACACTGAAAGCAGCAGCAGGTAGTTCACCTCAGATCTTGAAAGAAAAATAAACCATTTGAAATTGAACTTTAGAACTGTGAGTGTAAGAAAACACATATCGGTGATTCAGCATCTACATTTAATAATGTTAAAGAGGTTTAATATATATTAATTAGATTATAAAACCAACCATTTTGTTGGAGTGCAGTTAGTGCACTATTATGTGCTTCTGAATGGCTGTATTTCAATTTCAGTCATGTTTCGTCTGGTGCAAACAGCCATGTTGCTTATCACTGTAAATCTCCTAACGTAGCGTGTTGTTAATACACAGGGTTACAATGTAACCTGCTCACCTAATGTTTATGTTTGAAAATATTTATATTATTTTCTAATTAATGACCACCTCATGTGGAACTCTGAATCTGCGTCTCATTTTGGAAGTTGCCGGAGGTCGCAATTCAGTCGCATACTTAAAGAGTCTTCCTGACTGAATGAATGAAATACGCGGTTTTCCACCAAGGCAATCTGGGGTCCTGAAATACAACTGGCTTAACTGGCAATGTGCGCGTTAAAGAACTAAAACAAAGACAGACATTCTGGCACGTAACTCACATTTTCAAACCAGAATATCTGACTTCAGCATTGTTTTTCAGATAAACAAGAATGTTCACTTAGCATGTTTCTTAAATATCTGCAAACATATGATGGTATTTTTTATGCTTTAGAAGAGTCAAAAACTGACATACAGCACCTTTAAGACCTTCAAGATCACAGCATGCTATAGGAATGTAACCTTTACCATTGTTTGGTCTAACAGTAGGAACTGTTGAAACATCCCTCACCATCACTTGAGAAAAATCTATGCTAACCAAACTGTTCCCACTGAGCAACATTTAAAACAAGTGATTAAATGTCAAATCTGAGTGCTGTTTGATTGAATTTAAGTTAACATAATTAAATACTGTATGGCTCATCCGGAAGTAAATACAGATCACCTGTCAGGCTCAAACCGCAGGAGGAGCATTGCTTCAAATCAAAACACAGCAAGGCTTAAAGATGAGCTCAATTATCTCTCTTCCGAGTCTGTGTGCAACCACGGTATGAATGCAATAACAAATATCACTATAGAACAACGTGAACCATTAATTACAAAAATAGATTTTGCTTTCTTAAATGAACAGCTTTTTCTGTTAAATAGATGCAGAAAGTCAAAATACACACAACATTTACCATGGGCATGTCCCTTATGCCGAGTTCAAACTGCATGATTTTCGCCCTGATTTTGACTCGTCGACAGGTTGAAAAATCGCAGACAAATGCCTGAAATCACACGCAAATCGGTGCTCGTTCACGTGAGTGACAATCGCACAGTATGAACTATCAAGGACGTGATATGAGAGAATCGCCGATGAGTCGCAGACACCCATCAGATATTTGCCATGCTAAATATCTGGAGATGTCGGCGATTCAAATCATGCCATGTGAAATGTGTTCTGAATGAAAATAACATCAGCGATCAACTACAGCCAATGACAGAGCAGCGTTCATTAGTGTGGGTACTGCAGGCCAGCGGGAGGATGGGGAGAAGTTAAAAGCGCTCATTTTCAGTTTATTTGGACCCCAAAAATGGAGGAAAAACTAGTGTAAATTTGGCAGGAGTACTGTGTCTGTTTGACGTGTCATCTGATCAATATCACAATCAGGTCGAAAAGTAAAAAAAGTTGAGGAGAGATTGTTAATTCTCTTCAAAAGCCAGGTGAGCAACCCAAGTTTCTAAAGCTTCTTTATCCATTATGTAGTTAATAACGAAAGATATATTACGTGACCTCGCGTTGTTTCCATGTCATTTCTCATGTTTGTTTGGTTGTGAGATGCTGTTTGGACGAAGTTGTCTGTGATTCTTCTTATTTTAAAGTTTTACAGTGTGAACTCTCCTGTCGCCGATCCATCCTACAGTGTAAACACAGCAACATCCGTGACACGACTACTTCGAAAATCCTGCAGTCTGAACTCGGCATTACTGAGCATACAACATTTACTGAACTGCCTCTGAAACTCATTTCCTTTTCTGATTATCTCTCATGAGCCAAATGAGAGTGACAAAAAGAAACGTTGACCAAAAGTAAAAAAAAAAAAAAAAAAAGTACAGAAATCAGTGCCATTCATTCCTGTTTTATTCACTGAATATGTTAATTAATGCAGATATAGACAAGTTATTATAGTTAATTAAACTAAAGCCATAAATTATGATTTTTACTTAAAGGGTCACAAACACCAAAACACATTTTTCATGATGTTGAGAGTCATATATGTGTCCCACGTTGCTAAAAACACTATTAGGACACATACATTTCACAAAAAAAGGGTTTGTTCCTCTGGATTGAAAATAAATTTTGAAGCTACGTCACGGCCATGAGATGCTTGTGTAAATTCCAGTATGGAGACTGGATGTCTGTGACGGTGGGTACAATGTGATGTCTTTGAGTTTTCAGCATTAATTTATGAGAAAGGCTTGGTTCGAACCAATCAGCGCGCTCAATTGTGAATGAGGTGCAACTTCATTAATATGCATGATAGCTTTGAAGACCTGTTCGAAGTGTTACAGTGTTCAGAGAGACGCCACGTTGTGTTGCCAACCATAATTAAAACAAGTGGAAAAATTGTTTGGGGACCTGAGTCGTCAGTGTTGTGTTTATAAACATGCCGCAACGAAGGTTTTGTTTTGTCAATTTCCCTGTGATGAGAGCACTGATCTTGTGTGGACATGTGTGGATTACAGTGGTCTGCTAACAAGCGACAATAATATGTTTGTAAGGAATATTTTTTACCTGAGAGATTTTTCGCATCTGGAAATGATGAAATCCATATTTGCCACTCGTCTTCTTTTAATAAAAGACACGGTTCCAGTTGGTGTTGATTGTCCTGTCTCTACGGATTTGGTAAGTGTGTGATCAATGTTCTTTGTTTATGTTTATTCAGATGGCAAAGTTAGTTAGTATAGTAAGCAGTACTCTTTCAGTTTTTAAAGACATACCTTAGTCAAAATTATTTAGTTACTAAGTTTACAGTACGTTTACATCGCTACAATATTATGGAATGAAAGATCCACTGTAAACGCTGCTCTCCGATCGCAAACATGTAAACACTGAAATGCGGAGGTTTTTTCTCCCATACGGCGTGCGGTATCAAAAATTCCATTAAAACAACACTCTTCCAGCAGTTCCCCGTATCCAAAATTTTGTTTGTCACGGGGGCATGCGTGAAATGTTCCTGAATGAAAGTGAAAGTGTCAAACTGCAGGTAAAGTCGACAAATTAATATTACATGAAACTCCGGAGGAGTTGACGTTAATCGTATTATGTGCTATTACGTGTAAAACGAGATCATGAAAGGAACATTTAAAAATGCAACTCATGTAAACACTTTCATGATAGTATTGTTTTATTCAGATTAAGGCAAATAATTTGATGACTGAAGTCCTTGTGAACGTAATCACCGTCTATGTCCCTTGCGTATGTGTTGCCGCTGTGAAAATCCTCACATGCTGGACTCACCCACTTTCCTGACTTTTTTTGAAACTAGAGGTGTGAAAACACCCTGCTGAGATGTGGGGGGGGGGGGGGGGGGTTGTTCATGGCCCTTTAAAATATGTTATCTTAACAAAAATGTATGAAAACTATTAGTAACTACACAATTAAAAACACACACAAAAAATTCAAACAGTTATTCATTGTGGTGTATATTAAAGTTATATTCGTATATTAATGTGAAAATTAAATATTGATTGGGGTAGGAATATTGAGTAGAAAGCCATTTGCGCATCATTCCCTCATAGCAAACTGTTCCAACACCATTATACATATTGGTAGAGCCAGGATAAAATTGAATAGTAATTAATAATTCCTTACATTTATATACTGCTTTTCTAGACTCTCAAAGTGCTTTATACAATGCGAGGGATTCTCCTCATCCACCACCAGTGTGCAGCATTCACCTAGATGATATGACGGCAGCCATATTGTACCAGACCGCACACCACACACCAGCTGATTGGTGGAGAGGAGACAGAGTGATGAAGCCAATTATGATATGGGGATGGTTAGGAGGCCATGATGGACAGAAGCCAGTGGTGCCGGGGTTAAACTCCTACTCTTTTTTTGAAAGACCACAGAGAGTCAGGACCTTGGTTTAACGTCTCACTGAGCAGTATAGAGTCCCCATCAATATACTGGGGTGTTAGTACCCACACAGACTGCAGGTTAAGCGCCCCCTGTTGGCCTCACTATCACCATGTGGTCTCCCATCCAGGTACTGACCGGGCACAGCCGTGCTTAGCTTCAATGGGTGACCATGAGAGAGCTAGCGGCCGGCTAGTAGTAATTTAAAATTAGTCCAACTGTGTTCGCCTGATAGAAGACATCATACACACCATAGGTCTCAGACTCGATTCCTGGAGGGCCGCAGCTCTGCACAGCTTTGCTCCAGCCCTTGTTAAACACGGATACAACTAATCAAGGTGTTCAGGACTACTATAGACTATTAAGCAGGTGTGAGTTGAAGCTGGCTGGAGCTAAACTATGCTGAGCTGCAGCCCTCCAGGAATTGAGTTTGAGACCATTGATATACACCAAGGATGGCTTGAGTGTGAGTAAATTACGGGGTCATTTTCATTTTTGGGTGAACTATTTCTTCTATACTAGTCAGAGTGAATCGGAATTTTGCTTATGTACTTCTGATTGAAACTGAATATTAAGTAGGAGAAGGGTTTTCTTTTTGCGCATCTTTCCCTCATAGCAAACTATTGGTAAGAATATCGTGGATGAATCTGTTTAACTGACGCCAACAGAGAAGGACTTCCTCGGAAGCAAATGATCAGATTTTAAAACAAAACTAGCAAAACAAAACTGGTGGCACGGTGGCTCAGTGGTTAGCACTGTCGCCTCACAGCAAGAAAGTCACTGGTTCGAGTCCCGATTGGGCCAGTTGGCATTTCTGTGTGAAGTTTGCATGTTCTCCCCGTGTTTGTGTAGGTTTCCTCCGGGTGCTCTGGTTTCCCCCACAGTCCAAAGACATGCGCTATAGGTAAATTGGATGAACGAAATTGGCGCACTGGGTATCTGCTGCATAAACTTATGCTGGCGGTTCATTCCGCTGTGGCGACCCCTGATAAATAAGGGACTAAGCTAAAGGAAAATGACTGAATGAAACCAAACAAAAAATCCAGTGGATTAATTTGCAATGATTAATTGTTCAGCTAAAGAATAACAATGTGCGCTAGCAAAATAAACAGCAAATTTTGATTTCACACAGACTTCCAAGTTTCATGTTGACTTGTGCATTATGCAGAATTGATACTATGTGGTGTCTAAACGGTAAAGCTTTACAGCTTTTTGTATTACTTTATCAGCCAGGAAATGAAAGATCCAAAATCTCTGAATTCAATCTAAGCTCTTGCTGTTAGACTGATGAAAATGCAAAACCAAAACTCAAAGTAAACACCATCCTAAAAGACGTAAACATGTCCTCCAAAGAGCAAATATCATCCTTCTAGGAAAAAAAAAGGGGGTTAAAGATCTTGTCAAATTTCATCCTGCTAGATGGCCAGACTGCATGCAGATTAAATGCATACATCTTGGTACACCTGCATATTTGAAGCTCTTATGCAAGGGAATTTGCATTTGCATTCATACGGAATTATAACACTTATTCCCCTGTGTATTCTAGTTTGATTTGTACAGATTTGATCTTTTCGCTATCAGTTAAAGCTGAAGTATGTTATTTTTTGATGTTAAAACCCTGTTAATATGCGGACAACTTTAAGTAAGCCATTTGTAGGCTGATTCTCCAGAAAAGTGTAAACACTGTCATTCTGACCTGATCAAAGCATTGCTCTGTTTGTTCATGCATTCAGACCAACACTGCAAAAATTGCACTGCCAACGGTTTTGGGACAAGACTATCTTTATGTGTTTGTCTGACCAACTGAAAATGGCAAATGTCACACTTCATTCTTAAAGTGGTAATTTTATACTTTTTACAACTTCCTTTAGTGTGCAATAGTGCAATAGGTCTGCAAAGTAAAAAAAAATAAAATAACATAAAAAAAAAAACACTTCAAGAGGTGTTATTCACAATATCAGTAAGCACTGTTTCTGAACTCCCTCAAATGTATTGTAGTCCAGATTTTTCTTCTCTTAAATTACATAACTTGATTTAGTTGTGTGTCATTGGCATGTGCAAATGTTGATTTATAGGTCTAATATACTGATACTCATGCCATTTCTTCCCTAACATCGTGTCCTAACTACACATGAAAATATTCTAGTGACAAGCAATTTGGCTGTCTGCACCAGACACGACTGTAACATATGGTTCTTACAACGGGGTTGGGGATCCAAATGCAGCATCTTTATTAAACAAAGAATGGTGAGACAGGCAATGGTCAATCACAGGAGCAAACAGTATACAGGGCAATCCAAAAGAGAAGTCAAGTCACAGGCAAAGAGATCGGTTCAGGTGGCCAACGACAAAAATCAATAAACCAAGCAAGGGCCCGGAAACAGCACGGAAAAACAATACAAGGTAAATGCTTCGTAATGTTTACAGGTTAACAAGTCTAAGCACTGTGTGTGTGCAAGTGTGGTGTATAAATAGTCCTGCATATCAGTCCATGATGAGTTTCCAGCTGTGTGTGTAATCAGTGGAAATGAGGAACTGGTGTATGCGAGGTCCATGCTGGTAGTTGTAGTTCGTACATGGCAGAATTGTGGCTTTCCAGCAATCTGCAGCCACTAGTAACAACGGAATGACAGAAACATGTAAATACCAAAGCCATTCAGAAGCGTAGAATAGTGTACTGCATTACTAATAAAATGGTAAGGTTTATAATATAATTAATACATATTAAACCTCTTTAAGGTTATTAAAAGCACATACTGAGTGAGTCACAGTTCTAACAATAATTTACAAAATATAGTTGCTACTTATTTAATTTCAAGATCTGAGGTAAACTATATGTTTTCACTTTTAGTATGACAATAAATGTCACATAAAATGGTTTTCAAACTCAAATTGGAAGCATTTAACACTGATTAAAGCACATAATCAGTTTTTACGCTGTTTTTCAACTGGGAAATAGAAACCTTTTTCTAAAATATGTTTTTGTGCGTCGCTGTTGCAGATGGTTAGGACAAAAACTTTTTATGTCGCAGCCTCTCGTCGCATGTGGATGATTTAAGTCTTGAAATTTGCAGAAAAAAAACAACATTATGTGAAATCCCATACTTATTTGTGTAATTCTGACAAGACTTAAGCATGTATTTGACAGTAAGAGACACTTACAAAACACACAACAGACTTTTTATGCATGTGCTTCCTGTCTGTGTGCTCAAAACAAATCAAGAGTTTAAACTGACAAGACATTACATCCATACAGATGTTTTGTTTGCTGTTTGAGGAGTACGAAATGCACACGATTTAAAGACTCCACTCTCTATAAAGTGGGTGGAGACATCAGCTCATTTGCATTTACCTTTTGCTTCCTCCCTAAAAGAGGCATTTATGCCATGGTATAATACATAGTCCATTAAGTATCAAGCTAAAGTTACAGACACATTCTAGTGATGGGCTGTTCTTAAACGATTCGTTCATTTTGAACGAATCTTTTGTATGACTCCAGAAAGATGAGTCCTCTCAGGGAGTAATTTGTTCATTTGCGCACATTTGTGCAGGTGTAGTAGAAGATTAGTTCTTTTTTGAGTCTTCTATCGGGTTGGAGTCATTCGTTCATCACGTGAAAGACAGAAGCCAATCATATCCATTTAAAGCCGGAAAAAGATTTGATCCATTCATTTCTCGAGTCCTCGGGTTTGAGTCATCTCTCTTTACATGCTGTCACATGACGAACGAACGACTTAAAAACCAGAAGATGCAAAAGGTGAACTAATCATGGCTCCTTTCGGCTCAGAAGGTGTGCATTGGTTAAGCTTATATGGGACTGTCTCTGTGTCGTGAACGAACCACTCAAATTTGAAGACCTGTCAGAAGAGGTCAGCTGACATAATCATAGAAAAAAAAAAACAGGTAAGCACTCTAGTTATGACTTGTTTGTAGTGTGTTTAATGTTTGGTGTAGCTGTGGATGAGTTTGGAAGCAACTCATAACATTTTAATAATATTTTGGCAAATTGAACGAAATGACTTGAAAAAAAGATTCGTTCACCTCGCTGAACGAGACTGAAAGGTCTGAGTGAATAAAATGATCCAAACTTCCCATCACTAACACATTCATGGGACAACCGAGACTTATATTACCTTTTGTAAAAAAAAAAAAAAAAAAAATTGCAACAACATGACCCCTTTAACACGAGGTAACTCCAACTCCAATGATTTTGGCCTTCAGCTACAGCCAATACCGCTGGATCTGGGAGTTCTCAGTCTCTAAAGCAGTCGCACCTCTCGCTGTGATTTCTCAGTGCGAGTCTCCTTTAATAGCGATGACACTATCGGACACGAGTTGAGGTTCTAGTTCAGTTTTAGGTCTCAAACCTCATTTACACATCGTCTGTGCTGAAGCCGTCCTTAGCCTTGAGGACCTTCATAAGGTGGTTTAATTGATTGCAGTTAGCCAGAGGTGCTCAGCGATCACATGTCTGACTGCTTGAGGAAGAAAAAAAAACAATGAAAAAGAAAAGCAAGTCTATTTATATGCCACACACTTCTCTCGGTTATTCTAAACTCATGGCAGATGAGCTCGGCGCTCAGGAAAATAAATGTACAATACAAGAAATTGAGACTTTTTAACACTTTATTTATGACTTATTTATGTTTTTAAGTGGGTTTAAGTGTATTTTTAAAACTTCAAACTATCCTTTTTATCAAATATCACTATGTTGATGCTTGCAATTCAAAAGTGTCAATCTGCAGACTTATTTGTTCAAGTGACATAATTTGTAGCTCAAAGGAAGAGGATGTATTTCTACAGGGTTAAGCAATAATGCAACGTCTTTGGCAGTAAGACTTAATGGATTATGAATTAAATATAGAGCACTTTTAATATGATGATGTTTTTCAAAAGATTAATTTCCTGTCAATGACGACATACAGTACCTTCAGAAAAACCTTGAGCAGACAAACCATATGATACGTCAACTCTGTATCTGACAGAATGTCTAAAATGAATGTTGTTAATGGTTGCCAAACCTACAATAAATTAAGTGAGAAATAAATAATAAAGGGCGACGCTGTGGCGCAGTAGGTAGTGCTGTCACCTCACAGCAAGAAGGTCGCTGGTTCGAGCCTCGGCTGGGTCAGTTGACGTTTCTGTGTGGAGTTTGCATGTTCTCCCTGCGTTCGCGTGGGTTTCCTCTGGGTGCTCCGTTTTCCCCCACAGTCCAAAGACATGCATTCATTCATTCATTTTCTTTTTGGCTTAGTCCCTTTATTAATCTGGGGTCGCCAGAGCGGAATTAACCGCCAACTTATCCAGCATATGTTTTACGCAGCGGATGCCCTTCCAGCTGCAACCCATCTCTGGGAAACCAAAGACATGCAGTACAGGTGAATTGGGTAGGCTAAATTGTCCGTAGTGTATGAGTGTGAATGAGTGTGTATGGATGTTTTCCAGAGATGGGTTGTGGCTGGAAGGGCATCCGCTGCGTAAAACATGTGCTGGATAAGTTGGCGGTTCATTCTGCTGTGGCGACCCCGGATTAATAAAGGGACTAAGCCGAAAAGAAAATAAATGAATGAATGAATAAATAATAAAATAAATGACTTATATTATAATAACACACACACACATTCTTACATGTACAGCAATCGTTATGGGGACTTCCCATAGATTCAATGAGTTTTATTGAGGTCTGCATTCCAGTCTGAATAAATTTCTGAATAAAATGGGGTAGCGGTCGGTAACTCTGATGTAATTTGAACGGGAGCGGGTGGTCTAACAATATTGCGCTCCCGAGTCCTGACGTTATTTCGGAACAGCATATCTGTGATTTCCTCATTCTTATTGAGCAAAAGCAATGCTCATGACACATGCACATGCTGAACGCATGGACCAGTCTGTACGTGCATCATCTGCATAATGGTCCTCTTAGAGTGGGCTTTACCATGGCAGAGCAAAGTGAAGATGTGCGGTCCTTGAAGGGCATTTAGCTTGCATTAGACGGTCAGTTTACTGTTAGGAAACCCACACCAGGCAAATCTGTTTATCATAGACGCACATGGAAAAAAAAAGTTGGCAGCTGTCGGTGGCACCCATCTACAACTCAGGACACTGTTCATATTTCTGCCACGCCACAGAGCACCATTTGAATAGTTTAATTTTAAATACTATGCGAATGTGCGCACCGCAGCATGTGCGACCAGGTTCAGAAGACAGGAACCTCAGGTTTAAGGCGACACTCATGTCTCATCACATAGGGGCAAAGAAAACTGACATTTAGCCTACAATCCTTGCACAACCTACAGTTTTATGTTATCTCTCTTTTTTGGTAGTAGCCAATTGAAACGTGACATTTTGGAAACCAGATCAAAATTTATTCTAAAGCTGGATTTATACTTTCGCCTGGCACCGCATTGCGCACCTCCGCTGACTGCATGCGCACCTCATGAAACGGACAAGGTTTCTACACTTGCTGTATTCGCCATTGTGATATTCTTTAAAATGACAGGGGTCGGTCAAAAGAAACTGACCGTTAAGTCAAACGGATAAACAGAGAAGTAGAAAGTTTCCGCAACTACATCATATCATTAATATCATTTAAGATTTTTAAACTAATTATTTTTATTATTTTTATAAACTATTTGAATGATTATAAGGACAATTCAAGATTCAAGATTTTTTTTAAATCAAACTTTGATGCATCACTTGCTTTTGTTCATATCTCGGACAGTTTTACCTATTAAAGTTTATTAAAATATTGAGGACAACAGAACATGGGTTGCTATACAAATATATTTTTTTTTATTATGGCAAGAATAAAAGCAAACAAAAGTACACTTACTAAAAAATACAGCTGTTTTTTTTTTTTTTTTTTAGATTTAGCTCGCTTCACAATTCACACATTACTGTCTGGCTAGTTTATGTCCTATACTTATGCTAAAAAGGCAATAATAATCCAACATTCCTGACCATTATCACCAAAAAAGCCCAGAAAAACAGGGCATTAGTATATTGTAAACCAATCGGTTCAAATATTCCTTTCAAGTTATCAAAGAAATAATTTGCTCCTTAATTATAGTTTTGTAACTATTAAATTGTTTTAAATTCAAAACTGCAATATACTGTATACATCAGTGTTAAACCTATAAATGGTGGAAAAACATTTCTGTAAATCTGTACCTGGGTCTCCACTTTTGCCATGGCCTCTTTTAACTTTAACAAAGTTATCCCTCAGGTTTTTCCAAACTTTTACAAAAACTTTCCTCCTTTCCCACTGCTGTTGCAATTTCTAGTATTTAAGTATTATTGATCATCTGGTTATATCTATGATCACGGATCATAAAGATGTCTGCAGGTGTACCTGTTTCAGAAAAAATCTCTTCAAAGTGTTTCATATATTTAACTCAAATCAAATGTGGCGCCGCGCAAACTGTTTGCTCGAATCTCAAAAAATTCATGCCAAATCAGGTTGCGCGCACCGAAAGCAAACCTTCACAAACACAACGTTGACGTCACACTCGCCACACGCACTCAAGTGAACTAGTGGACGCGTTGAGTATTATGGCCACAGCCATATCACCCTGCAGCCCAAGAGCGGTTACTCACTGAAGCTAAGCAGGGCTGAGCCTGGTCAGTACCTGGATGGGAGACGACATGGGAAAACTAGGTTGCTGTTGGAAGTGGTGTTAGAGAGGCCAGCAGGGGGCGCTCAACCTGTGGTCTGTGTGAGTCCTAATGCCCCAGTAAAAGTGAAGGGGACACTACACTGTCAGTGGGCGCCGTCTTTCGGATGAGACGTTAAACCGAGGTCCTGACTCTCTGTGGTCATTAAAAATCCCATGGCACTTCTCGTAAAGAGTAGGGGTGTAACCCCGGTGTCCTGGCCAAAGTCCCTCAATCGGCACCTACCCATCATGGCCTCCTAATCATCCCCATCCACCGAATTGGCTCTATCACTGTCTCTTCACTCCACCAATAGCTGGTGTGTGGTAAGCGCACTGGCGCCGTTATCCTGTGGCTGCCATCGCATCATCCAAGTGGATGCTACACACTGGTGGTGGTGTGGAGAGACCCCCCTCATGATTGTGAAGCGCTTTGGGTGTATGGCCATACACAATAAATGCGCTATATAAATACACACATTACATTACATTAATCCAGGCTTAAGTGGGCAGAGGTTGAACAAAGACTATAAATATACAGCAGTTGGGTACGGAATAAAACCTGGCGGAGCGGGCGGAAGCGGGAATAAAAAAAAAAATCAGTCCCTCACAGACCTCTACTGTACAGACTGCATATTCTTTTCCCACCCCTAAATCAAATCCTGACAGGAGACATTCTGCTTTACATTTTCAAAGTACTTCAAAAATAATTGTGTGTGATTTATAAGTCGTTTTCCTCAAGGGAAACAAAAAAGAAAATGTACTGTGGAGGAATTTGGTCAACACAACATAAGAAATACAAGGCAGACACACACACACAAACATACACTTGACTGATTAACAGTACAGTAATATAATATAACTCTCTGGTCCCCATCCACTATCAAGCCAAATGAACAGCTTTAACATTCAGCTAAACATCTCCTCTTATACCCCACACAATACAAAAAGCCACACAGGTTTGAAACGACATGACAGTGAGATTTCTGGGTGAACTGCCATATTTCAGGGCACCTTGACTCACGTTTAGCTGACTATAGTCTCCTATAAGGTAAGTCTATACGGTACTAAATAAACTCGGCGAGCGCTTTCTGTCTCAAAGTCGTCTCTGTTGCCTGGAGACTCGCATGGCCGGAGATTTGCATGCAAAGGATTAGAGTGTGGGATGGTGAACATGATGTCTGCTGCCTGTGACAAACTGTAATGAACCTCAGCGCCCCTTATCAACCCCGCACAAACCAGGAATGATCACACCAGAACAGTACAAGGCAGCTAAATTGAACAGAGTGTGGAGAGCAGGAAGAAACGGCAGGCCAATAACAATGAGCCTGCAGCTTTTAATACATAAAAATAAGGTTCAATTACAACTATCTGACTTGTATAAATGAGGAACACCATTAGTTTCTTTATTTTTTCTTTCTTTCTTTCTCAGCAGTTCTTTGTAAAAAAGGTACCGTTCACTAAAAAATGAAATTTCTGTCATTTTTGGTTGCCCTTTTGTCATTCCAAACCTGAAATTACTTTTTTTTTTCTTATATAGTAGCACACAAAAGAGTAATTTAGCTGAATGTCTAAGTTTGTTTTCTTTATCCAACAATGAAAAATCAATAGTAATCTAATATGCTCTGAAAAGGACAAAATAGTACCACAGGGGTTGTTTCCACCAGGTATGTAAATGCATTTTCAGTGAATGAATGAATATTAAGTGGAATAACCATTATCCATATGCAATATTATCATAAACAGTTTATACAAATTGAATAAATGTTTTATATAGACCAGAGGTGGGCAAACTACGGCCCACGGGCCAGATGCGGCCCGCTGAACACTTTCATCCGGCCCGCGAGGGAGTTTTTAAAATGCTGCTTCGGGTGGTTTGGTTTCAGAACTAGTAAATTAATGATGCAATACAAGTGAACGCCATTTGGTGGCACTATTGCACGCGGTACAGTTAGCGCAACCAGTAGAATTAGAACACACTCTCGGATATTAAAATGCACTTTCACGCAAAATGCGCTTCTCTCTTTTTTTTTTTGCGGGAGCGCCTCTTAAACTGTACAGCGCATCGTCGATGCTCAGGCCCGAATGTAATGTGAGTGCGGGCCGTCGGGGGAGACGGGAGGGGGGACAAGCGTGCTTTGGCCCGGTTTAATGCAGCTGTACATAGTGTGAGTACGCCCTCAGAATCTTCTTCCGTTTTATCTCATAGTTTTATGATTGATATGAGCATATTAATACAAGCTCAAATGAGATTGACTGATTGATTGAAATGAATTTGACTCAAATTATATAATAATTGCTGGTTAAATGTGTTAATTTTTGTCATAGAATATATTTTCCATGCATACATCCACTTTAAAAAGTTCTTTTATCAAAGATTTGTGGTTTCATCAAGTTTTATGATGATTGATCTGTATATTCTAAAAGCAGTGCAAAGTAGATTAATGTACATTTGACTGAATAGTAAACTTTAAGAATTATTTTTAATGTGTTAATATGAGATTTTTTCTATCAAACAATACCTTTCACTGTAAAAATTATTACATTATTATTATTATTGATAAGATTATTATACTTTATAGTTTTATAATGATTAATAAGTAAATATAAATAGCAGTGCAAATTAATTTGACTTGTAAATTTGACTCAATTATAACTATTATTAACATAATCAGTTTTGTATTAATGTGACATGATTCGGTCCGATATTACATATTATTTCATGCATACTGGCACTATAAATAAAAGGTATTTTTTGAAGGATTTGACATGTGGCCCTTCACTTGGTGTGCAAAACTTGATGTGGCCCTCGGGTCTAAAAAGTTTGCCCACCACAGATATAGACAGTTAAAAGTTTGTCTGTCGTGTTGTATTCTCTTATTGCCAAACAGAATACAGTGGTTCCTCACTATAACGCGGTTCACCTCACAGTTTCGCAGATTTTTTTTTAATGTAATTTGACAGGCTTCTTTTTTCTACAGCGCATTGTGTTCTGCATTCTAATAAGTGCATTGTGTTCTGCGTTTTGATTGGCTGTATATCAATCAATCTCCTTCGTGCTATGTCTTCTGTAAAGTACAGAATGCATTCAGCTTGCCAAATTTACACAAATTTTCAAATCGCTAGCAGTGTAACTGAAGTGCTGTACTGTATGTTTGCAAGTTTTTCCCCCCACAATGTCGACGAAACGTTCTGCACCGTCAAAGGCACCTGTGGTAGCACCCAAAAGGCAAAGGAAGATGTTAACCATCGCACAAAAAGTTGGACTTCTGGACATGCTAAAGGAAGGTAGAAGTTACGTGGCTGTAGCGCGCCATTACATAATAAATAAATGATCAAATGGTTTTGATCTTTGGTTTCATTCTATAAAACTGGACTTATTTTTCTATGAAAGCTTGAGCTTTGAGAGTGTTTAAACAAGAGAGAAAAGTGTGAAAATGTTAATGCCTGTCTGAAAAAAGTGTGTGGTGAAGGATTTTACAGCCTTAAAACATCTATAATAATTGTACAAAATAAAGCTGACTACTCCACCGATTTCTCCTATAGACCATTCTGAGGAATGTAAACAAAAACAATGGTCCCAACGTATTCCCTGCTTTACATGTTTAATTTCTATAACTTCCGAGAATCCAAAAAGAGTCACATATTGATAAATAATGTTATGACAGCAGTTTTAAAATTAAGTTATGATTGAATTGCCTCTTATTAGAGTTATGGAATAGCTTGATAACAAGCAGGACATGTTGATGAGCCAGTGACATGACCACATTGAAATGGTCTATTGCGAGGCTACACTCAAAAAACATTTTCTTTTTTTTTTCTTTTTTTTTTTTGCTCGTTCAAACTACTTATTTAAAATGAGCTGAAACAACAGAATTCTTGAGATTTCATTGGGACAATTTAATTTTGTTATGTTCAATTCACATAAATTTGTTCAAAGTGTTAAGTTAACTTAATTTGTGTTGGGCCAACATGAATGAATTGTGTGGAACCCTGCATTTTTTACACTGTATCCTTAGATCATAACACCCGCAAATGATGGGAAACTTTGAACTTATAGAAATATAAAGAAAAAAGTCTGATTTTTGAGACAAAGTCAGAACTATAAGATATAAACTAAAAGTCAGAATTCATAAATTCAATTCTTAGAATTGCTTAAAATTGCTAATTGAGATGCTAGAACTTGCTATGGTGAGATGAAACTCACAAGAAATGTATGATTTGCAAAGTTAAAAATCACAATTAACTTTATTATTATTATTATTATTATTATTATTATTATTATTATTATTATTATTTTGTGTTGGCCAAGTCTATCATTACTGCAATCAAAACAATCTTCAGAACAAGTATTGTTTAAACATTAAATGTCAATATCAGAAATAAAATGGCAGATGTTGTTTTATGCCCCACAATGCCCTGCTATAGTAATATTACTACATTCTTCTTCCGATAATCTCTTGAATCCAGTGGTTGGGTATAAACAGAGTAAATACCTAGTAGGCTGTGTAAGCAAGTAAAGCTCTCCTATGATACAGCAACTTCAAAAAAGATAATGCATAGTAGAAAAAGATTGTCCATGCTAATACTATAACAGATTCAGGACTGATACGGGTCTCTATAGTGCATCAGCATCACTCTGGGTTCCATTATCTGCTGCTGAGGAGCAGCGTTTCAATAAAAATCCACAGAAATGCTCAGGATTAAAAAAGAAAGGAAGGAGAATCAATTTCTAATGAGATACGAGGTATATTCATGGTAAGATGGTGATCTGCTCTTTGGTTATACCGCAAGCAGGGAGGACTTACAATAGGTTGTGCAAAAGTTATTGTTTTTTTTTTTGTTTTGTTTTACATAAAACAAAACAAAAATGAGAAAAATTTCCTTGAAAATTTTATATAAAATAAATAATAATAAACTATAAATAAATAAAATATAGAAATAAACAAACAATATTTACACCAGTTGACACTTGCATTAACACTTTCATTTACAAAAATGTAGTTTTAACCTTGTCAAAAAATCATGTTTAAGCTGCAAGCATTCCCTTAAATGTATTTAAAAGGGTGAATGAACATATAATTAATTAATTTGAAACTTAATAAACAAATATTGCTTACGTAAAATATAACAGTTCTAAATATATATATATATATATATATATATATATATATATATATATATATAAAAACCTTCTTCTTTAATGAAAGACTGTCACACTGCCCTTAATCATATTTTATTCATTACAGTACCTCAATGAAACCACCGACTGGACAGGAAATGCAACTCTAACAATTATCATAAGTTTCTCTGGCCTGACAGATTTGCCAGCTCTATCCTGGCTCTCACACAAAGGCCAATTAGCTTTCAGACAGAGATCGCTGGGACGCAGTAGAGCGAAAAGCTGAACCCGCGCTAAACCACCGCTGGTTAAAGAGATGCCAATCATGAGCCTGAAGCACAGAAAACAACAGCCACACACACAGCTAATGCTCAATGCAGGCTTCATCCACCATGTGCTTGTGCAACGTAACTATTATACTAGAAAACAAATTGCTATTGTGGATGCTGAGTGGTGAACTGTTGGTTCAATATCAGTTTTGGCATTGCTATGATGCCAGAATCTGATACTTCAGTAGCCATATTATAGGTGACAACTAACCTATAAATAGTTTTAGGGAGTTTTAATGAGGCACTGCTGTAACAAATGCAATGTTTGTTTTTTAAGCATAACTAGCTAATGGCCCGTTTCCACTAAATGGTAAAGTACGGGTCAGTACAGGTCACCTTTATCAGGCTTGCATTTCCACTGCCAAAAGGGTATCAATCAAGTAAAAGTAGAAAGTAATTCAGTCATTCCGAGTTCATAATGGTCCAAAAGGTGATGATAATAGTTAAACATGGCAGTTTGTTTATGTTTTAGGTTGCTGAAAGAATCATTCGCTCCTTTGTTTTTTTGGACTTCTCCTTTGTTTTTTCGCACTTCACTCTCGTGTTTGTTAGTTTCTGAAAAGATCGGACATCATAAGCACTTTAATAACCACGCACATGTTATTATCATCAGCTCAAGTATGTTATTTTAAATATAGACGCGCGGCGAGCACTCTGGAGAAAGTGAAACCGCTCACGCTTTAGATGGCCTTGTAAACAACGACGGGGCACAGGGTAGATTTTGCCATTTTCTTGGCTTTGTGGCTGTTTATCAAGACAACGACAAAGTTTGTTTGTGCTCAGGTCGACTATGGCTCGTTATTATATTTATATATTATTACAGTGTAATTACTGTGTATTTAAAAATGGTGCTTCCTTTGTTTTTATTCTCCTGGCTTGTGCACAAGCTAATGACATATCTCTATAAACCAATAGCGTTCAGTTGCGCATCTAGCTCCACCTTTTGGTACCCTTTTGTTGTTTTCCCTTTGGAAAGGGTACCCAAAAAATGGTATGGTACGGTTCTCTTTTTGGGACCTTTTGACAGTTGAAACGGCCATAAAAGTATACCGAACCGTACCGTACCACTCAGTGAAAATGGGAAATAACTAACTAACTAACTAACTAACTAACTAACTAACTAACTAACTAACTAACTAACTAACTAACTAACTAACTAACTAACTAACTAACTAACTAACTAACGCCAAATTTAGACTGCAAGGTTTTGAGAAATCTCCCACAAATGCCTGAAATTACAGGCAAATTTGTGCTCGTTCACGTGAGTAACAATCACATAGTGTGAACTATCAAATGGCTTATTTCCACTGAGTGGTAGAGTACGGTACGGTTCGGGTCGGTACGGGTCACCTTTATCAGGCTTGCGTTTCCACTGCTAAAAGGGTACCAAAGGTACTCTTTTGGTGGGTGTGGTGTATGACAAAGTTTCAGTCAACTCATTTTCGCTCGAGAAAATGTCTACAGTAAAGCTGTACGGGTCGCTCACATATCATATGAGAAGCACTTCTCACAAAACAGATGCTTCATACACATAAATACGTCTGTGTGAATGTTTATTACTAACTTTTCTATGAACATGAGTTGATTATAACTGCACATCAATGACAGTGCGAAATAGCCTACAGTAATGTCTGTAATTATATTAAATAAATAAATGAATGCAACATATGAAGGCATACAGCCCCTTACAGTCTCCGATATGACACAGCATACTATTAGTCCTTATTTAGGTTCAAAACAACACGAAATATAGCTCGGTCAGTGCAAACCTCTCATGATTCCGTCATTCCGAGTTCATAATAGTCCAAAAGGTGATAATAATAGTTAAACATGGCAGTTTGTTCACGTTTGCTGAAAAAATAATGTGCTCCTTGTTTTCCGGCTTCTCTTTTGTTTTTTCGCATGTCACTCTCGCGTTTGTCAGTTCCTGACAGGATTGGGTTTCAAAAGCATGTCAATAATCAAGCGCACATTATAATCATCAGCTCAAGAAGTTTGTTATTTCAAATATAGACGCACGGCGAGCGCATGCAAGAAATCGAAACCGCTCATTCGACTGGCTCGTAAAAAACTACGGGGCACAGGGTAAAATCTGCTCTTCTTTTTGGCTTTGTGGCTGTTCATCAAGACAACGACAAGGTTCGTTTGATATATATATATAATTAGTAATTACGGCGTAATCCTTCTCGGCTGTGTATTAAAAACATGGCGGTGTCTTTGTTTTCATTCTGGCTTGTTGCGTGAGTGAATGACGTATCTCTGTAAACCAATAGCATTCAGCTGCGCGCTTAGCTCCGCCTTTTGGTACCCTTTCTCGTATTTGGTACCCTTTCGAAAAGGTGCCGAAAAAGTGGTACGGTACGGTTCGGTTCAGTTTATGGCCCATTAAAAGATGCGATCTGAGAGAATCGCTGATGAGTTGCTGACACCCGTTGGATATTTGGCGTGCTAAATATCTGGACCTGTCGGTGATTCAAATCATGCCGTGTGAAATGTGTTCTGATTGAAAATAACATCAGCGATCACCTACAGCAATGAGAGAGCATTCACTAGTATGGGTATCTGCATGCCAGCAGGAAGATGGGGGAGAAGTTAAAAGAGCGTCTTTTTGGTCTATTTGGACCCAAGAAATGGAGGAAACTGTTTGACGTGTCATGTGAGCAATATCACAACTGGGTCGAAAAAAGAAAAAAAAAGTTTAAGAGAAATTGCTATTTCCCTTCAAAAGCCAGGTGAGCAACGAAAGTATATTTTCTACCCTACTAAAGGCTTCTTTCTCGTTATGTAGACAAAAAAAAGATATACTAGTCCTACATGACCTTGCGTTGTTTCCATATCACTTTTGTGTGTGCTTGGTTGTGACATGTAGTTTGCAGACCAAGACAAAGTTGTCGCGATTCTTCCTATTGTAAAGTCATGCAGTGTGAAACCTCCTGTCGCTGATCCATCTTTCTGTGTTAACACAGCAATGACAGAACGCTGCCCCAGATAGTCATGCAGTATGAAAACATCTGTCACATGACTACTTTGAAAATTGTGCAGTCAGAACTCGACATAACTAACTAACTAACTAACTAACTAACTAACTAACTAACTAAATAAATAAATAAATAAATAAATACTTTGGAAATAAATAAATTCAGCTAAAGTCAAGGTAAAAGTGCACGGTCACAGTACACTTCCAGAGCAATATTAATGTTGTTTTGTTTCAAATAAACATGCAGGATTCATAAATTGGCTTTTTGTGGAATCAAATTCATGATTTGGCATAGGGATGGGCAATATGGCCTAAAATCCATATTGCGATATACATTGCAGCCTCTTGCGATAACGATTTATATTGCGATATATAAATTATAATAGAACCATTTCAGAACAGGTTACATAGACCCTTAGGAAAGCCAAACTGCTATTTTTTTTAAGAAATAAAGAAACTTTGCATGTCATTTTGAGAACATTTATTGTGCAAAAGCAAAACTGTAATTAAACAACACAATGTTGCAGATAAATAAACTAAATGTAGTGCCTTTTAGAAAGAAAGACTTTCCTTGGTTCCTAAATGCCTAAGTTGAAGAGAACAAAAAAACGGGTGTCTTTATAGTTAAGGAACTTACACTGTACTGAAATTACTTTCAGTATTAAATGAGTCAAATAAAATTGTGTATTGCAGATACTTTAAATAAAAACATATTTCTAACCTGCAGCCTAAGGTAACACATTTGATTTTGAACATTTTGTTCTCCTAATGAAATTAAAACTGGTGTCTTGATCTGCTCTTTCTCTCTCTCTCCCTCACTCTCTCTCTGTCTGCGTGCTGCTGAGAGATTGAGACGCACCAGACAAAGTTTGCTTATAAAGTAATGCAAAAATGAATACAATTAATATCGAAAGCGAAAGCAGATTCTCTGACATGTCCGGGGAAAATGTATTGTCACCCCAAATAATGAGCTGGATCAGTCTATTTAGTCTTCGCGCTCTTCTGTATCCAGCGCGTCTCTGTGGGTCTGCATGCAGAGCATGCGAGTCTGTGGCAGAGTGTTCTCAGTTTCTCGCGAACACAGAACCGGGCCGCCCCAATAATATATCGGCCGCAGCCAAATGGTCGCACTGTTGTTTATTCAAGATGATGCGTTGCAGCCGGCTGCAGCTCGTTGCTCTTAATTTCGTGGGTAGATTGCGTCATCAAACATGCATTATCGCGATAGCGCAATAGAATTAGAATCTCTATCGTAGGCCAATTTTGTATCGTTTATATCGCATATCGTTTATATCGCCCATTACTAATTTGGCATCAGTTTTATATTAGATTATAAGAGTGTACGTTTTTTTTTTATCTGGAGTGTTTAATGTGTAATTTTAATATTCAAAGAATTTTGTAATTTGTTAATTAATAATAAAAAATGCAAACATGCAGCATTGCTTTAATGCAAATACAGTTCAATAGTAAAAACAAAGAGATTGCTCATCAGATTAAATCAGATTTTACTTGAAAAATAAAATAAATATCAGGTTCAAACTAACCTAAAATGTAAAAACACAATACATACTTAGAACGCATATTGAGAGTTACAGAAATGCTTTTGCTGAACAATTTAATGAGTGAATGTACAGGAATGTCCAGCCACATTTGCAAATATATTGTTTAAAAAAAATGCCATTTGCATACTTAAGAAAAAATATATATCTCGAAGTAAGAATGCTTCAATTGTACAGGAAAACAAGACAAAAAATACCAAGAAAACATGTTTTCTGCAGTGTATCTTCTAAAATCTGAAATATATAGAAAACAAGTCATATAAATCCCTTTTATTATACTTTTTATGCAGCTTTTCTGTCCTTTTGCGAGTTTGACAGCCCCATTACCCATTCACTTTCATTATTTTGAAAAAGAATTGGCAGGATTCACCTCAGAAAATTCTCCTTATTGTTATT
The DNA here is from genome assembly GCA_903798195.1 of Danio kyathit. Classification (NCBI taxonomy): domain Eukaryota; kingdom Metazoa; phylum Chordata; class Actinopteri; order Cypriniformes; family Danionidae; genus Danio; species Danio kyathit. Next base: position 54,568,455 of record LR812524.1, on the reverse strand, counting down.
CCATACAAGCTATACAGACATAAATAGTCTAAATTCTGAACTAGGCCTTTAAGAGTTGGAATGCGCAGACGTTTTAAAGGTTGTTTTTGTAACCGATATTGAATAAAAGTCATTTTATATATAAACTTACCAACAACTGAAATCAAAGTCCTCCTCCAGGTCTTTATCGACTCCATTCATTCTTAAGATCAGTGATTTACGCATTCATTTGAAGTGCTTTGCGTATTTCAGCCACACACTGACAGGTATAAATAAACTGGTCGGCATGACAGAGAGAAGGCGAGGAAGAAAGAAGATAAACAGCCATGCAGAGATCAGGATTTCAGAGGTCATTAAACCACTGCCTGCCTTCAAATCACTGATAACTTTGACTGAGCATTAACTCATTTCAAAGCCTGACTAACACAATGTGAAGATTTTTTATTTTTAATCGCTTCATATTTAATAAGTCTTCTAGAAATACGTCATCTTGGAATTTATCAACCTGGATGTTTCACATTGTACACGAGAATTGAACAGTTTATAATACAGTTAAGGTCAGAATTTTTAACCCTCCTAAATTAATAAAATTTTCCCCAATTTCTGTTTAACAGAGAGTTTTTTTTAGTTGTTTTAATAATTCATTTCTAATAACTGATTTATTTTGTCTTTGCCATGATGACAGTAAATAATATTTTACTAGATATTTTTTAAGATACTAGTATTCAGTTTAAAGTGCAATTTAAAGGTTTTACTACATTAATTTAGGAAAGTCATTGTATAACAATGGTTTGTTTTGTAGAAAAAATATGTTTTTTGTATCGGAAAAAAAAAAATTAAAATATATATTAAAAAATATATAAACCTTAAAATGTTTTTTTTTTTTTTTTTTTTTTTTATTAAAACTGCTTTTATTCTAGCCAAAATAAAACAAACAAGACTTTCTCCAGAAGGAAACATTTTAATCGGAAATACAGTGAAAAATCCCTTGCTCTCTAATTCCCAGGAATTGCTGTGTCCTCTTTGGTTCAATGAATCTGTATTATTCTGGCAAATAATACCTTTGATGTATTAAAACATAATAAATTGCCTTGATACTTAAACTGTCAAACAACATTTAAATCACAGAAATTTCACCTTAAGTTTATTATTTATAAACAATATTGTTTAATGTGTAGTTGTTCGCTGTTTAAAAAAATATATTTTTTTAAGATTATCAATTTGTTTGAATGCACTATTTATTGTGTATTATATGACATATTTTCTATTGAGATTGATATAAATCTGTGGCTCCACTAATTTAAGATACGTTTAATAAATTTTTACTCAATGCATATTTGTTGAATTTAATTAATAATATTGCTTGTAATCAGTTACCTTAATTTTATTGTGTAGACATATTATTTTTTTTGAGCTGATGAACAGGCTCCACAAATAATGTGGTAAATCTAAATAAAAACATTGCGTAGTTTTCATTAACATTGTGTTGGTTTTTCTGTTCAATTAAATCAACATTTATGTTTAAAATTTGCTAATTTTGTTAAGTACTGTAAATTTAAATAAGCTAATTTAATTCATTTTTACTCAATGCATATTTGTTGAATTTAATAATTTTGCTTGTGATCTGTTACCTCTATTTTATTGAGTAGATAAAGGGTATTATTTTTTACAGTGTAAATCATCATTTGGGAAATATTTGAAAAAGGAAAAAAAAACAAATAAAAAAATCAGAGGAAGACTTCAACATGTACTGTATATTATCTATGATATATCAGTAACGCAAAAAGCTTGCTGTCAGACTTCAAAATCATTTCAAAGTTCTTGATTCATGTATATACTTAAAACATGCGCATACACTTTTGTTCCCTTATCTAAGGTCGGAAAACAAGGAATGATTTATATTCTCCTTTTCTGAAAATAAATGCTCTCACTGATTATAAGCTTATTAGAGTTTGAGAAGACATGCTTTCTGCTGTTCATTAAATAAAGCACAAATTAACGTTCAAAAAAGAGAACAGATAATAACTTTGCACTGTTTTTTATACACATGGATACACACACACACACACGCTTTCAAAGTTAATTAAATGAAATTTTATTTAATGAAAAATTTAATTCTTAGTTTCTCAGGATTTTTAATTTATGTCGGAGTTAGAGTTTGTTCTGCAAACTTCTGATGACATTTCAATTTACAACAACAATGTTGTCATTTAGGGCATACAATTACAATTGTTCAATGACAAAACGCTTATTTTTAATGTTAAATGGTACAAAACCAATGATTTAACTTCAGAAGAGTTAAGAAATCTAAATTAAGAGGAATAACCTAGATTTCTATATTGTAATTGATATCTGAAAGAAATGTTGAAATATAAATCAAATATTGACGTTTTATTCAAACCAGGGTTTCTGCAGGTTTCACAAGTCAAATTTAAGACATTTTAAAACCTTTTTAAGACCAATAAGAATGAAATTTCAGACTTACAGTATATAGGGTTAAAGGCTAAGGATTTTCTTAATGACACAGCAGAAAACAAAATGCACTTGCCCCACCAAGAAACCAATTCTAATTAGTATTTTTTGGTCACATATTTTAAATAATGAGTCAAATCAAGCAGATCCTAGTTGTCATAATATATTGAAAAAAATTAAACTGAACAAAATATTGAGTAGAAAAAAAAGAAAATTGAATAGAATAAAAACAATTAACATAAAATAGCTGTAAAGGCCGTCACACACCGGATGCGCCGCGACACAGCGCGCACTTGACAGTTGAAAGTATCGCACACCAGACGCGCACATTTGCAGGCTATTTAAAACGAAACTAATCAGATGGCGCTCTGTGGCGCGACAGAAATATGAACAGTGTCCTGAGTCGTGGCTGGGCGCCGCGGACAGCCGCCGACTTGCGGCGCCGGTGTGTGTACTCTGATTGAAATCTATTTTTAGAATTCTGAAATGCGTGGCGCTGTGCGGTGCGTCGCCGAGCGGCGCTTCTGGTGTGCGACCTGCTTAAGACTTACAGCTATTTCATGTAAAGAATTATAATGTTGTGTATATGTTTTTATTTTACTTTTATTTTATATCAAGCCTCCTTTGGACAGGTGTTGAGAATTACCAAGTCTGCTAAAACACTTAAGCAAATGCATTTGGTTTGTCCAGTGTAAATGTGATGTCCATGTCAAACAAACATTAAATACAATAATATTAGATGTAAATAGAGTCTTGCTAAAAGTTTTATTGAGATGTATTGCTTGTGATTGGATGTGTGTTGGATTGATATACATAAACAAAGGAACATTAAGAGCTGTTTAAAATAATTTAAGACCTACAATACAATATTTCGGTTAATTTAAGACTTTTTAAGGCCTAAAATTTAGTTTTTTTAAGTTTAAGACATTAAGGCCCAATCCTAATTCTACCCCTTAGCCCCTCCCCTTGTTTTGTGCATTCACGTGAAGGGGTAGGGGTGTCCCAATTCTCTTTAGCTTGAAGGAGTAGGGCTAAGGGTTTCACACTCGATTTCAAGGGCAAAGGGGAAGGGGAAGGGGTACAAAAATAGAATTGGTACAAACCATAGACTGTTAAAAATATGGACGTAGTATCTGTGATGTCACCCATAGGAAAAACGCAAAAGAAGCTACAAGTAGGCGTGGCCAACCATTGCCATTATGTTTGTGCGTCATTGAACCGACTGGGGGATACCAAACAAGGGCAAAGAGGTGGAGCGTGAGCAGAGCTACAGACGCATGCTAGCATTTTGCTTAGACAGGCTTTTCTTTGGGAAAAATGCTTAATACTTCATTACCTGCGACTCGTTTGTGTTCTGACCACATGTGCTTGGTTGTACGCTATATCAATAAGTGTTTAGTCTTTTAAAACACCGTTGTAATACATTGAGCCACTAAGCATTGTTCTTATGACGTTTTTTTTTACAGGAGGCAAACGCGAATTTCTTTCAAATACTTCAAATATAGTCTGTGTTAGTAAATGCAAGGCTATTTATAAAATCCAGGCGTTAGATGACTGTTCTATAGCCTACAGCTAATCAATCTGCCAGATTCTGGAGTGCTTTACAGGTCTAAAGAAAAATATAAATGATCTTTAATAAAACAAATACATTTATAGAGATGGTATATACGTATATAATTTTACTCATCTGGGAAATGGAGGCCACGTGAATGGTTTGTGAGCACAATTAAGTGCACACAGCATGCCATATCATCTGATAATTGTAAGAAATAATTCCAAAATCAACTGACTGTATAAAGCCACATAAAACAAAACAAAAATACGATGAATATGCAGAGTTCAGTGGCTAATCAGCTGGGGTGACATGATGGCGACCAGCGAGACCTAGCTGTCACTCAAGTGGACACGCCCTTATTTTTGCAAACTTAATATAACTTAATATAAATGAAACGGATGAGTTGTAATGAGTTGTGTCACAGTTGTAAGGAAGGGTAATATTAGCTGAATCAAAATCACTCTTGTACCAGGCTGTAAACACCTTTTTTTCTGCTGTAAAGTTGGCAATTTTAACAGTGGGGTCAATAGAAATATGCTCTATATGGAGCCAGGACTAGCTGAATTTCAATGAAAACATAAAAAAAACATATTTATAAAACCCCATTGGTGCAATAGCCTAGTGGTTAGCGCGCCGACATATGGTGCAGTAGCACGTCAGGGCGTCCTGAGTTTGAATCCCGGCTTGAGGACATTTCCCTACCCTACCCCCCTCTCTCTCTCTCCAACTTCGCTTCATGTCTCAAAAACTGTCCTATCTAATAAAGGTAAAAAGGCCAAAAATAAATCTTTAAAAAAATAAATAAATAAATAAAAAATATTATTAGCCCCTTTAACCCCCAGGGGTCGAAGCCCGCGTATACACGTTTTGACGTGTTTCACATGAAAACGCCGAAAAAACTTAAATGACACTTTCATTTTTGATCGTACAGATATGAGCAATACATAAATCGAATCTGTTAGGTGTCTAGTTTTTTTTGGGGTACACTCACAATAACAACAAAAGTGTGTGCTTTTGCAAAATAAGGAAAATAAACAGTGAAGGCACTTTCTCTTTTCTCTCTCCGTGAACTGTTTTTACAAACACGTCAGTAATATGCACTGAAACTCTGCGAAAACTAAACACACATGAGACATATATCTATAGAAAGCTTCAAGTCTACTTTTAAATGCAGCGGTGCACGTTGAAAACAAATATTGCTTGATAAAGTAATCAGTATGAAACCAACGCGATGTCTAGTTTCTCTGTAGAAGCTCGTTATTTTTAATGCGACAAATTATTACAATAGTCCACGTGAGGCTCGCACGACATGTAAACTGAGGTCAGAAAAAACAGCGGAATCTCCACGAATACATGAGACATGACAGACATACCTGCATATAAGCTTAGAGGGTGAACTTTCCAACTCATTTTGAAAGCAAATGTTGTCTGGCTAGGTAATCCATACAGTTCTCCCGGCAGAGCGCGCATCACGCCGGCTCTTCCCACTTCCGCCATTAATACAAACAATGACGTAGGCTGCCCACACACCCACAGCGCGCTGGCTAGAACGTGACGCATGTTATACGTGTTATTAATTAAATTTTTATTTATTTTACCGTAGTTAAACCTGTTAAAGTTTGGAAAAAGTTAACTAAGGCTGCAACTATTTGGGCAAAATATATATAAAAGGTCTTAAAATATTATTTTGATTATTCTTGTGTTTTGTCATTATGCCAGAGTCATTCAGAAATTATTATTGAATGCTGGATTAATGCACAAGAACGTTTTTATTATAACAGTTTTGCAAACACGTTTTATACCATTTCAAATATTTCCCTCCATTTCTCAGTGAATATAGGCAATGTATTTTGATGCATTTAAACAAAACAGATTTATTAAACAGATATATTTATTAAAATAATATTTTAGTCACCAAATATATTCAGAACTTGAAAGATAATACAATAAAAGTCAAGCAAAATATTGAAAAAAATTACAACCTACAAAATTTTAACTAAATGTCACAAGCATTTAGTTTGCGCTAGCTTTTGCAGATGGACATTGCTTTACAATGCCCTTGATGGGTGAGTGGAGGAGTGTCTTTTGTCTCTCCAGGTGTGAATTATTCATGACCATTGTCACTCACGCATAGACCTGAGATGAGCCAAACAAACTTAACAAAATGTAAATCTTTGTAATGTTTCCTTTGAATGAGAGAATAAAATAATTTTTACATAATTGTGAAGTAAATATTCTAGCCTACCAGACTGGTTACTCAAAAGTCTTGCTCAAGCACATTTAGAGTGTTTTTTGGACCTTATTTCAGCAACATTTTTTTTTTCCAAATCCTACTAACCACGCAAAATATTTTTTTCTAAAAAACACAAGCATGTACATCAATAATTGTCACATATTGTTGTAGCACAGTTTGTGCTGAATACAAATAAAATATATGTTGGCCAATACCATGTAATAAGTAGCTGAAATTAGGACAAATGTCAGGGCATGTCAAAACATCTCAGGGACTTCAAAATCACCTCAGACCCCTGAGGGTTAAGCAACTTTTTTTTTTTTTTTTTTGCTTGTCTACAGAACAAACCACTTTATACAATGACTTGCTTAATTACCCAAAATGTTCTAGTTAATATAAATAAGTTTAGCCTAGTTAGTTGAAAAATATCTAGTATAATATTATAAACTGTCATCACGGCAAAGATAAAATAAATAAATCAGTTATTAGAAATTAGTTTTATATTTCATTTGGCCTGAAGCGTTAACATTTTATCACTGTTCACTTCCCAAAGTCTCTTTGCTAAAGTGGGCATTTGTCTGTATTGTGTTTGACAAACTAGTACTGAACAGGTTCCAACTGAGACTGCAGTCCTTCAACTGCTTTTCCTCTGAGGAATCAAAAGCTCTCTGTGTGTAAGAGATAGAGGGCCATGAAGTGCACATCAAGGAAAGAAAACACTGAAAGAGACGCTTCATTCAGGCTGTGGTTTGTTAGGAAGCTAAAGCAACTCTGCGTTTTGAACGGCGAATTTCATCTTAAGATCAAGGATGATTCTATAAGCAGAAGTGTTATGCATATCCTTGCCTAACCTTTATCAGCAAATATTTATTACACGCCGTGACATTTAGGAGTATTTGAAAACAAACATGAAAAAAGAGCAATACTTCAACAACAACAACATGCAAAATAGCTGAGAAATGTTATTTTAATGGTGAACCGTAAACATGTCTATACAGTTTGAGTGACAGTTTCCAAAGTTTAACGCCGTGCTAAAGAAAATATAAATAAATGAATAAAAATAATAACAATATGTATATGTACTATCAATAAAATCAAATAAAGTATACAACTTACGATAGATAATTCTGATTTTCAGATTTGATTTTTTTTTTCTTTACATTTTTTTGAACATTGTAAAATAAAATAAAATAAAATAAAATAAAATAAAATAAAATAAAATAAAATAAAATAAAATAAAATAAAATAAAATAAAATAAAATAAAATAAAATAAAATAGCAGTTGAGCGTGTGCAAAACTCCTACAACAAAATGCCAAATAGCTGAGAAATGTTATTTTAATGGTGAACCGTAAACATGTCTATACATTTTGAGTGAGTTTCCAAAGTTTAACGCCGTGCTAAAGAAAAAAAAAATTATAAATAAATAATAATAATAACAATGTGTTTATGTACTATCAATAAAATCAAATTAAGTATACAACTTACGATAGATAATTCAGATTTTAAGATTATTATTATTTTTTTTTACTTTTAATTTTTTTTTGAACATGATACAAATTTTTTATTAAATTAAATTAAATTAAATTTAAATAAATAAAATGGCAGTTGAGCATGTGCAAAACTCCAACAACAACATGCCAAATAGCTGAGAAATGTTATTTTAAGGGTGAACCATAAACATTAGGGGTGTAACGATACACCAAAGGCACGGTTCGGTTCGGTTCACGGTTTTGGAGCCACGGTTCGGTTCGGTTCGGTTCGGTTTCTGTTTGCTGTGGGGTTAGGGTTGATGTCATCTTAACAGCAATGCTAAGGAACAATAAATTCACTTAATAACAAGAACAACTAAACATTTTCTTTATTAATTTTGCCATCACATTTTAGTACAGTCAGGATACCAGAGTAAACAACAAAAATGAAATAAATACCTCCAATATAGACAAGTCAGAAAAAACAATTCTCTTTAGTCCAGCCATCTTAAGAAAGTAAACTCAAATTAAATAAATAACTGCAGTGTAGACTATAGTGACAGATAAACAGGCTTGTCCTTTCTAAGGACATTTGGAATATTCAATTAAGTTTTAAGTTCTTCTTTAAAAACACCATAATGTCCACATTCTCAGGTGAGGGGCTTGATTTCTGTGCAGACACAGACAAAGTGATGCTCATTTTAGTTATCATTTAGATAGGTTTCCGTTTAAATTTATGAAAAAATAATATACATATAATGTGCTTGTAAAGTGTTTTTTACATGACCTATTCACCAGTAAAATACACTGCAGTTTTGTCTGAAACTAATGTTAGGGTTGTAGCCGTATATTAGTTATTTTTGCCTCTCTCTCTCTCTCTCTCTCTCTCTCTCTCTCTCTCTCTCTCTCTCTCTCTCTCTCTCTCTCTCTCTCTCTCTCTCTCTCTCTCTCTCTCTCTCTCTCTCTTGCTCGCTCTCTCCATGCCTGTCATTTCTGTGTCCGCCTTCACGACAGCTGATTGGTCAGGAGACCGATCTATCATCATTGGGCGACGTGGCGCGGGAATATAAAAATGACGTCACGAAAAGCGGAGGAGAGCGCATCTTCCTCTGATCTCGTTTTTCGTGTATTTTGCTAACATGATTATGAATTTCGTTGTTTTTGCTTAACTTTCGTTTGGGCAAAATTATTTTGCATTAGTTTTGCCCACTTTGAGAAATGTTGTGATTTTTGTACACTTTTATTTCGATTGATTTGTTTGTTGCTTTTTTGTTCAGCTCTTTCTCGTCATATTGAGCTTTACCTCCTCAAGTTAACTCTTTTCTCGGAGTAAGGTGGATAGGGAAGATGTCTTACGACTTCCATTTTGCAAACACGTAGAAAATGTATTGTTAAAGACATCAGGTAAGAGGTGAACGTCATCTTTGTATATATTTTATTCTACAGTTCAGTATAGGGAAGAATAAGGCGCACGGCGCTGAAAACCTTTTTTTCTTTTCATCAGTTTCTAGCGAGGTAAGGGGTTAAATCCCTTTTGTTGGCAATTCTGTTGTCAGTGTCTTTTGCGTACACCCTCACATTGGGAAATTTACCACATTTTTTAAATGTTATTCCTTATTAAGTTTCGTGAAACAGTTACGACAGATAGTGTGCGCTTTGTCTACGACACGAATTCCATTCCTGTACTTCACTGGAAAACCAAAATATTCCCAAACAGGAGACTTAAATGTATTTGGGGGATCTGCAATCTCAATATATGCGAAGCAGCCGTCCTGCATATACAGTACAGTGTTTCCTCTAGGATTTTTTCCAGCAGTGGCGGCAGGACTTTTTTTTACACAGATCTGCCAACTATTTCAAAGACAAATATTACACGCAGTATAACAAGTCGAGATAGCATTCATGTAATACGAGCATGCGAATCTCTTTGCTTGCGCGCCGATTTCCTCTGTTCGAGCACAGAACTTCTGGCACGCACTCAAATTTACACGTTCAAGTGCAGATCTTCTCGTGCGCTCTCCAGTAAGCGCTGCTGGAGATTTAGTGCGTTTTTGTCCGTTTTCCGACATTAACGCGTCCTGAAGTAAAATGAAACAGCTATAAACTCCAGCAAGATAAAGTCATTGTATGCAGAGCCATTGACCTTTATAAATAAAGTATACTTATGGAAACTGTGTTCATCTTAACTGAAAGCTACGCGGTGTTTGCTAGACTCACGCACCTGTCAGTCAGTCTGTCAGAGAGTCAGTCAGCATGTCACCTTGAACAAATAGCACACAGCACTACTACGGTTACAGAAAAGTTTGCGCTGTTTACCTCTAATATGTTTTGGTGCGATTATAATCCGCTATAAAAAACACGACTAAATGTTTTAAATAAGAAGCTGTAATGTAGCCGTGGCGGGATGGATTTTGGCATGGCGGCCCGCCACAAATGAATGAATGTAGCGGAAACCTTGCAGTAGTAATGGAGTGTGATCGCTCACTCAAGTCACATGACATGACATGCACTTGGAAAATACTATGCCAAATTCTAAAACATTAGAATATAATATTTAGAACAAAAGCTCATCATTACTAATACAATTTAATCAAATGTGATAAAATAAAGATGTTTTGGTTCAATTAGAGACAAGTGACGTCAACCTTAACAGTGGGCAGCAGGGGGCGTGACAGTATCGCGGTCCGCCACGAGAGTTTCACGATACGTATCGTGGTTGGTGTATCGCGATATTTCGGTTCGGTTTGTAGTATCGTTACACCCCTAATAAACATGTCTATACAGTTTGAGTGACAGTTTTCAAAGTTTAATGGCGTACTAAAAAAAATTATAATAATAATAACAGTATGTTTATATACTATCAATTAGATCAAATAAAGTATAAAACTTCCTCTAGATAATTCAGATTAGTATTTTACTTTTTTAACAATTTTTGAACATAATATGGTAGAATAAAACAAAATGGCCATGAAGTATGTGCAAAACTCCAACAACAAATGTAAAATAGCTGAGAAATGCCATACTGAAAAAATATTATATATATATATATATATATATATATATATATATATATATATATATATATATATATATATATATATATATATATATATATATATATATATATATATACACACACACACACATTATGAATAATATCAAATAATGTATTATTGATGTATTAATGTATTAATGTTACTGAAGATAATTTAGATTTTTTAGATAATTTAGATAATTTAGACTTTTTAAACATAATATGGTAAAATAAAATAAAACAAAATAAAAAATATAAATAAATAAATAAAATAAATAAAAGTAAAATAAATCAAACAAAATATAAATAAAACAAAATAAAAATAAAATAAAATTGAATTAAATTAAATAAAATAAAAAATTAAATTAAAATAAAATAAAATAAAATGTCCGTGAAGCATGAGAACACAGTGGCCTGTGTTTAAAAATTCACTCAACAGTGCTCAAAATGTAAATCATATTGTTTTACATTTCAGAGCCAGTTAGTACAGAAGTCCATACTTTTGACAAAACAATCCGTGAGAATGCCTAACTACTGTGTGGTCTCACAAATAATTCAGAAGCAGTGTCTTCTCATGGGATGAGAAAACTCATTCTCATGAATTTCCATGAATAATAATGACTTCCATGTCATCAATGTACTTACAGTCATATACTGTACCATGTCATAACCTGACATGACCCCTTGCAGATTTAAAACTAAAATAAAATTAGAGGGGGAAAAAGTTGGGCTTACACCACATTGGGCATGTTTGTATGTAACTTATTAATTTAAGCAAAAAAAGAAATAAATAATAGCCACTAAAATGTCATAGGGTGTAACAATTAATGTAATTGATATATTTATATAAATATACACACACAAGTCAACATTTGAATTCTGATCAAGACCTTTAAACAAAGTTGTCCAAAAACTGTTCATTCTTGTCTTGACAATTTTGAAAATTTTTTGATCCACTTTAAATGTTGACTAATAATAATTTATAATTACTAATAATTTAACAACTGTAAAATATATATATTTTTTTTATTGAATGTGTTTTATAGAATTTAATATTTAAATGTATTCCTGTGATTCAAAAAGGAATTTCTGGACCATTACTCCAGTCTTCAATGTCATATGAAATGATTACAATATGCTGATTAGCTGTTCTATTATGATCAAATATAATTGGAACTCAATTAATAATAATTTGCAATAATAATAATAATAATAATAATAATAATAATAATAATAATTATAATAATAATTATTATTATTATTATTATTATTATTATTATTATTTTATCAATATTAACAATGAAAATGTGTTCTTCCTGCTTTAAAGTTTTGTGGAAACTGTGATAGATTTACTTTTTGGCCTTCATTGATGAAAAGAAAGTTTAAAATAACTTTATCTTTAAATAAAAATGTTTAACAGTATAAATATATTTCTTGAGCAGCAGATCATCACATAAAATCATTCAAATACAATGTGTTCAAAATCACTGAAAAACAAACAAACAAACAAACAAACAAACAACTCATCTTTACCACATTATATACCATGTATTACTTTAGTCTTCAGTGTCACATGAAATCATTACAACATGCTGATTTGCTGTTTTAATAAGATCAAATATAATTGATACTCAATCAATAATAATGATTTTTATTAATATTAACGTGTTCTTCCTTCAAAGTTTTGTAGAAACTGTAATAGATTTTATTTTTGGCATTCATAGATGAAAAGAAACAATTTATTTGGTTATAAATAAAACACTATAAATATATTTCACTCTTAAAAAATAAAACTTTCAAAACCATTAAGAAAAAAAAACAAACAAACACAACTCATTTTTTACCACATTATATACCCTGTGGGATGGACGGTGCTCTTGTTATTGACCGTTTTGAGGGGGGAAAAAAGCCCTTCTCCACCCAAGAGAGGCACCGACCTCATTCTCTGCTTTAGTGCATGATCTCTGCTCTTGTTTATGTGCTCGGCATCCAGGAGAGCTTTATTATTTACAGCCTCAGTATATTCAATCATCCTGCAGCACAAGCTACAAATACTATAAATATCAAGAGCAGCCGAAGCTCTCAGTCCAGACGAGCAATCACTTCTATTCATCCAGAGATACAGGCCAACCTGAGAGATCAGCCGTGTGCATGCTGCAATCAGAGCTCCATTTCGCTTCGCTTTTTTACTTGTTATTTAAGCACTTGATAAATTCGAGACTTGTTATTCTTCTTGACGTCTCTCTCGTTTTAGTTTTGTTGAGGTGATGTTATTGATAGTTTGAATTAATTTTAATGTTTATGTTGTACATTTATTATTTCACGTTTTAAAAATCGAAATATGATAAGATGTGTTTTAGATTATTTGAGTTTGCTTTTATCAGTTTTTATTAGTTAAAATGTCTAAGTTTGATGCTATAAAATTACTTGTTTTAAAGGGCACCTACCCCCTTTTCCAGATTTAATATAAGTCTTTTGTGTCTCCAGAATGTGACTGTAAAGTTTCAGCTCAAAACACCCATCAGATTATTTATTAGACCTTTTGCAAGTTTCTATTTTATAGCTCTAATCATCAGGTAGCAGTTTTGTTGTACTGGGCCTTTAAGGCTAGTCCTTCACACCCACCGTTTCCACATGTCTGTCAGTGTGCCTCAATCTCCGCCCTCGGCTGCTTCAGACCACAGAAAGACATGAAAAAGCAGATCTAACGTAACGTTTGTAAGAAATACTACAGTAAGAACTTTAAAAATCAGTATTTGAGTTGCAACGATGAGTCACACACAATGTCGTTACAAAGTTCACGCACACACACACACAAACACACACACACACAGCGCGCGTTAAGCTTTGCACTCTTTTTGCATGCAAATGTGACAGGATACAGGTTAATATCCAATGCTGTATGGATATCTGTTTTGTTAACATACAAATAACCCTTATTTAATGTCCACAAACCGGGATTGAAGCATCTTCTTTGATAATTGTACTGACACAAGGCTGTGGTGAGGAAGTAAAGCTGAAGTAAATCGCTGTAATTCATTACAGACATGCACTGTTTTTTGGAGAAAGTCTTATTTGTTTTATTTCGGCTAGAATAAAAGCAGTTTTTAAATTTTTAAAAACCATTTTAAGGTCTAAATTATTAGCCCCTTCAAGCTATATTTTTTCCATAGTATACAGAACAAACCATCATTATACAATAACTTGCCTAATTACCCTAACCTGCCTAGTTAACCTAATTAACCAACCATTTAAGCCTTTAAATGTCACTTTAAGCTGTATAGAAATGTCTTGAAAAATATCTAGTCAAATATTATTTACTGTCATCATGACAAAAATAAAATAAATCAGTTATTAAAAAAATTAGTTATTAAAAAATCTTCTCTCCGTTAATCAGAAATTGAGGACAAAAATAAACAAGGGGGCTAATAATTCAGGGGGGCTAATAATTCTGACTTCAACTGTATATATACCGTATATAACTGTTTATATTTATCTTTGTCATGATGACAGTAAATATTATTTTACTAGATATTTTTCAAGACACTTCTATACAGCTTAAAGTGACATTTAAAGGCTTAACTAGGTTAATTAGGGTAACTAGACGATGGTTTGTTCTGTAGACTATCGAAAAAAAAATAGCTTAAAGGGGCTAATAATTTTGACCTTAAAATGTTTTTTAAAAATTAAAAACTGCTTTTATTCCAGCCAAAATAAAACAAATAAGACTTTCTACAGAAGAAAAAATATTATCAGACATATTGTGAAAATTTTCTTGCTCTGTTAAAGATCATTTGGGAAATATTTTAAAAAGAAAAAGAAATTCAAAGGGGGGCTTATAATTCTGACCTCAACTGTGTTTATACATACAACCGGTCAAAAGTTTGGGGTCAGTAGGATTTTAAAATGTTTTAAAATAAGCTAATCCTGCTCATCAAAGCGGTTTATTTAATCAAAAATATAGTACTGATTGTAAAATTGTGAAATATTATAGACCCTTTTCACATTTTTCCGGGTTTCTCAGTAGCAGAAGGCGTCATAGCTGAGTAAACTTAGAGCACAGTGAATGGGAGAATGCAACAAATATTTTATTTTACAATCCTATTTGCTGAAATATTAAAAGAAAAACTCCACAAGGGTGTTATTAGAACTTTCAGAAAAAGTTTGAGGCAACGATGATATAATACACACATAAATGCGTATAAATGTTCTTACGTTTTTTTAAAAATCTAAATATAAAAACTTTTAAGGATTTACGATTATGATGACCGTTAAACGCATCATAACAGGCTTGTGAAAAAGATCCATGGCACTATAAAATAACTGTTCAAAAGTAGTTTATATTTTATTTTAATAATTTATTCCAGTGATTTTAAAGACAATTTTTCAGCTTCATTACTCCAGTCTTCAGAGTCACATGATCCTTCAGAAATCACTTTAATATTAAAAAATATTGTTATTATTATTATTATTATTATTAATGGTAATAGTAATAAATGCAATAATGACTGGGGTAATAACATCATTTGAAACTACAAACAATAAGTGATAAATAAATATTTAACAATGTAACCCTTTTTTTAACATTTAATAAATGCAGCCTTGATGGACAAAAACATAAAAAGAAAAAAAAAACTGACCCAAACTTTTGACATATATACTGTGTACTATGTATATATATATATATATATATATATATATATATATATATATATATATATATATATATATATATATATATATATATATATATATATATATATATATATATATATATATATATATATGTGACAATAATGATGAAAATGACATTAATAATAAAATATCATGGTATTTCTTTCCTTTATAAAATAACTGTTTTATTGTGAAAAATATAGAATTATGAAACATATGAAGAAAATAGTAAGAAATTACAAATAATACTGACATTAAAATTTATATACATACAAATAGTAATAAAAACGAATGTACTATTTTGTCATATTAAAAACATCAGCAAGTAATTAGACATAATACTGATTTTAAAATTTATATACACATACAAATATTAATTAAACAAATTTACTATTGTATTTAATATTATATTTATTAATATTATTATTGTATTTTTTTAATAATATTGGGCAGCATGTAACTCAGTGGTTAGCACTGTTGCCTCATAGCAAGAAGTTCGCTGGTTCGAATCCCGGCTGGGTCAATTGACATTTTTGTGTGGAGTTTGCATGTTCTCCCCATGTTCGTCTGAGTTCTCTCTGTGTGCTCCAGTTTACCCCACAAATCCAAAGACATGCGGTATAGGTGAATTGAAAAAACTAAATTGTGCGTAGTGTATGAGTGTGTGTGTGCGTGCGTGTAAAGTAACAATAACTGACCTGCATGTTGTTTTCTGTATAAGAAAGAATAATTGTAAAGAATGTTTTCCATATGCTAATCCATTGTGACTATTTCTGTCAAAAAAACACAGTTGAATCCCTTTATCCACAGGCCACGGGAACTATATCAACTGTAATTGACAGCACTGTAGGAGAAGATCTGTAGGAAGGCTCTTTAAAATTCTATTGTGTTGCACAGGGAAAAAAAACAAGAGCATATGGGATTGGTGTAAAATGTGGGTGAGAAACTGACAATTTGTCTCACATTTGGATAAAGTGTTTCATCGTGAGAATTTGTCTCCAAAGACAAATCCCTGGGGTTCCAACATTTGTCATTAAAACTGTAATCCAAAGAAAGCAAAGCATGTGTCTCACTATAATTAAAATGCCTCACTTGTGACTGTGAATATTAATATTCAATTGCATGAAATCCAAATATAAGGACGAAACACGTTCTTCCACAGCGTGAATATTTGGACTTTTGCTTGAATGTCAGGAACACATAAAAAAAGGCCATATTGTGACCTTAACACATCTAATCAAAGCTATAAAATGAAAATGTTTATAATTACCAAATAATCACATTATTACACTGTACAAATCAACACTGCACACCAATTTATTTGTTATTTGAGTATGAGTGAGATTATTTTAATTGCTTGCATTATTATTATTATTATTATTATTATTATTATTATTATTATTATTATTAGTAGTAGTAGTAGTAGTAGTAGTAGTAGTAGTAGTAGTAGTAGTAATTTTTGCAATTATATATTTTTTATTTTGTTCATTTTAAGTTACAGTTTAGTACAACTAACTGCAAATGAGAAATATTTCCTTTGCAACTCACTGAAATAAAATGAATAAAATGGTTTGGTTTTAATGTTATAGCAGATGCAACAACATCAAAAATGTAAAAAAAAAAAAAACTAAAAATAAAATAAAATAAAAATTATTATTATAATCTTAAATCTCTCTCAACCAGAGTTTTAACTAACTAACTAACTAACTAACTAACTAACTAACTAACTAACTAACTAACTAACTAACTAACTAACTAACTAACTAACTAAAATAAATAAAAATGTAAGAAATAAATATAAGAAATAAACAAATATAACAAACAAACAATTAATAAATAAATAAAATGTGAGAAATAAATATAAGAAATAAATAAATATAACAAACAAACAAACAAACAAACAAACAAACAATTAATAAATAAATAAAATGTGAGGAATAAATATAAGAAATAAACAAACAAATGTTAAACAAACACTAAATGTATTAAATAAATAAATGTAAGAAATAATGTAAGAAATAAATAAACAAATGTAACAAACAAACAAACAATAAATAAATAAAATGTATGAAATAAAAATAAGAAATAAACAAATGTAACAAACAAACAATTATTAAATAAATAAATAAATAAAAATAATGTATGAAATAAATGTAAGAAATAATGTAAGAAATAAATAAACAAACAAATGTAATAAACAAAAACAATTAATACATAAATAAAATGTAAGAAATAAATATATGAAATAAATAAACAAATGTAACAAACAAACAATAAATAAATAAAATGTATGAAATAAGTAAATTTAAGAAATATTGTAAGAAATAAATAAACAAATGTACCAAACAAACAAATAAACAATAAAAAAATTAATAAAATGTAAGAAATAAATAAACAAATGTAACAAACAAGGGTGACGCAGTGGCGCAGTAGGTAGTGCTGTTGCCTCACAGCAAGAAGGTTGCTGGTTCGAGCCTCAGCTGAGTCAGTTGGCGTTTCTGTGTGGAGTTTGTATGTTCTCCGTGCTGCTGGATAAGTTGGCGGTTCATTCCGCTGTGGCGACCCCAGAAGTATAAAGGGACTAAGCCGAAAAGAAAATGAATAAATGAATGGACAAACAAACAATAAATAAATAAAATGTAATAAATAAATGCTTGCAAACGATGTCTCAAAGCACAAACTCTATTGAAAAGGATTGTGATAAATATCTTAGTTTATATAAATCCAGAATCAAACAAAATAAAAAGTTTCAGGCGTAACTGAAGTGTCGGAGCTCATATTCATAAAGACTCAAAAAAAAATCATGTCCAAGGAACTCAAAAAGTAAGTGAAAAAGCTACAAACCATTTATAAACATGGATATTGTTGAAAAAAAACATATTCACAATAAAAAAGTACATAATAAACCACCATCTGTGTGATTTTTGTACCTCTTTCATTGTACAAACAAAAAAAAAATGACTGAGTGATGGAGTGATCTATCCCTTTAAATCATTGCTTATAAAAGCTTGTTAGTACAAGGTAGCCATCAAACAATTCACTACACATACAAAGTAGACCAAAAAAAAAAAAAAAAAACTGGAATTCAATCAGCTTCATTTTACTGACACGGTTTAGAAATTCCTCTGACAAGTCTGCTAAGTCTGGCCAAGTCAAAGAAAAGGGATCCAAAATTCTTCCAACGCTTCATGTGCAGCAACGAGCAGACAAGAATATTAAAGAGTTCCCTCCAATAAACCATATACTGTAGACTACCGCAGCAATCATTATCATACAAAGAGACAGACGGTGCTAGAGGATGACATGAGAATATACACAAAATAATAGCACTGGCATATTATCAAATGAATGAATTTATTACCTCTGTAAGCCAGCCAAAATGTGTTTACGGCAAAAGACAATTTTCTTTCTTTTTTTTTTTCAGAAAAGTCTCTTATTGCGGCTATATTTTTATTCAGCGCGTTATTTCATAATGACTCCTGAGAAATGCTTTTGGCAATTTCAAGAAATTCATCTTTAATATTGCTTTTACTTGTTTTTTGTCTTATCCGAAATGAAACGCACCAATTTCTTACCGCTGAAAGCATCCTAATGTCAACAAGGATAATTAAGTTCAAAGGAATAATAACAACTTTGTCTCAGACTGAGGCGAGCTGTGTAATCGCGTCTGGACTGAAACTGCAGAATGAGTGACCCATTTCACCTTGATTTTATAAGCACTTTTCATGTACGAGTGTGCGGCTCTTCAGTGAGTGTCGAGGATGTGGACTGTGTTTAAGAGAAAATGCTGAGACCGTCTTTTATATGTATGCTTCCAATTCATTCAGCCTAATGAAAGCAATTGGGTATGATTAGTCAGAGTTATCTGCCTTAATAGGGAGGACTGATCACCTTGATGATACACGCTACACAGAGGCTAATAGTAATCTATCCAACCTCTCTGGCACATTAGAGAGCCTGCTGGTGAACCTGAGATATTTTGGTCTTTAATTGATACTCTAAAAACATATTTTTATATATGCATTTGTTTTTATGCATTCCTTAAATGAAGATACAATTTGCATTTCTAATTTGGCTTCTTTGTGAGAAGATGCAGAGATAAACAGTCTTTTATGGATTGGATTGGATTGGGATGGATGGGTTGGATGGGCTATATAAAGATATGGTTGGTTGAATGGACGATTTAAAGAGATGGAGGGATGGACTTAGGGCTGGGCGATATGGCAAAAATGCAAAATCAATCATTATTTTCCATATTGAACGATAACAATATCAAGGTTTCTGCATAATGTCAAATTTAAGACTTTTTAAGACCATTAAGTATTAAATTTAAGACCTATATCACCATATCAAAAACACGCATACACATAAAGAGAAAAAAAAACTAAATCACAAAATGAGTGGTAAAATAAATGTATTCAAATTGAACAGTACTAAAGACAGGTTAGATGCACATTTGAACTACAGAAAAAAACAAACATCTAAATTCTGATTTATACTTTCGCCTGGTGCCACATCGCGCACCTCACGAAACAGACGAGGCTTTTATACTTGACGCATTTGCCATTGAGATATTCTTTTAAATGACAGGGGGCAGTCAAAAGAAACAGACAGTAAAATCAGACGGATAAACAGAGAAGTAGAAAGTTTCCAGAACTAGGTCATATCATTAATATCATTTACGATAATTGTTTTTTATTATTTTTTATAATTTATTATAAAGATTTTTATAACCATTCAAGATTTTTTAAATCCAAAATTGTTTTAATCTACATGATGCATCACTTGCTTTTGTTCATATCTCGGACAGTTCTACCTATTAAAGTTAAATATTAATGGCAACAGAACTTGGGTTGCTCTACAATTATATTTGTTTCTATTATGGCAGGAAGGAAACCAAAAAAGAAGTACACTTACTAAAAATATTGACTTTTTTTTTCTTCATTTTTGCTTGTATGCGCTCAAGTAATGTTTTGAGACTCGAGTGAACAGTTTGTGCGGCGCTGCATTTGATATGAGTTGAATATGAAACACTTTGAAGAGATTTTGTCTGAAACAGGTATGACTGTACACACATCTTCTTTATGATTCGTCCATGCGTGATCATAGAGATAACCAGATGACCGATAATTCTTGGCTAGCAATTTGCAACAGCAGTGGGAAAGGAGGAAAGTTTTGGAAAAATTTGGAAAAACCTGAGGGCGATGCAAAAGTGGAGACCCATGTGGTTTTAATATTACAGAATATGTTTTTCCACCATTCATGTTTTACACTGATGTATATATTACAATTTTGAATTTAAAACAATTTACAAGTTACAAACTAAAATTAAGTAACAAATTATGTCTTTGATACAGTGATGAAGTCAGAATTATTACCCCCCTCCCCCCCTTTGAATGTTTTTTTCTTTTTTTAAATGCTTCTCAAATGATGTTTAACAGAGCAAGGAAATTTTCACAGTATGTCTAATAATATTTTTTCTTCTGGAGAAAGTCTTACTTGTTTTATTTCGGCTAGAATAAATAGCAGTTTCTAATTTTTTTAAAAACATTTTAAGGTCAATATTATTAGCCCTCTTAAGCAATATATTTTTTCGATAGTTTACAGAACAAACCATCATTATACAATGACTTCCCTAATTACCCTAACCTGCCTAGTTAACCTAATTAACCTAGTTAAGCCTTTAAATGTCACTTTAAGCTGTATAGAAGTGCTAAGAACTTCCGGTCGGAGGCTGATGCGTATAAACAGTCACATTTGGACAGCTTTGAAATGATAGTTTTAATCTATTTTATCTGCTTTTAATGTCTTTGAACTAATACTGTTGTCGGCACCACCTCCTGGACTGAAAATTTTAAAAAAATGAGATCAAATGGGATGGAAAAACAACTGCTGCAAGGTTTTTTTTACCTCGTTGTCAGACGGCATCGTGTGCCGTTTAAATGAAGCCTCGTCATCGCTAACGTCAACATTTTCTCTTTCTTTCAAATATATAACCAACCCAAACAAATGTAATTCACCAAAATCTAGCCTGTACTGTCCCGCTTGCATAAACATAAAGGGCTCTCGATTAGAATCAACATGCAAATCAGCCAGTAGAGTGTCAGTAACAGACTTTTATTGGCCATTTTTGTAACACACACACACACTGTATTTTTGACGGCAGGTGAACGTTTTTCTCTCGCGTTTGAACCACAACTGA
Organism: Danio kyathit; assembly: GCA_903798195.1. Lineage (NCBI taxonomy): Eukaryota > Metazoa > Chordata > Actinopteri > Cypriniformes > Danionidae > Danio > Danio kyathit. Next base: position 54,546,835 of record LR812524.1, on the reverse strand, counting down.
CAGATTATAACAGCTTTGACACACCTTTCAAAGTCGTGTGTCACAAAAACACTCCGTAATCCACTGAAAATGCTATTGAATCCCATTTTTGCAAATTATCAGTTGTAAACGCTGCAAATTATCAGTTGTAAATGCTAAGTTGTAAACGCTGTTGTAAATTCGCTCATTTAGAAGCGGGAACCGGCAGAAGTGCAACAACTTTAATCATAAGGTAAACAAAAGTTTCTATGTGGAGCTCCTTCACAGGACTCCACACTCGCTCCAACGGGTTTTCGAAGCTCTCGGTCCCACCCACACTCGTCAGCGCTACCAAGCCGACCAATCACAGAGCTTGTGCTATGCTTCGTTGCGACGTGTAGTTAAATTTTTTGAGAGATGTGCATCAGCGTCAGCGACAGCCAAGGTGAGGGCTATGCGACCACGCGAAGGCTGCACCGGAGCATACACTTATAAATCAGCCTTAATAGATAAATGACGTCAGTACATAATAACCAGTTATGTTCTATTACTGAACCGATGTCTGCATCGCGGTGCAACAAAGAAACAATTAATTTTGACGCCCCTAATGAATATATAGACAGACATATAGAGTTATGGTTGATGCAATAGCTGGATGAAGAAGTTGGGATTAACTAGAAAGAAAAGTCTTTATGACATATTGAGATATAAGCTACCCTCGGATCATCAGGCAAAAATGAGAGGTGGAGATGAGAGTCATCAGTATTTTCATTTAAATGAAAATCCACATTTCAAATGACAGCCCTTAATAATGGCATAACACATACTGTAAGAAAAGTGGTCCAAGAACTGAGCCCTGAGGCACACCTTGTAACTCATACCACTTTTGCACAATAACTTAATGAACTGACAATTATAATATCTATGACTATGAATTGCACTGCATGCAAAGTAAAACCTGCAAATTTGAGATCCTCACCATATTAATAAGGCTTCAGTGCAAAAAAAAAAAAAAAAGTAATCTCGAGTGTGGTTTCATCTGCCTATAGGAAGATAAGCCTGGGCGAGGATAGCAGAGATTTAGCTGGTCTGGGGATGTCATGCTCATTTGAATATATCAAATGTAAAGCCAGGTCTTATAATATATTCCAGAACACACAGCAAGACTGGGGGAGATAAAGGCTGAAGGACAGACGCTTCTGCCATGGCTGGAGGTTTTTCCCCCAGCTTTTATGAGAAAAGGCGCCTTGGCTTCCTGTTAAAGCGAACGTCACTCAAACGTTATCTCTAGGTGAACGAGACACTGTCCTTACGGGACCCGCTAAGACCTGTCCAACAGGAGATGGTGATTATTTCAGAGGATGCCATTTCTAGATCCATGCTCTGTCGACTCCAGTTTATGAAGAGCGTGGCATCTTTCCACTCAAGGTCATGTCGGTGGGAGAGCAGGACGACATCTCTGTTAGACACGAGCCACTGAGAGCGCAGAAGGATCACTCGGAAAGCTGGAGCAGATGGCAATCATCTGACAAAAGCCATACTTGGAAAGAGACGCAAAACACAATGCAGATCCATAACTTGATAGTGAAGCAAACTAAGAAGGTCTATCCCTACCAGCTGTTATACTGGCAATGTGTGCACAATTTATCATAACCATAAGGAGGGTGTTTACATTTTGGAATCCAATTTTATACATTGCTTTCCTACTCAGCATGCATATTCCATTTGCATTTGTCTGTATTAATACATCTGTGCAAAACAGACACAATCCACTCAACATACACTTATTAAAGCAACTGAAAATATCTGATTAGCATGTCAATTAGAGAACTGTTGACACTGTTTGTAGAGCTATTAGATTATTAAAAATACAAGTGTTTAAAACTGACAAAATAGTGTCTAAATACCAATACTATTGAGTAGGTACAATATATTAGAAATTGATTGATTGATTTTGTTTTTAAGAAACAAAATATTAATATTTAATGCTGGGCGATACAAGAGTCTAAAGCTGAGAAAATAGCATCTAAATACCAATACTATTGAGTAGGTACAATATATGTATTAGAAATTGATTGACTGATTGATTGATTGATTGATTGATCGATTGATTTTATTTTTAAGAAACAAAATATTAATATTCAAGGCTGGGCGATACAAAAGTCTAAAACTCACAAAATAGTGTCAAAATACCAATACTATTGAGTAGGTACTATATATTCATTCATTCATTCATTTTCTTGACGGCTTTGTCCCTTGCGGGGTCGCCACAGCGGAATGAACCGCCTACTTATCCAGCATGATTTTACGCAGCAGATGCCCTTCCAGCCACAACCCATCTCTGGAAACTTCCACACACACATTCACACTCATACACTATGGACAATTTAGCTTACCCAATTCACCTGTACTGCATGTCTTTGGACTGTGGGGGAAACCGGAGCACCCGGAGGAAACCCACGCAAACGCAGGGAGAACATGCAAACTCCACACAGAAACGCCAACTGACCCAGCCCAGCCGAGGTTCGAACCTGCGACCCAGTGACGTTCTTGCTGTGAGGCAACAGCACTACCTACTGCGCCACTGCGTTGCCCTTAGGTACAATATATGTATTAGAAATTCATTGATTGATTGATTGATTTTATTTTTAAGAAACAAAATTTTAATATTTAATGCTGGGCGATACAAGAGTCTAAAACTGAGAAAATAGCGTCTAAATACCAATACTATTGAGAAGGTACTATATATGTATTAGAAATTGATGGATTGATTGATTGATTGATTTTATTTTTAAGAAACAAAATATTAATATTCAAGGCTGGGCGATACAAGAGTCTAAAACTGAGAAAATAGCGTCTAAATACCAATACTGTTGAGTAGGTACTATATATGTATAAGAAAAGGATTGATTGATTGATTGATTGATTGATTGATTGATTGATTGATTGATTGACACAAAAAAAATTATATTCAATGCTGGGTGATACAAGGATCAAAAACTGACAAAATAGTGTCTAAATACCAATACTACTGAGTATGTACAATATATGCATTAGAAATTGATTGATTGATTGAATTTATTTTTAAGAAGCAAAATATTAATATTCAAGGCTGAGATACAAGCCTAAAATGGACAAAATAGTGTCAAAATACCAATACTAATGAGCAGGTACAATATATGTATTAGAAATTCATTGATTGATTGATTGATTGATTGATTGATTTTATTTTTAAGAAACAAAATATTAATATTCAAGGCTGGGCCATACAAGAGTCTAAAACTCAGAAAATAGCATCTAAATACCAATACTATTGAGTAGGTACTATATGTGTATAAGAAAATGATTGATTGATTGATTGATTGATTGATTATGTTTTTAAAAAACAAAATATTAATATTTAATGCTGGGCGATACAAGAGTCTAAAACTGAGAAAATAGCATCTAAATACCAATACTATTGTGTAGGTACTATATGTATAAGAAAATTATTGATTGATTGATTGATTGATTGATTGATTGATTGATTGATTGATTGATTGATTGATTGATTGATTGACACAAAAAAAATTATATTTAATGCTGGGTGATACAAGGATCGAAAACTGACAAAATAGTGTCTAAATACCAATACTATGGAGTATGTACACTATATGTATTAGCAATTGATTGATTGATTGATTGATTGATTGATTTAATTTATTTTTAAGAAGCAAAATATTAATATTCAAGGCTGAGATACAAGCCTAAAATGGACAAAATAGGGTCTAAATACCAATACTAATGAGTAGGTACTATATATGTATAAGAAAATGATTGATTGATTGATTGATTGATTGATTGATTGATTGATTGATTGATTGATTGATTGATTGATTGATTGATTGATTGATTGATTGATTGATTGATTGATTGATTGACATTCAAGGCTGGGTGATTTGTCCAAAATAACTATCATATAATATAGCACTGTTGTCATATCATACACTATGGATATATTGATTGTTTTCCAAGGATGTGGATTAAACAAAGATAACAAAAAAACATGTCCAGTTTCTTGCAAAGATTGTTCCTCTTCACAAGACCTCAGTATATCAGCAGGAGACATGGTATTGAATATTTGTATTATTTTATTTATTTGTTTTTTATTCACCAAGGACCACTTGTTCAGCTAAAACACATTAATAATTAATACCCTGTTAAAGAAAAAAAAAAGTACCTATCTCTTGAATGGCCTGAGGGCGAGTAAATTAACTGCAAATTGACATTTCAGCATGAACTATCCCTTTAATACCTACAGGCAAATTCACTGCAAAAAGACATCAAATAACCCGGCAAAACACAATTCATTCCACAATGGGGCCCAAACAGGCTCAGAACAATTTTTACCTCTTGCTGTGTGACATCTTGGGACCTTTGGATGTGCAAGAGCTTTGCTTCACACATTTTTGCTTTATGGCACATGAAAAAAACCTCTTTTTATCAGGTGGCATGAGAATCGCACATCATATGCTGCACTGAATGCACTGAACAATGTTTCCAGCAGACCGATGGGACAGTCCAGGTGTCAAAGGTACTAATATAAAGGCTACAATCGGCACTCTAAACATGCACTTCCTCTGAAATCAATTTGCATTTGGGCAAGAACACAAACTATTATAAAGCTGAAAGTTTTCTCTGAACATGCTTCAAAATGACAGAATTAAGCTCCAGCAGTTTTTTCACTCAAGTCAAAGACTATTTCAAAAGAAAAGTTAGCCGAAAGTCAGTGTTTTTCAACGTTTGTTAATTTGGCCAATCTTTTATTGACCCTTATTTCTTTTTTAGATGTGTTTTATGCTGTTATTCAGGTCAAAGTCATTAATACTAAACAACTAGTTTAATAAGCAACTACTTAAATGCAAAAGTGATTAAATAAAACGATAAATAAATAGATTTAAAAAGTCATAATACTACATTACATTATATATTTAATGTATTATATTATTATATAATCGACTACAGATTTAATATAATGCAAACTACTTAAAAATGAAAATGTTTGCATTATGCAAAATATTATACAACATTTCTGTATAAATTAGTGTTGTTAAACAATTAATCACATCAGCTAAATAAACATTTGCATTTACATTAAAAAAATTGTGTGTACTGTGCATATTTATCAATTTACACATCCGTGTATTTATGTATATACACATATATTGTGTAAATACAAACGTTTATTTTGTATATGATTAGTCACTATTAATCATTAAACAGCACTACTCATTCATTCATTCATTCATTTTTTTTCAGCTTAGTCCCTTTATTTATCAGGTGTCGCCACAGCGGAATGAACCGTTAACTTATGCAGCATATGCTTTGCACAGCGGATGTCCTTTCAGCTGCAACCCAGTACTGGAAAACATCCATACATACTCATTCACATACATACACTACGGTCAATTTAGTTTATTTAATTCACCTATATACCACATGCATGTCTTTCGACTTGTGGGGGAAAGCAGAGCACCTTGAAGAAACCCACACGAACACGGGAGAACATGCACACCCCACACAGAAATGCCAACTGATCCAGCCGGGACTCAAACCAACAACCTTCAGTGTCTTCCACAGCACTACTATAAATGTATAAATGTATGACACCATGCCAGTGTTAACCACTAAATTTAAAGATAGTACAAATTTATTAATAGTTTATATTATACACTGGTAACACTTTACAATAAGGTTCATTAGTTAATGTTAGTTAATGCATTTACTAACATGAACAAACAATGAACAATACATTTACTACAGCATTTGTTCATGTCAGTTAACATTAGTTAATGAAAATACAGTTATTCACTGTTAGTTCATGTTAATTCACGGTGCATTAACTAATGTTAACAAGCATGAACTTGGATGTTAATAATGCATTAGTGAATGTTGAATTATGATTAATAAATGCTGTACAAGTGTTATTCATGATTAGTTTATGTTAGTAAATGCATTAACTAATGAACCTTATTGTAAAGTGTTACCTAAACACTTTTAGAAAAAATGGTACAATGTTGTACCAAAAAAGGTACAAACCCTTGTCACTGGGGCAGTACCTTTTTATGGAACAGAATTGTATATTAGGACAAAGAAATAAATCTGTACCATTGCAGTTTGTACCTTTAAGGACATGATTTGTACCATGGGAAACCAAAATGTACCTTTGGTTTTTAAAACCTGCAGTTATAATATTGTACCTTCATCAAAGGTACAAATGTGATCCATGAAGGTACCACTGTGACAAGACACTTTGTACCTTAACAGTATCAAATGTGTTTCTTCAAAAACTATTTAAAGGCATTTTGCTATATCCAAAATGCATCCATTTATTTTCAGTAAATGTAAAACATCAAATACATTTATTAAACAATGTTTAAAAAAAAATAATATATATTATTTTTGTGTAAATGCACCTTTTCCATTGACAATAAAGAATTGAAAATACTCTAACATAAATCAAAAGATGCATTTTTTTCTAAACATTTCACAACACTTTTCACAAATATGTTACAGAAATACATTCTCCCATGTACAATATAAAACTTTTTTTCTCCAATGTTCACATAATACCTTTGTAATCACCTAAAAGTTCATTTAATTTACTTAATTTTAAAATAAAAAAAAATATTGTAACGAGATATGCACAATGTTTGATTGGTTTTACAATACTAAAATGTCTGCATGAATACTTTGCATATGCAGGACTTTTGTCAAAAGCAAACGCCAAAAGGTGCAGATATCAATAATGAAAATGTATTTATCAGAAAATGCTTACCAAATGTTTATTAAAAATGCCTTAAATGTTTAGTTTACAATACCTATAGTTTTGTTTTACCAGTTGTTTTGTGTTATAGAACTTAATTATTAGTGTTTATGAGTTTCTTTAAACATATTTTTTTTAAATGATGATTCATGTTTTAATATGGAAATTATTCATAAAATCACTTTGCCTTTCCAGATTTATTTGTATAGATATTGTAATAAAGAAGGAGTTGTCCAACACTTATGTACATTTTTTATGACAAACAATTGTGTACCTTCATTCCAATTGTACTGTATAAGGTACAGAACAGTATCATAAGATGTCTTATTACTGTAGCATATAAGGTACAACTTTTACAAAGGTACAAAACTGTTCCTTAAGGATCATTATTTGTACCACCATGTACTTTTTTTCTGAGAGTGTATATATTCAGTTCTCGTTGTAATTTTGAAGTTTAGGTAATTGTATTTTTTCTTATTTGTAATTGTATTTTGGTAATTGTATTAATTGTATTTATTTTTATTAAATCTTTATATGTATAGTGTTAGTTTTAATTTGAATCTTTCTGTTTAAATAATTCTTAATTAAATCTGATTTTGGTTAAGATTTATTTTAAGTAATAAAGAAAATAACTGAGTTTTATGGTTTTTGGTTTTGGTTAAGTTCATTAAGTTTATGGGAAGTCCACACTGAAAAATGAAATGCATCATTAAATGACAGTTAAAATTAATTTAATTTGAACTAACTGCATTCCAGGGCGGCGTGATGGGTAGTGCTGTCGCCTCACAGCAAGAAGGTCACTGGTTCTAGCCTCGGCTGGGTCAGTTGGCATTTCTGTGTGGAGTTTGCATGTTGCCAGTTTCTCCCACAGTCCAAAGACATGAGCTGTAGGTGAATTGGGTAAGCCAAATTGTCCGTAGTGTATGTGTGTGAATGAGAGTGTATGAGTGTTTCCCAGTGATGGGTTGCAGCTGGAAGGGCATCTGCTGCGTAAAACATATGCTGGATAAGTTGGTGGTTCATTCCACTGTGGCAACCCCTGATGAATAAAGGGACTAAGCCGAAAGAAAATGAATGAATGAATGAATGAATGAATGAATGAATGAATAACTGCATTCCAGTTCCACAGATCCAATATCATTCTATGCTTGCTTTAAATCAAATAAAAGATTGTCTTTATAAATCAGTTCCGAACTGCGTGTATTGTAAATGTTTGCAGATCTTCAGCACCTGTCAAAGTTAGTCAGATCAGAGCGTATTTAACTTTAACTCTGATGTGGATTTCCATCTGCATTAGAGCTCGGCGCGTGCCTTGATCCGTGCCGTCCCGCTGTGTTGACTGCAGCATGTGGCAGAGGTCTCTGTGTGCTCTGACCCTCTCTGTGTTTACTGCACTTAACCATCTGGCTGAATCTGAGCAGCAAGGTCAATTCTCACACTCATTCACACTTACATTCCCACTGCAAGTTCACTGTGTGGAGATTTACATGGTGGAAAAACAAAGAGATTACTTTTCTGACACTGCAACAGAGTGCTTTTATGAGTAGATTTTGTGCTTTTTTTCATGTAAAAGGGATAGAAAAAGTAATTTGACTTTCACTCATTTGATTTTCACACAAAAATCCATAGTGATAGTGCATTCCTGTGTGTTTTTTTTTTGCCCAAGGTTGCACTTATTTATTTAAAATGGAAAAAGCATGAATATTTGGACGAATTATTGCGATTTAGAATAACTTTTTTTCTATTTTAATATACAGTATTAAGAGTGTCAGATGCTTATTCAGAAATCATTTTAATGTCAGTTCTTTTAAAGGGCTTATTTCTAAATTCTATGCCTTATTAGTTTACTTTGATTCCTCAGTTTATGATTCTTTGAAACCACTATGGGAGTAAGACCTAGAAGTTCTGTTTAATTCTGAAGGTTCTAGATCTGTGATTGTATTTTTCCAAAATGTACCTCAAATTTCCATACAACAAACAATGAACAAAATTGTTAATTTTTCCACAGAATTTATTTTACACCTGTTCATCTGCATAAAATGTTCCCAGCTTGACCTCTGTTTTAAATGCAAAACTTGTAAAGGCACATTTTTTTCATGTATTTTGGTCCTGTGTTCACATCCAACTATTTTGGAGAGGGGGTTATTCTGCAATCCAGGAGATAGAAACAATTTATTAACAATTCTCCCTCTCACTTTTTTTGTTGAATGACATTCCGGACGACCGTTTTGACCTCAAACCTCTGTTTACAACTCTTACTTTCTGGCTAAGAAATGTATACTATTAAAATGGTCTACTTCTCAAATTCCAACTATTTCCATATGGATTTCTCAGTTGTCAGTCTTTCTTCCTTTGGAAAAATTAACCTATGACAGGGGTCAACAATCTCCAACTTGCTTCAACACACCTGCCTGGGTGTTTCAAGTATACCTAGATAAGACCTTGATTAGCTTGTTCAGGTGTGTTTGATTAGGGTTGGAGCTAAAATCTGCAGGACACCAGACCTCTAGGAACAAGTTTGGTGATCTGATGAAGACCATGTCGGTCGAAACGTTGCATTAAAGACTTTTGAGAGCTAAAGTGGCAGTGTGCCGACTTTCTTTTGATCTTTTGCTACAGTGTATTTTTGATCGAGCACCTGTCTTCGAGATTTTTTAGATGTGCTCACATTTCTGTTTTTTGCTTATTAATTAGGGCTGCACAATATCTCGTTTCAGCATCGATATCACAATTTGATCAATAGTCACATCGCAAGATATGCAATGTTGAGTTTGTATTATAATTTATCATTTGCATGTGTTTTAAGGCCTGTGACTGTATTGATTTTAAATCAATTCATTCACTTTCTTTTCAGCTTAGTTCCTTTACTAATCTGGGGTCGCCACATCGGAATGAACAGACTAACTTGATGTCATGGATATAAAATAATGAAAATGCTACAGTACAACTCTGAAGATTTAAAGTGACAGTTCACCCAAAAATTAAATAAAATCATTCAGCAAAAAAAAGTAAACGCTCCTGACTATCTTGACACACCTATGGAATCCTTTGCTGAGACTGTGTTTTAAAGGTAATACTGTAATGCTGAAAATAATGTTCAATTTCTTGCACAAACCAATTATTTTGCTTCATAAGAGCAATCATCATCAGGAGAAAGCGTGGTGTGGCGTGGCGTGGCTGTTCAAACTGACACCGACACAAGAAGTCATGGTGTTAATTTGTTTCTTTTAATGACAGCAGTAAAAAAACAACAATTATTTGAACTGTACAACCGTACAAGCTACAAGCTTTTTTATCCACAAAGTGTGCAGCTTTTTTCACTGCAGTGTATCTTGAGCTTAATTACTTACTAAATAAAGTATACTTTTATACTTGACCTTTACTTAAGTATATTTATTTTTCCAAAGAGTGTATTTACTGACTTACCAAGATCAGTCTTGTACAGCCAGGGGGAGTATTGCTGCTTTGACAGCCAAGTTGGGTCAAAGCTAGGGATGCTCCGATCAGGATTGTTGCAGCTGATATTGAGTACCGATTCCTTGTTATTTTGATTGGCTGATACTGAGCACCGATTCTAATGCGTCAAGCTTTATAATGCATTGATTATACCTTAAACACGTCTCTTATAACCATCTTATAATCAGGTGTGAACGTGTCATGGCCAGAAGCAGCTTTAAAGAAAATAATTCATCCATTCATTTTACTCTGGCTTAGTCCCTTATTTATCAGGGATCACCACCGCGGAATGAACTGCCACAGAAAATAATATAACACAGATATAAAAATTACAATGCAATTTGGAAACATTGCAAATGTTGAAAGAAGAATTCAACATGTCTCAATTAAGAACAAGTTTGGGGCGTATGTTTGATGCATAAGAATTAAAATGCACACCTATACATCTAATACTTCTTTACTAAAAGATGCCAATAAACTACTGCTTATAGCAATGAGTGTATTACAAGAATGTATATTAATAAATATTTGTGTTAAAAAATAAAGTTTCATTTATCTAATAATTCCAGCCAGCTTTTAGTGAACTTGCAATATTGTCAAAACAGAACTTTCAGTTGTTATATGTAAAAAGGCCTAAATACATGCAGGACCATTCAAATATTTTGCTGGTCTCCATCTAATGACAGCAGATCACTCAGAGATAGAGGGATTTGCACTCGCAATATCTTTACTGCTCTGTTCATTTAACCGAAGAAATGTAATGCTTAGAACATTACTGTGCCTCTCGCGATCTGTTGTCTTGCTCATTCACTCTCGTCGCCATGATTTCCAAGTACTTAACTCATTTTTGGGGATCACGGGGCCGGTATAAATTTGCGGGAGACTCGCGGAGCTTCCGGGAGATGTCAGGCTGGAATGAGACACTAGATGGGGGAGGACGCGTCACAGCAGCTCAAAACACTGGAAATACAATGGCTGCACTTGCAACAAAGAGAGCATCAAAGGTAAATGATGGGCCGGTATAATTTTGTGGGAGACTCGCAGAGCTTCTGGTAGAGGTCAGGTTAGAGGAGACGTTAGATGGAGGAGAACGTGTCACAGCAGCTCAAAACACTGGAAATGGCTGCACTTGCAACAAAGAGAGCATCACTCGCACCAATAAACTAAACAGAGGTCCCATCGCATCTGTATATATTTTAGCTGCTGCGACCGAGCACATTACGCTCAGACACATCATTTACCTTTGTTTTGGCTACTGTAGTCTATGCATAATATACGGGGGGAGCGCACGTGCGTCTTCGGTCCTGTCAGATGTGGCGCACACTCTCATTCCCATACAACAGAGTGTGGCTGTGTAGAACTCCACTGTGCGCGATTCAGAGAGCAGAAATATGTAATCGTGCGACCATGAAGAGACAGAAATCACATGCCGTTGTGCAAATAAGATATTACATATGGCTATTTAGCTTGTTTATTAAAAGAAGTTGTGATCTGTTGCTATATATAAAATACAATTAACTTGACTTCAAGGGGGGCGGGGAACGCCGTTGGGGGGGCCAGGCGCCCCCCTAATATAATGGTGGGGGAAACACTGCCATGTATACATTTAGCTTTGCCTGAATTAGTTATCTTAAGACTTTTAATAAGTCTTAAGGACTCTTAAAGTGCCAGCAGTCACTATAAGTCACCAACATCTCAGAGAGGACTAGGGCTAGTAATATAACAGAAAATTTACATTTTTGGGTGATCTAGCCAACACACTCCAAAACACACAGCCAGCAAAGCATTAAGTGCAAACCACACATACCTCCAATCCAAAAGTTCAAAATTAGCCCTTGAAATCCACTGGTTCAGGACAATAAACCGAAATCTAATCAACCCTGCTATTCCCAAATGACGAGATCGAGTTTCCACCATTGGATTTGGCACCGCTAGCAGGAGGGAGCTCAGGTAACCTTCCTCATTACATTAACAGACACGACCAGTCTGCCCTGTAACTTATACATTATGCAAAGTGACAAGCATATTTGTTTGGGCCACATGGGATTGATATGCGTGTAGACAAAATTGCACTCGCTCAAGCCGAGACAGTATTTATAATTCATATCCTCTTGCTGTTTTACACCAACAAAAGCAGAATGAGATTTTTAGTGTTCGGAATTAGATGAGGTCTAAAATCAACATTATGCGAGACCCATTCAGTATACAAGAGAGGAAGGATTATTGGTGGAAGACGATTATGGAATTGAAGCAGCGTTTTTGTTTCTGCTCCATTAAAGGCGTTGCGGTTTAGTCCACGCTAAAAACCTCAATTATCTTGTTGTCAGCGCCAGCCCACGAGGAAGCAATACGCTCTTTACAGATGAAGGGTCGACATAAGCTCATAAGCATTTTATTCTTGTTGTGAATCCCATAATGCATATTTAATATCAAAAATGGCGCAAAATGTACATTCACGCTAATAAATCCATATAACTGCTCTTAGAAAAGCAGCAGGGTGTGTATTACTGTTGGACTCGCTGAATCTAAGCTCACAGCTAAAGCCCCTCAAGCTATCATTAGCTTTTCATAGTTACATTAAAACTGGTAAAAAGCGTGAAATGGTGAAAATGAAGGATGCATGATTCTTAAATATTGTAATATTTAATTGCTGTATCTAAAATGCTGTTATTCTTAACTTGGTTCACTCAAAGACTGCTTTTCAAGCTGAGATCTTAATACTAAATAAGCAAAAGAGCAGTTGGAGCAGGACTGTCTACACAGCTCAATACATTTCTTTCCCATATTGGCATTTTTCCTATTGGAACTGAAAGCTGGATCAGGCCGTATTGATTTGACCTTTTTCTAATAGGCAGTTTCCTTTAGTTTGTAACAGTTTTACAAAAACAATAGTTTAGAAAGTCATTCCTGGACAAACTACACACTCTCACTGCATATGCCTGTGTATTTAGACTAATGCCAAATCCCAATTCTATTAATTTTTTACACCTACCTCTTCCCCTTGGCCCTTGAAACAGAGTGAGAAGAGGAAGGGCTTCAAATTTTACCCCTAAGAAAAGGGACAGCCCGCGACACGGTGGCGCAGTCAGTAACGCTGTCCCCTCACAGCAAAAAGGTCGCTGGTTCAAGCCTCGGCTGGGTCAGTTGCCATTTCTTTGTGGAGCTTGCATGTTCTCCTCGTGTTCGTGTGGGTGCTCCGGTTTCCCCCACAAGTCCAAAGACGTGGTACAGGTGAACTGGGTAAGCTAAAATTGTCCGTAGTGTATGTATGTGAATGAGTGTGTATGGATGTTTTCCAGTGATGGGTTGCAGATGGAATAAAGTGACTGAGTCGAAAAGAAAATGAATGAATGAATGAAATGAGACAGCACTACAACACCTGCACACATCATCATATGTCATCACAAGCTCTTCATATGATATCGATGATGGCGTCTGCTGCATCATAACGATATAATGTGGCAACAAGCTCGTAACTGTACCGTGTATTCACACCATGGCCATATTCATCTATACGAAAACTATATTAACATACCAGACACTGTAAAAAGCTTATTCCCAGCCACTAGGGTATTCGAGTATCATCGAGTTACAGAACTGAGCATATGTTGCAGGACTACTATACAAGAGTTATTACTATGGATTATAGATAGCGTAATTTAGCGGGGTTTTTTATCGTTTTTACAGTAAAACACGTACAGCGTTTTAAATGTATTAAAGCATGTGCTTGTTTGTTGTTAAACTTCGTAAACAATACAAAAAAAATACTAATTTGTGCATCTCCTGACTTTTGTGTGCTCCCGTTCTAGATGGTGTATTCTGGGATATTTTTGTACCCCTCGGTTTCAAGTGTGGTCCATAGAGCTGGGCGATTAATCAAAAAGTAATCGAAATAGACATTCAGAACCTACAATTGATCTAATTTTTCCAGGTCAATTTTTCAATTATTTTCCTTACTCTGTGTGGTGTCATGTGACCCCGCTCTGTTAAGGCTCAATTATAGTTAAAATATTATGACGGCAATTAAGAGAATGAAAGTAAACTCCATTTCTCTCTCTCACTGTGGCCCATGAGTGCATCTGTGAAGAACGCCAGCGTGTAAGAACTAATCACAGGACTTTCTGTTGAGCGCGTGACCAATCAAAGGGGTGTAAGAAAGAACTTGGTAGACAAGGTTTAGAAAGCGAGCGGGATATTTATATTTGTTTATTTGCTATAAATGCCCGTGTTGTTTAAAGGTACAGTTTATATATCTGACTGTTTGTAATTATAATAATAATACATTTTATTTGTATAGCAAATTTCCTACATGCATGCAACTCAAAGCGCTTCACAAACAACAAACAAGCATTAAAATCAACAAATAACAAGATGTATTGACAAATAAAGCAAAATAAACAATAAATATATACTCAGATAGAAGCATACATGTACACGCATGTATGCATACATCTACACAATCACACACACAAAAGTCCTCACATAGGAATATACATGCACACATCGTACATACATACATACATACATACATACACCTACACAATTTAAATAAAATGCATACACTTCACAAAATTTAATATTCATACGCAATTTTAAAAAGGTGCGTCTTAACACGCTTTTTAAAAACATGAATGCTGGGGGATTCTTTCACTTCTTTAGGAAGACAAATCCAAAGTTTTGGAGCATAGTGACTAAAAGAGGTGCCGCCAGATCGCATCAGATTAACAGAGTGAAATTCTAAGAGTCCAGCACTAGAAGAGCGTAGCAAACGGTTTGGATTATATTTCAATAAGCAATCAGAAATGCAAGAAGGTGTCATGTTGTGTAATGCCTTATAAACTAATAAAAGAATCTTAAAATCTATCCTTTGGTGCACTGGTAACCAGTGTAATTCTTTTAATGCCGGTGTGATATGTTCTCGATTCTTCAATTTCATTAAAACTGCATTTTGTATTAAAGGACACAATTGTTTTACAAATAGTATATAAATATATTTATACATTTTTATACAAGAATTGCTGTGCTGTGAAGAAAATATAAAACTGTGTATGGAAAGCATCATCAATGCACCGTGATGCACCGAGATATCGAATTGAACCGAATCGATGGCATGATAATCGTAACCGAACCAAAGCGTGAGAGCAGTGCAGGTTCACACCCCTATTATTATGATAATTTACTTCTGCAAGGGCACATGTACAGTCTGGCACAGCTTTCGCATACCTGCGCACCTTTAAATAAAATGTACTTACACGTCACAATGACGCATATCGCAAGCTTTGTGATTAGTCGGATTGGTAGCAGTGACGACGGTGGGTGGCACAGAGAGCCGCGTTTTAGGCAATGTGTGTTTTGATTTCAGTTGTTCAGCATTGATGTTCAATAAATAATCACGGATAGTAGATGGTGTGTGTTTACCACAATTATTTTAAAATTAAAGTAACGCACCCTACATTCAAAAATCTCTCACTTGTAATATGAGCATATTTACTGTATAAAACTTGTCAGTGAACTATGAGGGCAAAAACAAAAAATAAATAAATAAAATAATCGTTCATGAATCGTGTTCGATTAATCGAGATTTAGATTTTAGGCCAAATCGCCCAGCCCTAGTGGTCCATAAAAATCTCAGTTTCAAGAGCCATCTAGCCCTTTGCCTTAACCCTACGCCTTCAAGCTAAAGATAATTGGGACACCCCTACCCTTTCACAGGAATGTGCAAAGCAGGGGGTAAAGGGAAGGGCTAGGAGGTAGAATTGGGATTGGGCCAAAATATTTTCACTATATAAAAAAAAAAATCTGATGTTTTTCCAATGAATTATTCATTCGAGTGCTCTTCTAAGCATACAACTTGACTTTTTGTTTTCCCAGTGTTTGACATCAGAGACGCTAATGAAATTTTAATATCTTTCTCTATTTAAGGATTTAGATCATTTAACCTTTAAAGCTATTGTGGACATTCTTAAAAGTGTCTCTTTTTGTGTTTTTATCTTCCCCATAAATTTAAATATCAAATATAAGAGCAGCGATGGCGTTTGATTAAGTGGTCAGTTAAACACATTCAAGTGACACTCTGCCAGACAAACAATTCACTGTACATCAGTGTCTGATTGAAGCCTGTGGAGTAATTGCATGTCTGCAAATGGAAATGTGATGAGTAGAAATTAAGACACTAACATTACGTTTTTGTTACGGCTCAAATTATGGTTCTTTCAAATTTACCAGCACCGTTTTCAATCCTAAAAACCTGTTTATGGCCATGTGAGAACTGGAATGATTGCACAGTAATCATAGATTTGAAATATGGTCAAGAACAAAACAATGGTAGAGTCGTTACAGTGAATGGCTTATCAATGAAGAAAACACATGCAGTATTAGAGATAGACTGACTCTAGTGTCTAGTGGTGTTGTCGTCCTCAGTTGTTAACTTTTAAGCCCTCGGTTCCTACATTGGCCCTTTGCCACTCTAATGTCTGCTTTAATAATTTTCTCCCCTTCACACGGGTAGATTACGGTCTAATTGGCACACACTGGGCCGCATTCCATATAATAGTAGATTGTAGCCTGTTCTCAAAAACTCCCACTCACCCATGAAAATTCTCTCGTGGGAATCTCATACAGGACTTGTCCTTTCAGTACATCCACATTAAACCTGAGAACGAGTCTCCATCTGTGAGATTCTTTCAAGCACAAAGTAATGAGCTTCTACTCTGTGTAGCCATGCCGAAAATGAGCCATCATCTCTATGCCCCAGTGGAACGTGAGCAGCTCCCATTGTCTCCAAGACCTTGTGCTCAAAGACCATCCATCCTGCATCCAGCAACTCTCCCAGATTTCATCACTTGAAAATACAGTGGTTCTTACCAGTGATCTAGAAAGTCTCAACCTAAGGTAGTTATTACATTTCTTGGGAGCTCTAGTGGCAGGACATAACACTTTTCTTTCATATCGCAATAAAAAGTTGATACATGCAATATATAGAGTCACACATACTGTATTCAAGCTACACTCCACGCAGTTGCAAGACCAAGGACAAAGTTGGTGCAAAATAACCAGTATATTCAATAAAGGGACATATAAAGAGCCAAAGACAGACAGTCCATCCATCTTCGATCCAGAAACTCAGATTTCATCATTGGACCTAGTGCCCTCACCAGGGCTGTAGAAGGTATCAAATTCAGAAGCCAGTTATTAAGTTCCTTCAGAACAAATCTTAGTTAGCTTCAGAAGTTGAAGGGATATAACTGTTGTTTATTTCTGCAGTTATACTGTACGTAAATATATGTAATGCAAATATGGATTATGTACACTATCTGACAAAAGTCTTGTCATCGACCCCAGTTGTAAGAGCAACATATAATAACTTGACTTCTAGTTCCTCATTTGGAGAAGTGGCAGAAAGTAGATTTTTCCAATCATCACAAATACTGCAGAAGACCTATTGGTTCCTGCATGGAAGTTTGATGAAGGAAAAATCATGGTTAGGGGTTACATTTAGTATGGGGGCGTGTGAGAGATCTGCGGATTGGATGGCAACATCAACAGCCTTAGGTATCAAGACATTTGTGTTGCTCATTACATCACAAACCACAGGAAAGGGCAAATTCTTCAGCAGGATGGTGCTCCAGCCTCCACATCAAAGTTCCTGAAAGCAAAGAAGGTCAAGGTGCTCTAGGATTGGCCAGCCCAGTCACCAGACATGAACATTATTGGGCATGTCTGGGGTAAGATGAAGGAGAAGGCATTGAAGATGAATCCAAAGGATCTTAAACCCTGGGAGTCCTGCAAGATTGCTTTCTTTGCCATTCCAGATGACTTTATTAATAAGTTATTTGAGTCATTGCAGAGATGTTTGGATGAAGTCCTCCAAGCTCATGTGAGTCATACACAATATTAATGCTTTTTCCACTGCACCATGACTTTATATTCTATACTGTATATTCTTTCGGCTTGGTGACAAGACTTTTGTCTAAGCAAAGTCAGGCCTTACTGTCCTAATTAAATAATTAAAAATCAAGGTATGATCATATTTTATGTTGGTAAAATAAGCGTAATCTAGAGGCCTTTGCCTTTCATATAAGCCACTTCTGATACCAAATGATCATCTAGAAATCAAGTTATTATTTATTGTTCCTAAGACTTGGATAGGCAAGAAGACTTTTGTCAGGTAGTGTACTACATCCACAGAACTTTAATATAGTTAAGCATGTTCAATGCCATCAGCAGTTGCAAAGTCTTGTAAGGGCAGAATGACAAAGTTGGTGCAGGGATGTAGAAGGTATCAATTTAGATATAAAGTTTATTCTGAACAAAAATAAATGAGCTCTAGAAGTTGGATGGACATAACTTTTGATTTTCTCTGCATTACCATGTGTATTAAGTGTCAATGCATGCATTGCAAATATGGACTGTGTACTACCATATTCAGAGAGCTGTAACACTGCAAAGTATGTTACCCTTAAGCAGTTGCAAATGTTCTCAGGGACAATACCAATGACAAAGCTGGTGCACAATAACTGATATGTCCAATAAAAGCATGAGGTACTTCCAACTAGTGCTATCATTGTCTCCAAGAGACACAGTCCATCCATCTTCGATCTGGCAACTCACATTTCATCACTGGAGATTGTTATCCTCACCAGGGACCTAGAAGGCCTCAACCCAGAAACCAGTTATAAATTTCAGAATGAGCTCGAGAAGTTGGCTGAAAATAACTTTCTTCCTATCCTCCTCAGCATTAAAGCAATGAGTCAATATGTGCAATGACAAGACAAATTGTTTACCACCAGATTCGAAGAACTATAACACAGTCAAGCATATTTACTGTAGGCAGCATCATAAGAATTGCAACTTTTCTCTGGGACAATATTAATGACAAATTGGGTGCACAGTAACCAATTGGCCCAGAGAGAGGTAGGTGCACTCATTGTCTCCAAGATCCCATTTATCCTGGATCAAGCAACTCTCCCTGACTGCATCATTTGATTGGACAAAGTCTTCACTAGGGACTTAGAAGGTCTCAACACAAAAGACAGTCCTTGAGAGACTACTTAAAAAGAAGTTGGCCAGTCATAATTGTACAATATACAGTTTATTAGTCGATGCATTGACGTGGCAGACAAATTGCATACTATCAGATTCAAAGACCTGTAATATAATCAACACCACAAGCAACTTCTAACAGAAACAATATCATTGACAAAGATGGTGCACAATAATAAAATGTGCCCAATAAATGGACTCCAAAACATTCCAATTCATGAATCCAGCAACCTTGATTTTATCTCTAGACTAGTTTGCTGACACTCCCAGGGATCCGGAAGGTCTTAACCCAAAAGCAAATTAGTTCCATGAGAACCAATCTAACTGTTGTGTAGTATACAAGCTTACATGCAAAGACTAATAGCATACTACCAGTTTCAGAGAGCTATAATATAGTTGAGCATATTTAGGCAATGCCACAAGCAGTTGCATCTTCTCTCAGGGACAATACCATTGACAAAGTTGGAGCACAATAACCAATGTGTCCAATAAAAGGAGGAGGCACTTCCAACTAGGCGCTCCAAATGATTTATGGACTGCAATCGTAGGTCCATGTTGGGAAATCAGGATTCCCTTGCCAAGAACATTGTGTTCTGGTTCAATACCAGCTGGGGACTGCATTATGGCCGCTATCTCTTAAGCAAAAAAAAGATCAGATTGTGATTTATATACGTGAAGGTGCAGATGGCAGAACGGTAGATCCTTAAAATTACCTGTGTTTACAGGACATACTTTCAGCTAACCCAGAGCATTGCTTACAGTAGATATGCCTGTTTCTATCAGAGAACGGTTTTTGTTAGCATTCAAAGCCTTTGTGTTGATCTTTTTTTTTTTTTTATTACATCTCAATGAAACCACAATGCATAAATCAGACGAATGAAGGCTACTACAAAGGTCCTGAACCAGAAGTGCTGGCAGCAACAGAAAAAGAAAGAAAAGCCTTTTCTTTTTGCAAAGCCAAGCTTGTCATGCTTTTGGGTCACATTATGAATCCATTCCGTTGAAGAAAGAGAGAAAAAGGCTTTCCCAATCCGCTACAAACATAAACAAGGCAACTGCGGAGAAAACGAAGGCACGTTGTGGCCCTGAAGATAAAGCTAAATCAATCTCGCCAATGCAAGTGTAATGGAAAAAGACAGTTTAAAGGTTTGGAATAATCACAGATGTCATGAGTTATTTTTCACTTCGGTGGAACATTGTGTTGCCTTGGAAAATAAAGCGTGGAGACGTCTTGATGATAGAACAAGCGGCAGCTGATGAATGGACCACGCAGACTACAGCTCGAGATAGGAGGCCAGAGAAAATGTCAGAGACCATATGGAATACAAGATGTAGCAATACTTCAATAAAAAAGTTGCAAGAATGTTGTGCTCTGTATATCTCTGTATATCTAAATGAGACAACCCTTTGTGTGAAAATTTTAAAGGATAGTTTGTACAAAAACTATTCTGTTTACTCAGAAACCTATGACTTTCCCTCTTCTAGAGAACACAAAACAAGATTTTTTATGATTAAAATCTTGTTTTGTGTTCTCTAGAAAAGGGAAAGTCATAGGTTTATGAGTAAACAGAATAATTTTTGTTTTTGTACAGGAAATATATATATATATATATGACACAAAAATAGAGATTTTTATAGAGAACACAAAAACAAGATATATATATATATATATATATATATATATATATATATATATATATATATATATATATATATATATAAATAAAAAAAATCTTGTTTTTGTGTTCTCTATAAAAATCTCTATTTTTGTGTCATATATATATTTCCTTTGAACGAAAGCAAAAGTGGTCTATAAAACGCCACTGTACAGTATGGACAGCATTTTTCACAATATCTTTTTGTGTATTTCACAAATGAAAGACAGAATTTCTATTTCTGTGCAATGTTCTGCATCAAAAAGCCTAATGTGATTTTTTTTATCGCCATTTCAGCAATGTTTAAAGTGATACACTATATGGGTATAATTGTGTAATTTGTGTAAATTACAGTATAAAAACGGGTAATGAGCTACCAGTACACCTTCTCTTGTTTTACAGATTTACTTCTATTATTCCTACTATGCAATATAGGGCGGCACAATATATTGTTTCAGCATCAATAATCGCAATTTGTCTGTCTGCAATAGTCACATCGCAATATATGCAATGTTGAGTTGGGATTATAGTTGACCAGAAACCATAGGTCAAAACACACAAGATCTGTGGTTGCTGCAGAATTAAACCACAACAGAGTGAAAGTTTGTCATTTGTATGCTGTGTAAGCATTTTGAGATAGTTTGAAGCACAGCCACACAAAATGTGTAACTAATAAAGATTAATTTTATTGGATTATTTATATAAACCCTAAGCTAGCTATTTAAATAAGCTGAAAGCTAGCTCTCTGCAACTTTCACTTGGTCATCCACTAAAGCTAAGCAGGGCTGAGCCTGGTCAGTACCTGGATGGGAGAGCACATGGGAAGGCTAGGTTGCTGCAGAAGTGGTGTTAGTGAGACCAGCAGGGGGTGCTCAACCTGCGGTCTGTGTGGGTCCTAACGCCCCAATATACTAATTGGGACTCTATACTGCTCAGTGAGTGCAGACTTTTAGATGAGATGTTAAACCGAGGTCCTGACTCTCTGTGGTCATTAAAAATCCCAGGATGTCCTTCGAAAAAGAGTAGGGGTTTAACCCCAGCATCCCAGCCAAATTTGCCCTCTGGCCTCCTAACCATCCCCATTTCATAATTGGCTTCATCACTCTGTCTCCTCTCCACCAATCAGCTGGTGTGTGGCCTGGTGCAATACAGCTGCCATTGCTGTACACTGGTGGTGGATAAGGAGACCCCCCCAAGCCCCTCCTTTTGAGTGTCCAGAAAAGCACCATATAAATGTAAGGAATTATTATTATTATTATTATTATTATTATTATTATTATTATTATTATTATTATTATTATTATTATTAAATGATGAAGACTATGGAGTGTTATTTTACATTTAATTATTCAATTAATTTAACTTATTGCTGTTAGATTCTTTAAAAACTCACAACGCACTGTTTATTTCACTTAATCTTTGCTCCATTGTGTTTATTTATGACTGTAGTTTGTTTATTATATGCATTTAATAAATTATAAAAAAAACAAAAATAATATATATATAGACCTATATAAAATAAATAAAATAATATATAGACCTATATGATTCACTCCCCTAAAAAATCATCCTGAACAATCTCAATGAATGAGATAAAAAAAAAAATCTGATTTTTCCAATAACGTGCAACCCTTATGCAATATAATGTTTCAAACACCAATACAAGAAAATTTCAATGTGAAAAAAGCTGCCGGAGCCAAGATCAAGGTTCCAAAATGCAACTTGACTGCATAAGAATGCAGAAAACACCTCTGAATCACAAAATACAGTAAAACTGTCACTGAATCAATATATTTTACAGTGTATATATGGAATTTCTGGCATACTTGATTTCAATCAGTCAATCATAGTATTCAGTATTCAAATATTTCTAAAAAATAATAATTTTCCAACCCAATCAAATGTCTATTCGTTTACTTATTGCAAAGGGGCCATGTAAACAGTGTGATAATGTACAATCAGCCCTTCCTTACAGCAAAATATCCCCTTCAAAACCTCACAGCATTAAACAACAGCACCATCATCTTTTCTTTAAAGCAATTCCTTTAGTGAATCTGAAGCTAAAACAACACAAGCGGCGTGTGCAAACAACATTATCAGCAACTCATTCTTAAAGAATTTGTCCTCTATATCCTTTTCATCTGTGAAGTGAAATGGCACCATAAGACCATTGCTGCGGCACTAATAGTCATGGATAATCAACACTCCTCCTCACTCTCACACACACACACACCTCCATCCCCTCTTACCGCATTCAATGTGCAAATCCTCTGATTGAATGATTAGCACTAAGAGAGACAGGCTTCGCTTTATTGCAGATGTAAGCAGTCCATCAGAGAAACAGCTCATTAGAAATCTATTTAGTGTGTATGGCTTTAATCACAAGGGTGACTATTTTAAATCTCTCCAACACGCATTTCACGACCTTTTCCTAAGCTATTGATTGAGATGTCATATGCTAACCAAATCTGAGTAGATCAGATCATGTCATTTTTTAACTCACTGTTAAACAAACAGGACTGATCAGAGTCCAACATGATGAAATACATAATCATGCAAAAAGCCCAATCTGATGATTTCTGGTTAAATTTGAGTACACAGGGATGTGTGTGATTTCTTTTAATGTCTGCGTATATTGATCCATGAGTGCAGTCCACCGTTGAAGTGCTAATTTGCTTCGTCCTTCAATAAGCAGAGGATGGATACAAAAATCACCCAATCATTTATTAAACTGGCCATATTCATTGTATTTTCTCTGGTTGTCATATGGTAGTCTTAGACCACAAATAACCAAAGGATTATTATGATCATTTATTGTAATAGTGGGTTGAATATAGGGCTGCACAATATAATCACAAAAGTATTGTTATCAATCAGGGCCTTATTATCTTTATCCCCACCTCACCATTAGTTGCTGTTTTGCTATTGGCTAGAGCGGCCCAAATGTGAACACAGAGCTGAAAAATAAATACTTATGCTGAGAGTCAAGACAAGAGAGGAAAATAAGAACAGACAGAATAATATCTCCAATATCAGAGTCAGAATTTTGGTATTTATCTTCAGGAAATCACTGAAGGCATATATTATGTTATCATACCGATCTAGCTGGTGTATTCTGGGAAATTTTTTTACCCCTTGGTTTCGAGTGTGGTCCTGAAAAATCTTCGTTTGAAGGGCTGTCTACCCCTTCCCCTTAGCTCTACGCCTACAAGCCAGAGAGAATTGGGACACCCCTACCCCTTAACGGGAATGCGCAAAACGAGGGGTAGGGGTAAAGGGAAGTGCTAAGGGGGAGAATTGGGATTGGGCCTAAATGTTTACACCTTGGCCTTAGTCTGAATTAGATTTAATTAAATCTGACAAATATATTTGACTTGTTTATTCTAATATATCCCAGAAATGATCAGATGTGCTCCAACGTTAGGCACATCCACATCAAGACTTAAAACACATCTTTTTAGCTGGGTCTTTACTGAATGAGCATTGTGCTATGTCTGACAGACCGCACTATTATGTCTTTCATTTCTATTTTAATTCCTTTAAAACCTGTTTTAACACATTCAAATCTGTTTTAATCATTATTGTTTGTATTTCTTACTTGTTTCTTTTATTCTTGTTTATGTAAAGCACTGTGAATTACCATTGTGTATGACGTGCTACACTGTATAAAAAAAAAAAAAAAAAAAAAAAAAAAACACACAGTTTTTCCCGGCAGCGGGGGTGGTGAAAAAAAAAAGTATAATAATGGCCATTAAATTACAGAAATTTAACGTAAAAAAATGGAGGTTAATTTATAGAAATTTAACGTAAAATAATGGCCAATAAAATACAGAAATTAAACAAAATAATGGACATTAAATTACAGAAATTTTACTTAAAATAATGGCCATTAAATTACAGAAATTTAACAAAATAATGGATGTTAAATTACAGAAATTTTACCTAAAATAATAGCCATTTAATTACAGAAAATTTACATAAAATAATGGACGTTAAATTACAGAATATTTACGTAAAATGATGGCCAATAAATTACAGAAACTTAACATAAAATAATGCCCATTAAATTACAGAAATTTTACGTAAAATAATGCCTATTAAATTACAGAAATTTTACGTAAAATAATGGAGGTTAAATTACATAAATTTAACGTAAAATAATGGCCATTAAAATACAGAAATTTAACAAAATAATGGACGTTAAATTACAGAAATTTTACATAAAATAATGGCCATTAAATTACAGAAATTTTACATAAAATAATGGACGTTAAATTACAGAATTTTTGCGTAAAATGATGGCCAATAAATTACAGAAATTAAACATAAAATAATGGCCATTAAATTACAGAAATTTTACGTAAAATAATGCCTATTAAATTACAGAAATTTAACGTAAAATAATGGAGGTTAAATTACATAAATTTTACGTAAAATAATGGCCATTAAAATACAGAAATTTAACAAAATAATGGACGTTAAATTGCAGATATTTAACAAAATAATGGACGTTAACTTACAGAAATTTTACGTAAAAAAATGGCCATTAAATTACACAAATTTTACATAAAATAATGGATGTTAAATTACAGAAATTTAACATAAAATAATGGATGCTAAATTACAGAAATTTTACGTAAAATGATGGCCAATAAATTACAGAAATTTAACAAAATAATGGCCATTAAATTACAGAAATTTTACGTAAAATAATGCCTATTAAATTACAGAAATTTTACATAAAATAATGGCCATTAAATTACAAAAATTTTATGTAAAATGATAGCCATTAAATTACAGAAATTTTACGTAAAATGATGGCCATTAAATTACAGAAATTTTACAAAAATGATGGCCATTAAATTACAGACATTTTACGTAAAATAATGGATGTTAAATTACAGAAAATTTACATAAAATAATGCCTATTAAATGACAGAAATTTTACGTAAAATAATGGCCATTAAATTACTGAAATTTTACGTAAAATGATGGCCATTAAATTACAGAAATTTTACGTAAAATAATGAATGTTAAATTACAAAGGTTTCCTTAAATTAAAATTTCTGGTAAATTTCTGTAAATTAACAGCTGTTATTTAATTTTTTGGGCCACCCTAGCTGCTGAAAAAAATGGATTTTGTTTTTACAGTGTATATAAATAAACTTGCCTTTCCTCACCTTGCCTAACATCATTAAATATATACATGATTATAAAACAAACAGCATTTTTGGGAAATGGGAAATGTTATTGTATAATAAATAACAATCGCATATCGCATATTTTTATATCCCATATGTAAATGAGAATTAATTTCCATATTAGATATATAAATATAAACTCTGATAATAAATATAAATATCATAAAATATTTAGCATTTGTTGTATATTTATACTTTTTGTTTCTCGTTTTTCAAAATAGCAAAACTTTTCGTTTTAGGAATTCACTATTTAAGTGGATTATCCACACATAAAGCTGCAACAGAGATTTATGTTACACACTTAGCTACATATTAATGACGCTCAAAAATTACAGCTTTGACTTTGAGACCATATTACCTACTATAATAGCTATGAGTTGCATGTTAAAACAAGGAACTGAAAACCAAAAGCAAAAAATACAGCGGGGGCGGCACAGTGGCTAGCACTGTCGCCTCACAGCAAGAAGGTCGCTGGTTCGAGTCCTGGTATTTCTGTGTGGAGTTTGCATGTACTTTCCATGTTCGCATGGGTTTCCTCCGGGTGCTCTGGTTTCCCGCACGGTCCAAAGACATGCGCTAAAGGTGAATTGGATGAACTAAATGTGTCATAGTGTGTGGATGTGAGAGCGGCATCTGCTGCATAAAACATATGCTGGAATAGTTGGTGGTCCATTCCACTGTGGCGACCCATGATAAATAAGGTACTAAGCTAAAGGAAAATGAACGAATGAATGAAAATACAGCAGATTACTAGTCAAAGATAAGATGTATTATGGTTGATTGATACTGCCATGTTCTATAGGCAACACTTTGATCAAGCCCCCTGTGCAATGTTTCATTCATTAGCGATTTAGTGTTTAGCAGAAAAAAGAAAAAAAAAAGTAAGAAGCCCTATGATTAGAATGAAAGCACTAACAGTTTTTCTCACCATATGGAGTCTATGTCATCCCATTCACTCACATTATTTACACCTAAATGACTAAAGCATGAACACACATTAATTGGGTTCACAGATTTTTTGCTGAGAACAGAAACACAAAACAAATCAAAAGTAAGAATATTCACAGATGATGGAAAGTAATGCATCACATTTTCATATGTAACAATACTGGAACAGGTGCATCGCTAAATTCAGCAAACGCTAATCAAGCTAAAAGCATGTTGTTTACTAGAAGTTCTGGCAAAATGCTCATTTTTGCCTTTTTAATTTATATTAATGTATTTGATCTAAATATAATTTTATTGTAATTCATGTTTAATTAATTTGATCTATTTTTAATCAACTGGATAATGATTCAGTGACTCAATGAATTAAACAATTCACAAAGACATTATCAGCATTTTTAATGAAACTCATGAACAAATGATTCTATGAAAAGTACATTTTAAAAAACTCCCCGTCACCACCTGATGATGTTATGCTGGAATTCAGTGTTTCTCAACCACGTTCCTAGAGAACCACAAGCTCTGCACATTTTAATGCTTCCTTAACCAAACACGCCTGATTCAGATCATCAGCTCAGCAGAGACTGAAAGACCTGTAATGGGTGTGACAGACAAAGAAGACATCCAAACCATGCAATGCTGGTGGTCCACCAAGAAGGTGGTTGAGAAACACTCCTGTAATTGATACAATCTTCAGGTTATTGTTATTATACTACATGTTGTCCTTGGATATCAACGTTTATTTCCAAACAATAAACACTTATTTCAGCACTTCTGCAACAATCTGACATTTGTAACATAATTAATGAGTGATTCCTGATTCAAATGCATTTAAACTCTTATAATATAACAAATATAACATTATTTGCCTTTTTTATTTTGCTTTTTATGGGCAAGTTAGACTTGTAAGTCACAAGTTGTTATTTTTCATAATGTATTAAACTGCTAATATCATTTCAAGTTCTAATTCTGTTAAAATGAATGAATGAATGTTGGTCTTTAAAAATGTTTAGATTTCTTTATTTAAAAAGATATAAGTGATTAAGTTACGGTAACTAATGAAACAGTTTTGGTAACTAATACCCTAATTTGATTGTAATGCAATAATGTGTACCTTTTGCAAAGCTGCTTTGAATCAATGACTACATTTACATGGACATCAGTAATAAAAATTATTCGCCTTAATCTGATTAAGACAATAATATGATTGAGGTGTTTACAAGAGTTGCTTTTTGAATGTTCCTTTCATGATCCTGTTTTACATGTTATAGCATTCGATTAACGTCATTGCGTCACCGCGCTATCCACATTTCCTCTGGAGTTTCATGTAATTTCGTGTTTTCATTTTTAATTTGTCGACTTTAACTGCAGTTTGGCACTTTCACTTTCACTCAGGAACATTTCATGCACGCCCCCCATGACAAACTAGATATTGGATGCGAGTATAAACTGCTGGAAGTGTGTTGTTTAAATGGAATTTGATACAGCACGCTGAATAGGAAAAAAAAAACTCAGTTTTCGCAATACAGGTGTCTGGGGTCCTTCACTGACTTAGTTGGTGCAGAGAATAATGTCAAACAGACGTGTCTGTATAGACCAGAGATGCCCAAACTAGGGCCTGCGGGTCAAAGTTGGCCCATTGTAACCTTTGATTTGGCCCACCATCCCATCTGAGAAGAGAGGGAGAATGATAGGAAAGTTAAGGCCAACTTTAACGTAACCTTTTGTTTGTTTGTTTAATTGTTGAGATACAAAAAAAGCAAATGAAATTAAAATGTTCAATAAAATTTTGTGCATGTATCAAATAAAAAAAAAACTAAATGTAAAGATCCTTGATGAGCAAATCAAGTGTATTCAATGTATTCAGCTTTATAAATGGGATTGTTTGTTTTTATTGTAAGAAGTTTATTATTCATTCATTCATTTTCTTTTCGGTTTAGTTTATTAAACTGGGGTCGCCACAGCGGAATGAACCACCAACTTATCCAGCATATGTTTTATTCAGTGGATGCCCTTCCAGCTGCAACCCATCACTGGAAAACATCCATACACTCATTCACACACATACACTACGGACAATTTTAGCTTACCCAATTCACCTGTATCACATGTCTTTGAACTTGTGGGAGAAACCGGAGCACCCGGAGGAAACCCACGCAAACACGGAAAACATGCACACAGAAATGCAAACTAACCCAGCCGAGGCTCGAACCAGCGACGTTCTTGCTGTGTTTATGCGACAGCACTACCTACTGCGCCACCGCGTCGCCGAAGTTCATTATAAAAGGTAAAACATATTTATAATTATTGATAGGATTAAAGTATTTTTAAAGTAATTTTATTTTTTAAATATTAATAAATTAGGAAAATACCATGACAACCTTAATGTAAGCGTTTGGTTTATTTAACTTCAGCCCACCACCCTCAATCAAGGTTGGTTTTTGG
Organism: Danio kyathit; assembly: GCA_903798195.1. Classification (NCBI taxonomy): domain Eukaryota; kingdom Metazoa; phylum Chordata; class Actinopteri; order Cypriniformes; family Danionidae; genus Danio; species Danio kyathit. Next base: position 54,517,328 of record LR812524.1, on the reverse strand, counting down.
CCCTTCATAAGAAACATTTTGGGCACCCCTGCTACAGTATAGACTATCCTGTTGCAAAACGAGACAAAAATCCTACACGATGGTAATCGTTTTTTTAAGGTGTTTACATGTCTGTACTGCACTTCAATAATGCAAATAAAATCGGCATACTCCACATGTCTTAATTTGATTTCTGTTTAGTTTGATTATGACCTTAATAAAAATAAATAAATCACTGTTTACATAATAGACTCTTAATCAGAGTATTGTCTTAATCATGTTAAAATCGGATTATTGTTGTCCATATAAATGTACTCAATGAATTTTGAGAAAAGAACTACACAAATAAACTTGAATTTAATTGAAACGATTAACGGTAGCCTTAAATAAATTGATTTATTAAATTAAAATTGATTAAATTAAAATAATAAAAATGTTTGGAACTTTGATGTCCTTGCTGAAAAAAGTCACATGAATTTTCACATCCCAGGTGATTCACACAAAAACGATCCAAAAACATGTTTTCAATGTGGTTCTCATATATTCAAATGTGACGTTTTCATGTGCAAATTTACACGTGTGGTCATGTGATCAAGTCCAAACTCTCATGTGAAACATGTGTCACATTTCTGTAAGGGTGTAGTTGTTTTTAACAATTTTTTTAACAACACCTCCAAAGAAAAACACATCTAATTGGTATCCATTTAAATCTATATCACTTCCTTCAGTTGACTAGTCAAACATTGCAACCCGCTGGCTAATCGATTTTGAAAATACATTGTTTGCTCACCCCTAACAGCTCTTACATCAAAGAACAGAGAAAAAAGTAGCATCAGGCTAGCATCAGTCCACTTTGCAAAATGGATTCAGTAATTCAACCCATGATGATGCTGGAATTTACCTCCACAGACATCTATCTCGATAAAATATGTCAAATAGAGGCTCACCGTCTTCATCACACACCACGCTGATTGATTTGGACATTTGGAGCCGAGTAGCGACATGGGGAATCACTGAAATGAATGAAGCCTCCCTTTTGCAATGGTACATTAAGCTATTTGCGGCGAGAGATGAAGAAAAAAAAAAAAGTTAATACGAGACTAGCAGTTTTCCAACCGTTTCCTGTGGGATTTTTCTCAATTACATCCCCGTCGCTCCGCAGTGGAGTGAAGCTCAAGAAATTTCATTCGGAGTTAATGTGATGTTAATACTTGTGCTGAAGATGGTTGCATTACAAAAAGGTTGGACGAATTAACCTACACATAAAAATAGCACGCAGGTCCAGACATATCCATTGCGATCCCCTGAAACGTGGCTATAAGCCGTCGTTTTGCCTGGTGCGTGCTTGATTTTTGCACATTGGACTGGGACATTGGGATTGTGCCTTGTGTGAACATGTTAGATAAAACCGTCAGAAGTCAACATAAACAGAACAATAAAAATCAGTGTCGTGCTGTTTGCAGTAAGCAAGCTCCGATGGGACTGCATTATGAACGGCCTTTGTTTGTTATACATCTGAAACATGCATAAAGTTTAAGAAAGGGTCAGACACGCTGCGAGAAAAGTCCAGCCACAGAGGACATTTCAAGTAACAGTTTTCATGTTCCAGTAACTTCACTAGAAATGGTGCAATGAAACATTTATGAGTCTATGTTGTTGCACTTGCATGTTTAATAAAGATGCAGAGTGATTCATACTGCTGTTAGGGCAAACCATGCATGGGAGTCAACTATATTAGCCAAGAGCCTTTCTCCTACACACATACACAGACACAAATACGCCTGTATCCACATCCAGATGTTTATTCCTAACCAAATGCTCCTTGAAACCAATAAAACATTCATTCATTTTTCTTTGGCTTAGTCCCTTATTTATTTAAGGATTCCACAGCGGAATGAACTTATCCAGCATATGTTTTATGCAGCGAATGCCTTTCCAGCAGCAACCCCAAGCCAGACTCATTCTGAAATTGTACCGCTATATACATTCAAAATGTAGCACAAAATACGTCCCAGGAGCTAAGTTTTTTTGCAGTTTTTGTTTTCGTAAATCCACTAGAGGCCGCTGTGTGCGCTTTTTCAGAACTTTAACTTCTCTCGCGAGTGTCATTCACGCCTGCTGTTCTAGCTTAAATCCACCAAAGGCCGCTGTTGACTGATTGACTGACTGTGTGATTGGCTGACTCACCCTCCTCCTTCCCTAAACCTAACCAATAGTGTTTTCAAAAGCACAGATTGACTTGTCCACCCACTTTCTTAAACCCAACCGACAATTTTAAAAAGCAATCCAAAAAAAAAAGCCCTCACCTAATTTTTACCACGTTTTGAGATTTTACCACATTCTCACTATTATTTACTTGTTTATATTATTTTTTGGCTTCTGTTTTTGTCTTACCGGCTTTCTAGAACCGTTCTTCACCAGACTCGAACCCCATCGTTGTGGTCAACTCCTCTCTGCATCTCAAGTCCGCCGACGTACACAGCAAGTTACTGGTAACAGCGGGAAAGCAGTCCATCCATATGGAGGTAAGCGGTAGAGATCTGCGCAGGACTGAATTTGTCTCGATCCCGCCAGGTTTTATTCTGCACCCGACTGCTCCCGCTGTATTTCCAGCCTTTGTTCACCCACTGCCCGACCCGCCCCATCCCATTTTCTACCCGACCCGACCATTCCCGCTAAGTTTAGATCTGGTTTCCAAAATATCACGTTTAAATTGAGTACTTCCAAAGAGAGATAAGAGATAAAAGTGTAGGTTGTGTAAGGATTGTAGGCCAAATGTTAGTTTTGTTTGCCTCTTTGTGAGTAGACAGGAGTGACGCGTGATGTGATGTGCGGTAAGGTGAGGCACTGACTCTTTTAATCAGATTTATAAACATATCCACTCAATATATTTGCCAACTACAGACTGTTTCATATATCATATCAGCATTATTTCTATACACATAGCAGGTACATATTGGGCCCAGGAAGAATGTAAAATGTATAACTATTAAATATGCCTCCCAAAAACACCCAGTTGGATGCTACAGTTCTGACAGCCTATAACAAGCTATCTATCTACTGTATCTATCACTCGGGAATGCTATATTGGTAGACCGCCTGCTCCCGTTTAAATTACACCCGAGTTACCAACCGCTACAGCGTTTTATTCAGAAATTTATTCTTGCGCCGCAAGAAATCTGGTCAGGTCAATGCAGACTTCTAGTAAGCGGTCAACTGGTAAGCGCTAAAAGGAATGGCGACATACCGCCCAGTATCATTAATTTTAAAGACGAAATGCAACCAAACTTACCTCTAGCTACATAATTCACAATCTCCAGAAATGTATATAGGGGTACATTTTCAGAATAAGCCCATGTTGTGCAACACAGTACTGAAAAACACCTATACACTATTGCATTCACACACACACTCATACACTACAGCCAATTTAGTTAATTCAATTCACTTATAGCGCATGTTTTAGGACTGTGGGGAAAACCAGAGAACCCGGAGGAAACCCATGAGAACATGCAAACTCCACACAGAAATGCCAAATGATCCAGCCTGGACTCAAACCAGTGACCTTCTTGAGGCGACAGTGTTAACCACTGAACCAATAAAACATCCATTATATTTCTTAACACATTTCCAGAATATTCACATGCAACATGACTTATCTCCATTTTCAAAGTTTAAACAACTTTAAAGTATTTTTTTCTGCTCGTAATGCACCAATAATGTAATGCAAATTAAACAGGAAACTTTATAATCCTCTTAACATACATTATTTGCACCACAAATAATTAAGAAAGTCTTTCTAAAAAAAATTCCAAAGGCATTTTTTTCTGGTTGTCACTGCCGGCTATGCATTCCAAAGATGAGGCTGTAAACTCTTTAAAGGTTGAAATGAGCCTCTGAATAGTTGTTAGAGCAAAATCATTAGGCTGGAGGGAGAAATTTGCATGCAAATCTTAGAAACACTCGGTGGGTATATTCTTCAATTTTGAACTTTACTCATGAACCCCTGAAGCAAGATAGGCCATTGTGTGTGAGGATTTTACAAGTTCAGCCGACTTTAATGGCCATACAAGGCCAAAAATGATGGCGAATATGGTTATCAATTCAAAGCCGAATCTGTTACAAGACCCTAACTGCATTTAAAACAGTAAATCCACTCAACCCTGCAGCTGTAAACTTGATTACGGTGCCATGGTTCTTTACCCATACTTCATTGGTGCAATGCTAATTTACTAGACCATTTTTACACACAATAATTATAAACTCTTGTTATACTTTGAGCTAGGCTTTGTGTGTATGTGTTAGGGGCTGGATGGTAGGGTTTACACCATTTTCAGATTATTTTTTTACCCATTTATACTGTTCTGTTGTGCAGCAAGCAGCTAAAATTAATAATTACTATATGTTAGGGCTGTGCGATTTAGGAAAACTATCCAATTGTGATTTTTTTGACAGATATTGCGATTTCAATTTGATTTGCAATTTAATTCTGTAGTCAAGCTTCATCTCAATAATCTGTATTTTAGCTTCTTACTGCTAAAATGCAACGATTGTCAGTTTAAAAAAGGAACTTAAAAAATATTGACTTATCTCAGCAAACAATTCTGAAATTGTACTTTGCTGTTGCTTGCTACTAGATTGAGTGTCACTGACAATACTTTTAGTTGACATTTTAGCAAGATGCTCCTCATAAAGCTCCCCGTGATGCTTTTTTAGGTGCTGGTTGTTGTATTTCTGTGGCAACAATTCTGCGACAGCTCTTACAAATGACCTGGTTTTGTTTGGTGTCTGTGACTTTGAAATCAAGATATACCCATATTACCAGCATGCTGTTTTTATTTGATATTAATTCGTCTAATAATGCTTCTGAAGCGGCAGATGCATCCTCCCACTCATTCGCGGTTTCCTGTTTGTTTGTTTCTTCTTGTGGGCGTTCTGCATAGTTCGATTGCACAATTCTGATTTGGCAAAACAAAAGTGTGCCTAATTGGCTAGTAAGACTGTCACACACAGACGGCAGTCATGCATTTGCTCTGAGCGGGAGAAGTTAAATAATATATATTTCATATCGGGCGATGCAGTGGCGCAGTACAGTGCTGTCGCCTCACAGCAAGAACGTCGCTGGGTCGCAGGTTCGAACCTCGGCTTGGCTGGGTCAGTTGGCGTTTCTGTGTGGAGTTTGCATGTTCTCCCTGCATTCGCTTGGGTTTCCTCCGGGTGCTCCGGTTTCCCCCACAGTCCAAAGACATGCGGTACAGGTGAATTGGGTAGGCTAAATTGTCCGTAGTGTATGTATGTGAATTAGTGTGTGGATGTTCCCAGAGATGGGTTGCGGCTGGAAGGGCATCCGCTGCGTAAAATCGTGCTGGATAAGTTGGCGGTTCATTCCGCTGTGGCGACCCCGGATTAATAAAGGGACTAAGCCGACAAGAAAATGAATGAATATTTCATATCGCAGCCACTTGCAATTAGCTAAATCGCAACGTTTCAAATCACGATTGCAATTTGATTCTGATTAATCGCACAGCCTTACTGTACATACATACATGAAATGTTTTATTGGAATTTAATAGTTTTATTTTAATTAAAAAGATTGATAAAATTTTTAATGTTTTTTCATTAATTTATTTAAACAATTTATTATTGATTCAGATTTTAAATGAACCATAAGACACTAAATAAAAATTTAAAACAATAGCAGATATAAATGCATATAAAATAAAATGGATTTACAGTAGGAGTGTCAAAATTATTAATTGTTTCTTCGGTGAACCGTGATGCAGACGCAGACAATTCGGTATCGTTTCAGTAATAATCATAACCAGTTATTACATACGGACATCATTTATCGCCGTAGCTTATTATAGCAAGGGAGGTGAGCGCAAGTATTTACAACGCTTAAACTACTTAAAAACACAGAAACTGTGCACAGTTTCACTGCATGTGTGTTTGCTGGACAGTCTTTCACTGAAAGTAAACTCCATTTCTCTCACTGTGGCCCATTTGACCTGCTAACATGACTTTACCTCTCCTCTCGGCTGTTACAGCAATACTTCTGGATACAGACTTGAGCGCGTGTCTGCATAGCAAGTTTTCTCCACTGCGTCTATTATGGATCAGCTGTGATCACCACTGCCGGTTATCAGTGTCACTCATCGGTGAACAGCGCCAGAGCGTTAGAGCCAATCACAGCCCTTTCTGTTGAGCACGTGACTAATCATAGGGGTGTAAGAAAGAACTCGCTAGACAAGGCTCAGAAAGCGAGCAAGATATTTATATTTGTTTATTTGCTATAAATGCTGTTGTTCTGTGCATGTACCTGTGTTTTAAAGGTACAGTTTATATATCTGACTGTTTGAATTTAAGGACAAAATTGTATTACAACTAATATATAAATATATTTATAGATTTTAATACAAGAATTGCTGTGCTGTGAAGAAAATATAAAACTGTGTATGGAAAGCATCGTCAATGCACCGTGATGCACCAAGATATCAGATTAAACTGAATCGATGGCATGATAATTGTAACCGAACCGTGAGACCAGTGTAGGTTCACACCTCTAATTTACAGACTTTGAGAATTAAGTAAGTTACTTTTCATTTAAAGTCCAACAAATATATGGAAAATATGTTGTTCCTATCATATAAAATAAAATTCAAGGAAATTCTGTAAAACTATATTCTGCCTATATCTCCCAGCCCTAGTTAAACAGATTTTGCTACCATTCAAAAACGTGAACATGGAAATGCAATGTAAAACATGTCCAACCCTACTACTATTGTTCAGAAAGAACAATTCCATGCCTTTCCCTAGTTCCTTTGCTTCCTCAGGACCATAAATCAACCCTTCCTTTTCAGAAAGGATGATACCACAGTAATCTCAAAGGATATGCAGTTGAAAATAGACCACTGGCAGAGGGCAATGTGGGAAGCCTTCTCACAAGAAAAAGAAATTGTGCGACGTCTCAAAAAGTTGCTCTCCGGGTTCACCAGAAGCTCTGGATTATTAATGGCTAACCAATACTATTATTTGTACAAATAAAAATATGTCACGGGTTAATATTTATAAAGCTTCCAATAAGCCTCGTTTTTCAAACGCACTGTGGCATTAACTGCTCGCCGTATTTTTAGCATGAGGGGGAAGAGGAGAATGATGAAAGTACTTTTCGGATGAAAACTGTACGGAACATGATAATTCCATTCCCTCTTGCTCTAAGCATTGACAGTGAGGGCTCTGATTTATTCATGAACCTTGCGCATACTGCCAAGAAGCATTAAATCGGAGCAAGTGACTGAAAGAGTGGGCCCCCCCCCCCAAAAAAAAAAAAAAGTTGCTGAGAAAAGCAAATTACAATTTCAAAACAAATCAAACCAAGGCGTGGACACCACATGTCTGGCACCCTCTTCATAACTCAACTGGAAAAACTATTTGTCTCAACATGAACCAATTAAAGCATCTCCCTTTTCAAAACTCACCTTGGGAAACACTTTGGAGAGCACCAATCTTTGTTCTAGCAGAAATAGAAGCACACATCTTTGAAGAGAGAGTGCTTCTTATTATGGTATTTCATCATCTTGTTGAGGTTGTTTACCACAAAATTACTTTGTGTTTTTTGGACGTGTACTATTTTGGCTTTTGGGGCAGCGGAAGCACATCTCCTGCAAAACTAGCCACTCGTCCTCGCCAAGTACCTTCAAACGTCCTCCTTAAGCATATCATATCGGCGCCCAAGGGAAATGCTTCGCTAAATGTCACATAACATGCATATCTGGGTCCACATCTACAGATATGCTGGATCTAAAGCATAATTTTCTGTTTTAACTATATAGAGCCTGGATTATGATATGCAGTCAGAAATGTGACATTCAATTAAACCTTTAAGCAACAAAAAAATTACTTTGTGCATCATACTTTTTAGAGGACATTTAGAGGCTTTTGCCAACAAACTGGTATTTCTGAATGGGCTGATGCTGCGATTTAGATAATTTGAAGCAAAATTATTTGTTGAAAATGAACTACTGAACGTGCCTAAAGCATTCACTCAATGTCTATCTCATTTTTGGCAAAATCGGCATTTAGCGGCTTTTGCATCTGAACTCTTCATTTGATTATTCAACTTATACTTGAATACAGTTAGACTCACCAAAAAAATTATTTATGCAGATTATCTGGCCAACAAAATCATCCCTATCAATGTAAAATTATGGGTTCGTTCCAAATTAAGCTATTCAAGTCATCTGGTGAATTACTGTAATTATGTTTATATGGCAATAAATATCAAAAAAAAAAAACATTAATCTCAACGTCAGATGTCTCCTGTATCGTGCAGCCCTATTGTATACATAAAAATCCATCACATTTAGTCAAAGAACTATTCATTCATTCATGCATTCATTCATTAATTTTCCTTTGGCTTAGTCTCTGATTTATCAGAGGTTGCCACAGCAGAATGAACCACCAACTATTCCTGCATATGCTTTATAAACCCAGTACCTGGAAACACCCATACACTCTCACACACTCAAACACTATGGTCAATTTTAAGGCTGATTTATACTGTATACCTCTTCCCATCAAAGAACCAATCAGAGTCAAAATTTGATATATGGTTGTTGATATTTAATAGCCTAAAATTACAATAACACTAAATGCATGAACTAAAATACTTCCTTGGACTTAGCAAGGCATTATTTTATGTGTTATCCATAGATCCCTTAAAAACACTAAAAAAAGGAGTGTTTTCAAATGCTGTCACTATTCACAATGGCTAATGCTAATGTTAATAGTATATTATTAATATTAGATTATGCTAATATTAATTCTTAAACAATATGGTCCTCAACCAATTATCACTTGTCGTTTATTATCACACGACATGCGCATTGTCATCGCAAAGACAAATGGCTGACTTCGGAAAAAGTAAACAAAAAATGGTTACCAAAGCAGTGTTGTTGTGTTATTTATTTTTTTCTGACTATAAGACTAAGATACTTGCCATTGCTCCAAAAACATTTCTTCCATTGACTATTGCCTCATAGTGTATCACCAATGTTTGTGCATAGCATCCCAAACATGACCAAACCAGTCATATAACTGAAACCAATTAAGCATGCTAGTCTTTCATAAGGCATAACAGATTGTTTTGATTACGCTGATAATTAAGAAGCCTTAGAAACAGTGTTCTTCATAGGGTTAATACTGTATGTTCAGGACATCTGCTACATCTGGCTGACAGCAAACAGTGTGCATTATACATAATCACGACTGAATCGCTGAATATGTAAGGATCCTGTTAAAGAATGCATTGTTTACAAAGAGAAACGTTGGACTGTTCAAAGAGGCAGCTGCTTATGATCTGTGAGTTGTGACAGGAGCAGACAGCGGTTTGCTGGAGGTGCTCAACCACGGCGCGTGCACCATCTATCACTAAGATCACTATCACCTTGCAGGAGATGAAGCCTGTAGACCTCAATCCCACAGCTGGAGTGCTGTGTAATCTAAACTCAAAACCAAGACGGGCAGACAATTCCACAGCTAAAACCGCTTCCTAATTACCAGAAACTTCACCTGCTATTTCAGTCGTTCTGCAATAAAGAGCTGTTCGCACTAAGAATGATAGCTATAATGATAAAAGGTGTTAACATCCACAGTACAATAGGGTTTGAATATTAAAAGTGTTCATAGTTATTATTAGTAAGTGTCTATTATAGTGTGGTTTATGCCATTTTAATGGGATACTTCAACCCAATTTTTTTATTTACTCATCATTTGCTCAAACTTTTATGATTTATTTATTTAATTTTATTTCTGTTGAACACAAAACAAGATATTCTAAAGATTGTTGGAATCCAGCAGCCATCGACATCCATAGGAGACACAAAAATTATATAGAGGTCAATAGCGGCTGTTTTACAATATTATTCAATATATCCTACTTTGTGTCCAACAGAAAATGTTCAAAACTCAAACAGGTTTGGAATAAGTGCAGGATGAGTAAATCATGACATGACATAATGCCAATCATGACATAATGCATATATTTGGGTGAACTGCCACTTGCTTAAAAGCATTTATAATCATAGTAAGTGTCTATTATATTATGTTTTTTTTGCCATTTTAATGGGATATTACACCACAAAATTTTCGTTTACTCATCAATTACTCATTTTTTTTATGAATTTATTTTTTCTGTTGTACACAAACAAGGATTTCTGAAGATTTTTGAAAGCCATCAGCCATTGATATCCATAGTAGGAACAATTATTATATGGAAGTCAACAGCTGTTCCAAACATCCTTCAATATATTCTACTTTATGTTCAAAAGAAAATGTTCGAAACTCAAACATGTTTGGAATAAGTGTAAGATGAGTAAATGATGACCGAATGCATATATTTAGGTGAGCTGCCACTTTAAATGCTTAAAAGTGTTTATAGTTATAGCAAATGTCTATTATAGTATGTTTTTTTTGTTGCCTTTTTTAATGGGATATTACACCTCAAAATGTCATTTACTCATCCTTTACTCTAACTTTTATGAATTATTTTTGTTTTCTGTTAAAAAAAGAACATATTCTGAAGATTCTTGAAAGACCGCAGTCATTGGCATCCATAGTAGAACAAAAATGATATAGAAGTCAATAGCTGCTGTTTTCCAACATTATTCAATATATCCTACTTTGTTTCCAACAGAAAATGTTTGAAATCCAAACAGGTTTGGAATAAGTGTAGAATGAATAAATGATGGCAGAATGCATATATTTGAGTCAACTGCCCCTTTAAATGTTTAAAAGTGTTTATATTTATATTAAGTGTCTATTATAGTATGTTTTTGGCCATTTTAATGGGTTATTCCACCCGGAAATTTAAATTTACTCATCATTTACTCTAACTTTTATGATTTTATTTTTTCTGTTAAACACAAAACAAGATATCCTGCAGATTGCTGGAAACCAGCAGTCATTGACATCCATAGTAGGAACAAAACTTATATAGAAGTCAATAGCTGCTGTTTTTCAACATTCTTCAACATATCTTACTGTCAACTGTGTCCAGAGACAGAATGCATATATTTGGGTGAACTGCCCCTTTAAATACTTAAAGTGTTTATATAGTTATAGTAAGTGTTTGAAACTCAAACATATACTGTATATTTGGGCAAACTGTCTCTTTAAATGCCTAAGCTTTGATAGGATGCAAATGTGTTTATTGTTAACAAAAAAAAAAATACTTGTTATAATTACAGGATGGATTTGTTCTCATGGAATTAGGGTACATTCACACAACACCATTTTTAAATTAAAAACAGAAAACGTTTTATATGTTAGCCATTTGTTTACATGATAACAGCATTTTTAGGGGCCTAAACATAGTGCAGGCAAAAAGTGCAGGTTTTGAACTGATGCCATTATCGTCTCCTAGTAAATAAACTACAAAGATAAGATGAAAATGGTGATGTCATGTGGATGCATATTTTGTGCCCAGTCTATCAGTATGCAAGAGTATATGACACCCAAAACAATAATGTAGGTAGTCAAGCATTATTTTAGAAAACTCTCATTCAGATCAAAACTCATTCCTCTAAAACAGTTCGTCTTTTCCACTGATGTAATTTAGGATACTCGGGCTATTCGAAAATGATCACCAATAGCCACAGAGCTATTTATTGGACAATTATCACAAATAGCCATAGAGGTATTTCATCCGACTAACATTCAGTTCTGACACTATTCTGCTGCAAGCAATCCTTTTCGAAATTATGGATGAAACAATTCACTGCAGTTACCAGGAATAAAATATTTGCAGCTGACCATTAATACCCTAGAAAGAAATCTGTCTTTTCCAAGACTATTTTTTTAACGTTAATTATTTTTTCTCTTCTTATATTAATCTCATATTTTCCATGTTTTAAATGCCACAAAATCCATTAATGCTTAATCAAACGGACCACAGTTATTATACTATGAATAAAGCATAAGCCTGAGTTCAATTCTCAGTGCATCGATGAAGACAATGTCACAATTCATCTTCCACATGACTATATTCATAACATTTCAATAGCATATGGGGATCAATGCACCATTCTTATTAATAACAGTCAACAGAAGGGAGCCAGTGTGCATACTCAGTTCAGAATCATAGCATTGGTAAGTGTGTGCGTTAGCTAATACGTTAAGAGTTATTTCTCTGGAAAGTTGCTTTATTAGCAGATGTTAGCAGAAGGTTATACACCCAACACCATCTGGAGACAAGGCAAGGGAAGCTGCTGTACTTCAATAATCAGCCATATAAAATGACATCAGACGTACAGAAAAACCAAGTGCGCATACTCGCTTGTCCTAATCATTATTTATTCAGCTTTTGATATTTATACGCAGGGGAATTGCAAGCATTCTCACAGAAGCATTCAGAGTTAAGGGAGACTGAATAGTGCTCTGAAGAGCAGCAAGTTTTATCAGAATATATAGATATTTTACAAACGAGAGAAGAAGAAAAAAACGTGTTGATATTAGTGTTGGGAGGTAACTGATTACATGTATCTAGACTACACAATCAAAACATACTATGTGTGCACCATGCTGAGAACTTTGTGTATTATATTATAGCAAAAGTATATCAGTTTCCACACAATGACAGCAAATTACTAATCATTTATTACTTTTTCCTAATCACTAAAATGTTTAGTGTGTTTTGTTGTTATACTAAAATAAACATAAAAAAGGCAAGCTAATTAAAAAGTTATGTAAACATAAATAGTAGTAATAATTAATTTTCTACAATAAATACATTGCAACACTTTACGCTCTGTAATTTGCTATCAATAACAGATGTCAATTTGTAAGTAATCTACAAATGCACAGGTTGCTATATCATCTTGCTTAGCAATATTACTGTACATAAAACTTGAGAAACATAGTTTCTAAAAGCTTATTCAAAAATATATATTGGTTACTTGATCATTCCGCATTGGTTTGATCTCCACTGCTTTATTCGTGGTCTCAAATCTTTACAAATGAGATTTCAACAGACCTTCAGAAGTAACCAAGTCATTCTAACCTCTTCATTCAACAGCAAGGTATGTTAGCCCACCTGATCTCAAACAGCAGACTGCTATAATACACACAGAAGGCGTTTTTGCCTCTGTCTGCTCTACTTTTTAATCATGTACACATGCGTCAGACAGACTCTGACCTGTGCGTTGCGCCTTGCGCTATTCTTTCCAATAATGATAGTGACTTTCAGCGCGGGCTTTAAAAATAAATAAATATATAGTTTATAATAGCGAGAAATTGGCAAAACGACAAATAATTAACATTTTGATGTGGACTGTTTCTTTAAGAACTGTTAGAAACTTTAAAAACGCGTCGTGATAACGCTGCAATAGCGCGTCCTACGTTTCTGTCACGTCACGTAACGTTATATTTTAGACACAGAAGATCTAAACAGATACAAACTTATTGTAAAATTCGGCCGTGACAGGATCACAGGGTATCTAAATGAACGATATTGTAATTCATAAGGGTAAAGCGTGTAGCAGAAGTGTCCTTCAGGTAAGTGATTCTCAGGAGAACTCGAAGAAAACGCATCAAACGCGTGCCGTGAATTGGCGCGTCTCCATAGTCCCTCATCATAAAACGTGCGAGTAAATACAAATCATGTCATTCATCTCCGGATAAACACACTGCGCAGATGGAAGCGATCGTCTTACCTTTAAAATGAAGCTGGTTCCAGTAAACGCTCTGGACGGAGACAGTGGGGAGCGATGTGGTCTGCTGGAGACACAGTGAGGTCTGCTGTCCGAACTGTTGCCTGTCTCCTCTCAAAGCGCATGTAGGCTATTCTTAACTGAACCAAACCCCTCCCCTGCTTCACACATGAAATTTTAAGCCACGTTGTATTTTGTCCAGATCTATATAGCTACTTGAATGAACTGCCTGCATGCTGTCGAGTCGATTTGATAGTCTTGCGCGGCATTCTGTACTAAAATACACATTTTGAGATTAATTTGTCAGGGATGCGGTGACAAAATATGACAAGAGGTCAGTGTTTTGCACGACGATTTTAGTAAAATGTGTTTTGTTTTGGTCATAGCCTACATGCCAACAAGCAAGTTAAACTGAACATTTAATATGTGTGAAAACATCTGTGACTATGACATTTAAACATTGCCCCAAAAAAGACACCCGTAACCCTTGTTAAATAGTGCTTAAAAATCCGATCATTTTTAGACACGTGAACAGTGTATACTAGATAACTTATTATTTAAAATAAATAAATGAATACATAAGTGAAATTAAATCTGTAGGCTTCAGTAAATGTGTAAAATTATGGTAAAATGTACTTAAGGCATAGACCAAATACTAAAAAAATGTATATACTCACCCCTTACTTGATTTACTTTTTTCTTCTATTGTATACACAAGAAGCTGTTTTGAAGAAAGCTATAAACACGTAACCATTTACTTTTAATAGTAAGAAAAACAAATAACATGGAAGTTAGTGGTTACAATAGTTAAATTTACCTATGGAAGTCGATGGTTACATTAGTTACATTTACCCTTAACTGCAGATGTAACTTGGTTTAAAATGTGCATCTGACGCAATGACATTCAGACATTAGATCAGACTTTAGTATCTAAAAAGAGTACAAATACCAACAAACATGGCCCACTGCATATTTGTTTGTGATGTATTGTTCAAATTGTGTGTCGGCTGCACATCCATGATGCGAATCTCCCATTCCACCACATCCCAAAGGTGCTCTATTGGATTGAGATCTGGAGACTGTGGAGGCCATTTAAATACAGTGAACTCATTGTCATGTTCAAGAGACCAGTTTGAGGTGAATCGCTCTTTATGACATGGCGCGTTATCCTGCTGGAAGTAGCCATAAGAAGATGGGTACACAGTGGTCATAAGGGGATGGACATGGTCAGCAACAATACTCAGCTAGTCTGTGGCGTTAACATGATGCTCAATTGGTAATAATGGGCCCAAAGTGTGCCAAGAAAATATCCCCCACACCATTACACCACCACCACCAGCCTGAAACATTGATACAAGGCAGGATGGATCCATGCTTTCATGTTATTGACGCCACAATGTGACCCTACCATCCAAATGTCTCAGCAAAAATGTTTTTCCAATCTTCTATTGTCCAATTTTTGTGAACCTGTGCAAATTTTCAGTTTTCTGTTCTGCTGACAGGAGTGTCACCTGGTGTGGTCTTCTGCTGCTGTAGCCCATCTGCCTCAAGGTTCGATGTGTTGTGTTTTTAGAAATCCTCTTCTGCATACTCGGTTGTAACAAGTGGTTTTTTGAGTTACTGTTGCCTTTCTATCAGCTGGAAGCAGTCTGGCCATTCTCCTCTGACTTCTGGCATCAACAAGGCATTTGTGCCCACAGAACTGCCGCTCACTGGATATTTTCTCTTTTTCAGACCATTCTCTGTAAACCCTAGACATGGTTGCGTATGAAAATCCCAGTAGATCAGCAATTTCTGAGATACTCAGACCAGCCCGTCTTCCCCATTCTGATGATTGGTTTGAAATGCAGCAGATTGTCTTGACCATGTCTACATGCCTAAACGCATTGAGTTGCTGCAATGTGATTGGCTGATTAAAAATTTGCATTAACGAGTAGTTGGACAGGTGTATCTAATAATATGCCGGTGAGTGTATATCAGCTTTGTTCAAAATATCCTCTTCATGAGTTATTTTTTTCTGTTGAACACAAAAGATTTGGAACAACTTGAGGGTGAGTATAATTGTGAGTTAATTATAATTTTTGAGTGAACTATCCCTTTAATAAATGTAACCACATGATTGAGTTTGTCCATATTCATACTGTATAACCGGGTGTGTGTACTATTTCAGGCTACAAATTGTGATTGATCTGATTACTTGCAATGCATTACCATTAAAACATTTAATTTAAATTTATGGTTTAAATTCCTACATGAAAAGTTATTTTCAACAGAGAATGCTGAAAATAGTATTGGTTTCACACACACACACACACACACACAAAACTCATCCGCTCAGTTGTTTTGAGCATTCATAATAATAAAGTATATTTATAATTGCACAAATTAGTTGTCCAAAAAACATTTACCCTCAACTGCAGATGTAACTTGTTTTGAACTTTGCACCTGATGCAATGGCATTCAGACATTAAGTCAGACTTTAGCATCTAAAAGTGTACAAATACCAACAAACATGGGCCATTGTTTGCTCCTGAACACAAAAGATTTGGAACAACTTGAGGGTGAGTATAATATTGAGTAAATTATATTTTTTGAGTGTAACCACACGGTTGAGTTTGGCTACACATTGTGATTGATCTGATTACTTGCAATGCATTACCATTAAAACATTTCATTTATATTTAAAATCTATTTTATATAGTTTAAATTCCCACATTAAAAAAGTTTTCTGTTCAACAGAGAATGCTGAAAAATAGCTCATCAGCTCAGTTGTTTTGAGCACTCAATAATAAAGTATATTTATATTTGCACAAATTAGTTGTCCAAAAAAACATTCACCCTCAACTAACTTGGTTTGAACTTTGCATCTGATGCAACTGCATTCAGACATTAAGTCAGCCGTTAGTATCTAAAATATCAACAAACACAGGCCACTGCACATTATTGTGTGATGTATTGTGCATATACTGTATGTCTGTATTTGAAAGAAGCCTTTTAACTCAATCGCTATTTACATCCCACAAGGCCAACTGCGGAAACTACCCTTTCATGGTTTACACCTTAAAAAGAGACTCTTGGAAAAAAAAAAGAGGTGACTAACTGTCTGTTCTCTTCTCTTGTCTCCATCCCAACCATCATTAGCAACAAACTCTCAGAGTCAGAGACAGATTTCTCTTCAGTGCTTTTCTCTCCTCCTAGCAGGAAAAGACCTGGCATGGGGGAATTTGTCTCTTTGTACTTTCTTCTGTCGTAATTGTGACCTTTTCTGATGGGTTCTGTACCCTTTCCTGCAGACAGATGAGGACCCTTGCTATCTCCCAAATGTGTGGAAGCAAGCAGATGGCTGGCTTGTCCTCTTTCTTTATTTTTTTGGTTTAAAACAAAGACACCTAAGGTATAAAGGCATATAAAAGCAGTATTAACATAACAGATTATAACCTGAAGGGACATGTATGCAAAGAACTGTCCTCAGGAGAGTATCACTTGAGCCCTGACTGTTCGCATATCAATACCTCAAGTTCCCTAGCGAAAAACCGCCAACGGAAATAGAAAGGATATGGCAAGGATACCGCAAAGCTCGATTTCATTATCTACAGGGAAAGACGGAGGGAAAGGGAGAGAGTGTCAAGAGTTCCAGGAATATAAACTACACCCAGGACAAATATACAGCTATCAGACACGTTCATACAATTAAGATATTCGTTTCATGTAATTACCGCAAAATCCGGTGGGACACTGAGCGTTACACAATGAACTTCCTGATACTGCTGAAGCTTGCAGATGAATGACTGGCTCAGGAGTGTTATATGATTCTGAAGGTTGACAGTGAAAGTGACTTTTGCACAGACTGTGATGGCAGAGTGTTGATTTGCTGTGTTATTTCTTTTCGCTTTGATGTTTACGCCTATCTAGCCTTTTTTAATTTACTTTTAATGCGCTGGGGGTGGGGGGAAGATGAACAGCTTTGGTTAGTGGGTGATTTTGTAGCATTTTGACCATTTGAAGTTTTACATTTTAATAACCAGATTCATTTTACGGTTTTCTACTTTTACAGAAATGTGCAGAGCTTTATATGAGACAACTGGATGTCTTTTATTTTTAAACTGTCAACTCATAACTGTCTACATTGTGCAGAGAAATTAGATTTATCAGCAAGATAATGAGAAACAGAGAAACAAATCATTTTTAAGGAATGCTATTTAATTCAGCCAGAAGGGAGTAAAGGGATCTATGGTGACAGTGAAGATGTTTTTGGGTTTTTAACTGTAAAAAAAAATCCTATTTTAAATAAATGCTGTTCTTTGAACTTTCTATTCAAAGAGTTTTATGTCAATGTTCTCAAAAAATAAAAAGTAGCACAAATGCTTTCAGCTTTGATCAAAAGAACGCACCAAATCTGCATATTAAAATGATTTATGAAGGATCTGTTTATTAATATTCTTTTAAACTAAATAAGACAGTATACCTTAATTCATTTCAACTAGGGATGCACTGATATGGATTTTTGGCCAATATTGGCAACCGATATACTAAAGCAGATAAATATAAATATCTCAAAATGTTATATTTTTATACAGTGAAATACTGATTTTATTTTAAAAACTTCATAAAAGTTTGAACTGATCTTATGAACTCATTTATTCATTCATTCATTTTCTTTTTCGGCTTAGTCCCTTTTTTAATCTGGGGTCGCCACAGCCGAACGAACCACCAACTTATCCAGCACATGTTTTACACAGCGGATGCCCTTCCAGCTGCAACCCATCTCTGGGAAACATCCATACACACTCATTCACACACTACGGACATTTAGCTTACCCAATTCACCTGTACCACATGTCATTGGACTGTGTGGGAAACCGGAGCACCCAGAGGAAACCCACGCGAACATGGGGAGAACAAGCAAACTCCACACAGAAACGGCAACTGACCCAGCCGAGGCTCGGACCAGCGACCTTCTTGTTGTGAGGCGACAGCACTACCTACTGCGCCACCACGTCGCCGATCTTATGAACTGATTGTTTTAAATTATTTTATATAGCCTACCCAAAGCAAAAAAATGCAATCATTTCAAAATTGCAAGGTGATTATATAGATATATTCACGATTTTACATAAATCAGCATGCTAAAATTTTTATTTTTTTTTCTTAGTAGCAAATTAACATGCAACTTGACTGTTGCATAAAAAAATAATAAGTTAAATAATAAAATGGAGTTTAATTAGCAAGTTAAATATATTTTAAATAAAATGAAAGAACTGAAACCAGCTCAAATGTTCTTGAATTAAACGTGTTACAGTACATACACTGTAAAAAAATCCGTAATTTACGGTTTACTTCCGGCAGCTGTGGTGCCAGGAAAAAAATATAAAATAACGGTCGTTAAATTACAGAAATTTACTGTAAAAAAATAACGGAGATAAAATTACAGAAATTGCCTTAAATTAAAATTTCTGGTAAATTTCTGTAATTCAACCCCTGTTATTTTACAGTAAATTTCTGTAATTTAACGGCCCTTGTTTTACGTTTTTTTTTCTGGCACCCCAGCAGATTTTTTTTACAGTGTAGTCTGTCAGCTTAATATATGTTGCTGTAAAAAAAAATACAGAATTTTACAGTTAATTTCCGGCAGCTGGGGTGCCGAAAAAGAAAAAAAGTAAAATAACGGCCATTAAATTACAGAAATTTACTGTAAAATAACAGGTTGAATTACAGAAATTTACCAGAAATTTTTATTTAAGGAAATTTTTGTAATTTAATGTCCGTTATTTTACGTTAATTTTTGTAATTTAACAGCCATTATTTTACGTTTTTTTTCCAGCACCCCAGCTGCCGCAAAAAAAACGTAAAACTCTGGATTTTTTACAGTGTATGTACAAATATATAATGTCTGAAAAAGTGTTTTGAGAGGTGTTTTGACAGTTCAGTGCCACCGTACAAGCAAAAACTAAATACAGAAAGTATTACTTTATAAAATGCGGCATAAATTCATCCCATTTGGCGTTTTAGATTCTTTTGAACACATGTACTGTAGGCTATGCTTGTCAGTCAGACAACGCTTCTACATGTATGTTCGCTTTTGCTGTCAATTGTGGGAAAAATTATTGATAAATGGTTTATGATAAACAGCTGTAAGTTTGAAACTTTCACTGCAGGTGCGGTGTGATGCACGTACAGGCGAAGCGCAGTCAGATTTATCCTCGGAGTCAGATTTTGATACAACACCTGAGCATTGAGCACTGATGACTTTATGGCCTCCGGTATATTGTGCATCTCTAATTTCAACCTTGAAATTACTTGAGTTCTTCTCAGGAGTATGCTTAACATACACAATAGTAAACTGAAAGTTCACTTAAAGAAAAATCACAAGCACACTACAATACATTAGTAGCTTCTAGGGACTATTCTTTAAAGTGTAACTTAAAGGGGACATACTATGCAAAAATCACTTTTATAAGGGGTTTAAACTAGGGATGCAACGATTATAGATTTTGGTTGTACGATTATAGTCTGAGAAATAATCACGGTTTCACGGTTATCACGATTATTATGCATTTATTAATTACAAAACACTACTAGTTTAGAAAATCATATGAAAACCCCTTATATTTTAAAGTGTTATTTATTGATGCTCAGTAACCAGTTAATACGGCACATAATAATATTAAAAACAAACAATAGTCCATGTTTCTCTTTGTGCTTAAAAATAAGTAAAATATTTAACATTTAAACACATAATTTTTACACTGTAAATAAATGACAGAACAATAAATAAATAAATTTAAAAAATAGCCTTTGTCTAATGCAGGGCTTGAAATTTACTTTTTAATTGGTAGCACCAGTGCTCCCAACTTCAAAAATGTTAAGAGCACCATAAAAAATTTAGGAGCACCCACCAAAAATGAATGAGCACCACTGCAAATTGTATATTAACAGATTTATTGTATTTGAAAACAACTTCAATCAAAACTAACAATAACCAGAAACAACTATCTAATTCTGTTATGACTTCTGTATGATTATTAATATTTGTGCAATAATTCCAAAATGAGTGTCCAATAATTATAAAATATTAATCATGTCGATGATAATAAAAATACTAACAATTAATTACATTATCATGCTGCCTTGAATGTGCTTGAATGTGAGTTATCTGCTATAAAAAGTCCAACTGTTACTTTATGAGAAAAAAAATCTATGGTTTGCATCAAACAAAAATGAAGCATTGCAGTTAGAAATATGCATTTTGCACTATTGTTTTTATACGCATGTCAATATAATAACCAGAAAGATCGGACAAAAGAAAGGAAGGAAAGTCTCACTACTACCAGTCTTTAAAGGTTTTGGTTTCGGTTTTTGTCATTGTAAATCCTTAGTCTCGTTATGCGCTGATTTATCCAATATATGACTGGCGCAGAGCAGGATTCTTGCAATGACCACCTGCACAATTGTCATGAGCCGAAGTTTCAGTTTAAACTTAGTAAAGTTGAGCTTCTTTGGCAAAGATAGACTGTTAGATTTTACATTTGGCGTCTATTTGCGCTGAACACACAGTGAATGCAACGCATCGAGATTCGGGCCATTAAACAGCTGATCCACCGAGTCTTTCAGCACTCTCTCCGAAATCACTCGATTGATCTCGGCTGGCGGATCAACATTCACCGCATGATTCTCTCATCGGCGCCAATATAACTTTAAGTGGGTTTGCCAACCTGTGTACTTCTCATTGCTTCTTCCTGAAACTTCAGCCGTTTGCAGTTCCCGTGGTCACAAAAGCCCCCATCTCAACTAGTGCGCCTAAAAAACGTGAGCGCGTTGCATCGCGTGCGTGTCCCTCCATTGGAAATAATGAACTTGCACGAGCTTGCCGTAGTTAATAGCTTTAGTCATAGTTCATTCAGTGTGCGTGGTTATTAGTCTCGGTGTACAAACTAGCGTTTAGTTGGCATAACTTTGTTTAGTTGCTGCAGTTTTGTACTGTGCAGAAACGCGGTGTTGAGAAGCCTTTACGATTAATTAACCGTGACGAATTAAAGCGCGGTTAATAGTGAAACCGGTTAATCGTTGCATCCCTAGTTTAAACAGAGTTGTGTGGTAACAGTCTGTGAATATAATGAGCTTCTAATGGTAACAAATACATATTTATATATAATTACACAATAAAAACATCTGCAGAAACACTTTGATGGACATTCTCCCTTTGTACATGTCACCAGTGGGGAAAGCCGCCCATTGGTGACAATCTCTCGCTTATTAGCATAGAACATTAGTCTTGCTTTTGAATCTGCCACTATGCTCACACATAGGTATTTGTAGCTCTGCCCTCTTTTGAAAAATCTCATTTGAATTTAAAGCAACAGTCACCAAAATGGCACAATTATGATCAAAGCCTAAAAGGGGCAGTTTCAAAGAGTCATAAAACATTATTTGTGAGGTACTTTGAGCTGAAAATTTAAATGCATACTCTTGGGACATCAGAGACTTAGTTTACATTGTGTAAAAGGGTTCATAATAGGTTCCCTTTAAAAAAATTTATTATACCTAAATAAATGTTCATTCATTTATTTTCCATTCAGCTTAGTCATTTTATTAATCAGGGGCCGCCACAGCGGAATGAACCACCAACTTATCCAGCATATGTTTTATGCAGCGGATGCCCTTCCAGCCACAACCAAGCACTGGGAAACACCCATACACTCTTGCACACACCCACACAAACACTACAGCCAATTTTGCTTATTCAATTCACCTATAGCGCACGTTTTTGAACTGTGGGGGAAACCGGAGCACCCAGAGGAAACCCACACCAACACGGGGAGAACATGCAAGCTCCACACAGAAGTGCCAACTGACTCAGCCAGGGCTCAAACCAGCAACCATTTCGCTGTGAGGCAACAATGCTACCCACTGTGCCACTGTGTTGCCTAAATAAATATAATGTAGTAAAGTAAACAGAAACTTACTACTGTTACTCAAATGTTTTACTCAAGAAGTTACTCAAGAGGACAAATTTAGTCCTAATTAATATTGAAACAATACACTTACAAGTACACCACTGGTACTGATATTAGTACACCTACATCAGTGCATGAAATGACTTACACTCAATATACTAAAAGTGTACTTGAATAACAAAAAAAAAATATGTAGAATAATGTTTTTTTGGCACCAAAGACTAATGACTTCTAAAGAAATATATTTTATATATTAATAACATAGTACAGCAGTTTGATGAGAAAGTACTTATTCACTGACATTCACTGCTGCTTCATATATCTCAAATTGAATTATTATGAGGAAATCCATACTGTATGTGCACACAGAAAAGCATATTTGCTTACTGTAACATTTCCTTCATTCTCTGGCCCACTGGAATGCAGATAGATTTAAATTAAAACCATATAACTATCATTATTTCATTATTCCTCAGTACAAAGTGCAGCATTACCATCCACCATTCCCTGCAGCTCATTTGCAGCTCAGACACATATGCTGTAGAGTCATGTGTCCCGTCATCAAACTCCCCAACGTGTTGCTTGGCAAACACTCTCTGACACACTCATTCTCTATTGAGAACAAGGGCCTCGTTTAAAAAGTTTGAAAAAGCCTGGCCTTTTCTTTGTCTAATATGACACAATATATTCTTGTATAAATGTCAGAGTAAATCATACACCTTCCTCATATGTCTTTAAAGGTAGCATCTATATAAAGCTGATTCAAAGTGCTAACAATTAAACCAGAGTTTCTAAAACTTCCAGATGTACGGCATCCCCATTTT
Source organism: Danio kyathit (assembly GCA_903798195.1). Lineage (NCBI taxonomy): Eukaryota > Metazoa > Chordata > Actinopteri > Cypriniformes > Danionidae > Danio > Danio kyathit. The sequence goes on along the minus strand of LR812524.1, from coordinate 54,493,865 downwards.
TTAATTTTTACTCTTCAAATAAAGTGTTTTTCTTGACATTAAACCTTTCCATTGTATAAAGGGTCCTATTTAATTAAATGTTTCTTTAGATAATTGGAATGTTCTAATTCTTAAAAGAATTGTTTACTGAAATAGTCTTTAACACGGGATATAAAAATGCCATTGTGTGTCTAAAACAAACCCAAATGCAAAAGCTTAAAGGTTTAGTTCACCCAAAAAAATGATAATAAGGTCAACACTTAGCTTAATAAACTACTAATTTGCTGCTTAATTAACAGCCAATATAATAGAATCAGAATCAGAAAGAGCTTTATTGCCAGGTATGTTCACACATACGAGGAATTTGTTTTGGTGACAGAGCTTCTACAGTGCAACAGAATTACAGACAGGACTAAAAAACAGATAATAAATATATTTAAAAAAGTGAATGCAAATATACAAATTGACAAGTGTTTGTACAGTTATATTACTATATACAACATAATATGTGCAGCTGTTATGTGCAATTTGGCATGTAAAGTGTGTTGTTAAATAAGTGTATGTGTGTATAAAAAAAAAGTGTATAGCAGGTAGTGATGTTGGTTCCACAATTACTATCATCAAGTGTTCATGAGATGGATTGCCTGAGGGAAGAAACTGTTTCTGTGTCGGGCTGTTCTGGTGCGCAGTGCTCTGTAGCGTCGACCAGAAGGTAAAAGTTCAAACAGGCAGTGTGCTGGGTGTGAGCGGTCCAGAGTGATTTTGGCAGCCCTTCTGCTCGCTCTGGATAAGTACAGTTCTTGGAGAGTAGGGAGGGTTGTACCAATGATTCGCTCAGCAGTCTGAACTATTCGAAGTAGTCTTCGGAGGTCGGATTTGATAGCTGAGCTAAACCAGACAGTTATTGATGTGCATATAACTGATTCAATGAGGAAGGTGTAGAACTGTTTCAGCAGCTCCTTTGGGAGGTTGAACTTCCTCAGCTGACCAAGAAAGTACAGCCTCTGTTGAGCTTTTTTGACAATGGAGTCAATGTGAGTGTCCCACTTCAGGTCCTGAGAGATGGTGGTGCCCAGGAACCTGAATGACTCCACTGCTGCCACAATGCTGTCCATGATGCTCAGTGGGGGGAGAGCAGGGGGGTTTCTCCTGAAGTCCACTATCATCTCCACTGTTTTGAGCGTGTTCAGCTCCAGGTTGTTGTGACTGCACCAGACAGCCAACTCCTTAACCTCCTGTCTGTAAGCAGACTCGTCACAGTCATGAATGAGGCCGATAAATGTGGTGTCGTCTGCAAACTTTAGGAGCTTGACAGAGGAGTCTTTTGAAGTGTAGTCATAGGCAGGTAATACACCAGTATATAATAGTGGAAATGATACATAAACTGCAGTTTTACAGTTATTTAGCAGTTGGATAAATGAAGCAAAACATGCAATAGAATTGACTTTTTTAAACATATTTTGAACTTTAAATTGAAAGTGTAACCTATAACTTCACTTAGCTTATGACCTAATATCTTAAAATATTACTGTGTCTGCATAATATGCATTCTTTTAGACATTTTCAATGCTTATATAATATACTGTATATGGTGGGCTTTGCTAAACAAAGGACTATTAACTATTCCTTTTTATTTTACAAATGTCTTATTAAATGGTACCTATTTTACCTCTTTACAAAATGTCTTTGGTGAAGAAGTCTTTGGTGTCTCCAGAATGTGTCTATAATGTTTCAGCTCAAAATACCCATCAGATAATTAATTATAGCCTCCAGAATTTGCCCATTTTGGTGTCTTGAGTACTGTTGTTTTTGTAGACTGTGGCTTTAAATGCAAATGAGCTGCTTCTCCTCGCCCACTGTTCCCATGTGCATGTCTGCTTCTCCTGCTACATCAGATAAACAGCAGTCAGTGATAGAGATAGGCACGAATGAAGCTGAAATACAGCTCATTAGTCAAAAATACCAAGTAAGTTTACTTGGTTTACAGTGCATGTATTTGTGGTGGTGTTTATTCAAGCCTTTCTGAAATGATGAGTCTCACATAAATGCCGTTTGCAGTACACACACAAACACACACACATTAGCGTTTACTGCCACCATGCAGCCATGGTGATTATAGCTGTTAAGAATTACATACTAATTTTACTGTCTTTATTGCAAACTGTTATTTATTGCTCCTTTTTAACGTTTTAAAATTATAAAAAAATACAGAGAGTTGGAACAATTGTTTTAATCTCAGTTTCTTTGCAAAAAAATGTTCTGTGGACATGTGTATAGGCCCTACATGTTATTATAGAAACATGGTGCCTGTCAATCAATCGGTGGACAGGGGAAATCGTACTTCTACGTCACATTGCAGTGGGCAATTTGGGTCCTACTTTAATGTCAGGAATTTTTTTAAAAGAGACTTGTTGGGTTTAAATCACTCTACTATGACAGTGGACACACTATAACTACAGTACACACAGGTCTGTCCAAGCAGCTTACAAAAGTTTCATCTTTCATCTTCGTTTTCATTTTCATCATAGGTGCCCTTTAAAAGATCTAGAAAATCATAAAACTGATTAAATATGAGTGAATCTACATGATTCTTGTAAATTTTATGGCATTTCACAGATCGCCCCAAGAAAAGAACCATTACATTTTTTTAAACATTTTAAAACAGTTATGATATAATGAAGCCTTATTTTCTGAAAACACATGACTTTCCTATTTTTAAATATGATGAGATCTTTCATGCTACTTCATTTTTAAAATCTTTTTTATTGCATTATTATTTCTATTATTTATTATATTATTTCTTTTTTTATTTCTTTTTTTATTTAATTATCTTTATCCTGCATCTAATGTGAATGTTGTGTAAAAGAACTGTTCTCTTTTACTGTATTCTAAGTTGTATTATACAGTTTCTTAAAATTAATAAAAATAATAAAAGAAATAAAAAAACATTGAAAAAAAAAAACACTGACTTAAAACAAAAAATCGTAAAAGTTTCGAAAATTCATGAAGCAGTCCTTCGAAAGAATCCATCACTACTATTATTGTTTACTCACCCTCATGTCAATGATGTCAATCATTCATATTCAAAACACAAATTAAGACATTTTAGATTAAATCTGAGAGCTCTCTCATCCTCCACAGACAGCTATAGTCCCAAAATGTTCAAAGTCCAGAAAAAGAACTAAAAACTATGTTAAAACATTCCATGTGACTTCAGTGGTTCAACTGTAATAATACAAAACTCTGAGAACATTTGTGTGACAAAAAAAAGAGAAAACAACATTGTTTGCCAATGTGTTTTGCATCAAAACAGGGTGCACACATTTAGTACAGGCAATACTGACTCTACTGGCAAGAGATCATATTGCCCATATTCAGTGGTGTAAAGTAACAAATTACAAATACTTAAATTACTGTAATTAAGCAGTTTTTTCTTCTTTTCAGGAATAGTAATTTAGTAAGTACCATAAAAAATCTGTACATTTACTTTCCCTTAAGTATATTTTTAGTGCTGTATCACTACTTTTACTTCACCATTTTTGTTCAAAATGCAGTCACTACTTTATTATTTCCTGTCTATGGGGATTGGCTGAGCAGAAAAATCAGTCCTGCGATACCTATCCAATCAAATCGCACATAGAAGGTAAATCACACCATACTGAACTACCTCAAGACACGGGTGCTTCATAAATGCAGCAAACCACTTGGAAGCATTAAAAGTGTCCAAAATCTTTACATGTAATAATCAAGAGACTACATGTGATGAGAAGATGAATGATGTTTATTGTATGATGACTGAAATTGAAAAATGACCTTAAACAATAACTAAATGCACTACAGAACTTTACGTTTTCACACACACGCACAAATCATATGTAAATGCAGCAGCCATTCACAGCGTAATACTACTCTTGAGTACTTTAAAAAAAGGTTACTTTTTACTCATACTTTGAGTAATATTTACAATAGATAATTTTACTTGCACTATACATTTTTGGATAAGTAATGGTACTTTTACTTGAGTATGATTTGTCAGTACCCTTTTTACCACTGCCCATATTAAACACACAGCCCGATGACCTGAAGATGAAAAGAAAGAGAAAACAAATGTATTGGAACCACATCAGGGTGAGGAAATAATTACAGTATTTTCATGTTTGGGTGAACTAACCCAAACGTTATAAGAAATGTGATATTTTAAATGCAAATTATATTTCTTTCTTTAAAATGAATATGAAAGACCCTCATTCATTACTTCTGGCCAAACAGAAATGATTACTATGTATTTGCTTTATTCAAACCCATAACTATATTTCAGAATTTGGGGCTGTGTGGTCTATTGAAATTCTCCCATCGTCTTAGAAGCAATTGAAACTCTGTCATGCTGGGTAATTTATCAATACGATGCTCAAACCACAAGTTTGAACTTGGAGTCAATAGCAGGCGACTCTAAAAGTTTGAAATTAAATTGAGCATATACAGTTCAGTAAATGCTTACTTTGAGGGAATGTTATCTAAACTTTTTTTTTTTTTCATCTAGGTGAATCTATTGGAATCTTGCATTGCAAAAGTAACAATGCAATCTATACACTGAAGTCCAAACAATAAATACAATACTTTTGAAATGCTTGGGGCCTATAAGATTTGTTTTATTATTATAAGATTTTATGCTCATTAAGGCTGCATTTAATTGGTCAAAATGTTATAAAACAATTATGTGTGAAATAATTACTCAGTTATTTGATATAATTTGTGTTCTATTTGATATATTGAAATGTAATACACTGAAAAAAAATATTCAAATATGATTCCTTGGATTTACTAATTTTGTTTAGTAAGTGGTTGTAAACAATTTATTTGGGCTGAATTTGAACAAATGCATTAAGTTGAACGTTACTAAATTGAATTTGTTTAAATTCAACCCATATAAATTGTTTGCAACAATTTTGCAGAAAGAATCTTTTCAGTGTATATAGTCACATCCTTCAAAAATAACTTTGCTGAAGCTAATTGGTGTTCAATGCACATTTATATTATTATTATTATTATTATCTAATTATTGTGCAGCTTAAAATGTGCAGCTTCATGAGCAATTTTGATGAAAAGTCCATAAGGACAGTATTCAGTCATTTATTTTCTTTTCGGCTTAGTCCCTTTATTAATCAGGGGTCGCCACAGCGGAATGAACCGCCAACTTATGCAGCATATGTTTTACACAGCGGATGCCCTTCCAGCCACAACCTATCACTGGGAAACATCCATACACACTCATTCACACACATACACTATGGACAATTTAGCTTAATCAATTCACCTATATAGCACATCTTTAGACTGTGGGGAAAACTGGAGCACCCGGAGGAAACCCATGCAATCATGTGGAGAACATGCAAACTCCAAACAGAAATGCCAACTGACCCAGCTGAGGCTTGAACCAGCGACCTTCTTGCTGTGAGGTGATCGTGCTACCCACTGCGCCACCGTGACGCCTATAAGGACAGTATTTACTTGAAAATGATGAAATGTCTATAAATGTCTGTATTCACTTTTGATTAATTTAATGCATACTTGCTGAATAAAAAAATTGAACCTGAAAAAATAAACACCAATGGCGTAGTGGTTAGTGCATCGACACATGGCACTGTTCAAGGCGACCCGAGTTCGATTCCTGCCTTGAGGTCCTATGCCGATCCTTCCCCTCTATATGCTCCCCATGCTTTCCTGTCTATACTCTCTACTGTCCAATCAATTAAAGGTGAACCAAAAAATATACATTTTTTAATTAATTAAAAAATAAAAGTGTTTAAGATTCTGTAGAGCCAAATTCAGTTTTGAGCATATAACACTCTCTAAAACATATAGAGATTATTTTATTTTACTTTTTTTTCTTTTTTTTTTTTAAACAATTCTGACTTGTTTGGCCTCAGAATTATGAGTTCATGTCTTACAATTCAGATGTTCTTTTTAAACCTGCAAGTGAATCGTTTTTATATACTGTAGATTTACAAATAATAATATAAATAAATAGAATTGTATTGCAATTAAAGGTTTTTGAAAGAATTGTATTGAACTTGACAGTTTCAATCTACAAGAACTTCTATGTTAAGCTGCTTTGACACAGTCTACATTGTAAACCTGCTAGAAATAAAGATGAAAAAAAATTATTGCAATTAATTCAGAAATTCAAGATACTGCAGGATAAAAGATAAATCACAATTGTGGGGGAAAAGCATTCTAAGTTTATATCTTGCAGTTTTGAGATTATATCTTGCAATATATTTTTTTTTCTCTCAGCAAGCCAGAACTGAGAGATAAAAAAAGCACAAATAAAGGTCATTTTTATTATTAGTTTTAATTCAATGGTGGATACCATATACACAAATAGATGCCTAATTACTTCTAACATAACCTATCTGCCAAACTGGGCCAGTCAAATTCTGTCTGCAGACATTCAAGAGCATCTTGTCTGAATCTGCAACCAGATTTTACAGTATGCATGAAAATCGACTATATAAACATCAGCAGATGTTTTACAAGGTAATTCAAAGTGCTTTACATAAACAGAAATAAAAGAAGCAATTATAAGAAAATAAAAACAACAGAAAATCTAAATGATTAAAAACAGATAAAATGTGTTAACATGTTTCAAAGGAATGAAAAAGAACAGAAAGACATAATAGTGCGATCTGTCGAACATAGCACAGTGCTCATTCAGTAAAGGTACAACTAAACAGGTTAAATAAAATTTCCGTTAAACTAACACTAACAATATATAATTGAGCTAGTAATATCCAGGTCAAGAATCAGTGGCCTTTACAGTAGTAGCCTGTCAACACTTATAAAGTCTGAACATGGTTAAGATTCATTGCTAGAGACAGGCTTTCATCTTACCTGCTGTCAGGCAGATATTGTAGGAGATGCAGTGGACTGTGTTGAGACCACACACTGCAATTCACATTCTGAGTTCCTGTCTGTCTTCCTGCTCGAGTGCATGAGAGCATGTGTCTTCCCAGATAAAACAGACCAAAAGCCTTCTGTCTCTGGCCATTTCTTTGATGTTATTTGGAAAGGTGAATGCATAGTGAAAGCAAGCTTCACTTGTTCTAGTTAAAAGTGAACTGAACATGTTGGAGAAGCTACAGTATGTTTTTACTCATGCATTTTGGAGAATTGCATGAAAATTGCTGGATGAAATGGGCAAGATGCAAATCAAGATGCTTTATTCTGCGAAAACAACTGCCTGGGTTTACTTTATCTTGCTAATTGCATGGTGACAAAAGGAAAAATATTACACACTACACATTGTTCAGGGCAGTTTATCAAGTCCTCAATTAAATGCAAAACTGACAGACTAGCTAAATGGAGCATACACTAACCTATGTATTATTCAGTCAAAAGAGGGCGCCAAATAGTCAAAAACACTGAATGTATTCACTTATGAGCCTGTCAAGTTGAGCCCGTGTTATTATTTTCCGCGGTTGTTATCTGGGAATAGCCAACACAATCTCGTAACTTTTTGATTTTCTGGTTTTTGGTTATTTTAGTAGGATTTGCTCATCCCCCAATGAGGGGGATGGTATAGGGGTGGGCCCTAAGGGGGCACAACTCCTTTTAAAAATTGTACAGTTTTATATGAATTAATTCATCTGAATTAGCCACTTTTCTGACAATACATTTCCACTTGAGATCGCGTTGGAATAACACACACCTGGGAATGTTGTGATTGGCCAATCAGAATCAAGTATTCTAGAGAGATAATAAAATAAGAGATGATTGCAACCAAATATTACCCTTAGATATAGCATTAATAAATTGCAATTACAACCAGAAAAAGTATCCGTCAGAAGAGTGCTCTTGCTGGCAATGACCACCTAAACCACTGACACACTGGAAGTCCCATAATTAATAATTGAAACACATCTTCAAATAGGCATTATCCTTATAAATAAACTGGATATTTGCAATCTAAACAACTACATTCTCATGTAATCCACATCATGTTGTTGAACAGTTACAGTTTTTGTTCAAATATAGTGCGATTACTCTGTTTGGCACTAAATGCGGGTGAAGTGATACATGGTTACACATGGTTACCCCCAATCAGATTCAAGTAGCAAAAGATCCGTTAATTAAATAAATAAAATCATTAATTATCATTCATTCATTTTCCTTTGGCTTAGTCCTTTTTACTTTTTTTGCGGTCACCACAACAGAATGAGCCGCCAACTATTCCAGCATAATTTTTTACGCAGCGGATGCCCTTCCAGCCACAACCTAGTATTGGGAAACACCCATACATACTCATTCACACACACTCATACACTATATGGACAATTTAGTTTATTCAATTGACCTATAAAGCATGTCTTTGAACTGCGGGGGAAACCAGAGCACATTTCCAATTACTTAATTAAATGATTTGTTCATCCAAGTGAAATCTGAATTAATATGAGTTCTATGGACAGACTAGCTTACAGTTTGGGATGAACCAATCAAAAGTTGGTCTGTACACCTTAAATTTGTCATCTGGATTAATGAATGAAAGTATTTACGAATTTTACCATTTTAAGCAATATTTTCTCTCTCCATGATAACAATTTTATATAACCTGGTACAAAGCACAATTGTCTTGTCGAAGAAAGTCAATTAATTAAAATGATCTTTTTGTTCTTAAAAATAAGGTAATGCTTTCACATCTAAATTTGATCCCTTGAGCCAATGAAAAATAAATAATTTGCCTTAATATTTTTTGAAGTCCATGAAAGTACAAAGCATAGTAAGTTTCTGTTTAATAAGCAAGCACTGGCCTGTGTTAGTAACCTTAAAATTTTATATTGGTCAAAACAAGTATTTCTTAGTTGAGCTCTTAATCAAAAACATTTATATTTAACTGTTTTGAACTTAAAATATTACATTTTTTTTGTAAATATTATATTATTTTATATTTTAATTTCAGTGTTCATTTTTTTCAGTGTGTGTAAGTAAAATTTTAATTTTAATGATCTTTAAAAAAAAGTCTTAAAAATTCTTAAATTTGACTTGATAAAATAAATTTATTAATTTCACTTAATTTATGAATTTATTTATAATATTTTATAATATTTATTTATATATTTTATAAAATTTATTTTTTAAATATAAATGTATTAATTAAATTCATAGAAACCCTGACTTTAAAATGCAAAAGATTGCACAACTAATGAATTAAATTAACAAAATTAATTGACAGCCCTAATTGTAATCAAAATCTACAGACAAATAGTGATAAAACATAAATACACATCATTAACATGAATTGATAGCCCTAATTATATTTAAAATCTACAGACAGAATGTGATAAAACATGGTTAAATACACAATTACATTTTCCCCCTCCACTATCCTTATGAACTAAGACAGTGTTTCTCAACCATGTTCCTGGAGGACCACCATCTCTGCACATTTTCCAGGTCTCCTTAACCAAACACATCTGATTTAGATCATTAGCACATTAGCAGAGACTGAAAGACCTGTAATGGGTGTGACATCCTAAGGAGAAACCCAAAACATGCAGTGTTGGTGGTCCTCCAGGAATGTGGTTGAGAAACACTGGACTAAGATACGGTTGTCATTTAAATTAACAGCCAAAATGGTTGTCTAATTAGATCAAAACAGTATTGCGTAAGCCTACCCTACAGTTTAGCTGGGGAAAGGTGAAAAATGTTAACACCATGCACCTATAGTGTCTTATTTTAAAAGTCCTTTTTTAGAAATGGCTAGTAAATGGAGCTTTCTTCAGCTCTTTAGGTCAAGGAAATATCTGCTTTTCGCTGCCGTGTGAGGTGGCATATATAGAGCTGCTTTTACATGTCAGGGGTGCATCTCGCAGGCATTTACTTTCTCCAAACGCCACTTCTGTGTTCCCCTGTGAAGCAATTTGCAGTGGTAGCTCATAAATTACTGAGCGTGGCAGGGATGTCACTTATTAGCGATGGGTCAGTCTCTGATTGAAAAGTCCAGATGTGATGCGCAAAAGGTTGGTTTGTCTTATTTTTTCCAATGTTCAGAGACACCGCTCTGAATGCAACGATTCCCATCTGTCCTTTTCCAACATGTCTAACAAGGGATCCTGCGGTGCTATTTAAGAGGTATTCACTTTTTCACAGCGCAATTACTCTGTATTGTCCTAACAGAAGAACATTCCCTGGGAGGATCTGTCTTACTGGAGAATATCAGGAAACATTTGTGAATTGTGAGATTGAACTGAATTGGTCAAATTGCACATTGAATTTGAATATTGTTTTCTAATAAGGAAAGCTTATTGTACCTCTAAACCTTACGGTTACATATTTTATACTGATATTGATTGATATCAGTATTGGTTTTATCATATAAAACAATTTTAAATAAATGGTACAGTAATAATTTATATTATTTAGTATATTACTTTTTATTGGCTCCATTTCAATATCTTAATTTTATAACCATTGATCTACTTTATTTATAATTACATTTTTATGAGCTAATCTTTAAACATGATGTATCCAAGTTAAGCTGAACTCCTTTTGACAGATTATTGTGACAGCACATTTTTAGCTCTTTAAGTTTTAAAAATACTTTGAATGTTTTATATTTTGTTACAGACATAGTGTCATCCTGCAACTGTTTTGCAGCATTTGAAATGTCCCAAACCCTATTTTAAACGGTCCAAAATGGGAAAAAAAAATTATTTTTACTCTCTGATAGTCAAAGCAAAGAAAATTCAGGAAAAAAGTGTTTTATGTAAATTGGGACCAGGAGTCCACATTTATTGACATATTTTTTTCTCTAAAAGTACATCATATCAAAAGTTGATACTTAGATTTTTATTCTAATTAGGTTCCAATAAGCCCAAATAGCAAAGAGTAAATGCATGTAAAAAAACACCTTGGGCCTTAAGTTATACAATTAAAAACAAATGTTATTGTAATGAAGATAATTAATTCATTTTGTTAAGTAGCATTAATAGATATACTTTTGTTAAAACTTTTATTGAGATGAAATGTTAGGGATTGGATGGATGTTAGCCCGATTGGGTAGCAGGAACATAGGATAATTAAGACCTGCTTAACACGATTTAAGGCCTGCAACACAATATTTCAGTGAATTTAAGACTTTTTTTAAGGTCTAAAATTTTGTTTTTGAAATTTTAGACATTAACCCCCGGTTTCACAAACAAGGTTTAAGGCTAGTCAAGATTAAATTGCATGTTTGAGCTGTCTCAACTCAAAATAACTTGCAGTGAGATGTCTTAAAATACGTCAGTGTCATTTTTTTGCCTCCAGGTGCACACCAGTATATTTTTCTATGGCCATTTTATAAATGTGGCTAAATAGCCTAATTTATCGAAGGCCTAGTCCTGGCTTAATCTAAGCGCTGTTTGTGAAACTGGGCCTAAGACTTTTTAAGATCCCTCGTATACTCTGAAAATGCATTGTTTTGAGAGTAGCATCATCTCTGAAAGTATTAGGTTATATGAAATGAGGGCGAAATTTTAATGGTCATCTTGTTTTTTCTAGTCTTAATCTCCACAATCTAAAATGAATGTCAAAACAATGTACTAGAAGGAGAACATACAGTATTAAGCAGTTAGTTCCAACTCTGAAATCTGAATGTACGAGCCCTGTACACACAAAGTGCATCATTTCACAATAAATCTAAGAGCACTTCTGAACCATGCTTCATTTTTATGATGGCCAGAGGGCAGGGTCTAAAATCTTTAACTGAACAACTCACTAGTTCAGTCTTTTTACACTGGTTTTCGCCTAATTGCTTCTACAGGGAGTAGATTCTCAAGTGAGAAGAAAATAAACCATGACCTAGTTTTAGACTTGACCAAGAGAGAACCCTTCTGTGACCCAACCTAACCTTTTTCGCCACAGTTCCCAGCCTTGGGGAAGAGTTGGTGTCCGCAATCCGGTCAAAGCATCACTGTGATTTGTTGGACCAATTGCAATGCTTTTCTAACAACTGCATTTCAGAGATTTGGGAATATGGTTTTCACTTATTTTAATGCTAACATTTTTTACCCATAAAAATATTTAATGCCTATGGAAAGCTGTTAGCATTTTCACTCATGTAACTGGCTTTGCTCAGCATCAAGAGGACATCATTTTGAGCTTTTTGGCTGAGACTAAACGCCATGTGACTAACAATTCCCTGTACTAACAGCTACACTGAGCTCTGATAAAACAGAAGAAGATTGCTCTGACAAAGAGAAGATTAGTGGAAGAAAAAACGTTTACTGATATATTATATAGTTACAAAATCCCTCCTGTGAAAATATAATAGGGTATATGCAGAAGGACTTTTAATTTTCAGTAACCCAGTTCAATCGCTTCTGATGAACTGTATGTCATTGTATTGACATGTTTAAGGTCTGTTTTCATAAAAAATCAGTGATTTCAGTGCTTCCCACAAGTTTTGAAATATACTTGGCGAATTAAAAACACACCTTTTACCCACGGCACATGGTTACCATGGTATTGCCAAAACATGTTTATATATATATATATATATATGGGCAACCCAGTGGCGCAGTAGGTAGTGCTGTTGCCTCACAGCAAGAACGTCGCTGGGTCGCAGGTTCGAACCTCGGCTGGGCTGGGTCAATTGGCGTTTCTGTGTGGAGTTTGCATGTTCTCCCTGGGTTCGCGTGGGTTTCCTCCGGGTGCTCCGGTTTCCCCCACAGTCCAAAGACATGCAGTACAGGTGAATTGGGTAAGCTAAATTGTCCATAGTGTATGAGTGTGAATGTGTGTGTGGAAGTTCCCAGAGATGGGTTGCGGCTGGAAGGGCATCCGCTGCGTAAAATCGTGCTGGATAAGTTGGCGGTTCATTCCGCTGTGGCGACCCCGCAAGGGACAAAGCCGACAAGAAAATGAATGAATGAATATATATATATATATATATATATATATATATATATATATATATATATATATATATATGTAATATAGCAACATCATTAAATTAAAAATATATACAGAAAATGAGAAATAAATGACAAAGGGAATCTAAAAAAATAATAATTACAAGAATAAAAATGTAGATTGTGTAAATAAGGCAAATGAGGTTATTAACCATTTCTAATGGTGTACAAAAAGTCAGATGTAATTTCATCGTCTCAGAGTATATAGAAAAGTTTGACTGAGTCGTTTAGATCAAAGAATTCTCTCGCTCTTGCGGCTGTGCACATGCTGTCAGCTGCGAAGCTGAGTGAAAGTAAATCAGGCTTAAAATAAAAATGTAATGCAAAAACACATACAATTAACGACGACTTTAGAAAGCAAAACCAAAAGCCGAATCCCAGACATTTTGGGAAATTTAGAATCCCCGGAGCAGCGCTGCGCAGACTGATTGAAATCTTAAAGTCTTAATGTGGTGCATGCCGGTTAGAAATTTTGTCCGGCTTGATGATGTGGCAATGCCACTTGACTGTCACATGTGGCATTAAAGTACCACGACAGTGCACCAAGATCAGATGATTGACTCAGCTGGTGCAGCATCTGAAGAGCGACTGCAGGAGCTGCTATGACAACACCGATATTACACGATTGGCGAGTTCACTGCATGACGACAACCACGTGTGTTTCACGTTTATTATTGGACAAATTCCATCTCACAAATTTCCAAACAAACCATTTACTTTTTTATGCCATCTCTATACTGTACATATCATTATTAAAAGACGATTTGTTTGTTAAAAAGATTTGTTTGTTAAATAATTTGTTTATAAAGGCTAGATTGTTTGTACAGGTTTATTTTTTTACCTTTATATATATATATATATATATATATATATATATATATATATATATATATATATATATATATATATATATATATATATTAGTGAATAACCACATTTTTTAACAAATTAAGTTGAATAATTATTTATAACTAGATATTAAAGTTTGAGGACAAACTTTATGGTGGCTTGAGAAAGCCGAGTCTGAAAGTTTGAAGTAGTTTTAAAGTGTAAATAACTGAAGTAGTTTTATGAAGTTTGAAACAGTCGGCATAGATAAGTACATATATGTTAGCATGTTTCTAGTGGTTGCTTAGCATGATTCTAGCATGAATTAGCATGTTACTAGCATGATTCTAGCATGAATTAGCATGTTACTAGCGTGATTCTAGCATGAATTAGCATGTTACTAGCGTGTTTCTAGCATGAATTAGCATGTTACTAGCATGATTCTAGCATGAATTAGCATGTTACTAGCATGTTTCTAGCATGAAGTAGCATGTTACTAGCATGTTTCTAGCATGAAGTAGCATGTTACTAGCATGTTTCTAGCATGAAGTAGCATGTTACTAGCATGTTTCTAGCATTAAGTAGCATGTTACTAGCATGTTTCTAGCATGAAGTAGCATGTTACTAGCATGTTTCTAGCATGAAGTAGCATGTTACTAGCATGTTTCTAGCATGAAGTAGCATGTTACTAGCATGATTCTAGCATGAAGTAGCATGTTACTAGCATGTTTCTAGCATGAATTAGCATGTTACTAGCATGATTCTAGCATGAATTAGCATGTTACTAGCATGATTCTAGCATGAATTAGCATGTTACTAGCGTGTTTCTAGCATGAATTAGCATGTTACTAGCATGATTCTAGCATGAATTAGCATGTTTCTAGCATGAATTAGCATGTTACTAGCATGTTTCTAGCATGAATTAGCATGTTACTAGCATGATTCTAGCATGAATTAGCATGTTACTAGCATGATTCTAGCATGAATTAGCATGTTACTAGCATGATTCTAGCATGAATTAGCATGTTTCTAGCATGAATTAGCATGATTCTAGCATGTTTCTAGCATGAATTAGCATGTTACTAGCATGTTTCTAGCATGAATTAGCATGTTACTAGCATGATTTTAGCATGAATTAGCATGTTACTAGCATGTTTCTAGCATGAATTACCATGTTACTAGCATGATTCTAGCTTGAATTAGCATGTTACTAGCATGAATAAGCATGTTACTAGCATGATTCTAGCATGAATTAGCATGTTACTAGCATGATTCTAGCATGAATTAGCATGTTACTAGCATGATTCTAACATGAATTAGCATGTTACTAGCATGTTTCTAGCATGAATTAGCATGTTACTAGCATGATTCTAGCATGAATTAGCATGTTACTAGCATGTTTCTAGCATGAATTAGCATGTTACTAGCATGATTCTAGCATGAATTAGCATGTTACTAGCATGAATTAGCATGTTACTAGCATGATTCTAGCATGAATTAGCATGTTACTAGCATGATTCTAGCATGAATTAGCATGTTACTAGCATGATTCTAGCATGAATTAGCATGTTACTAGCATGATTCTAGCAGGAATTAGCATGTTACTAGCATGATTCTAGCATGAATTAGCATGTTACTAGCATGTTTCTAGCATGAATTAGCATGTTACTAGCATGATTCTAGCATGAATTAGCATGTTACTAGCATGTTTCTAGCATGAATTAGCATGTTACTAGCATGTTTCTAGCATGAATTAGCATGTTACTAGCATGATTCTAGCATGAATTAGCATGTTACTAGCATGTTTCTAGCATGAATTATCATGTTACTAGCATGATTCTAGCATGAATTAGCATGTTACTAGCATGTTTCTAGCATGAATTAGCATGTTACTAGCATGATTTTAGCATGAATTAGCATGTTACTAGCATGTTTCTAGCATGAATTAGCATGTTACTAGCATGATTCTAGCATGAATTAGCATGTTACTAGCATGATTCTAGCATGAACTAGCATGTTACTAGCATGTTTCTAGCATGAATTAGCATGTTACTAGCATGATTTTAGCATGAATTAGCATGTTACTAGCATGTTTCTAGCATGAATTAGCATGTTACTAGCATGATTCTAGCATGAATTAGCATGTTACTAGCATGATTCTAGCATGAACTAGCATGTTACTAGCATGTTTCTAGCATGAATTAGCATGTTACTAGCATGTTTCTAGCATGAATTAGCATGTTACTAGCATGATTCTAGCATGTTACTAGCATGATTCTAGCGTGTTACTAGCATGATTTTAGTGTGTTACTAGCATGATTCTAGCATGAATCAGCTTGTTTCTAGCATGAATTAGCATGAATTAGCATGTGCTAGCATGACTAGCATGTCACTAGTGTGTTGCTAGCATCTTTCTAGCAAAATTAGCATGTCAGTAGGATGTTAAAACTATTAGCATGTGTTAGAATAGCTAGTCACAGTCTATGGGACTGTTGCTAGGGTGTTGTAAGTGGTTGCTAGGGAGTGGCTATTAAGTTTAAAGGTCATCGGTGATTGGCTGCTGGCTAGACTGAGTTAAATGAGCTCAGCCATTAGTCTGTGGGACAGTCTGATGCAGAGTTATGAGCTCACAAAGGTTCATCCAATGTTAAGTCAATGGCAGTCTTTTACAATGGAAGTCTATGGGACAGTTGCTAGGGTGCTGTAAGTGGTTGCTAGGGAGTGGCTAGTAAGTTAAAAAGTCATCAGTTATTGGCTGCTGGCTAGACTGAGTTAAATGAGCCCAGTTAGAAGTCTGTAGGACAGTCTGATGCAGAGTTATGAGCTCACAAAGTTTGACCCAATGTTAAGTCAATGGGACTTTTGGAAATTTTCTGGGTCGTTTTTCAGAAAACCGATAGTCGAATCAGTTAGAAAAGATATAGCAACCCGAGTCAGACCAGTTTGAAAGTTTGACGAAAGTTTGAAGTTTGTAGCTTGAACAGTTTAGGAGGAGATACCCTTTAAAATTAGTCTCAGAAGACGGAAGAAGAAGAAGAAGAAGAAGAAGAAGAAGAAGAAGAAGAAGAAGAAGTTTATGTAGTATATCAGGATGGTGGCTTTCTCAAGCCACCATAATAAAAATAATAATAGAATAATTGTTGTCCTGTCAAGCTGTTTATAAAGAAATGTAAAAGTAACGTTGATATATCGTGTTCTACTGAAAGTGTAGCTTACTTATTTTGGGAATGTCCTTTTGTTCAAACTTTTTGGATTAATGTGAATGCTTTCATTAGCCAAAATAATTTTAATCATTTATACTAACAGAGACCTTGTTTTTGGATATATATATATATATATATATATATATATATATATATATATATATATATATATATATATATATATATATATACATACACCCCTTGTAGCATATTCAAGCAAAAACTGGAACAGTATTAACATACCATTCAACATCTAGTAGCCTAAAGACTGACATTTAAACTCCTAGAAATTGTGCTTATTGCTTTGTGTTTAATAGGCATATTTATTGATATTTATTTCCATTTCATGTGCCCTCTCATTTTCCCCTTATTCAATTCAATTCAATACAATAGTTGCTTTATTGGCATGACAAATGTTACAAATGTATTGCCAAAGCAGTTCTAAAGTTTACATGAAAACGTAACATATATATATATATAAAATAAAAAAACAGTACACACAATAGATAGTAGTAGTAGTAGTAGTAAAAAAAAAAACGTGTATATATATTATCAATATATATTATAATTAAAATATAGATAATACATCATATTACTCAATATATCATTATTACTGTATGGTGGCTTGAGAAAATCATAACGTTCACCAGACTGTCAGACTTAATGTTGGGCTCATTTAACTCAGACTACCAATCTGCCAATCACCGATGACCGTTTAACTTACAAGCCACACCCTAGCAACCACTTATGCCACCCTAGCAACTGTCCCATAGACTTCCAAAATAAAAAAATAAAAAACTGCCATTGACTTTACATTGAACATACCAATAACATACCGACTCATACTAACAATATACCAATCCATACCAGAAACACTATTCATACTAGCAACATTTCTCTCATAATACTTTTGCTGTAGGCTACTTACCGTTTCCCTTATTGTTGAAAATTAACTATTTTGTAGAGACTATTCTGTTTTAGTTCTACTGTAACTATTTTTTTGTTGTTGCAATAATAAATAAATAAATAAATAAATAAATTATTGATCACACCATGTGATCTGTCATCATGCAGCAAACTACGAGCCCCTAAGTGTCTGACCTGATGGCCTCTTTTTCAACTCCGCCCCGCCTGCACTCGACTAATCTCGTTAATTGCCGGCTGCAGCCTTGCTTCATGTCGAACGCACCTAACCAGAAGTAGGAAACGTGTGCGGCAAGAGAAGATTTTTCACTGGTTAATTGATCATGGATGTTTGGCTATAGGGGCGGATACAAAAAAAGAATAAAAGCATGATAATAGTAAAAAAAATAAATGTCACCAATTAAATATAAACTACTTGGGTGGCCGTTAATATACCTAGGCGGCCCGCCCAAGTAAAGTCCATGTGGGGGAAGCACGGGATCTTCACTGCCTGATTGACATGCGATATAGTGGGTCTCAGAATGTGCAAGATGCACTGCATTACATTCCATTGTTCCACGCCATGTCTTTAAAATATGAAAATAAACTTCACCACAGTATTTTTAATAGTTTATGCGCTTACCTGCTGTGACGTGCTTTCATTTAAATGGGTTTTATCTTGTTTTACGCTTAAACAATTAAATAAATGCTTAAGTCTATTTATTGGATTATATTTTATTTACATTACAACATCGACGCTGTATTGAAAATAGTCCCATTAACTTTTCACCAGAAGTTTATCAGTAGGGGAAAAACACTAGCTGTGCATATACCCTATTATTTATCAATAATTTCTGGTTAACAGAGATATTTTCAACACATTTTTTTACTTGAATGTTTTAATAACTGATTTATTTTATCTTTGCCATGATGACAGTATATACTATTTTACTAGTTATTTTTCAAGATACTAGTACACCCCTATATGTGTAATTTATAATTTAACTTAATTAATAATAATTTAACTTAAATTATGCAGTCATTGGATAACAATGATTTACTCTGCAGCCAATTTTAAAATAAATAAAAAAATAAAATAAAAATAAAAACTTATGGGGGCTAATACTATTGACAGTAAGAAAGAAAATAAAAACAGCTTTTATTTTAGCCAAACAGAATGAAAAAGACTCTCTAAATACTGTGCAAATGTCCTTGCTCTGTTAAATGGCACATAAAAAAATATTTTAAAAGGAAATACAATTTCACAGAAGGGCTAATCATTTTGCTTAACACAGTCCATAAAGTATGTTATAAAAAAAATCTTTCAAACTTGAGCACATCCATTTGTTTTGTCTTTCAACGTTGCTCTGTATCTGCTGTCTGTTCAATCAAAACAATTCAAGAGAGGTGAGAAATGTTTCTGTTGACTCAGAAGTGCAAAAACCAAGGTGCAGTTTCTAAAACAGTGATTTATTTATTTATTTCCCTAGTTTGGTGTTAAATGAAAAAAAAAAATAAATAAATATAAGAGTGACCACATTTGTTGAAGACTAATGGGTAGGTTAGGTACTCTAAATCTGCAAAAAACACAAATGAAATAGCATTACGAAAACATACAGTGCTTTGATTCATCATTGTATGGAGCCCTGCAAAAATTGCTTATGCAATTACAAAGTTGCATTACCTGGATTAGAGCAATGATTTATAAAGCACAAGCTTTAAATCAGAAGTCTGTCTGACTTTTAACAAACAAAACTAAATCAATAATTTCAAGGTGCACTAAGTAATTACATATTCATGCTTCGCTGCAAGGAGGTCTGGAATACCTAGAGAAAGCTATTAGTTAGCATTCCTTTTCATCACAACAGTATTGAACATTTTGTGTAAGCAATAAGGTACAAGAGGCTGTTCTGTATTGTGAATTATACTGCAAAGCTGAGTGTGTGTGCAACCCCTTCAGAAGTGATTGCATGCACAATACAGCTTGCTTTGAGTACCTTGCTTTTATGAAAAGGTTGCCATACAATACAGATATTAAAGGTACAGTACAATCAAAATAAATAAAACAAATGCTGGTAATTCACTCACACTCAAGCTATCCGAAATGTAGACAATGTTGAAACCGTGGTCCTTGGTAATTCATTAAATGCAAGTCAATGGCTATCGGCACTTTGACAGTTTTAAGAACAAGCAAAACAAATAAGCAAATCAACATTAATACCCATGGCTCGTGGCGATGCATTGATTGAGGTCTTATGAAATTAAACAGTTGGTCTGAAAGTCAAGCAATTGTAACATGTTTTTTTCATCTTCAAAATCATTGTGAACGTGAAAGACCTGACGGATCTATTGCTCCCTAATATAGCAGGAAATTAAACTGGAGGAAATGTGGAGGATGGAAACGAGATGATTGACAAGGCAGTTTAAATGACAGGATGCATGTAACTAAGCAACGGGTAATTTTAGATGCAATTGTGAAAGTCCCAAAGCTTGCCTAGTGTTCTGATACAAACCCAGAAGTATAAACGTTTTTAAGAGAAACTTTTCTTATGCACTTACATTGTATTAACACAATATATGGTATTTATTTTCATACATGCATAAGCTAATCTCTCATCATTCAAGTTCATTTCCCATCTTTCATTTTAAACAAGATATGTTTCACAGCACAACTTCTCATCATTAGTCTTACTCATTGAACATACAGTAAAACACCTGGAGGAAAAAATAATTAAACTTTTATTTCTTTAATTTATTATTTCTTTTATTTATAGAGTCAAGGACAGATGAGTACATAAAATAAACACTGGAGAGAAGCTGTATTTCTCTCCGAAAGTGAAATGGACACTTTTTCTTTTTTTTTTCTGATTTATGTGAAACTGTTTTCATTAAAGAAACATGATATAAAGAAACTTTGCTGCACTGTTGAACTGAAGACCTCAAGTGAAAATCCACATCACAAGCTTCTTAACCCTTGTTTTATTACAGCTGCCTTTATCTTTACCTGAACTTAGAGGTGAGGAACAGAGGTGAACATGCACACAAACATAGTATATCATTTTTACAGAAAATAAATATAGATAATATATATATTCAGTGTTGTCCTAGTTACTGAAAAAGTAACTATTACTTTCTCGATTGCTTACATCAAAAAGTAATGCATTACTGTTAAAAGTAATTTAAGTGACTTTTCCAAAGAACATTTGCTCCCAATAAATGCTCCCATGAATGCCCTTATAACATCACTTAAGGAGAATACACTGTTGATCAGCTTCACAGTTTTAATTCATTTGCATTCTCACAACTAAAACACAAGACAGACTTAAATAAAAAGTAATTTTTAAAGACTAACTCAAGTCAGACCAGCAGCACAAAAATAAAAATATCACAAGATAATAAACCAGCTGATTAATATATTCAGAAACAAAAAAGCAAAAACTAAAGTTGCGTCGGCGTCATGAAAGTTTGTATTTAACCCTTAAACATGTTCCTTCAAAGTTTGAGTATGAAAATAGCGACAATATACAACAAACACAAAACCTTGATGAAAGTAATCTGAACCGAAGAACAGAAATGCGTCACTGTGTCTACTAAACTAATCAGCTTTGTTATACAGCTAACACATGTGTGCTTATTTATTTGAAACAACAAATGTAGCACGCCCGGGGTTGAGCTGGCAGTGCTGCAGTTTAAATTTCTAAAAGATAGAAATATGAGAGAGTCAAAGTTTCGTTGCTCTTCACAGTCGAGTCGCTCTCGTAATGTTTATTACAGACATTTGATCACAATATACTATAATTTCATAAATATTTCTATGCAGTAATACTTAAAACAGACTATACAACATCATTAAACAGTGTATTATACCCAACAAACCCTTGTCTTGTCTCAATAAATATGCATTTTATATATATATATATATATATATATATATATATATATATATATATATATATATATATATATATATATATATATATATATAGCTCATTCATAAACATATTATTCACATACAGGGTATTACTTAGTTCTATATGATAACTATACTTACTATATCACATTAAGGTAGGCTTCATAAGTATTAAACATTTTGCAAAGTGTCCCTTGAGAGCATATCTCTAGCACAGTATCATATCTGCTCTGTATATATGGACTAGCTCTGAGAAATACAAATTTAAACAAATCCGTTACAGTCAATTATAACTGTCATCTTTGGTTAAAAGTACATTTACACAAATAAAATAGTTATTAATACTCTTTTTAACAACCTCAGTACAAAAATGTAACCTCTACATTGAACTTAACTGAGGTGGAGCTCTAAACTTTGCAGTTACCAATTAACACATTGGCCGCTGGCGGCTGTTTTGATACATTGTCAGCAAAAGGATACAATCTTCGCTACAAAGTAACTATTTCACTGCAAGTTACCCTCAATAAACTAGTTAAGACACTTAAATAACATGTATTCTTCACATTTCAATGACATTATGACAGAATTTACCCACCTAAAAGATAGAAATATGAGAGAGTCAAAGTTTCGTTGCTCTTCAGTCGAGTCGCTCTCGTAATGACAGTCTAGCGACTCATCGTTACCCTAGCAACCTCAGACAACAAACTGTCCCACTCATTTTCTCCACTCAAGGTAATTCAAATAAATACAACATTAGATGTAACAATATATAAAATAATTATTATATTTAATTAAGAAATAAATATGCATATGCATAAATTTACATGTGACTAATCATTCAGAGTGTCACACAAACAGGTGCTGTGTCCCAATTCGCATACTTATACTGCGACCTAAAAGTATGTACTTTTTTTTGTGGAGGAAAAATATATACTTTTGAGTGTGTAACAGAAAAGTATGCAAGCTTTGGGACATACTACTTCCTCGTTACAAAGATCGTTGTGTTGCTTAGTTAAGAGCCCTGTCAATCATCCACATTTCTGTCCTATTTAATTTCCAACCTTATTGGAGAAGCAGCAGCAGGATAATCTCCCATTCACGAGTCTTTCATGCAGAGAAATCTCCTCAGGTCTTTGGATAATTCTGCATTCAGACGGTAATGTCCAAACAATTCTTTATATAGGTTCAGTATTGTTGTTGCAGATGAAATATAACACAGACAATGGTATTTCTCCAGTGGGCTAGATATTAATTAACAGTCATACAAACATCTTCACCGAAGCCTCTCTGCTTGACGGTTGGTCTCGCGCGTCCATCATGTTTGTAGTTTTACACTTTTTTACCTGCGTTTTGTAGTTCTAATCGAATTCACGTCCAACGCGCAATGTACTGTGGGCAATATCAGCGGTTAGAGTATGCACGCTTCTACACTTAAAATTTTGACCGGAAATAGTAAACCATCCAGGAATTTTTGGCATAGTCTTTTCAACATACTACGATTTGGGACATACTAATTCTATTTTCACATACTATTTAGGACGGATAGTATGCGCATTGGGACGCAGCAATAGTATCAGTAAATGTAACCAATAATTGTACCGTTAATAGTCTCTTGGTCGCTCTCTCGCGAGCACAATCAGTCTACCTCGTGCACATTTGGCCTCTCTCGTGGGCACCCGGGCTGTTTTTCAATATGCGTTCTTCAGTGGTCTTGCATCCTCGTGTTCTCGTGTAACGTCGTCATCAGCTGCAAAAGTTCAGTTCTAATATTCAAGACCACAAGAACAGAGGACACGTGAAACTTCCCGGATGTGTTCTTGATATCGAGGACGCACCCATGCAGACTTGAGCACTGATCTCACTCTAGAAGTCCCAGAAGTCATTGCGACTGGGGGTGGGAAGCGCAGCATTTTATTTAGATTTATTATTAAACTTCAGAGATTTCCCTTATTTACCTCAGGAGTTTCCCTAAATGAAACGGTGAATATAAACATTACCATGGACATCTTAATGAAGTAATAAAGACATTAAGGGTGTTTGTTTGCTGAAATTCTTAATAAAATCTGTTTTATTTATATTGTGCAATGTATTTATAATGTTTTTTATGCATAGTACAGTATATATTTTGAAAAGGAGAAAAACAATAAATCGTTATTTGAATGCTGTAATGTTTAAATAATTTTCCAATTAAAACAAATGAAGGTCACGTGACCATCAGGAAGAATGCAGCATCTCATTTCTCACAGGACGCGTTCTCTGTTCTTGCTGTATCCCGAGTTCGTTCTTCCGAGGACACCTGGCAAGACCGGTCTTCACAAAAACGCAAGTCCATTCTCTGCATTCTTGGAATTGAGAAACAGCCCCGGTCTCTCTGCTTTCACTATAGTTTTGTTCAGTCTGGCGCCTCGTACACGACGCGTCTTATGTATGGTGGTTGGTTGGCTATTGTAGCATCCACCAATCCCACAATGCGTCGCCGCTGTAAACAGGAAAATGTAGGCTAGACTGCAGCCAAAATTCACAACCAAGTAACAGACGCATCATATTGCAACGGTAACGGAGTAATGCATTACAGTATTAGTTACTGTCAAAAGTAATCCCAATACACATACACATATTCACATATTTAACACTTTATTTTGATGGTTCATTTGAGTATTAGTAGACTGTCTGCTTAATATCTGGGAATACTGCTGCTAAACAGACATTTAACTGACTAAGAAACTGTGCAAGTACATGTCAACTTACTTTAACCTCTACCCCAACCCCATATATATATATATATATATATATATATATATATATATATATATATATATATATATATACTTTTTTTCTTTTTTAAATATTTCCCAAATGATGTTTAACGGAGCAAGGAATTTTTCACAGTATGTCTGATAATATTTTTTCTTCTGGAGAAAGTCTTTTGTTTTATTTCAGCTAGAATGAAAGCAGTTTTTAATTTTTTTTAATATTCATTTTAAGGTCAATATTATTAGCCCCTATAAGCTATTTTTTTTTTCGATAGTCTACAGAACAAACCATCATTATACAATAACTTGCCTAATTACCTTAACCTGCCTAGTTAATCTAATTAACCTAGTTAAGCATTCAAATGTCACTTAAAAAATCTAGTAAAATATTATTTACTATCATCATGTTTGTCTTAGCATCCCACCAGTGCTGATATACAGCCATATCGCACTGCTACGAGTGTGATATTGCGTTTCAACAACAGTTCGATGGCACAATCGTGTATATAAAAAAGAAAATCAACCACGGACAGTCTAAAAACCCTTTTGTATTAGGAACTACTTTCTTCCACCATTCATTCACATCTGCAGCTGACGCCAAAACAGCAGAAGCCGTTACTAATTCACCAACGCCACTTTAGAACTGATATTTAAATGATTCTCAAGCGTAATGTATAAAGTTATGGTGAGTCTTCTACTTACAATTAACAGTTACATTTTATCAGAAATGCTGCACATCCAAAGAAGTGAGCAGAAATAGTGCACTCACTGCATTGTCAAGCCAGTTGTGTGTGTATATAATGTCTCTAACTATTTATTTTAAGCCTTTAACTCCATCACTGGAGAGTGAATTCTAACAGTTCACTATCTAGTGGCAATGCATATTTAATAAAAATCCTACAATACAAATCAGTCTTACTGATCAAACCGCTTGTTAAGTTGTGATGTATGGAATACTGTTTCTAGGAGCAAGCATCAATTCATTTTCATTAATAAAACTCAATAGTTGTTTAAGATCAGCGATTACAAACAGAGACAAACTTTACTTTGTGCACTTTTAAAAGTAAGCATTTGTTCCTTTTAAAAAAAGAAACATATTTATACAAAAACAGACCAAATATCAAAGCAAAAGAAAGCCAAAAAGCATGCAGAAAATCCTCCTAACAACAAAAAGAAAAAAGCATGAGCATCGCTCTGTAGTGGCTAGTGGCAGCTCAAATGAGTCTCATTATTTTCGTTCCACTCTGCATACATGAAATAGAAAGAAATTGCCCCGAGTGTCACTAGGACAACTACAGGATCTCTCCTTAATATGGGGAACGTGTCAAGGTTGCCCTACTTTCTTAAAACCAAATGAATGATGCACCACATTCACGCTAAAAACTTTTGTCTTTTTTTTTTTTTTTTGCTTATGCAACCCGCCTGTGCAACCAACCCTGGCAAAGATGGATGTGTGCGCTCTATACGCAATGTAGAGGTCTGCCCTACGAGTGTCATATCTATCTGTGTATCTCACTTACTCAAGGTTGCAGTGAGATGATAAACTCTACTTCCAGGCACATTATGATTTTTGTTCCCCTGCTGGTAATGGGGCTTGAAAAGAGAATCTGGCTGTAAGTAATTAAGAGGGCTGTGCAGTGCCCCTTATCTGAATATGAAAAGAAATCTTACTGAATTTCAAACGTGAACATTATTTGATCAACTTTCCTTCATTGTTTAATGGTTTTCTAAAATGTTTTGTGCTTTGTGGTTGTTTTTTGTCACTCTGGGCTGAAATAAATGTTATTAGCATACCTTCTGTTTTTATCGACGTGCTCTGTCAGCAATTACAACTCAGGCGCTTTCTCAGAGGAGTGAGAAGATAACTCTGAAAATATTGACTGAAAATATTTTTAAAATATGACAAACATGCATTTGCTGTAATGTTTGCTCTATCATTATGAAATGCCAGTAAAGTGGGCCACTCAGCACCCTGGGACCACCCCACTTTTCATCCTGCTGCCCACTGCGCAAATGTGGGCAATGATAAATGCTCAAAATCTTAGAGAATATCATAGAATTTTCTCAAGAGAAATGCTATTTATTAAATCATCCACTGTGGTTGGTTGAGATTTTCAAAGCTTTTAGAGCTAAGGGCCTCCAAATATAAAATAAGCCCACTTGCAACAACCCCCTTCGTAAATATCTATGTAGATACTTTA
Organism: Danio kyathit; assembly: GCA_903798195.1. Lineage (NCBI taxonomy): Eukaryota > Metazoa > Chordata > Actinopteri > Cypriniformes > Danionidae > Danio > Danio kyathit. The sequence continues at coordinate 54,467,138 of LR812524.1, read as the reverse complement.
TACTGTATAAATTTCATGCATAAATTCATGTGCAATTTAACTTTTAAATTGTAAATATAAAATCCTACATGGTCATCACATATATATATATATATATATATATATACATACACACACACACACACACACACACACATATACATATATATATATATATATACAAATACAGTTGAAACCAGAAGTTTGCGTACACTGTATAAAAAGGCACATAAGCATTTAAAAAAAGGAAGAAAAAAAAGTTCTCTCTTTTAGGTAAGTTAGGATTATCAAATTTGTTTCTGTTATGCTTAATAGCAGAATAATAAGAGATATATTTTTTGAGAAATTGTTATAACTTTTCTTGAAAGTCAAGTTTACATACAATAAGATTATTATGCCTCTGAAAAAGCTCAGATGATGGTGTCAAGGTTTTGGAAGTTTCTGATTGGCTAATTGACAACATTTGAATTATTGGAGGCACAACTGTAGAATAGTACTTAAAGAAAACCTCAAACACACTGCTTCCTTGTGTGATAACATGGGAAAATCAACAAGCCAGAATCAACAAAAAAGCCAGATTACAATTTGCAAAATTACACTGGGAAAAAGAATAATTTTTGGAGACATGTCCTGTGGTCTGATGGAACTAAGATTGAACTGTTTGGCCATAATGACCAGTGTTACATTTGGAGGACAAAGGGGAAAACTTACAACCCTAGGAACACCATTCCAACTGTGAAGTATGGGGGCGGCAGCATCATGTTGTGGGGCTGTTTTGCTGCAGGAGGGATTGGTCCACTTCACAGCATAGATGGCATCATGAAGAAAGAACATTATGTAGAAATACTGAAGCAACATCTCAAGACATCAGCCAGGAAATTAAAACTTGGCCACAAATGAGTCTTCCAAACAGACCATGACCCTAAGCATACTGCCGAATTAGTTAAAATGTGCTTTAAGGACATCAGAGTGAATGTTTTGGAATGGATATCACAAAGCCCTGGGCTCAATTCTATAGAAAATTTGTGGGCAGAGTTGAAAAAGCTTGTGCGAGCAAGACAGCTTACAAATCTGACTCAGTTACACCAATTCTGTCAGGAGGAACGGGCCAAAATTCCTGCAAACTATTGTGAAAAGCTTGTGGAAGGATACCCCAAAACATTTGACCAAAGTTATACAGTTTAAAAGCAAAGCTAAAAAAATACCAAGGAAATTTAGAAATTAATAAAAAAATAATATTAAAAAATCTCTCATTATTCTGAGATTTAGCAAATGTAAATAATTTAGGTAATCCTAACAGACCTAAAATAGTAAATGTTTAGTATGATTTACCATCAGACATTTTGGTATCATCAGTCAAAAAATGGTTATGTTTCTTTTTTTTACAGTGTATGCAAACTTCTGGTTTCAACTGTGTGTGTGTGTGTGTGTACATATACACACACACACACACACACACACACACACATATACATATATATATATATATGTATATATATATATATATATATATATATATATATATATATATATATATATATATATATATATATATATATATATATATATATATATATATATATATATATATGTATATATGTGTGTGTGTGTGTGTGTGTATATATATATATATATACTGTATAAAATATGTTACCAGCAATGTGTAAAATCTGGCATGATATAGAATGACAAGGAAATGTATAGAATGCCTAAAATTGAACGTCAAAGCATGAAGTTATTGCTACTTTATACATTGCTTAGGCATTCTATAGAATGCCAAGTTGCAATGTGGCAAACTATGTAACTGGCCTACCCCCCATCATTTTTCCCACCACTGATGTTGGCTGTTCTGCTTGGGTTGTTCTTTGATGATGGCGATTAAAGCATGTGAGTGTTGAACGTTATTTTAAGACAGCGTATTGCCTGCACGAGGTTCCACTACCACATCACAGATAGTATTGTAACAAATACTTCAGTCTCAGTTCTGCCATCGTTGTTTTTCTGATAAGAACATCATATGCTTTATTTCGTATTCCTTCTACTTTAAAATGCGTAATGATCAATAAAGGCTTTTGTTGTGCTCTCCTGACACTTTGCCTGAATGATACGCGTCATTTTGTATAATGGCCAGGAATTGTATAGAATGCCTAAGAAAAGTGTGCAAAATCTTTTCAAAAACTGATAATTCATACTTTGCCTATAACTATCAGGCATTCTATACATTAGGCATTCTACAGTATACAATACCAGGATTTCACCCATTGCCAGTAACATTATATATATATATTCATTCATTCATTTTCTATATATATATATATATATATATATATATATATATATATATATATATATATATATATATATATATATATACACACACACACACACCTCTGCACATTTTGATCTGAAATAACAACAAAGAAAAAATCTCAGAAAAAAAACACAAGTTAGCACATTGTATATGTATTAGCTATGCTGTCCTTATCATCATAGCCTACTAAATAATGGTTTAAAAAAAAAAAAAAAAAAAATATATATATATATATATATATATATATATATATATATATATATATATATATATATATATATATTATTCTGCAATTTATTTTGACCTTGTTACAACAATGAAAAATTGCTAATTTATTTTCATTAACAATGAACGTATATTTAGTTGAGGATATTAAGTTAAGTTAGTTATCTAATAGAGTTTCACAGTTAATTGTCAGTTTATTTAGGCTAATAATATGCAAAAGACAAAGGAACTATTTAATCAAAGTGTTAAAATAAACAAAAAAAAAAAAAAAAAAAAAAACTCCCCTACATCTTCACTGACCAAATCCCAAATAAGCAAATCCCAAGTCTGTCACTTTTTTCAGTTCATCCCCTTGAAATATTTTTGTTGTGGTCATTCCTATTTGCATGTGTTGCAAGGATTTTTGTTTTTCTATTTGTGTTTGCATTGTGTAATGTTATCTCACAGCAATTCCTAACTTTTGGATTTAGTGGCTAATTCGTATGAAATGGTACAATCTCATTCGCACAATCTAGTGTGATTTGCTTATCCCCCAATGACAGTTGGGTTTAGGGGTGGGGTTGGGTGCCACACCTTCTTTTAAAATTCGTACATTGTCATACGACTGAACTTAAAATACTTAAGTTTCCTCGTAAGATCAGGCTGGAAACTGCAGTGCGTTTTTTTTTTTTTTTTTCTGTTTGCGTTGTAAGGCTTTGCATCATATTTTTAATTTGTGTTTGCACTGTGAGGATCTGCAGTGCCTGTGCTGTCAAATTGATGAAGATGTTTTCTTAAATTGCAGCGTCAGACTCAAAGTCAAAGCTCGTAAAGAAGAAGATTTGACTCTACAAAGTCAGACTCTCTCAGCCATGTACAATTCATTACAATTTATCCATGTGGTAGCAAAACTGCATTATTCTTGCTAAAGAAATAATTTTAACAGCCGGATTCTGTTTTAAAAAAAATATTTATTATTCATTTCAATGTTAAATGCATTCTGCATTTTAATGTTGTCAAGATATAATACTTTCCTTTGGATTCTTTGATGAATACATATCTGAGAAAAACACACACACATACAGGTACACATATAATGTTTCATAATTTCAAATTATGTGTATTTATACTGTAAGCTTTTTTATATATCATGCCATCTTTGATCTATATTTACTGCCAGGTTTCCTTGAATAGACACTACAGTAAATCCACAATCTCAGACACATTTCTAGGAATCAATCTCAAGAGAAAACTTGGCTAAATATCTCCTTACAACTTACGTTCACTTGTCAGATGTTTCAAGTGAGCTGACAAGAGTGATAACTTGCTAATGGAAGTTAAAAGTGGTCGCAGAGCAATCAGGGAAATCTTCCTTGTGCGAGTAATGTGACATGATAGTCTTGAGGTGAGGATCATACAATATCCTCTCAGAGAAGCTGATAAATTTGACTCCAGTGTTTGTACTGTGTCTTATACAGTATGGTTGATCTTCAACACTGCAGAACAGGGTTAAAATACAGAGACAAGATTTAACAAGTGTTGTTGCTGCTGCAGCAGAATCCTATAAAATTGGAAACTGGTCTTTGCCTTCATTTACAGGGGATATATTATGCAAAATTCACTTTTAAACAGTGTTTAAACACAGACAAACTGTGTGTAAACAACCTGAATATACTGCTAAAATCCAGTCACTACTTTTTTATAATCCCCATAAATCTCAAACAGTCTCTAAAAACATTATATAATATCCTTATGAATTATGGATATGGATGGCACCATACATCAGTCTGAGGTATCAAGACATTTGTGCTGTCCATTACATTACAAACCATATAAGAGGACAAATTCTTCAGCAGGATAGCACTCCTGCTCATACTTCAGTCTCCACATCAAGGTTACTGAAAGCAAAGAAGGTCAAGGTGCTCCAGGATTGGCCAGCTCAGTCATCAGAGATGAACATTATTGAGCATGTCTGGGGTAAGATGAAGGAGGAGGCATTGAAGATGAATTCAAAGAATCTTGATTAACTCTGGGAGTCCTGCAAGAACGCTTTCTTTGCCATTCCAGATGACTTTATTAATAAGTTATTTGCGTCATTGCAGAGATGTATGGATGCAGTCCTTCAAGCTCATGGGAGTCATACACAATATTATTTCTTTTTTCACTGTATCATGACTTTATATTCTATAATGTACATTATTTCTGTTAAGTGACAAGACTTTTGTCTAAGCAAAGACAGACCTTACTGTCCTAATTAAACAATTAAAAATCAAGGCATGATCATATGTTATTTTTGTAAAAAAAGCTTAATCTAGAAGCCTTTGCCTTTCATATAAGCCACTTCTGATACCAAATGATCAGCTAGAAGTCAAGTTATTTTTTGTTGTTGCTAAAACTTGCATAGGCGACAAGACTTTTGTCAGGTAGAGTATTTTGATGCACCAATTAATAAAAAACTTCCATAGACTTCCGACATCCAGCATCTAAGGACTTTGTGGCTGAATTTCATTTTTGAATAAAATAAGCTGACAATGTCAGTAAAGTGTTCATATTTGTGTAAAGTATGTTGGACTGCTTCTTCAATAAGAGTTGAGTAGATGCTGCTTTCGAAGAATATGTCAATAGCAGTGATTCCAGCCTGATCTCATGAGAAAACGTATGTATTTTACGTTTTGTCAGTTTAGTGGCTAATTCGAGTTCAGTCGTCCGAAAATGTACGACTTTAAAAAGGAGGCGTGGCACCCAACCCCACCCCTAACCGTCATTGGGTGATGAGCAAATCGTACTAATTTGTACGAATTAGATTGTACGAATTCATACGAATTACCCACTAAATCAAAAAGTTACGAATTGCCGTGATATTGCGTTGGTGATTCGTGCTTCATAATCAGAACGAGCATCACTTCATATTTTAATAATGTTTTCAAATGTCCTTTCTGAATGCGCTTATGTTTTGTGGCCAATGTGGCTAAAGTTCCTATCGTCTCTGACAGTACACAGAACAGAGCTCTGTGGTTACTTTAGTCTCAAAACCTTTCAGCATCAGCATAATAGAGAATGGGATTGTATCATTACAGCGCAGCGCAATCTGGGAATTTGGGACGCGGGAACTTGAATCCTATTGATCTCTATAGGTTTTTTGTATCATATGTATACACTGACTTGCAATAAACTAAGTGCTCGCACTACAAATAAAGAAGAAAATCATAAATATAAATGTTTTCTTGTGCCATCTTGTTGATACTCTGTCTCTTATGAATAATCTTTTTGATTTATTGATCCACTCCACATTGATCCACTATATTCAACTTCTCAGACACACGGAGAGCATTTGTAAAGGTTTTCACACATTAGACCATTTTATTTTGTGTTTGTAAGATGCTTTTCAAGAGGTATTACTATAAAATAGTCAGCTTTTTCTGTGATGATTAGCATTGGTTTACAATGTGCACTCTTGAGGGTGTCTGAAAACATGGCAAAAGGCAGCTCTCCATGACGTAGATTCCCAAAAGTGCTGGCTCTGCATGTGTATGGAAGATGATAGGTATTAACGGTATTCCGTACAGGATTAAAACGGTGTTCTGTACAGGGTGCATAACTTTAATTCACCGGCAAAAATGGACATTGCTTTAAATCTTATTAAAAACTAATGTCAGAATATACTATTATTGTGTTTAACTGAAGTTAATGTTATATTTAATAACTTTTTATGAAAGTTTAAAATCATATAACTTTACATTCATTCATTCATTCATTTTCTTTTCGGCTTAGTCCCTTTATTAATCTGGGGTCGTCACAGCGGAATGAACCGCCAACTTATCCAGCACATGATTTACGCAGCGGATGCCCTTCCAGCTGCAACCCGTTTCTAAAATATACACACTCATTCACTACGGACAATTTAGCCTACCCAATTCACCTGTACTGCATGTCTTTGGACTGTGGGGGGAAACCGGAGCACCCGGAGGAAACCCACGCGAACGCAGGGAGAACATGCAAACTTCACACAGAAACGCCCTTGACACCACTGTTATCAAATAAAAAATGAGAGATTAATTTGCTGCTCTTCTTTTGTTTGATAACTGACCCAGCCGAGGCTCGAACCAGCGACCTTCTTGCTGTCAGGCGACAACACTACCTACTGTGCCACTGCATCGCCCATATAACTTTACAATCATCTCATTTTTTTCATGTTTATTTTATTACAGCATGACAATTTAAATATCATCATGCAAATTAACACTAAATCGACTGACCTTTTATAAATATAAACATTATCACTGCACAAAGATTATCCAAACAGCTTTGCAACCTGTCTCTAATGCTCGCTCTCTGGCGGAGTTGTGCCATGTGATCATCACCCACAACTGACATTTAAATATGCCCATTTCAAAGCATTTATTCAACAAAAGATCATTTATTTAACAATTTGTAATAGTATAATAGTAATTTCATAAAGACTATAATACTGTGTGATGCATAAATTAAATGCAAATGTATATTGTCGTAGCTCTAAATGTCTCCCTTCCCAAGCGACACTCACACCTTTAGCTTTCCCACTGTCTATTTTCAAGCGCATTAGGTGGACGTAGCAAACTTACTGAATTTTCTCGGAAACAGGGACGTGCAGAGACCTTTTAAGGGGCAGGGGCTCAAATGGAAAAAAAGGGACCTTTTTATTAAATAATAGTAATAATTGTACTTTAATAAATAAAATATATTATAATGAGATTATTAAGGAGATTTCACCCTAAATTCACCATATACTCACCCTTAAAAGAATAGTTAATTCAAAACTGAAAATTCTGTCACCAGTTACTCACCTTTTACTTGTTCCAAACCCATTTGACTTTTTTCTTCTTCTGTTGAACACACAAAAGTAATATTTTGAAGAAAGCGAGAAAACCTGTAACCATTGACTTTCATGGTATTTGTTTTTCCTACTCTGGAAGTCAATGATTTCAAGTTTATAGCTTTCTTTAAAATATCCTTTTTAATCTTTAATTCGTTAGTGTTCAACAAAATAAAGAGACAAAGGTTTGGAACCACTTAAGGGTGAGTACATTTACATGTTTGGGTGAACTATTCCTTTTCAATCTATTATTTTTGTTTGAGTTTTTTTTTTTCTGTTGAGCAAAATAAAATATTTTGAAGAATGTAGGACACTGACTTCCATAGCTAGCCTATATGTACATGTTTTATAGCTTCAATTGACATTATATATTCTGTGTGACTGCAAAAACCATTACATTAGCCTGTGTGTCTATGATATTGCCCTGGCTAAACTTTAGCTAACTTATTACATGGTTGTTAATCAGGAGGATGTTAGCAAGACAAAATAATAGACTATTTGCTTTTGAACTTTTGGATAAATAGCTGACGTTAAATTTGAGCCTCAGGTAGTCTTTTGTTAACTGTTACTCACCTCTACACAATGAAGATGAATGACGGATGAATTTACATTGGCGATTCTGTCGATCATATCGCGCTGCCGTAACAGAGGTCAGCTAGTAATGTATGTTTAACACACACTCCGTCTGCAGTGTGTGTATGGGTCAGACTGTAAAGCTATGGCCCAGATGCAGTCCGTGTGCAATGCGGATGCAGGAGTTGGCATAGGCGCTGATAGACGTTACTCCACTGTTGACACCTTACTTTCGAGGTGAGAGTAACAATGTAAATAGAGTCTTAGTTAGAGCATTTGCCTCGCATGTGCTTTTTCTTTCCAAATCGTCAGTTCGAGGCTCGCTTGGAGTAGCTAGACTAAAACCAAGATATACTTTTAAAATTTCGTTTTTTTATTGTTTGACAGGGAAAGCGGTCCTTAAATAGAACACGCATTAACATACATATATTATATTATTAGTAGTATTTAAAAAAATAATTATTATCCCCAGAAAAAAGGGCACTTTCTCTCCAGGAGAAAAAAGGGCAGGGGCTCAAGCACCCAAAGCCCCCACCTCTGCACGTGCCTGCTCGGAAACATGGTAACAGGGTTTCTGTTGTTCTTGAGGGTGAAAGAGTGAGAAATAAAGATTACACAGATATATAGCTTGTCTATGACCCCTAAGTATTTATTCAGAGATTGACGTTAAAGTGTAATCTGTACGGAACATTGTTGTGTACGGAATATGGTTAGTCTACCTTACCATTCAGAAATGTCCTGTTTCATGCTATATTTTGTAATCTCTTCGTCCCCATTATTGTCTGACTGTGGTTTTAATGTAAAGCTTGAATCAACTTTTAGTAATTTCTGACATTTTGGCTGCAATAGATTAACTAGTTTTGCTATTTTTGGACTGTCAGTATAGCGTGTAAAGTCTCGGTCGTCTTCGGAATAGGAGCAGCGAATTTGCATTTAAAGGGACAGTCGCACAACCACATTGAATTTTGGCAAGCTATCGTAAAATAATGTGTAGATGTAACTGTACTCACTTTTGACTTCGTTGTGTTGCGTTAATAACGAGAGGATGCCATTTAGAGTCAGAGAATGTTATTATGTTTAAGACAGATCACCAGCCTCAGTTAGCACCATTAAATGTACACTGTCAACAAAAATAATATTCTACAATACTTTAATGAATAGTTTTTACATCAGTAAATAAAACAAATGATTAAAATCTTAAAGTATTTGCGTGTGTATATTATTTATGACCAGTGCTTAGTTCTTTGTAAGACAGTGGAACAGTTATAGACTGATTTCACGCAGCAGCCATTAAAAAAGCGAAATCAAGGCTGCAGTGGGAAGAAACCCAGAAGTATCACCTGAGTCCCACAGGAATGATGTGTACCTGGCTTTATATCTTATCAGCGAAGAGAAAGCGACACAAATTTTTCATTTCACCACCTTCTGAGTGACCCGAAGGTCCGTTCTGAATGAATAGTGAAAATAAAAAGGGATATCAGACCTCATTTTCAGCTAAGTTAAGGGAAATGGCACTAGTTAGCTATCGTTTTCTTTCCCAGAAAGATACCCTTAGATACCCTTTATCAAACTCAAGATAACGAACTGATTCTTTTACTATATTAGACCTTTCACAATACTGAATTTTGTTACTGTAATTTATAAAAACTGTCAATTTCCCGCTAACATTTAAGCACTGTTGAACGCAACACCGCTGATTTGCCATAGTGTTCACCGGTGCTCAACAGAAAGTATTGTTGTTTGATGCCTAATATGCTTTTAATTGTTTAAATGAAACTTAACTGAATAATATTAAAGTGATGTTTACACCATATCACCAAGTCGCGGCAACAGCTGGAAGTTTGTAGTCCACAGCATGTTGTTGCAAATATTTACAGTGCTGATCCTATACTTTTGGGTTTCTTCCCACCGCAGCCTCACTTTCATGTTTTAAAACGGCGGCTGCGTGAAATAAGCGCATAGCATACCTCTTCTTTTCAGAAAAAAAGGTGGAAAAGACTGCTCAAACCATAGTACCATAGGTATGGCTGCTTGGACTATACCGCCTTGATGTTAACCCCAAGGGGGAGAAGAGGTGAAACCACTGCTGTTTTACAGACTCTTTTTACATTTATATTTGTGAAGACAAAACACTTTTAAATTGACTAACTAAATAAGTGGAAAATATAGTGAAATCAATATACTTGAAATGATCCTGTTGCATAGAATATTTTGAGCTGAAACTTTAGTCACACTCTGGGGATTTGTATTAGATCTTGTAAAAAGGGGAATATAAGATGTCCCCTTTAAATTCAAGTGTAAGTGTAATACAGTTCAACATTACCTGTTGCAGCCATGTGGCAAAGTAATTATCTCCAAGACAGTTTTCCATCTGCCTTGCCTTTAATGTCTTTTTTTAAAAGTATAGAGCTCCCTCAAAGCATTTCACTATATTATGGCACGGTCCAATACGGCCGCCTTGATGATGGGCCCCATCGACCAGAAAGAAATTGCTCTGGGTAACAGGCATGTCAGGTGGCCATATAATCAATCTTTCAGCACCATGGACAGCGGCGATGTGTAAAAAATTTAGCTCTGGCATTGTGGAAAACCATTGACTACATGCTGCCAGGATCAAGCCGCTCACACATGGATGGTTGAACATGTGGCGAAACACACCTGAAGACTCGTATGCGTCCAATTGATGCTAAAAAGACACATCCCAAATCCCACAGGCAAGTCAGTGGGAAACACTTTTCACAGCCTTTGATCTTCTTATCTGCTAAACACCAGCACTTCAGACTTATTCACATGCACAAGACCAACACCCTTGTGAGAGTAACTTTTCATGCAACCCAAGCATGTTGGCTTTTCTCCAGTTATGCATACCAGTATACAAATAAAAGTAAAAATAAAACAAAATAAAGTAAATAAATAAATAATATAAAAAACACAATAATTATAATAATAATAATAATAATAATAATAATAATAATAATAATAATAATAATAATTATTATTATTATTATTGCGTATATATATATATATATATATATATATATATATATATATATATATATATATATATATATATATATATATATACATACACACACACACGCAATAATAATAATAATAAAACAACAACAATAATATAGTATATATATAATGCAATAATAATAATAAAACAACAACAACAATAATAATAATATAAAACACGCAGCAACAACAACAACAACAATAATAATAATATATAAAATATGCAATAATAATAATAATAATAAAATAAAATACACAATTATATATATATATATATATATATATATATATATATATATATATATAATAATACGCAATAATAATAATAATAATAATAATAATAATAATAATAATAATAATAATAATAATAATAATTAATATTATTTCATTATTATAATTATTTTTTATTATTTATTATTTTTTTTTACAAATGGTTACACAATTGTGGAATTTAAACTATTTTTAAGTGTGTGCTGCATTTTATAAAAGAAAACTTTAAATTTCTTTAGCTTTCAACAATTTCTTATGTTAGCCACAACCTAAAAAAAGTAACTGTCGCACATGTCGGCACTTTGAAATGTCATTGCTAAATCTAGCTGTGTTTATAACTAATTATCAAGAGTGCCACCAGAGACAAGCAGACAGATGGCGATACATCAAACAAAGTTGATGAACTGCGGATTATTGTCATATAGGTGCTGAAACAGACATAGGAGGACTGTCAGAGCATTATGATTATGTAACTGATTGTTAGATGTGCTAAAGTTAAACAATTGTTTTGATGAATACTGTATATGCAGCATTGTCAAGACACGGACATATTACTTCTGGATAACACTTTTTAAAAGTCTTAAGAACAGTAAGAACAGTACACACTTCACTTAACTCTACATATTAATATTTAAAAATAAATTCTGTCAAATCACCAAAGAGAATCATATAAATATACACTTTATTAGGTACACCTGTCCAACTGCTTGTTTACTGAAATTTCTTATCAGCCAATCACAGGGCAGCAACTCAATGCATTTAGGCATGTGGACATGGTCAAGATCATCTGCTGCAGTTCAATCCGAGCATCAGAATGGGCAGTAAAGGTGATCTAAGTGACTTTGAACGCGACATGGTTGTTGGTGCCAGGTGGGCTGGTGTGAATATTTCAGAAACTGCTGATCTACTGGGATTTTCACACACAACCATCTTTAGGCTTTACAGAGAATAGTCTGAAAATAAAAAAAAAATCCAGTGAGCGGCAGTTCTGTGTGCACAAATGCCTTGTTGATGCCAGAGGTCAGATGGCCAGACTGGTTCGAGCTGATAGAAAGGCAACAGTAACTCAATTAACCACTTGTTACAACCAAGGTATGCAGAAGAGCATCTCTGAACGCACAACATGTCCAACCTTGAGGCAGATGGGCTACAGCAGCAGAAGACCACACCGGGTGCCACTCCTGTCAGCTATCCTGTATCAACGACTCAGGCTGGTGGTGGTGGTGTAATGGTGTGGGGGGTATTTTCTTGCCACACTTTGGGCCCAGTAGTACCAATTGAGCATCACGTCAACGCCACAGTTTAGTCAGTATTGTTGCTGACTATGTCCATCCCTTTATGACCACAGTGTACCCATCTTTTGATGGTTACTTCCAGCAGGATAATGTGCCATGTCATAAAGCGTGAATCATCTCAGACTTGTTTCTTGAACATAACAATGAGTTCACTATACTCAAATGGCCTCCCCAGTGACCAGAGCTTTGGGATGTGGTGGAACAGGAGATTTGCATTATGGATGTGCAGCTGACAAATCTGCAGCAACTGCATGATGCTCATGTCAATATAGACCAAAATCTCTGAGGAATATTTGCAGTACCTTGTTGAATCTATGCCACGAAGGATTAAAGCAGTTCTTAGGGCAAAAGGGGGTCCAACCACATGCTAGTAAGGTGTACCTAATAAAGTGGCCAGCGACTGTATGTATACATACATAGTGTACATACGTGAGACTGTGTATTTGCTTTAAATGGAAGGATAGAATAGAATAGAATAGAAAATGTGTGAATAAAAAAGCCAAGCTATGGGATTAAAACTGGCAATTTCAGTTAGAGCTCACATTTTATAAGAGCACAGCACACAGACTGCTATTAAAATATTTTAAAAGTCTGTTTAAATGAGAAAAACCTATTTGCATTGCATTGCTGCCAGCTTTTATTCCTTATCCTGGAGGCACAATTGGGTTAGAATGTGAACCACACCACAAAAACATATCCAAGAAAATGAGGCTCTTCACTCCTGGGTGCATGATTCCCACTTTATAAATATTTTAATTTTACCATGCATTAAAAATAAATGGGAACAACAACAAACTCTAATAATCAAATCAATATCTACAGTAACTGAGTAACTGGTGTTGTGTAATGCACATTGGGAGATTATTATTATTATTATTATTTTTAATCATTTATTATTATTATTATTATTATTATTATTATTATTATTATTATTATTATTAATAATGTATTTTTAATTATTTATTATTATTATTATTATTATTATTATTATTATTATTATTATTATTATTATTACTATTATTATTATTATTATTATTATTATTATTATTATTATTATTATTATTAATTCTACTGTGGTTACCCCTGATAAATCAGGGACTAAGCTGAAGGAGAGTGAGTGAGGGAGTGAGTGAGTATAATAATAATAATAATAATAATAATAATAATAATAATAATAATAATAATAAACTGCCAATTTCAACCAGTCCTTGCCATTTTTAAGAGCAATCCATATTTATATGGCCACTGAAAAACTTTCGGTGAAAGGTAGGCGCCGTCAGGAGCAGAAGGCAAGAACAGAAAATTCATTGAAAAAAATAGTAAAAATTGGTAAAATAAATGTTTGCATTTTAAAGACATGGCACGGAAAAATGAAGTTTGATGCATTGCTTCTTGTCAGGTGTGAGACTCACTTTATATTATGTCTAAATCAGGCAGTGTAGATCATTTTTTAAACAACCCAAGTTGTGCTGGAACATATTTGATGAAAGCAAAATTCATGTTGAATCTTTAATTTGGCAAGATAATTATTGTGTATTGGATGGGCAATTCTTGCAAGTAGTGATTTAGGGTGCTTTCACATATGTGGTTCGGTTCATTTGGTCCGGACCAAAGGCAACAAATGATACATTGTAGCATTTTTCTGCCGTTTTGGGTCCCTTTCACACCACACTGATTGCTTTGGTCCGAACCAGTTGAAACAAACCAAAATGCAGTCATGTGACAAAATCTACATCACTCACTGGCCAGATGTTATTGAACGCATTTCCTAAACTGCTTTTCAATTGGTCAGAATTCACATGGAACTACCGCAAATAAACAAACCGGCAGACACACAATGTCGCTGCGCTAGCTGACGCAGTATCCCTGGTCATAGTATACTATGTAGTTTGTATGCATCACTTTAGACAAACTATACATTTCAAGAATGAAGGGCGGCTGGGGCTGGAAAACAATGTTTTAATGCATTGCAATCGGCGAAAGCATTAGGAGAAGGCGTGAAATAATTTAGCTAAACTGCGACATGGTCATCTTTCGGAAATATCACCAATGATCCATCAGGTAATGTTTCTCCCTCCCTCCCTCTCTCTCTCTCTCTCTGTTTAAAGCTGTTGGTAAAGCGCTGTCAACAAATATTTTTCCTCCAAACCCTATAAGATAGACAGCGCATCGCACTACGACAGCTGGATTAGTCCAAAAAGGCGCAGTACTTTTTGCGGTTGGGTCTGTTTTAGTTTGGATCACGTTCTCACCACAAACGAACCGCTCCAGGGTTCGTTTGAAAGCGTACCGAGACCACCTCTTCAAGCAGGTCTCGGTATGCTTTTTTGGGAAGACGCCAAGAGGGAAAACGAACTCTAGTGCGATTCAACCGAACTAAATAAGGCAGGTGTGAAAGCACCCTTAGTTTCCCTTTGTAAATGGTTAGTGTTTTATCTAGTGGTGACCTTAAGTTATAGCAAGCTAGATCCTGCTGTTCACGTGAATCAGGAAGTGAAGTGCTGCAAGCACACTGCAATGAGGACTAAGATCAGTAATAGTCATGTTTTTTCTGTAATCTTAACCCTTGCAACAGCATTGCTTGCAAGTACTTTTTGATTGTATAAGGTGTTTATTATTCTTGTATGTTATTTGAATCATTGAGCTTAAGAGTGACTT
Organism: Danio kyathit; assembly: GCA_903798195.1. Lineage (NCBI taxonomy): Eukaryota > Metazoa > Chordata > Actinopteri > Cypriniformes > Danionidae > Danio > Danio kyathit. The sequence continues at coordinate 54,451,978 of LR812524.1, read as the reverse complement.
CTTAGCTTATCATCAGTAAGAGCTATACATTAGCCACAATCTGCTTTAGCTTTATATTTCAGTATTTGTATTAACATAAAAAAAAATATTCTTTACTACAAAACACTGTGTATTGTTACGTAAATGCTATGCTTCTGTAGTTTTGTTAAGTTCTGGAAATATTAATTATGTATCGAAATGTTTTTTTTTTTTTTTTTTAACTCCATACCTAAGACCATTAACTCTGAGGGAAGGGAGTTTATCTGACTGTCAAAACAATCACTAAGGGACATTATGTTGAGGACAGCACATATCTTAAACATGGTTAGTTTATAATGGCCACACAGTTAACCGGAAGCACCAGGGCCGTCTTATAAAAGCATTTGAAGTCTTCATGCATAAAGCCCATTGGCATTAGCTTTTTAAAAAGTATGTTTAAAGATAGAGTGAAACCGGAAGTTGCTGACTTTTCAGTATTTTGATGTTTGTAATGTAATGTAATGTGTATTTTATATAGTGCATTTATCTTGTATGGCCATTCATCCAAAGTGCTTTACAATCATGAGGAGGGGTCTCTCTACACCACCACCAGTGTGTAGCATCCACTTGGATGATGTCACAGCAGTTAGTGCATGTGGCGAGGGGGCGTGGCCGAGAGCAGTGGGAGCGAAACGAGGCCCGCCAAAGATGAGAAACACCTGTGGCGCGCACCTGCCTCCAATCCCACGGAAGGAGCTCTGGATTTATTTGAGAAAATGGCTGAGGCATGTGGGTGGCAGCGGGCCGATTGGCCGGTAAGAATCATCCCGCTGCTGTCAGGCGAAGCCCAGACCGCCGCCCAGCAGTTACCGGCCGAGGATCTCCTGGACTACGCTCACCTGAAGCGAGCAATCCTTCAGCGACCGGAAGCGCTGGCGTTGTTCCTCCGGATTGCGGCCGGCCCGCAATGTAAATTATCTGAAAGGCACATGATTGGTCACGTCACGTTCCGCCGCAGATTGATTGGTGTAACGTCTTGTATACAAAGCGTCACTGACAATACTGTACAGAGCGCTAAAACATTTAGTTATGCAGAAATTATTAATATATAGTTAAAATATCGATACTTTAAAAAAAATACCGATACCAAATTAAAAGCTTCTGAGTATCGATATATCAATACTCCGCATCGATGTGCACATACCTACAAGACATGACTGTGCTGCTTTTTTAAGTGCTGGTTGTTGTATTTCCTCAAGCTGTGGCAACAATTCTGTGATGGCTCTTACAAATGACCTGTTTTTGTTTGGTGTCTGGGACTTTGAAACTAAAATATTCCCATAATATCGATGTCCTGTTTTCCTTTGATATTCGTCTATTAAAGCATCATCATCCCACTCGCCCGCGCTTTCTTGTTTGTTTGTTTTTTATCGTGGGCGTTCCGCATAGTTCAGTTGTGCAATTCTGAATGGGCAGAACGAAAGTGTGCTAACTCAATTGGCTAGTAAGACTATTACACACAGACGGCAGTCACGCATTTGCTCTGGGCAGGGGAAATTAAATAATATATATATTTCATATCACAGCCTCTTGCGATTAGCTAATCGTAACGTTTAAAATTGCGATTGCGATTCCATTTCGATTAATCGCACAGCCCTAGCACTCACCGCACACCAGCTACTGGTGGAGTGAAGAGACATTGATAGAGCCTATTCGGTGGATGGGGATGATTAGGAGGCCATGAAGGGTAAGGGCCAATGGAGAGAAATTTGGCCAGGACACCAGGGTTATACCCCTACTCCTTACAAGTGCCATGGGATTTTTAATGACCACAGAGAATCAGGACGTCTCATCTGAAAGATGGCGCTCACTGACAGTATAGTGTCCCCTTCACTTTACTTTAGTGTTTGGGTGTTAGTACTCACACGGACTGCAGGTTGGGCGCCCCCTGCTGGTCTTACTAACACCACTTCCAACAGCAACCTAGTTTTCCCATGTGGTCTCTCATCCAGGTGCAGACCAGGCTCAGCCTTTCTTAGCTTCAGTGAGTAACCTGTCTTGTGCTGCTTTGTGATATAGCTTTCCCTCATAGCAAACTAATGGCAAGAGGGATGTGGTTAAGAAAATGATGGCAGAAGCCATCAAACTGACATCATCAGAGAATAACTGCCACTCAAACACACAAGCAAATGTGCAGATTTGATTGAAGATTAACAAAATAAACGTAGTTCTTTCAGTGGATAAACTTGCAGAGATTAGTTCACCTAAATAATAACAATGTGCGCTAGCAAAACAAACATTGGAAATTTTGATTTCACACAGACTTTAAATGAGAAACGCCTATTTGCATTGCATTGCCAGGTTTTATTCCCTATCCTGGAGGCACAATTGGGTTAGCATGTCAAGCGCACAGCAAAAGCGTATCCAAGACACTGAGGCTCTTCACTTCAGGGGACTCGACTCCTGCTTTCTCCCTCTGATCCTGTGCTGAAACACAGAAAGGTGCACATATTACGCACACATGCTGCCAGCATCTCTGCATGAGCGCAAGGGGAAGATGTGAGCTCATTAGCAATGTTATCCTGGAATGAGCTCAACAGTGAGGCATGGGATTATTGCAGCGAGCTCTGCAACCCCGAGCTCAATTCGACATAATGAGGAATCCTCGACGGGCCACCAGCGCTTCTGCTGTCTCATATCTGAAGCTGTGTGAGTAGATCTGATTATTGCGGCTGCATATGCAAGACTGCTGTTTAACCTGTTGAAATAAAGATGACGCTTGTAATTAGTACAGGGCTAATTCAGGATACAGTATGCGCTGCAGGAGCTTGAGCTTGGAGTGTGGTGTGCTGCTTCATACTTCTTAAGAATCTGACTGCGCTGTCTGTAGCTGCAAGGCTGACTTTTTCTGAGTAAGATCTGGCACTGTATAGATGCTGTGGGTTAATTTAATTAAATTGCATTACCACCAACACAGGCTCATTGTGAAAACGTACCCGCGTATACGTTTCTAGAGAGCACAAGTTATCTAGCCAGAGCTATGTATGGCTGCATTTAGTCTTTCAAACAAACTCTATAGGGTGGTATGACCCTGCTGATAGCTTCTCCTTTTTTTTTTTTCGCTACCGGTAATACAAAAACAAAAGGCAAAAAATAAAATAAACAAATAAATAACAGGGTAAGAATGTGGTCAAATCTAAAAATGTGGTAAAAATAAGGCAGCCTCGTGGCCTTTTGTAACATCCCCGGCTCGTTCCCACTCACCTAATCCAGTCTCACCATCTCACACCAGTCCCATCCAATCACGAGAACCTTCCCCTGATTACTAACCATCTGCACCTGCTCATCATTAGCCCGAACACTATAAATACTCACCTCCTCCGTTCACTCCTTGTCCGGTATTGAAGTCTCATGGTTGTCTTCACCCAAGCTCCCTCGTCTTCTCTTCTTCCATGGATGTTCCTTCTGAGTCTTCGTAACCATCGCACTGATAAAGGGAAGTGTCTTTATTATCCTACCATATCCGAAGATCTATATTCACCTACATGCACTTTGTGCACACTGCCACCAACGGAGATGTTAGGGTTGTTAACCCAGTCTTGACTGTCGCCAGGTTTACCAGGCGAAGACTTGTGAGGTGTTCCTCGGATGATCTTCCATTGCCCTGCACTGTGTGATATCCTCTTGTGATTTACGTTGAATAAACTTAATGAAAAGATAACCATCTCTGACTTCTTTGTATACCAGCGTGACACCTTTTCTTTTTCTGGATTGCTTTTTAAAACACTGTCGGTTGGGTTTAGGGAAGGGGATGGGTGGGGGGATCAGTCGGTTGGTCAGTCAGTCAGTCAGTCAGTCAGTCAACAGCGGCCTCTGGTAGATTTATGTGAGAACAGTAGGCATGAATGGCACTCGTGAGAGAAATTTGAGATCAGAAAAAGCGTACACAACAGCCTCTGGTGGATTTGCGAGAACAAAAACGGCAAAAAATTTACTTCCTGGGATCTTCCAGACTCCCTAGATTTTTTCAACACATTTCTAAACATAATAGTTTTAATACTCATTTCTAATAACTGATTTATTTTATGTTTGCCATGATGACAGGACATAACATTTGACGATATTTTTCAAGACACTTCTAAACAGCTTAAAGTGACATTTAAATACTTAACTAGGTTAATTAGGTTAACTAGGCAGGTTAGGGTAATTAGGCAAGTTATTGTATAACGATGGTTTGTGTTCTGTAGACTATCGAAAAAAATATATAGCTTAAAGGGGCTAATAATGTTGTCCCTAAAATGTTTTTAAAACATTTTAAAACTGCTTTTACTCTAGCTGAAATAAAACAAATAAGACTTTCTTCAGAAGAAAAAATATTATCAGACATACTGTGAAAATTTCCTTGCTCTGTTAAACATCATTTGGGAAATATTAAAAAAAAAAAAAATTCAAAGGGGGGGTAATAATTCTGACTTCAACTGTACTTCATTCGTAGTGATTTAAGAGCTATTTTCCTCATGGGACCAATAAAATGTCTCTACATGGAAGAATTAGTAAAATAGTATTGCTATACTTGCACGCACAATATTTAAAAAGTACAATATCCTACAACTTAATTAATTAGTGAACATTATACAGTAACATTATAATAAAAAAAGTCTCAAGAAATAATTATAAGTTCCTTATTTGTAAGTAATGTTTCATCTTCTAAATGGATAAATGTACCGTAAATATGAACCTACACATGAGTCTGAAAACAGAAGAGTAAATATGAGAAACAAGTGAAATGAAAGATAATCAAAAGCAGGTCCAGTCCTTTCCTGAGATGACAATCCTCTCTAAGAAAAAAAAAAAAAGAAACGGCTTAGAATGAAATATTGATGCGCTGCAGAAAATAGACCATGCCAGGCCATGGTGAGAGACGAGGAGCTGACTGTGAGACAAGCGCGAACACAAGTTAGGCCAACCTAATATACCCCAATCAATTACTCCCATGCTATCAGCACCAGGCCATGCAATTAAACAGACGAGCTGCTGTGCTTGTTTAGGGATACATCCGTCCGAAAACTACACTGGAGTGACACTGTGATTGATGGCCCAGGTTTTTCGCTCTCGGTTTAATCCTCCCAGTCCCAAAAGAGATTCCTCTATGCCAGCAGAGTCTCAGATTGGGGGAAAATAAAGCGGAGCCCATTGATTACAGATCAGTGGATGAGAACGCTTGTCTTCTGAGATTACCTGGCAAGATAAACCCGACCAAATGTACATGCGATAAACAGAAAGAGTCCAATGTAGGGGTCGCAGGAGGCAGAAACAAAAAAGCTGAATGTATTTGAGGAGTTTTCATGAATAATCTATGCAAACCTTAGCTATGCTTACACTAGGACATTTTCGTCCTAGTCAATTAACTCTTTATAGTATCTGCACATTATGAATAATTTATTAAGCATTAGCTAATAGTTAATGAATCATTACCTCTAAATGAAGAGACATTGGTAAGCGTTTTATGAATACAGCTACAAATGCTGTACTCTTGACTTATAAGCACATACTGTATATAATGTGCGTGATTATGATATACAGTTGAAGTCAGAATTATTAGCCCCCCTGAATTGTTAGCCCCCCTGTTTATTGTTTTCCCCAATTTCTGTTTAACGGAGAGAAGATTTTTTCAACCTATTTCTAAACATAATAGATTTAATAACTCATTTCTAATAACTGATTTATTTTATCTTTGCCATGATGACAGTAAATAAAATTTTACTAAATATTTTTCAAGACACTTCTATACAGCTTAAAGTGACATTTAAAGGCTTAACTAGGTTAATTAGGTTAACTAGGCAGGTTAGGGTAATTAGGCAAGTTATTGTATAACGATAGTTTGTTCTGTAGACTATCAAAAAAAAAAAATAGCTTAAAAGGGCTAATAATTTTGACCTTAAAATGGTGTTTAAAAAATTAAAAACTGCTTTTATTCTAGCCCAAATAAAACAAATAAGACTTTCTCCAGAATAAAAAAAATTATATCAGACATACCGTGAAAATTTCCTTGCTCTGTTAAACATAATTTGGGAAATATTTAAAAAAGAAAGAAAAAAGTTCAAAGGGGGGCTACTAATTCCTACATTAACTGTATGTACATACTTTGTTAATGATAATTATGTTATTACTAAATTAAGTATTATATTACAAACCAGTTATTGAATAGTATTTAAGAATGCTGTTTAATAACTGGTTTGTAAATAAATTAGTAAATTTTAATTAACCTTTGTGCACTGTTTAAATGTACTGCCCTTTGTTATGTTTTGTTTAGTGTTGCCAATATATTTAGCGACATTCCATAGCAACAAATAAAAAAAAAAAAACGACTAGCGACAAATCTTGCGACGTTCCTACTCTTCTCAATGAGCTGCGGGTGATAATGAGCTGACGTTGGCCCCTCCCCCGCCGCAGAGCGCTGACAGGCGGCCCAGTCCTGGTACAGTAGTCTCTCCCACCAGCAGCCTGGTTTGAGAGCAGATCACTCCTCTGCGCACTGACGGCAAATGATTTAGCACCGGCAGTGTGAGGTATTTGCATTGTAAAGTCAAAACCGATCTGATTCTCCTTTATTTTAACAATTTAATTTGACCATTTATTCTTTTCTTGTTCACAGTCACATTTTAGTGACAGCTTTGGAACTTGTCTGAGTTTATTACGTCTGAGAGATTACTGCAAATTCACTACACATCTATTCTGATATACTGTATTCAAACAGCAATAAATTTAATTAAATTGACATGCATATATAAAGTGTAGGGCAAATTTAATTAATCACTTTATTAACCATAAGCTGTTAAACAAACAGAAATGGTAGAACGTGAGGACGTCAGTAATGTGCAAATTGAAGCATGACGTAATCTAGCAACTTTTAGCGACTTTTCGGGCAGAGTTTAGCGCTTTTTCATTGAAAATAGTTGGAAACAGTGGTTATGTCATTTTTTTCTCCCTAATTTACTGTTGGTGGCTGTTTTTGGTCCTCATTGACTTCTATTATAACCACATGTGTCTTTGTTTTTGTTTACTCCATGTAGTTCTGAGAGCTGAGATGCATATTTAGATTTTTTTAGGCACATAAAGGTAAGTGCACAAAGGTCACTCTCACACTCAGACACGCATTTGAATTTGTTGTTATACTCCATATAAAATCCAGAAAATAAGCTCTTTTTTTTTGCACAGGCCTATAGAAGGTTAATGGTGCCAACTGATGATCAACAGTAAAATGTACAATTTTTACCTCTTCCCAACAGGGAAAACCACCAACAATCAAAAATGCATGATTATATGGTGTCATGGTTTTGCTATCAAAAAATGTGGCCATAATGGAAGTCAATATAGGGCAAAAAACAGCCACCAACAGTAAAATAGGGAGAGAAAAAAAATAAAAATCAATCAAAAACAATGCATCAAAGGCAATGTTGTTTCACATGTTTAAGATTTTGATAAAAGGTAAAAAAAAAAATCCAGTCCGCAATTGCTTTTTATATTAAAAATACATCATTTTGTGTGTTTTTTCCACCAAATCAGCGACATCATTTATCAATTAGGCAATTAAAGAGTTAAAATCCTGTAATTTTCTAAGCAATTTAGTAGTTTTGACCAAGACCGAGGTTGATTAACAGATTTATGCCAAAATAAAGTGAAAAAACTATTTATCTAATGCATTTTTACAGCAGTTTAATTTAGTGGATGTTTTCATCCCGAACATAACAAAAGGTATAGTCAATTTGCCCAAAGTGTACTGTTGATGTTTTTTTTTTTTTAAATTCAAAGCATTTTATCAAAATATGTGTTAAAATAAGATTTGTCACCCAAAATCATTCTGCTAGCTGAAACACAGAAAAAGTTATGGCCAAATTAAGACACAAAATCACCCCAGAGTGGATAAAAACCTCCCCAACAGTAATAAGGGCTAAGAATTTTAATTCCTTTTTAGCATTATGACAAGATATGCGATCATGTCTGAGTATCTTTCAGTCAAACAGTATATTTTAGTATTGCTAACATGACATTGTAGCAAACTTAAATATATAAGTTAGTTCAATGGTCAACAGTCAGTTGTACAGTCTGTATTGGATTACGACTGAAGAAGAAAGCCTTGCTACCATAATGATATTTGCAGTGTTATTTGGCTATTATTAAAACAATTGTATTCATTCTGAAAGAAACACTTCTCTATAGAGAAGGTCGTTTAGATTATTTAGCATTCACAGCATTTTACAGTCATAGACAAAGAATATTACTTTGTTTAAATATTGTCCTTATATTGTGGGTTTGATTTGTTAATTCATACAGTATTTTCACATTTCAATATTGTTCTCTTCTGAAAACAGGTACCAAAATGAAATAATTTGCTGCCAATTAAATGCTACCATTTCAACACAACTTAATGTTTGCAAAAAGTGCCATTATATACAGTAATATGTATTATTTTTTATTTTATG
>LR812524.1:54298537-54438537 GCA_903798195.1 Danio kyathit | reverse complement strand
ACGCAGTCAATGAGAGAATGTGTTCATTATTTTGAATGCATTGAAGAAAAGGAAAAGGGGATTGTCTCAATCGACAGTGATTTACTGACAAATCGTACAAAAGTAGCAAACACATTGGTTTAAACTTATTAATGTGTATATACAGCATGTTTAGCTCTGGGATCAGGAAGTTCTTAGATAACAATATTCTAATATATATAAATATATATTTTTGATGTTTTTTTAAAGGTAAATGTATGTGTAGGTTATACAGTGCATTGTTAATTGCAGAGCTCCTCTATTAAAAAATAAAAAAAACTAAACAAGTCGTGAAAGATATCCAGCCTCAGCCAGGTAATAAAAAGTAATGCAAAAGTAACTCAAAGGTAATGTAACACTTTACTTACCATAATAAGTAAACCAACTAGTTACTTTTTATTGGGAGTAACATAATATTGTAATACATTACTTTAATAAAATACAATTATGTTGTAACACACACCAAAAAAAGTCAATTAAAATAAATGGAGGTATAATACTGTTTTAATACCCAAAAACTATATATTTTTTTTCATTTTGCCTTTTTTTGCACAGAATAAAGACAAATCATGCAGATTTGAAACTACAAAAGTGTCTAAAGGATGACAGATTTTTAATTTTTGCCTGAACCATCCCTCGGGTTTATGCAGTCATGTAAGCTGCATTAAACACTCTTTTTTTCCTCAAACAGGTTTTGTGCCACATCCAAGTCAATTTACAACTAATCTGATCTTTCTGCGGCTCTTCCAAGGGAAACAAGCCACACGGCAGGCTGTGCTTGATATTAACCGCTAGAATGGACGCAGAATATGGTCAGAATGATCCTACAGGACTAGGGGCGACTCTAGTTCTCATGCCGAGCGTATGGCACTGGCCCTCAGAGAACCCCAGACAGCTGCGACCAATAGTCTGCCCAACATACTGGCAGCAGAGAGTCTCGCAGATCATCAAATGAGCACAGACACCCGCTGCGAACATACCTCTACGGACTTCTCACATATGTGCATGGCCTGCTTTGTTTCTATCCCTGGTTTAAAGTCGCGCCAGCTTTCAGATGCACCCTTAAACCCGCGTACCTGGTAATCTTGCTCTGAGGCCAGAGAGTTACAGCTTTGTAATCTCATTACCCATGCATGTCCCATTAATTTTCTTTCATGGTCAAGCAAGTCGTCACTTCTGCTGCGGCTTTCTGGATCGGGCACCCTCCACACCCCCTCTTTTCGCTTTCACTGAGCAGATGAAGAGAAGCTAATGATAGTCCATTAAAAGACTGATCTCTCTGCAGAATCCGCAATGAGGCCTGACTGCGAGGGAGGGCAGGAGAGGACGGCACTTCGACGCAAGTCACCGGAAGTCCTGGAATCTGCTGATTACTGTAACTCATCTGGTCAATATCTGTCGAGCGGCTATGACAAAATAATTAACCCTCTTGATGGTGGACTTTTTTCAAATCAAATGTAGCATAAAAAACAAGCTGCATCATTTAGGGTTGGCTATTGAAACCAATTTGATTCTAAATTTAAAAACACCTTGTACTGGGTTGGACTAATATTGCCATCATTGAGATGTTGCTCCATATGGTCTTGATGGCATCATCCATTTAATTCATATTTGTTGTATGTACATCCATGATTATAATCTCCTTTTCCATCACATGCCAACATCTGTTTGACTCAAATCTGATGACGGTGGAGGCTGTGATTCTAGTGAACTCTTCATCGTGTTCAAGAAAACAGTTTGAGACGATTTAAGCTTTGTGAGATGGTTATCCTGCTAGCTGTAGCCACCATTTGATGGGTACACTGTGATCTTAAGGGGTGGACATGGTCAGCAACAACACTCAGGTAGGATGTGATGGTTAAATGATGCTCAGTTGTTACTAAGGGACACAAGGTGTAAAGAAAACACCATTACACCCTCAGCAGCCTGAACTGTTGCTACTAGCCAAGATAGATCCATGCTTTCAGTGTCAGTTTCTGTCCCACCAAAATGATATCGCCTCTGAAATCAAGACTATTTTATGGGTTCTATTTTGCTAAGCATGAGTGAATTGCTGCTGTAGATCATCTACTTCAAGTTTTGATGAGTTTTTAGAGATGACCTTTGGCAGAATAGAATTAAGGCCCTGGTATACTCAAGCAAAGTTCTTTTTCAAAGTCAAAGTCGATAAAGGAGGCCGATCCTTCTCATTTATGGTCCCTAAACTCTGGAATAGCCTTCCTGATAATGTCCGAGACTCAGACACACTCTCGCTCTTCAAAACTAGATTAAAGACCTATCTTTTTAGCAAAGCATACACTCAGTGCAGTACATAGCGGTATGACGGATGATGTGCCCCACACATGATTTTGGTTCTCGTTTATATACACTATGAACAGCAGCTACGCTAATTATTCTCCTTATTCTGTATTTCCACCTGGGGGTACTCATCTCGAGGCCCTCAGACTATGCAGTGCCACTGACGCGATCCGAGACCAGCGACGAGATGATCCCAAGGTTTTCTGGACCAGGCCGTATCCTGAGCAGCTGCTGTGGTGGTCTTCATGGAGTGAGAGCATGACTGACTCCTGTGATGCTCCAAGGACAGACGAGTCTTTGCTGAGGTCCAGCTTCCTGCGCCTAGACTGCAGCTCTGCACAAGACGTTTGGCCATAGGAGAAATGGTCGTGCCCAACTGAGCCAGGTTTCTCTCGAGGTTTTTTTAAATCTTCGCTTTCGCCAATTGGTGAAGTTTTTTCCTCGCCGCTGTCGCCACTGGCTTGCATGGTTCGGGATCTGTAGAGCTGCGCATCGATGGATTTGCTATTCAGTGTTTGGACTCTCAGTAGTGATTATTAACCCACACTGAACTGAGCTAAACTGAACTGAACTTAATCTCTGAAAACTGAACTGACACTGTTTCAATTCACTATAATCTTCCATGTGAAGCTGCTTTGACACAATCTACATTGTATAAGCGCTATACAAATAAAGATGAATTAAATTGAATTGAATTTTTCGAGAGGGGTCTGGATGCAGACTTGGTGCAGTTGCAAGGTGAGCTGCATCCAATGCTTTTAATGGACACACCTAACCCCACCACCCACAGTGACATCACTACCTCCATTGAGTACATTATGTCTGACATTGCATTTCTGAGATATGCAGTCTCAGTTTGCAATACTGTTTAACTCAGTTGTAAATGAGCCAACAACTGGCCATAGCTTAATGCTAACATGATGAATATGAAGACATATTTCTGATGCTAACAAAGTTTCACCTTCGCCAAAGATGATTTGTTATCTGCAAGTCTGCATCCAGATTCTATTGTCTTTTTCATCTTAAAAAGATATGTCGCTATGCAGTAGCTCTTTCTTGTCCATTGTGTGACCTCACAGAGTCTGTATTATCCTTCCGTGAGTGATCATACAGGTGTGAACACATCTGTACCCTGCTACTTGACCTTTAAGTGTATTCATGTCATATCTTTCCTGTTTGACCTTCTTGGATGTGAGTTATGAATCAATCACATGTCAGAGAAGGCGGAGTTAAGGGACAAACCCACCAATTGTGTAATCCTCACAGACCAATGGTAGCTCAGAGTTTTTAGCAGCCAAAACGACATTCCCCCATTTTTTGCTTTGGAGAGCTGATCTGAACTGCCGAAAAGAACTCAAAATGAACTTACATTTTGGATGGATTTTGTTTGAAATGAAGTCAACTTAGTTATGGTTAGACTTGTTTGAGATATTCCGAGGCTTTTAATGTCTGTTTAACCCATCTGGCCATTTTCTGCTGATTTGATCATTAGCCCATAACACATGCTTTGTGGATATTTTTCTCTGTGGACCTTAGATTTGGTTTTGTGTAAAAATGTCATATTAAAATTTGAAATGAATAATAGTAAATTAATATTAATAATAATAAAATGTAATATTAACATTTTCTGAAATGCTCAGACCTGCCTGTTTGGCATTAACAACCATCCAACTACGTTAAAGTCACATAAATCACCTGTTGTTGACAATAGTTATCTGAAATAAATAAAATATACTGTCATATAACACAGTTTACAGTCATTTTATTCACAGCTTTCTGCATTTGAAACTGTACATAAGCAAGACATTGATTTGGTAAGCTGCACTGTAGCTTTCAACGTACCCTATTATTGTGTGCAATAGATTGTAGTACAGAGAAAGAGGTGACAGGTTCATTGACCTGCTTGAACTGAGGCAAATACAGCACAATCTGTCACAGCTCACTAATAAGTAAATCTTTTTAAATTTCAAAATAAAACAGAGAGATTTTGAAAGCTGAGATTTTGTTTCTAAAGCAACATCATGATTTTGGAAAGAGAGATTCACAGAAAGAGGGAAAAAATAAAACTTTAGGGTCTTGCATCATCAATGAGGAGAGGACAGTTTCACTGTGTTATTGAAGTATGTGTCCCTTTGGATTTACTACCTAAACTTTAAACATGCATTGTAAGTAATGCAAACAATATGAGCTGAGGACATTAAAATTTAGGGACAAGCAGCAGTGAGAAATGTATAATAAGAATTGCGACTGGAAATAAGCAAATTATACAGCACATCATCAATAACCATGCATTTCCACAAGTTAAGATGGATTGTGTTTGTAATTACTAACAGTTCCCAGACCGAGATTTTGGATCATCACTTTTTTCCAGTATTTTTTGATTACACTCTCAGAAATAAAGGTACAGGAGCTGTCACTGGGGCAGTACTTTTTCAAAAGATATATATTTGTACCCAAAGAGTCCACAGTGGTACCTCAAAGGTGCATATTAGTGCCCAAATGTACCTTTGAGGTACCATTATGGACCCTTCACGTACAAATATGTACCTTTTGAAAAGGTACTGCCCCAGTGACAGCTCCTGTACCTTTATTTCTGAGAGTGTAGGTCTGCAAAAAAAAAAAAGAGATCTAGTTTAAAAGAGAACATTTCTTATAATTTCCCATGCTTAAAGCAGCCACTCAACATTTTGTGGAAATTGTAATTATCATCCCATTAAATAACAGCTAAAATAAAACTATAAATCTTTAATTCTGATTATTGAGAAGTTTGCAACAAAGGATTTTGTGCAATGAAGCAAATAAAAAAAAAAAGTTTCATGCTGAGAAAAAAAAAATCATTGAAAATGATATTAATCATACTAGGTCATCACAGGAAGTCTTGCTTAAAAAAAATAATAATAAACAATACAGCGAATTAAAGCTTTGCATATAAATACTTCATCATTTTCACCATCATCCAGGTGTTGATGGGTTTCTAGAAGGCTTTTTTTTCCATGTGGATAATCTGCCCTTGCCTCAGGCTTTAAACGTATAAACTCCACAGTCTGTGCTTTATTATTTGAGAGGTGCTTGTTTATCTTTAATTATTGTGTTTTAACTTTATGACCTGAAAAGAAATACTGAATGGTCAAAGTAATACATTTCGTTTAATTATATATATTTTTTAATGTAATGCATATAAATGCAAGCATTAACCTTGAACCTCCTATACTAATCTTTTACATTTAAAATAAATATGCAGTTTTATGATGCAAAGTATTATCATTATCATTATCATTATCAGCAAAGTACCTGCATTAAAAATACTTACTAAGATCACTTCTTCAGGCAAATATAAATGTATAGATGAGCAATATCACAATATCTCAGCACTGGTGAGAGGCGATATACAGCCATATCGCACTGCTACGAGTGTGTTGCATTTATAACAGTTCGACGGAACAATTGTGTATATAAAAAAGAAAATCAAACAGCGAGTCTAAAAATCCTTTTGCATGAGGAACTACTTTATTCCGCCATTCATTCACATCTGCAGCTGACGTCAGGCAGCAGAAACAGTAACTAAAAATGTCACTTTACAGCTAGTATTTGAATGATTCTGTAGCATAATGTCTAAAGTGACATTTTAAGATTATAAGGCTGAACAGCATGAGATGCTATCAATCTACAGAGATTTAGCAGTATTTCTTGGCTGGAATCGGGAGATCACAATAATTAACCCTGAAAAAGCCAAAGCAATGCAAACACTTCAAGATTACGATGGTATAAATACAGCACTACAACATACAAAAGAGGGAGATTAATTTAGAATGTCACTTGCGAAATTATTAATGGAAGTTTTTTTTCTTCTAGGTGTTTATTATGCAGTCTCTGTCGTCATCTTGTGGCGGAACGTCAATTGTCTTTGCTCTGCTCAGTATGACAGGTTGATGTACTATATGCTGACATACTGCATCTTCAAAATTATAAATATTTTAAATAGGCACTATCCTTATAAATAAACTGCATAGTTGTAATCTAAACAACTATATTCTAACCTAAAATATCCTCAAAAATGCATTATGTTGTCCAACAGCTACAATATTTGTCAAAATGTAGTGAGTTTATCAATCTGCTGTCACTCTGGACAGAGTATTACAGAGAGGGGAGGAGGCTGTGCGAGTTCTGATATTGCAGAATATCACACGGCTATCAGATTCGAGAACCAGACAGAACTGTATTAAAATAATATATATTAACGTAACAGAAATATATCCAACCTAAAGTTTAAATGATCTATGGTCAAATAATGTGACAATACAATTTAAATAAAAGAATAAACTACTATAAAATGCTTCTTTTAAACTACATATTGCATAAAGCAAATATGAATTTAAAAAGGAAGACATTCAAATACCATTAATTGGGCTTTTAGTATAAAAGCAAACATTTATTCCAGACAAGTGTTCTTATACTGAAGTCTTTTTCTATTGAATGTAAAATATCAAATGAAAGTTATTCAGTATTTGGCTGTAAATCAATTCATATGCAAAAGCCCGTTTAATAACATTTATCGTTTTGCCTCTGCTAACTATGTGCATCAACTGTTGGCAAGCCATCAAGTTCATCAATATGACTGTTAATAGTCCTCCATTATCAGAAACTCAAGGGTATGTTACGAAGAAAAATGGTTTGTTTATTTTACGCCCCTTATTTTTCACACTTAAAAAGCAATTGAGTTCATTTCTCACCTGAGTGATTTAATGATTGAGCGGTGCCACCATCCTCTTTGTACTCGAGCACAGAAGTTTTTAGTATTATTAGATGTAAACAGTTTAATTTGGGGAGGCTGCAGTCTGGGGACACATACAAATTTACTTCTGTGAACGAACTCTCTTACACCATTATAATATTGAAATGAAACCCAGTAGGCATAATAGATGTCATGCACTGAAGCACATGTCAGGTTTGCTGGCAGTGCCATCTAAAGGCAAATAAAATCACAAGCTCAAATGTTTGGGGTCATACATTTTCTTTGTTTATTTTTCAATGTTTCTGTTTGGTTCACAATGATTATTAATTAAAAAAAAATAGTAATATAGTAATATATTTTACTACATTTGATATCCATCGAATGTAATAAAAAGATTCTTGTAAGCTTTTTTTGTCTTTTAATGCAGTCTCCAGTGTTATGATCCTTCAAAAAACATTCTAATATGCTGATTATTATTCATATTTTTACATACATCATGGTTGCCTCCTGTCTTTGATAAGTAAAAAAAAAAACTATAAGAAAAGTTGTCTTAATTTAATAGATATATTCTGTAATATTTTAAACGCCTTAATATTTTTAACAAAATTAATGCATTCTACTTAAAAAAATAAAAATATATGTAAAGTCTTAACAAATAATCACCTTGGAATTATAAGGTTCTATCTGCGTTCGAAATGATTTGATATTGAGCTTCAAAGTTTTTGCATACCATATAGCAAACAATTTGGGCACTATCATACACGAGGTGCAATAAGGCGCAAGATGTGTTTGGCTCGATTTGTTGCTATTTTTAGACCAACACAACTCAAATTTTCCCATTTTGAACCACGTTGTTTAAATAGCAAATCCATTTGCGCCACTTTGTGGACTCATGGGTGTGCCGGTCTAGAAAGGAGGTGTGCATTGTTGGTGTGTTGCTATTTTGAGGAACTACAATAGAATGCACAACTGACCAGCTGAAAACAGGTCTAAAATCCAGTGCAGAGCACGTTAGTTGTGTGCCTTAAACGCGTACACATTGCTTTATACACACAGGATGTACAGCAATTTACAAATATCTTTACATATGAAAAAATAAAAGATTAAAATATCACAAAAATTATTATTTTCTACATAAATATCAAAACCACTACCTCCATGCCTTCATCTCGGGGGGCTTTTTTCAGTTTATTCATGACAATTTGCTTTTGTAATGTTATTATTAGTAGTAGTAGTATTTATTATATGCATAATTATATTTGTTTTAATAAAAAACAAGCTTAGATTTGTCCACTTGACGAATTTGGACCATATGAGGCATAGGACGTGTGTTTGGATATAACTCTTTTTTTTTTTTTTACTTTTTTGACCACACTTCGTTAATATTCTTTACTTATTCGGTTGCTGGAAATTAGACCTGACTTCAGAAATAGATTTGAAACAAATCTTTGTACTTAAACTGATGTCTTCAGTGGAGTTTCCTTATTCCTGAAAGTAAAGGAGTAAAGTAAAGAGTAAAAATAAAGCAAAAAGAAAGTAAAGAGGTCAAATGGAGGAGGCTTGTTCTTTTTCCTCATGCAAATGGTCTGTTTAACAGTTTTCTTGCTAGTAAAGCTTCAGTTTTTCCTCTTACAAAGTTGCCATGTAAATAGCAAATATAAGGTTCTATCTGGCAGATCATTAATTGAAGCTTTACTTTTCAAGAAATACAATCAGTCTGCTTATTAATTTAATAATAATAAAAATGGTGTTGTAACAATATGTTGATGTTTGAGAAAGTAACATTTTTGCTTTCTAAAACATTTATTTAATGTTTTAGGATGAATATTTTTTCTTGTTCAAATTAAGCATACAAGGCTGTGCTAAATATTTTGTCCAGTGCAGATGTTAATTTTATGTAATTAAAATGGTAATACTGTATGTATTGTTGTAATTAAGACCCCATAAATTCAATTATTTGCCCTTCAAGGCTTAATATCAAATCTAAAGACTTTAAAAGAAAACAGATGGTGAGCAAATGAGTAGTTTAACAAAGTTTAATAAACACTGAAAAATGTTTCACTGACTAATATTATACATACACACACACACATACACAAGTCCAGTGGAATCACATAGAATGCTGATTCTAATTGGTCCTCATGCGTGCATTTAAAATGTTGATTGGCTCACAGAAAGAACCTTATAGAGCCAAGCTAGAGTTCGACTTTGTAGATAAAACCTTTTTTGTTTTTTTTAAATAAAAAGTCTTAAAATGTTAACAACTTATTCAAAAACATCACATAATAATTATAAATTTAATAAAAATATGTGAATAACTCAATTTTGACAAAAATGTCAGATAGAACCTTATAATTCTAAGGTGATGAAGTATAATAGCGATTTAAAAAGTCTTACAGAATCAGCCGATTCAAATGTTATCACTCGATTAAATGGGCACTATCAGTGGTTATCAGCTGATAGATATGGGCCAGTACTGGTAGGCTTCGAAGGCTGTTATCATCCATCCACATCATTGATCAGCTGTAGATCACATATGGGTGCAGCCGGAAGTTACCGAGAATTATTTGTATTATTTATTAAATTTCCTGTTAATTGTATTTTATTAACATCTACCTTTACCCCAACCGTCACAATGTATGTAATGTAAAATGTAATGTAATAGAAAAGACACCAGATCCAGATCTGTTTTTACATTAGTATAGCTGATTAACCATGAGAATTATTTATATTATTTGTAAAATTTCCTATTAATTGTATTTTATTAACGTCTACCCCTACCCCAACCCTAAACCCAAAAGTCACAGTAATGTAAAAATAGATCTGGATCTGGAGTCTTTTCTATTAGTATAGCTGACTAACCATGTGGATGGATGATAACAGCCTTCTTACCCTACTAGTAGGTGCAGAAGGTCCCTACTGGCCCATATTTATCAACTGATAACCACTGATAACGTCCATTCGAGTGATAGCATTCAAAGCAGGTGATAGAATGTAAGAAAGCACATGTTTTTTTTTTTCTATTCAAATTTTGCCACAGGTTTCCTATAAGGGTTTGGGTAAGGCTATCTAAATTTTTTTTCTTTCTTTTTTTTTTACTGTATGAAATACATTACGCCTATGGAGAGTTCTCGTAAATCACCAATAACAATGTGTATGTGTATGTGTGTGTGTGTGTGTGTGTGTGTGTGTGTGTACTGTATAAAAGTCCAAAGAACCAATACTCTTATTTTTTCCAGAGTAGTGGATACAACATGGACACTGGTATTACTTCAAAGATTTTAAAAATATTAACAGGCCTTTGGTATGAGCAAGATGTTTTTAGCATTCTTTGTAGTCTACTTATCTATTCAGTGAAAGACAGTCAAAGTAGTACAGTCTGCTCCACAATGCATGCCCAGACTATGCAATTTTCAAATCATTTTCTAAAAATGTTCATCGCAGAAAACATTCTGTGAACCCCTGCCAATCGCTGCTGCATATTTCAGATGTGGTTATTCCTAGAGCTCCGAAGGCCTAACAATACAGAATATTTGATGAACTACTGGTTTAAAGGCCTAATTTGCATTATGATATTTAATTCATTCCCTAATGCTCGTGGGATCATTTGTGTGTGCGTGTAATAGAGGATCCATCTCTAGATACTTCTTCAGTCACTCACAATGCACTGCCTTAAACTGCAAATGAACTCCAAGTGAACTTCAAAATGGGACTTGTTGATAAACTCAAAACTCAATCACATCATTTGTATTCTTAGATGTCATGCAGATTTGCTTGCGAAGCATTTGTCTGTTTAGTTCATCCATGTAAACTTTGATAATAATTTTAAGCTTTTGTTTTAAATGAAATGCATTCTAAGTTACACAAGTTGTTCTTATGATTAATGTTGCACATTAATGTTGTATAAAGTGTTGTAAGAAGAATCGTTTATTTGTTCTGCAAAGAACTCTTCAGTGACCATTTTAGTACCATTTTATTATCAGTGTAAAACTAACTTTAAACTTTAGGCAAGGCAAGTTTATTTAAATAGCACATTTCATACACAATGCTAATTCAAAGTGCTTTACATAAAAAGGAATAAAAGAAAACAACAAGAAAATAAAAATGATTAAATGAATTAAAAATGATTTAAAACAGATTAAAGTGTGTCTGTCGGACGTAGCACAGTGCTCATTCAGTTAAGGCTCAGCTAAACAGATATGTTTTTAGTCTTGATTTGAATGTATCTATAATGTTGGAGCACATCTGATCATTTCTGGAAGCTGATTCCAGCAGCGGGGGTTGCAGGAGCTAAAGGCGGATTCACCCTGCTTTGACTGAACTCTTGGAATTTCTAATTTACTTGATATTAATGATCTGAGTGATCTGTTAGGTTTTTATTCAATGAGCATATCTGTAATTTATAGAGGTGGTAGGCCATTTAGTGATTTATTGACAAGTAATAATACTTTAAATCTATTCTGAATGTAACTGGGAGCCAGTGTAAAGATCTGAGGACAGGTGTGATGTGCTTGAATTTTCTGGTTATGGTCAGAATCCTGGCCGCAGCATTCTGGATGAGCTGCAATTGTCTGACTGTCTTTTTGGGAAGGCCACTGCTGAGTCCATTAAAGTAATCCGCCCTGCTGGTGACAAGAGCATGAACAAGTTTCTCACTGGGAACAAAGCATCTAACTCTTGCAATGTTTTTGAGATGATAATATGCTGATTTAGTTATTGCTTTGAATATTAAAATTCAGATCTGACTCCAGAATCACACCAAGTTTCTTGACCTTATTGTTTGTTGTTAGACCCCTACAGCCAAGGTACGCAATCACCTGAAGAACCTCATCTCTGTTCCCAAATGCAGTGACTCCAGTTTTCTCTTTGTTAACCTAAGAAAGTTTTGGCACATCCAGCTGTTAATTTAATCAATGCATTGGTAGAGGGTGTCAATGGAGCTGAAGTCATTAGGCAATAAGGCTAAGCAGATTTGAGTGTCATCAGCAAAGCTGTGGTAGGAGATTTGGTCCTTTCCCATTACTTGGCTCACTGGGAGCATATAATGGTTGAACAGGAGACGTCAGGGGTGCCCACCTCGACCTATAGTCAACCTATACTGTCATAGAACCTCTTCCTTCAAGGTAAGATCTGAATGTTTTAAATTTAAAAAATATTTTAATACCATGAAGAACCTTGTGTCAATTTAAAAGGTTATATGTATATATATATATGTATGTATGTATGTATGTATGTATGTATGTATGTATGTATGTATATGTATGTATGTATGTATGTATGTTAAAGGTTCTTTATAGAACAATCCATGAGAATAAAATAACTATTTTTAAAAGTGTACTAACATGCTGTGCCATATTATGCACTGTGACAGAGAACTAATGATATAAAACAGTCACACGTTATTTTAATGTACAATTCATACTGTTACAAACCATAAACAGACCAATAACCAAGACTTTTAGCTCAGTAAACTACCATTTAGCTGCTTATTATTAATTAGCAGTTGGATTTAGGTATTGGGTAGGATTAGAGATGTAAAATAAGATCATACTTTATAAGTGCTAATAAACAGTTAATGTCTTAATAATAGGCAGATAATAACTAGGCCCACACGGAATCTGCACACAGAAATCTGCAGATTTTTAGCCTATCATTGGATATATTTATTTACTTGTGTAAATGTGTGTACATTTATATTTATTCAGTTTTTAAATAATTTTCAGTAATGATATTGGTCTAATATGAAAATTGATTTACAATAGAGTTTGTGAGACATTATTATCTTTCATTTAGTATATATATTATATGAGAGACTTGCTTTGTTTACCAAATAAGTGGATCAAATTGGATTTTCCTTGTAAAGATTAAATAAAAATTAAATATTAAGTTTTTAGTTACGATACTCCCAAAATCATTCTGCATAAATATCAACAGATTTTTTTTTTTTTACACAGATGCCCGGCCCTAGTAATAAGTCAGTAGTAAATGGGATGATTTGTTATTTAAACTACCTATGAAACATTTTAACCTTTTAATATTTGACTGGTCAGTCAAAATAATCTCATATGTACAACATTTACATGCATTATATAATGTACAGCATACAGTTAAGGTCAGAATTATTAGCCCCCCTTTGCATTTTTTTGTCTTTTTTTTTTAAATATTTCCCAAATGATGTTTAACAGAGCAAGGACATTTTCACAGTATGTCTGATAATATTATTATTATTATTATTATTATTATTATTTGTTTTAGAACTAGAATAAAAGCAGTTTTTTATTTTTTTAAAAGCCATTTTAGGTCAAAATGTATAGCTATATATTTATTAACTAATTATTAGTTATATATTTTTTCGATAGTCTACAGAACAAACCATTGTTATACAATAACTTGGCTAATTACCCTAACCTGCCTAGTTAACCTAATTAACCTAGCTAAGCCTTTAAATGTCACTTTTAGCTGTATACAAGTGTCTTGAAAAGTATCTAGTAAAATATTGTTTACTGTCATCAAAACAAAGATAAAAGAAATCCGTTATTAGAAATGAGTTATTAAAACTATTATGTCTAGAAATTTGTTGAAAAAATCTTCACTCTGTTAAACAAAAATTGAGGAAAAAAAATAAACAGGGGGGCTAATAATTCAGGGGGGGCTAATAATTCTGACTTCAACTGTATATTTATGTAGTAAAATACAATGTCAACCCAAACACAGCCAGTGAAGCCACTTCTCCATCATGTCATCTTGACTCAAGTCTTTTGTTTGTCAGATTCTGTAGCTCAAGATAAAGAAAGTTTTTTTTTTTTCACCCCTCAAAGTTAAAAAGTTGCAGAAAGACGAGGGGGGAAATTACAATCATACAAGAAGAGCGTAATTGAATGGCAATTATAAACAACAAACAAGCTAACATTATAACTATCATGTCTGTCACTGACTTGATTGGAAGACAATGTTCCCGGTAATGAAACACTAGAAAAAGTAAGCAATTATGTTTAAAACAATAAAGGTGCATGAAGGAGATCCTGTAGCAATTAGAATTGATGGGCCATCATTTTAGCTAACAGGCATCTCATGTGGTGAAGAAACTATTTTTTTGAATCATGGCTGTTAATTATAGTATGAGAGTGTAATTGAAAATGGGAATATGCAATAGCTGGGAAACCATAGTTTGCTCTTATAAATGTAAAGTTAATGTAAAACATTATTTACTGTTGTCTGATGTTACATGCCATGTCTGTAAGCTAAAACACATGCTTATTGGAAAGATATACTTATTGTAAACATACGTTTGATTGCAGTTTATAGGTAAAAAGAACACTAGAGGGCAGTATGAATCCAACTTTTGTTTCTTTTCACATTAATGATATTTACAGGAAGATATTATTGGTTTTGTGCAATTATTTGCACAACAACAAAATAAATACCACAAAAGAACTTAACAGTGTCTATTATTTGTAACTCAATATGTTTGGCACACTATTTCAGCAGCTCACATTTTATGGTGTTGTACTTGTAATGCAAATCGCTCGGTTTTGAGTCAGGTGAAGTACGGTTCCACAAAAGAGATGAAAGTAATGTCAAATCAATGGAAAACTACATGATCGCAATGCACTATTATCTTATATTTGCTTTTGAAAACACTATTGGTTGGGATTAGGTCAGTGGTTCTCCCTCTAGGCCAGGTGTGTCCAAACTCAGTCCTGGAGGGCTGGTGTCCTGCATAGTTTAGCTCCAACTTCTTACAACACACCTTTCTGGAAGTTTCTAGTCAACATAGAAAGAGCTTGATTAGCTGGTTCAGGTGTGTTTAATTGGGGTTGGAACTAAAATATCCAGGATACCGGCCCTCCAGGACGGAGTTTGGACAACCCTGCGCTAGGCAATCTGGGGTGCGTTTCCCAAAACCATCGTTAGCCAACTAAGGTCGCAAGTTCCGTCGTTACAAACATAATTCGTTAATTTGCTGTTTCCCAAATCCATCGCTCCAACGAACATTCGCAAACTGCATCGCAAACTTGAGCACTTGAAACGTCACCTCTGGAGCTGTAGTTAAAAGCATAGTTGCTGGCTGTGTTCTATTCCCACTTATCCCCCCTATGCCCTATTCATTTAGAACATTCTAACATTCAAAGATGGAATTATTAAAAATAAAAAAGCATTAAGGTAATCTCTCTTAGGTGTAATTTGCTTTCAAAGTATTTTTACAATTCAGTTTTAGCGATCTTCATGCTTACAATTGTGCTCCCTTCGCAGTGCACTTTGAAAACATTAATATCATTTTGAACACAGCCTCATGGCGAAAGCTATAGGTATATTTAAAAACGGAAATTATGTTACATCTCCAAAGCTTGTGAAAATAAAAAAATATAGCATACGTTAATTCTTTTATTTTATAGTGGGTTATTTATTAAGTTTCTCTGCTGTATATGACATGGGTCTGTTGGTTGAACTTTCTGCTGTGGTTTGCATGTGTCAAATTGTAATTTTTTTTTTAAATAAATAAACAATGTCCTAAATAATAATAATAATGATAATGATAATCATCATCATCATCATCATCATTATTAATATTATTATTCAAGTAAATATATTTATAATAAATCGCCTCATTATTTATTTATTTATTTATATGATTTATATATGATATTAGAATAGTGTTAGCTTTTGTAAGTGATTTTATGTTTTAGAATAGAATATGTAATGTTCAACTTTTCAATAATATTAGTAAAGCAAACATTGGCCCTATATGTGCCATTTACTTATATTTTAAATAATATGGAAAACGAGTGCATGTTTTTACCAAAACTAATATTGGATTTTATTTTAAATGCGTGTGCGTGTAAAACAATATAATTTGCACAAAGAAATGATGGGGTTGTTCTCTAAAGAAGTTACTCCACCCCGTTTAGAGCATCATTATGGGCGTTTTACGTTATAACTAACATGGTTCAAGCGAGGGATCTGCGACAGAGAAACTACCGGTTTTGGGAAACACTCGTCACCACATCGTTTTTTTGCCAAACGATGCATCGCACTATGATAGTTCAGCCGCGAGTTACGTCGTTGTTCGGGAAACGCACCCCTGTATGACAAGCTTCTCCTCCTTTTGGACATGTACAAGAAGGAAACATTTTGGAAATAAAGAACAAAATGTACCTTAAAGGGTCACGAAACACCAAAACACATTTTTTGAGCTGTTGACAGTCATATATGTGTCCCACGCTGCTATAAACACTATTAGGACACATATTTCACTAAAAATTGAAAATTGGTTGTTTTTGTGTTATTTTGAGCAAATTCGTTTTTCCGGTTTGAAACTAATTTTTGAAGCTGCGTCACGGCCATGAGATACTTGCGTGTAAATCCAGCGTGGAGAGTGGCTGTCTGTACATGCGAGAACATTGTGACGTATCTGAGGGTGCTGCAATAATTCATGAGAAAGACTTGGTTCAAACCAATCAGCGCGCTCTATTATGTATGACATGCAATTTCATTAATATGCATGATAGCTTCGGAGAGGCTACAGAGGCTACGTTCACACTGCAGGCAAATGTGGCCCGAATCTGATCTTTTCGCCCATATGTGACAGTATGAACAGCCCAAACCGCATGAAATCTGATCTTTTCACTTCAGATTTGTGCCACTTTTATATGTAGTCTTAAATCAGACACAGATCTGGGTCACACTTTATTTTGATGGTCTGTTAGTTGAATTTAAGATACATTGCAACTAATTCTCAGTAGATTATAAGTAGGTTGTTAGGTTGGGGTTGGGGTTAGTGTAAGTTGACATGTACTTGCAAAGTTTCTTATAGTCAGTTAAATGTCTGTTGAAGGATTGTTAAATGTCAGTATCAACAGATATTAAGCTGAGAGTCTACTAATACTCAAATGGACCATCAAAATAAAGTGTTACCAGATCTGATGTTTTGCAATGCGACAGCAGTGTAAACGGTTATGTCGGATTTCATGTGACTTTTACATAATCTTCGAGCGACACACGTCATCATTCTGTGCTGCAGACATCATCTACACCTCTGCAGCATAGTAGAATAGCACACAGGACGATTACTTTACCACATAAAGTTGGTTGTTCATTTTGAAAAAGATTTTGAAGGCAAAACTGGTGCTTGTTAACCACTCTGGTTAACGATCGGGACACGGAATGATCGCGATGCTAAAGCTCGTCGGGGGTGTTGCGGAAAGGGGATCCGTGCACAAAGGAGGGGGCACTTTTATTTTAAGGACGAACATTATCTCCGAGCGAATAAAGGGCAGGAGCTCTAGCACCCAAACCCCCCATCTGCACGTGTCTGTTGTTTATAACGAAGTAAAATAAAATAACTGCAAATGGAGATATAAACCAACTCCGCCTTCACAGTTCAGTCTGCGGCTGCTCATTAACCCTTGATGAGTTCACTACACCGGTGGTCAGACAGACGGGCATCGCGGTTGTCATAAATCACAAATGATCAGTGTTTTCAATCACAAGGGACTTATTTTATGTTTCAAATGCCGAAATACAAATTAGTAGTAGCAGAAAACCCCTTTACAGTTCATGTAATACACCACGGTTGTCTGTGAAAAGGGCAATAATCATATTAAGCATAATCTGACAAAGTGCTTCTTACAGTATACACATTGTGTGCATAATTAGACATTTTGTGTTGTCCGTAACTATACTCTGCGCATGCGGGTCAGTTTACGACCATGATCTGTTCACACTGCAAATCTGATATTGGCCACATTTATAACAACAGTGTGAACAGCTAGGCAAAAAATCAGATCTGAGAAAAAAATCAGATTTGAGCACTAAGCCTCGCAGTGTGACCGTAGCCAGAGAGACTTCTGAGAGGTTTTACCTGTTACAGTGTTCAGACGACAAAGAGACGCTACATTGTGTTGCCAAAACAAGTGAAAGAACAAGAATTTGGAGACACGGGTCGTCAGTGTTGCATTTATTAGTGT
Organism: Danio kyathit; assembly: GCA_903798195.1. Taxonomy (NCBI): domain Eukaryota; kingdom Metazoa; phylum Chordata; class Actinopteri; order Cypriniformes; family Danionidae; genus Danio; species Danio kyathit. Next base: position 54,420,522 of record LR812524.1, on the reverse strand, counting down.
GCTGCGTTTATTAATGTGCTGCGACAAATGTTTTGTTTGCATTTTCCCGCTGTGAGAGTGCTGCTGGACTCATATGTGGAATACAGTGCACGCGACAGAATGCGTTTGTAAGGAACATTTTTTACCCGAGAGCTTTTCGCATCTGGAAATGATGAAATTCGGATTTGCCGCTCGTCTCCTTTTTAACATACTGTAAACTTAGTAAGACTGAGGTATGTCTTTAAAAACTGAAAGAGCACTGCTGATGATACAAAGTAACTTTGCCATATGAATGAACAAACAAAGGGTACTGCTCTCACACACTTACCAAATCTGTAGAGACAGGACAATCACACTGGAACTGTGTCTTTTTTAATATCACTGCAATATTTTAGTACAATATTATAGACTGACAGATCCGCTGTAAATGCTGCTCTCTGAATGTAAACACAGCAATCAAATATTGACCGTCGTGTAGGATTTTCGTCACATTTTGTGATAGAATAGTCTATACACACACGGCTTTCTGACACTACCTACCGAGTGCATAAGTTACCGAGAAATGCGGAGGATTTTTTTCGCCCATTCGCTGTGTGGTATCAAACACACCATTAAAACTTAACTCTTCAGCAGTTCCTTGCTTTCAATATCTCGTATTGTCACGGGCGACATGCAGGAAATGTTCCTGAATGAAAAGTGAAAGTGCCAAACTGCAGTTAAAGTCGACAAATTATTAATTTGGCAAGTAATTCGATTACTGATGTCCATGTAAACACAGTCACTGTCTTTCTCCCCTACGTCTGTGTTTGTTTTGCCTCGCGCGTGCCCAAACGGAAACTTCCATATTTGCAAATTCTTCCCTCTTTCCCTCCCCCCACACTCTCACCTAAACAGAGCTGGACACGCCCACTTTCCTGACTTTTTCCAAACTAGACGTGTGAAAACACCCTGCTGAGACAGGTGGGTTTCATGGCCCTTTAAGTAATTTATTTCAGATTCACAAAAATGTAGTCAGCACCCTCTAGTGGATTTGTCAACTAAAACATGCAGAGGGAGCAATGTATTTGATTTTTTTTTTTTTTTTTTTTGAAATAAAGTGTAAGTTGAGGCATGTATTTCCAATTAGTCTAGGCTAGTATAATTACACCCATACTTAAATACAGTATGTCTTTTAAAAACATTTTAAAGGCTGGCACAAAACCATGTCATGACATTAACATATTTCAGTTGATACAAATTTTGAAATCTCTACACTATGTCATTACCTTTCAATCCATCAGTTTTTTTTTACCCATTTATCAGCAATAGTTTTTTTTTAATGTAAAGCATAATAGCATTTAACAAATGATCACTAATTCATGTATTTATCAGTAAAACAGACTCAAAATTGTTGTCATCTTTAACCTATGTATACCATAGTCTGAATTTATTATTCACAGTTTTTCTCCACATTGTTCTTACAAAATTTGGTATAAATTTTTGCTTGTAAATATGATAATCATCACTTATGCTAATAAGACTAATTATACTTAATTACACCTATAATGACACATATATAAATGCAATTTACACATTTTACTAATTTATACATAGTATAATATAAATAATATATAAGTACTATACAGTAATGTCAATTCAAATACAGCCAGTGAAGCTGTAGACTAGGGTGTCAAACTCATTTTAGCTTAAGGCCCAGATGGAGCAAAATCTATTCCCAAGTGGGGCAGACCGGTAAAATCATGGTATATGTCAGGCAGATCAGAGTGATTTACGGTGAATGGCGAGCAAAAAACGTTGAAGATTTTCTTCAGTTCTCCAAAAATCTGAAAGTGTTGCTCAAACTTCCGTAACAATCCCGTTATTATATATTTGAACCGCTTTATATCTGCCACACGTTTTCAGATAGGGGAAGTAAGCTGCACCACCACAGGCGAGTTGCGTCTCCCACAACAGCTATGCTTCCATACACCTATGTATTTTTTTATGTGCATAAAAAAAACGTTTGATGGAATCGTTAAGATGCACATAAATTTTAAAAATGCATCATGTGATTTTGTCGAGATCATGTGATGATAAAAATGTGTGCGAATGGATAAACCAGCAGGCTAAGCACATTGTAAAACATCTAAAATGTTGTTTTGGTTATTTTAAAATGTCTTAAACATTTCAGTATTAGTGTTATTATAGTATTATTTACCTCCAGAATCAAGAGTTTCTGTGCTCCGCATCTCACGCCTCCAAACACCACCGCGCGTTCACTGCATGTCAGGATTGCTTCTGAAGCACAAGTCATTTATTAAATGAAGAAAAGATTCACACAGCTTCTCCTACTGCAGCAAAATCCGTTTTTACTCTTGATATTTGGCGGCAGTTAATCAGGAAGTGACTATTTTGTTCGCTTTGACTTATTGGATGGAAACGTTGCTTTATTCTCACGTCTTTTATGCGATAATCCAGTTTGGGCATAAAGTTAATTCGCATTTTTGGATGGAAACATCACTTAAGGACAGCTTTAACTTGAAAGAACATATGGTGTCATAATACCAACAATGACGGTTGGGTTTAGGGGTGTGGTTGGGAGCCACACCTCCTTTTTAAAATCATACATTTGCGTACGACTAAACTTGACGAATTAACCACTAAACTGACAAAACGTAAAATATTTACATTTCCCCGAGAGAACACCTCAGTGTGGTATGGCAGGGCATAGATGTGGTCTTTCTCTCCGAGAAGGCTGTCAAACTGATTCAGGCTTCTGGATCGGATTAATTGAACAGTTTGCGATTGCTATGGCACCATCCAGTGGACACAATTGGAACAGCAGTTTCTTTCATTAAAAAATTCCAGCTCATTTTAATACTTTACAGAATCATCTCGCGGGCCGGATTGAAGTGGTTTGCGGGCCTGATCTCTAATCTCGCCTACACAAGTTTAACTGATCAACCACATTTCACACTGTTAAAAATCCACTCTTACAAAATTCCTTATATATTTTTTCTCTCACAAATAAGAAATCAAGCGAGAATAAGAAGAAACAAAGACTTCAAACTCATCACCGCTTATGCTAATAACACTAATTATTGTTAATAACACCCATGAGTCTTTTTTTTTAACTGAGAGATGCTTTTTCCCATCAAAATCCACATCTACAACTAATAAGGCATTCTGTTTCCCAAGAAACACAGCTTCTGTAACAGAATAAATGGCATCTCTCAGCAACTGGAATAAAAGAGGAAAAGCCTGTTAAAGTCGACCTAAAGTGCTGCAATTTTCTTGCCTCTTGACATCCCCATGGAAAGCAATTCAGAGGCATCACAGTACACACTCACAACGTCACAATGCGCCACCATCCAAGCCAGACTTTGCGAGGGAAGAGAGTGTTGCTTCCCCAGCTCTCAAATGAGCCTGATAGGAAAGGCCTAGCTGTAGTGGAAAGTCGAAAAAGCGCCGCGACTCAATACCAGCGGCAGGGCTCTCACCTCAGGAGACTTCGCCGATCCATGCCGAACAACAGAGGCGCAGCGCTCACCGCTGTGACAGCCTTCAAGGTGCACAGATAAGAAAAATGAGAAATGCCACCTCTGGGAACACGGCCGCTATTGTTCTGGAAATGAAGTTGCCGTGTGGCTTTTTCAAACGCATTGTTTGCTTCGTTTGCCCAATTTAAAACCTGTGGAGGATCCTTTCACATAGCCTTTGACGAGCTGCCAAGTGTAACTTTGTGCCCTAACGAACACTTTTCTTCAAGCGATGAAGGGAGTTCATAATTAATGTTCTGGAGAGCAAGGTTAATAGCTTATTCAGAGAAGAACAAAACAGGCTTTGAATTCCAGCACTTGGCAGTTGTTTATCTCTTTGCTCCTTACAATGTACTGAAAAAGACGAGCGCTTCAACTCTGAACTCTGAAAAGACCATCTGAAGGCTATTTTGGCTGCTGTTCTTCAGTGAGGCAATTACCGAGCTATATTTACAAGACAAATCAGGCTAGTGAGGGAATGGCCCGTGATGCTTTACAAATCACAGTTAGGAGTTTCACTTAGTGTCTTTTTATAAAGTTTTGTCAGCTTGTATACGGTCTCAACAGGGGGGCTGGTCTGGATGCGGCTTACTGCATATGTATGAACCGAATGAACAGAATACATACTTCAAACAAGCATCAAAAGAACGCTGCGTGAGCCCAGGGTTTATGGCTGCTCAATAATGAATTGAGAACTGAGAAATTTTTCTAATTTCCTTTGTGTTTCTTAACCTGACAAATTCGTCTGAAATACAGTAGACTGTAAAAAACAAATGCTGGGTTCCACTCAAGTCCGTTATGTTGTCCCAAAACAAATGTAATTTAAATTAGGGATGTCCTGATCAGGTTTTTTTGCCCTCCAGTCCGAGTCATTTGATTGAGTATTTACCGATACCGACACTTCTATAATACATAAAAAAACAATAAAGAAGAGCGAAAAAACAGATCCAGGATGTTCCTTTTTTTTTAATTCACCTTATTTTAACATTCAACAACTCTTTTAACAAACAGAGCACTTCTGTGAGGTAGTTTGAACACTCAAGGAATCAATAACATCAATTCTACACTTTTGGACTTTAGCGCAACAGTAAACAAATAGCATCTCAACTTAAAATACCCTGTAGGCAATCCCAAGTTTACATCTCACAGTTTGCTATGGCAATGTTGTTGTCATCAGCTTTATAAAACCTCCAGACCGCAGACATACTCGCGCTTTTTGCTTCAAGCTGCTTCCGTGTTATACTTTATCGACATTTAACCAATAGCATCTCTGCAACAAAGTGATGTCAGGCCGCACGTGTTGCTATTTCTGTGTGAAGTCAAGAAAGCGGTCCAACTCTGTGCCATTGCATTACTGTAGATGTGTTATAAAATAATGAGAATATATATACATATATACTCAAGTCCTGATCGGGAGGTAACGTCTGATTCTGATCGAGTCTAAGGCCCCATTTACACTAATAAGTTTTAGTTTTAAAACTGTTTTAGAATGAAAAAAAATCCACGTCCATACTGCCGTTTCACCTAGTGTTTCTAAACAGCTTTTTGTCCACATTACATCACTGAAAACACACATGACATGACAACACACACACTCTGGCATGTGCTGCAGCGATGAGAGCTGTGCACGTCAGACTGTTCAAGGATCTACCACTGGATCTAATCTCACTATATTTGTTAAACGTGACATTTAATTCATGTTGTTGTCTGTATCTAACGACATATTCCCCAACTTTGGTCTTTTGAATCCATTATTGTTCTCAGGTAACATTTTTTGTCTGAGTGCAAAGATAAGTTAATATATTAATTTATGTAACCACGTACACTGATTCTGCACATTTGACTGATTACTTGCCTTTATTTCCTATATTGTATAAACGTATGGTACGTTATACTTTTATAATGGCTATTATTGATTATTAAAACTGATATTCAGCAAAAGACAGGGTATGTTTTATATTTTTAATGAAAATGAAAGGAGGCAGCAATGTTATAGGCTCCGTTTTGTTATAAATATGCATACAGTGAAGATGACGGTCATATGAATATGTAGATACAAGACACCTTAACATTTTTGGTGTCTATTAAGTTCCTAATATCAAAATGAAAATAGGCAGTTCCTAAAATCATGTTTTCATTTTATTTTTAAGATAGTGAAACAACGTGTACAGGGTGATGTGAATGATGTTATAGAGTAAACTGTTCCCTTTGAAGATTTACCCGATGTGTCCTCGGGAGTTCCTCTTCCATACGAACTTGCGAAGTCTGAACTTGCAAGGAAAGGATGCAAGACTGAACTGTGTGTAGGCAACTTAATATTGAGGAAAAAGCCCCAATCAGATAGGTAAATATCTGCAGCTACGCCTCCGTTTTCAGATGTCTCCGTTTTCCCCCATCCACACTAACACAGAGCAGCAGCGTTTTAAAATGAAAACGGCCACTTCAGCGTTTTTAAAAAGTTCCGTTTTCGCCACTCGAAAACTCCGGCGTAGTGTGGATGGATGGCGTAATTGTAGCAAAACTCACGTGATCGGATCTGGACATCCCTAATTTAAATACAATTTTTTACAAATTTAAGTGCATTAAAGATAAAACAATTAAGTTGCCACCCCCCCCTAAAAAAACAAAAAAAAAAGAAAGAAAAAAAAAATGTAAGAATTGTGTTGTTTCAACTCATTTTAGAAGAGTAGTTTGAACAAGAAGCAAAAGTCTTTTTATTTTTTGCATGTAGGGCTGCACGATATTGTACAAATCTGATATTGCGATATTTTTTTTTTTTTTTGCAATAAATATTGCGATATGAATACAGTTTCAGAAGATGGTTTGAACAGCATTATTTGATGTTTTTCTGGGGAGTCTAAGAGTTTTCAGGTACAGAAATGTAATAATCACAATGCAAAAAAAAATGCTTTTTCTTTGTTTTGTCTTGTTTCTAGTCCAAATATCAAAAAAAAATCTTAGACCAAGTAAAAATATTGTTCAGTTTTCACTGTGAGAGAAATTAGGAAAATTAAGAGATTTTTGCTTGTTTTAGGGTAATTATTTGCCAGTGGGGTAGGTGAAATAATGTTGTTTTCGCTTTGAAATGTAGATATTTGGACTAGAAACAAGACAAAAATTCTAAGTAGGACATTTTTTTTGCATAAATCATATACATTCTATATAAATACAGTGAATAAATACAATTCTGTAGCTCCTGGTCAACTATAATTCACACTCAACATTGCATATATTTGCGTTGTGACTATTGTGGATGCACACATTGTGAAGTCAATGCTGAAACGATATATTGTGCAGCCCTGTACAGTATGTGTATTCATAAACCATTTAATCTCATACACCATTATGAACAGCAATCCTTATTTTAGATGCATAAACTCAAAATCAACTCTCTGCAACTTAATATTGAAGAAATTCGTCAATTTAATACAATGTGTATATGACTGGTAAGAGATGACAGCTTGATGATTTACTTTAGATGCAGACAAGAGAAGCAGAGCAGCAAATTAATGGTTTTCAATCATCTTTCTACTCAAAAGTGTGTGTTTGCAAGCTCTGATGCCACAAATACAGAGTAAAAGCAAGGTGTCATTCATTTTGAGCCACATAATAGCACCAAATTATGTGCCATCCACATCGGTGATGACATAAAATGCAAATGCACTAGGGATCGATAGAATCAAGTGAGTGTGACTATGAAGCCAGACCAAAAGGGCACTGGAGAGTAATCACATTCTTACTCTGACTAGAGCAAAAAAAATAATAATAAAATAAGACAATGGTAAAAGGGGCAACACAGTGGCTCAGTGGTTAGCACTATTGCCTCACAGCAAGAGGGTCACTGGTTCGAGTCCCGGCTAGGTCAGTGGCATTTCTGTGTGGATAAGTTGGCAGTTCATTCCACTGTGGCAACTCCTGATGGACCAAGCCAAAGGAAAATGAATGAATGAATGAATGACAATAGGAAAATCGTATTAAATCTACTATCATTGCACATTAAACAAGAATAAAAAGAAAAGATGCATCACAAAAAAATAAGTAAGGACAGGACAAAATACTGAGGTAACAGCCCATTAGCCAAAGTCAAAGCCTGGAATTTGAAGGATTTGTATCCAGAAGTCCATATTTTTGAAGCAGTTTCCACAAATGTGTGTACCCTGAAAGGCTTGAATGCTCTGCTAAAAATAAACAATGAAATGTCTGAAATAATGAGAAAGTAAACATTTGCTCAGAGAACTAGGAAATAAACTGTTTAAAAGCCAGGGACACAGTCAACCTGGATGCCTCTCCTTAACTCTAATAAATGAAATATTATAAATTGAATGTATTTTATCACAATGGTAAGTTCCATCCTCTCTCTTGTTTTAGGTTTGTTCTTCCGTTTATCTACTACTCTTGACGCAACATAGGCTTATTTTGAAAACGTAGCCCTATATACGTTTCTGGAGATCGTGCATTATGTAGCCAGATGGCTACATTTTGTCTTTAAAACGAACACTAAGGGATGGTATGAAGCCATTCCTTTTCTTGCTTACCAGCTGATCGATTACCTCCATATGTACAGCTTTCCCGCTGTTACCAGTTTGTCTGGTAGCTAGACACGCATGTCGGCGGACTTGGGATGCAGAGCGGAGTTGAAGGCGACAACAGGGTTAGAGTCTGGCGAAGAAAACAAAAACTTGACAAAAACAAAAGCTAAAAAATTAAATAAACAAATAAAAAACAGGGTAAGAATGTGGTAAAATCTGGCAGCGTGGTAAAAATCAGGGAGCCTTTCTTTTTCTGGATTGCTTTTGAAAACACTGCGGTTGGGTTTAGTGAAGTCAGTCAGTCAATCGACAGCATCCTCTGATGGATTTGCATGAGAACAGCAGGCACGAATGGCACTCGTGAGAAAAATTGGAGATATGAAAGTGCATACACAGCAGCCTCTGGTGGACTCACGAAATCTGCAAAAAAACGTAGCTCCTGGGACATATTTGGTGCTCTCCAGAAATGTATATAGGGGTACATAATCAGAATAAGCCTGGGTTGTCTTAACTACTCTCAAATTTTATTGTAAAAATAAATAAATTAAATTAAAATGACAAATAGTAGAATATTTTACAATAATTAATTTAATCTACATTGTTAAAGCAAACATTACATATTAAAGCAAACATAACATGTTAAAGCAAAATAGTATGCATACAGTATATAAATAAATACAATGCAAATGTAAACATTACTTTAAAACATTTTCACAAACAACATACACAAGTACAGAAATTGCATGTTTTTTATTCACCAAGAAAATGAGCAAACGGGGCTAAATTTAATTTGAAAGCAGCTCATTATTGTAGTTTATGGTAGAACTGGAAGAGGCTACACAAGGTCTCAGGGAAAAAAAATAGAGGTGTGCTTCATAAAACTTGAGTAAGAGATGTGATGAATGCTTAATCTGGCTGAAGCTGTGATTGCAGCAGTGCTGATAAGTGGCATGAGGCAAATCAGCTGTGAACAGCAGGAGGGTGATAACTCTCCGCCAGATCCAAGATGGCTCCCACGCTAATGCGCAACGAACAGCCAAATCTAAGATGGGCTCCCTGGAAACGGCATGTTCATGTTCGAGTGTGCTCCCTATTTGGCAACAAGCACACATGTTTTCATTTTCACTTTTGTTTGGAGATGAACAGCTTGAGTGTTTGGATTAAAAACGGTAAATTAAACACAATGATTATGATAGAGCAGTGGTACTGGGCATTTGTTATTGAAGTATTGGGATGCTGTGAACAATTATTTTAATTGCTGTGTTGAATAAACTATTGTTAACTTTAATTTGATTATTTATTGGATCAAAACCACATCGTAAAAACAAATAATATTATGAAATTGTGTGCGTATATATATATATATATATATATATATATATATATATATATACACACACATATATATATATATATATATATATATATATATATATATATATATATATACACATATAACCCACTGCGCCACCGTGTCAAAAAATACAAATAAAAAAAATTATATATATATATAGACAATTTTGAGGGATGTAAACAATAACAATGGTCCCAACGTATTTCCTGTTTTACATTTTTATTTTTTATAGCTTCCGAGAATCCAACAAGAGCCACATATTGATAAATAATGTTATTACAGCTGTTTTAACATTAAGTTATGATTGAATTGCCTCTTGTTACAGTTATGAAATAGTTTGATAACAAGCAGGAAATGTTCATGGGCCAAGGACATCACCACATTGAAATGGTATTTATATATATATATATATATATATATATATATATATATATATATATATATATATTTATATATATATATATATATATATATATATATATATATATATATATATATATATATATATATATATATATATATGATTAACTATATTGAATAATAATAATAATAATAATAATAATAATTATTATTATTATTATTTTTTTTATTATTATTATTATTATTATTATTAATAATAATAATAATATTATTATAATTATTATAATTATAATGATTATTAATATTATTATGTCTGAAATATAATATTTTTATGATACAATGTTGACGTGAATGATTTTGCATTGATTCTGCATAAAAATAAATTTTCAATAAAAAAAAAAAAATCATAAAAATTTACTGTTCTGTTGTAAATAAAGTGATTTTATTACATATTATAAACATAATATTATTATAAGTATAAAAAGAATAAAAATCACAGTTACAGTTCAGACGTTAAATTACATTACAACACTTCCTGGCCTCGGTGGCCACTAAATGCAAAACATCGATTTGTACCTCTGTGTGTTTTTGACACCTCTACATGGGTTTCACACCACATAGCAAAAACATGGTAATTTTGATTCCAGTTATAGTGTTTTCTACTGTCCGTGTAGCCTAGAGCACTTCTGCTCCAAGTGTGGAATAAAATGACTTACCTCTTGCTCCATCTTCTTCCCTAATCTTACTAGACAAGAGCAGGACATCAGAAAAAAAGGCAATTCTAGAGTACATCAGTTTAAGATAAAAGTCCAAAAATATCTACAATACCCAAGTAAGCCACATCACTCCCACCTGCTCCTCCTCCTTATACCAGCAAGAGCACACATCAAACATCATCTGACAAGCACACAGCGTATCCTCCTCGGCCAGGTGAAAAATGTTGCTTTTTTCATCTTCTCAAAAGAGGAAAGTGACAAGCACAGCCTGTTTCAATACCAACAACTCTCAAAGAGAGGTGAGGTAAATTAACGTCAGTCCCTTTGACAGCACATATAAATGTACAGAGCTGCTGGAGAATCAAGAGAGCTTCCAAAAACTCTGCTGGGGTTCAGAATCTCTGTCAAACTGCATCACATGCCACAAACATTGGGAAGAAACTTTAGATTTTATTTATTTTTTTCAACAAAACATATTGTGTGCTACTGTTATGTCGATGGAACATAATAGCATTTTTTTTTTTAAATAAATGGGCTGTATGCCATTCAGAGCCAACTTTGTATTCAGATAGTAAAACAATAAGTAGAATTTAATTTAATTTAAAAATTAAATTGAAAAAAAAAAATAAAATAAATAAATAATAATAATAATAATAATAATAATAATAATAATAATAATAATAATAATCATGAAAAAAAAAAACAAAAAAAAAAAAACATCACAAAATGTAACATTTATGAAAAAACTATTTTAACAAGTTTGAACTAAAAAGCAAAAAGTAATGAATGAAAGAAATGAAATTAATGGACAGAATGGATGGAACCAATAAAATGAATCAACAGGATGGACGGACAAAAGATGATGGTATGAGCTACAGACAAATGACTGGATCAATAAACAGATGGATGAATAAAGCAGGAGATAGATTAGTGAATGGATGGATAGATGGATGGACAGACGGACAGATGAATGGAAAGACAAGTGAATGAACAGATAATGTAAGCATGCATGGACGGACGGACAAACAGACGGATGGAAGACAAGTGAATGAACAGATGATGTATGCATGCATGGATGGATAGAAGAATGGATAGACGGACGGGTAAGTGAATGGATGGATGGATGCATGGACGAATGGATGGATTGATGCATGGATGGAGCAAGTGAATGAATGGATGGATGCATGGACTGAGCAAGTGAATGAATGGATGGATGCATGGACGTAGCAAGTGAATGAATGGATGGATGAATGGATAGAGCAAGTGAATGAATGGATGGAGCAAGTGAATGAATGGATGGATGCATGGACTGAGCAAGTGAATGAATGGATGGATGAATGGATAGAGCAAGTGAATGAATGGATGGATGAATGGATAGAGCAAGTGAATGAATGGATGGATGCATGGACGGAGCAAGTGAATGAATGGATGGATGCATGGACGGAGCAAGTGAATGAATGGATGGATGCATGGACGGAGCAAGTGAATGAATGGATGGATGCATAGACGGAGCAAGTGAATGAATGGATGGATGCATGGACGGAGCAAGTGAATGAATGGATGGATGCATGGACGGAGCAAGTGAATGAATGGATGGATGAATGGATAGAGCAAGTGAATGAATGGATGGAGCAAGTGAATGAATGGATGGAGCAAGTGAATGAATGGATGGATGCATGGATGGAGCAAGTGAATGAATGGATGCATGCATGGATGGAAGGACAGACAGACTGAGCAAGTGAATGGATGGATGGATATAAATATGGATTAATGGATGGTGGGGCAAGTGAATGGATGGATAAACAGTTGAATGAATAGAGCAGCAAACCTGCGGATAGAGTGACAGATTTATGGATGAATAGAGCAAGAGGTGGCCAGTGAATGGACAGATGATGGATGGACAGATGGATGGATGATTGGACAGACTAGTAAAAAAAAAAAGATGATGGGATGGATGGATGGACCGACGGATGGAGGGACAAGTAAATGAACAGATGATGTATGCATGCATGGACAGATAGAAGGATGGATAGACGGACAGGCATGTGAATGGACGAATGGATAGATGGATGCATGGATGGATGGACAGATGGACAAAGCAAGTGAATGGATGGATGAATAGATGGGTGAATGGATTGAGGGGCAAGTGAATGCATAGATGTATGGATGGTTGCATGGATAAAGGGTCAAGCGAATGGATGGAGGGATGTATAGCTGGAGGGCCAAGTGAATGGATGGATGACTAGATGGATGAATTGATGGTGGGGCAAGTGAATGGATGGGATCTACAATCAGATGGGTAAATGGATGGATAAACAGATGAATGAATAGAGCAGCAAACCTGCGGACAGAGTGACAGAATTATGAATGAATGGAGCAGGAGGTGGCCAGAATGAATGAACAGATGATGGATGGACGGACGGATGTAAAGATGGATAAATGGATAGAGGGGCAGATGGATGGAGGGATGGATGGGATCTTCAATTAAATGAGTTAATGGATAAACAGATGGATAATTAGCGCAGCTGACCTGCAGATATTGTGACAGTGGACAGATGATGGATGGACAGACTAGTGAAAGAACAGATGATTGATTGATGGAGGGGCAAGTGAATGGATGGATTGATGGATGTATAGATGGATGAATGGATTGAGGGGCAAGTGAATGGATTAGTATATGGATGGTTGCATGGATGGAGAGGCAAGTGATAGGATGGATGGATAGATGTATAGATGGATAAATGGATGGAGGGGCAAGTAAATGGATAGATAGATGGATGGATGGATAGATGGATGGATGACTAAATGCATGAATGGAGGGACAAGTGAATTGATACATGGATGTAGCGGCAAGTGAAATGAAAAGACTAATGAAAGAACAGATGATGGATGGATGGAGGGGCAAGTGATAGGATGGATGGATAGATGTATAGATGGATGGAGGGGCAAGTAAATGGATAGATGGATGGATGAATGAATGCATGAATGGAGGGGGAAGTGAAAGGATAAATGAATGGATGTAGGGGCAAGTGAATGGATGTAGGGGCAAGTGAATGGATGTAGGGGCAAGTGAATGGATGGATGGGATCTACAATCAGATGGGTGAATGTATGGATAAACAGATAAATAGAGCAGCAGACCTGCAGATAGAGTGACAAATTTATGAATGAATGGAGCAGGAGGTAGCCAGAATGAATGAACAGATGATGGATGGACGGACGGAAGGATGGACAGACTAGTGAAAGAACAGATGATGAATGGATGGATGGATGGATGGAGGGAGGGGCAAGTTAATGGATGGATAGATGGAGGGGCAAGTGAATGGATGGACGTATAGATGGATGAATGGATGGGGGGGCAGATGGATGGATGGAGGGGCAGATGGATGGATGGATGGGATCTACAATTAAATGAGTGAATGTATGGATAAACAGATGGATAATTAGCACAGCTGACCTGCAGACAGAGTGACAGTGGACAGATGATGGATGGACAGACTAGTGAAAGAACAGATGATGGGTGGATGGAGGGGCAAGTGAATGGATGGATTGATGGATGTATAGATGGATGAATGGTTTAAGGGGCAAGTGAATGGATTAGTATATAGATGGTTGCATGGATGGAGAGGCAAGTGATAGGATGGATAAATAGATGTATAGATGGATGAATGGATGGAGGGGCAAGTAAATCGATGGATGGATGGATAGATAGATGGATGGATGAATGAATGCATGAATGGAGGGGCAAGTGAATGGATAAATGAATGGATGTAGGGGCAAGTGAATGGATGGATGGGATCTACAATCTGATGGGTAAATGTATGGATAAACAGATAAATAGAGCAGCAGAACTGCAGATAGAGTGACAGATTTATGGATGAATAGAGCAAGAGATGTCCAGAGTAAATTAACGGATGGATGGATGGATGGATGGATGGATGGATGGATGGATGGATGGATGGATGGATGGATGGATGGATGGATGGATGGATGGATGGATGGATGGATGGATGGATGGATGGATGGATGGATGGATGGATGGATGGACAGACAGATGGATGGACAAGTGAATGGACAGATGATAGATGGAAGCTACACACATGTGGATAAATGGATAAACAGATGGAAGAATAGAGCAGCAAACCAGCAGATAGTGACAGATTCATGAATGACCAGAGCAACAGAGTAAATGGAAAGATGATGTCAAAACAGAAGACTTTTACGTTTTTAAGAATCTTCAAGACACTGATTAGTTAGGTTCAACCTGTTGTTAATTTGACACCATCAGAGTTTTGCCATGGCAGACAGGATTAGTGTAAGCTCTGCAGCTGGATAATTGTCACCATGTTTTACATGCCTTTATAAGCAGGTGTTGATGGAAAAACAAGTCTCACTTTGGAGCAGCACCTTAATCGAAAGCATCACTACGAGCAACATATAGTGCAGAACAGCAGGTCTGGGCCTTGATTTCTGAATGCAGCAGTTCTTGCCTCTAAAAAGCCACCATCAAATCTCTCCTTTCACAAAAGGTAACTAAGGAAACTCAAAAGCACCTACTAGAAGCACAACAGTCTTTAATGAACAGATTATAATGAGCATCTCTGACCAAGAAAAGGTCTGTACACGCACAATACGGCACCAAGAACATTAAAACCCCAAAAACAGCTCACTGTAACCTTACACTGTCACAGATGAAAGAAACATCATGAAGACTCAATTCACAACAGTTGCATCCTCGCATGGAGCAAAAACTGTGATTTATTCTGAATCTAAACCACAGTCCTGTCTGTGTTTACGCCTCAGAGGGAAATAGCAGAATATGTTTACATTTCCGGATGGTTTAATTAGAAGTACAAAGATGACTTCAGGGAGAATATGAAGTCTGTGTATCCCAATCAATGCACTTGTTTCAAAGTATAAGAGCAACAGTTATTAACATAACTAGCAAAACACACAGAGTAAAAATAATTACTAATTAGTCGTGTATTTATCTGCAGGCGACTATGCCATTGTATGTGTAATTGTGTAACATGAAAGGGATATTGGTCGTTATCTGCTTTGTGTCTGGGTCATCATCACAATGGGTTTATTTTGTAATAATGAGTCACTGGATGTATATTATTCTGCTAATTATACTGTCGGCTACCAAATATCTAAATGTACGGTAATTAAATATTCATTTGAAAGTTTCTTAAGGTTATTACCTTATACAAAACTACTGGTTTAGTTTCTTGTTTTAACATAAGTCTGCATTAAATATCAATTAAAATGGTCATACTTGTTTATTCTTACATGGTTCATTACAGTTCAAATGAGAAAACATAAGAGTGCAAAAAGTGCACTAGTGTCTAAGTGCCATCTTAAAGGGGTGGTCCATTACGATATCATACTTTAAACTTTAGTTCATGTGTAATGTAGCTGTGTGAGCAAATAACATCTCTGAATGTGATGCGCTCAAAGTTTAATGTAAAGGGAGACATTGGCTTTTACAGAGTTAGCTTAGTAAAACCTACAGCGAACGAAGTTTGGGGACCACAAAAAAAAAAAAATACATCCGGGTTAGTGAGATCACAAACGCTTCAGGTTACACACATTTGCCACGTGCACACACCCTGCGCAGCAAAGGGGCGTGGCCAGAGGTGCTGTAATGTTATAGTAGAGAAAGCTAAAATGCCATCCAAACGCGGCTTTTTCCACAGAGCTTCTTCGGTTTCTGTATTTGCCACAAAGACAGAAGTGCTAACATTTTAATTGTAATTATGTTCTAGAGAATTATAATAAATATAAAGCTTTAGCATTTGATAAAAGAGAACTTCCAGAATCTCTCCCAGTTCAGTGCTGGATTCAGCTAAAATGTTCTCAAAGAAGGAGCAGCTCCAACCACAAAAGACGAAGCTGTGGATTGTGATCCACAACCCGTAAGTATTTTTATTTGTTCAAATTGATCAAGTACATGCACAGTTTCTAGCGTTAAAGGTATGTATAATAAATAAATTATAAATAATGTGATTTTCTACAAATGAAGCATGAGCACACATTGCTTTGCATCTTACAAACACAACCAAGCCTTAAAAATACACTCTGGACAAGCCTGTTAAATGTTTTGTTTAAAATTAGCATTTCATTCTCATTTTCTTATGTTTAGTTACTTCGTTTTAAAGGCCATAAACTATTCTATAATGAATAAATAAAAAAAAAAATAAATAAATAAATAAATAAATAAATAAATAAATAAATAAATAAATAAATAAATAAATAAATAAATAAATAAATAAATATACGAGAAAATAAACTATTATTTGCCATAAATTTTAAAAGTACTTCAGATGACACTTGGAGGCTTTTGCATCTGAACATCTGAACTTTTTTCCTGAAACAATATTTCATATTTAATCTTTACAAAGGAAGTAGTGATCCACACTCATTAAGATATTGAAAGAATATGTTTTTAATTTTTATTTACTTTAATTTTTTATTTCCATTTGATTGACCCCTCGGGCAATTAGGTTATATTAAAGACACAGCAATAGCGTCATCTGGAAATCATCAAATTATTAGGATAAATAAATTATCAAAGAAAAAATGGGAGTTTGTTGTTAAGTTATAAGTGAGTGGATAAAAATAGTTGGTATGTGTGTGTTTTATCATTTAAAATGACAAAAACTTTAATAATTCAGATTTGTTGTCAGTTAACTATACTCTGTTGAAGTGATGTATTCGCCGTTTTGCTTTCTGTTTTATTTTCTTGACAATCTCTGTAGCCTATATATACAGCTCCTGAAACTTTAACATACATGATTGCTTTTGTCACATCATAAAAAGTGAATAGTTGCTAAACTTAAAGTAAACCCTTTTTCTTAAAAACTATTTTACTTAATTTACTTCAAATGAGTAAACCTGTTGTAACTGTAAGTTGACTTTCACTTTATTTACTTAATAATTTTAAAGAAATTTTATTAAAAGAAAAAGTCAACTAATCGCTTTAAAAGCAATGGGTTTACTCACTTTTTTAGGTAAAGTCAACTAATCATTCTTTACAGTCCATGTTAATAAATTTAACTTCTCTTTGTCCATTTGAAAACTTTTGATTTTAGAATTATTCCCTATTGTTGAAGAGCCCCTATTATGCATTATAAAAGGTCATATTTTGGTTTTGGGGGTCTCCAACAACAGGCTGATATGCATACAAGGTCAAAAAACACTTTCAATGTGTTATAATATGCATTTATTTTTACCTAGTTATTGAAATGACTCCTATATGATTTGCATCCCTCCTTTATCTGATGCTTATCTGCAATTATTGGTCCAATGACTAAGTCTGTTGTGATTTGTCAACTGGGTTCAGTACGAGATGGAGAGAAACGACAACCATGATTATGTAGTAGTAGTAGTAGCCAGAGTACAGAGTACATGTGGGAGGCCAATGCAGGAGTGTATTAAAGCAATGCAGTCTTTGCTGATCCTTCAATAGCAAACGGCTGGCAAATGCCACGTTGCAGCGTAGGTTATTGTATCAGTCATCAGAGAAATGATAGAAACAAACACAGCACATGGTGTATTGTGGTACTGTTGTGAAAATAAATCTCTGGTCATTTCTCAGTGATCGTAATCTTTGTGTCATGATCAATCCCATGATCCCCTGTACTCTCCTAGTGTTTGAAGAGAAAGTTGCGTTCACATTTTACAGAATCCGGCACTTCATATTTGGCGATAGGGGTGTCAAAATTAATTGTTTCATCACCGCGATGCAGACACGGACAATTTGGTATAGGTTTGTGACGTCATTTATCTCATTTACGCTATGGCGAGGGAGGCGAGCACGAGTACTTACAACGCTCCAACTGCTTAAAAACGCACAATATCACTGTGTGTGTGTGTTTGCTGGACAGTCTTTCACTGACACTTACAGCAGAAGCCCCTATTTCACTGCAATCGAGAAAATGAAAGTACTCCATTTCTCTCTCTCAGTGTGGCCCGTTTGACCTGCTGGCGTGACTTTTCCTTTCCTCTCGGCTGTTACAGCGATAGTTCTGTATACAGACACGAGCACGTGTCTGCAGAGTTTTCTCCACCACGTCTATCATGGATCAGCTGTGATCGCCGCTGCTGTTTATCAGTGTTTATCATCGGTGAAGAGTGCCAGAGCGTTAGAGCCAATCACAGCCCTTTCTGTTGAGCGCATGACCAATCATAGGGGTGTAAGAACGAACTCACCAGACAAGGCTCAGAAAGCGAGCATGAGCGGGATATTTATATTTGTTTATTTGCTATAAATGCTCATGTTATTCTGTGCATGTACTTGATATTTTTAAGGTACAGTTTATATATCTGACTGTTTGTATTAAAGGACAAAATTGTATTACAAATTGTATATAAATATATTCATATATTTATATATTTTAATACAAGAATTGCTGTGCTGTGAAGTAAAATATAAAACTGTGTATGCATCGTCAATGCACCGTGATGCATCGAGATATCGAATTGAACCGAATCTATGGCATAATAATCGTGACCGAACTGTGAGACCAGTGTAGGTTCACAGCTCTATTTGGCGATGTCTCATACCAACGTCATAACAAACAGGCAAAAGATACAACACAAAATGAATCATTCATTCGACTGCGAGTCGACTCTTTCATCTAAGAATCATTAGTTTGAAACACAATGCACTTTCAGACTTAAACCT
Source organism: Danio kyathit (assembly GCA_903798195.1). NCBI lineage: Eukaryota > Metazoa > Chordata > Actinopteri > Cypriniformes > Danionidae > Danio > Danio kyathit. The sequence goes on along the minus strand of LR812524.1, from coordinate 54,401,378 downwards.
CTGCTGGATGTTTTCATTCACTTAGAGCTGTGATACACTCTGCATGGAAGGTCATATTCAAAATACCCATAATAGGGGCTCTTTAATATTAGTGTTGCTGATATTTATTATTAATAATGAATAGAGCTACAATGTCTGCATAAAGGGAAATTGTACTGCAATCTGAATGTAACATAGGTGAATTTGAAATTACAGATTGGATACAAGTTATAAATACGATACTTTGTTAGGTTGTTCCATTTCATCAAAAAAACTATAGTGAAACATTAAATATCAGTTACATACATGTTACATATCTGTAATGGGGCACGTAATCATGCAAATAACCAATAACACTGTTGAGAACAGTCATAGGATGCAGCGGGTTTTGGGCAGCGGCTGCGATCGGGTACTGTACCAAAGTTTGGGACCCGGGGGTGTTTACAGACTGTATCAAAAAAAAAAAAAAAAAAAAGGTGGAGGTGGGGTGGTGGGGGGCTAACAGGAGTTTTCCGGGAGAAATAACTTCACAGGATGGTTGCAGGAGATTGGTCTGAAATGCGCGACACTCCTGGGAAAAAAGTGTTGGCAGGTATGATTATTATAGATCTATAAAAAAAATATTTTACTTTTTCCTTTCTTTGAATGGCTTAACTTGAAGTGCTGTAAAAAAAAAAAAAAAAAAAAAAAAAAAAAAAAAAAAAACTGCAGGACATTTTTTTTAAGGTACTTTGTGATATGTTGCCATATGGCAACAACATCCAATAGTGGTTTCATAAGTTCCTTCTAATTAATAAATGTTGTTGTTTGAAATTATTTAATTGGGGTTGCAGTATTATAAGCTTTAACACAAAACTTGTAAAGAAACACCTTATACATACTTTCCAACAACTGATATTCCAACGGCTTTCATTTATTCCATTCTTTTTTGCTGAACATTATTGAAAACAAACATAGTATTGTATTATCATGTTTACAACATACAGTAAATATAAATATTTTTCTCCAGAAAATATTATAAGAAATAACTAACAAGTCTAATATATCCAGATGCATCAGAATAATGTAGCTACTAGCTAACAATGTTTATGTATTATACTACTGTACTATGCCTATGTCTTGTATGCCTCTCAGCTAACTTACCTGAACTGTCTCCTCCATCACTGCTCTTATCCCATGTCATACTGTATCTACATCATTCTCATGGTCACTAAAACCCATCTCATCCTCACTTTCATCTGCAGAAAGAGCCAGTTCTGTCCTTTTTTTGTTTCACTTACCATAGAACGTGGTGGCCCTCACTAATACACTGTTCACTGTATTTATATATAATCAAAAGTATTGCCATTAAAATGTGTTTTTTCTATAATGCAAATGCCATTAACATATGACTAATCAGCATTATATTACTAGCATTTATATTGTTATTGTTACAACTTAAAAGATCACAACTGACCTTGCTAGCTAGCTAACCTATTGCAAAATTGCACATTCCACTGTTGCAGTGTTTCCATTTGGCAACACATACATTTGATGGATTTACTGTACAAAAAAATAATTTGATAAAAACTTTGTGTTGTGAATATGTCATCATAACTTACTGGAGGTGATGTCTCAGACTTTTTTTTGTGGATCTTACATGAGTTGATTCTTTATTTTCATTGACGTTTTCATTTGCATTCAGCAAACTACTCACAATAAACGCCAGTCTGTCAGAAATCGCGCCACAGAAAAACACTGCACGTCATTGGCTAAACTAAACTAAACTCCTCCCTTTCCAACAAAAAAATTTTAACGTTGGTCTTAAAGAAACAGTGGCAGGGAAATGAACAAATATCATGTTGGCATATGGCAACACCATGTGGTAGAGGGTTAAAAAATATACAGTTGAAGTTAGAATTATTAGCCCCGCTGAATTATTAGCCCCCCTTGTTTATTTTTTCCCCAATTTCTGTTTAACGGAGAGAAGATTTTTTCAACACATTTGTAATCATAATAGTTTTAATAACTCATTTCTAATAACTGATTTATTTTATCTTTGCCATGATGACAGTAAATAATATTTTGCTAGATGTTTTTCAAGACACTTCTATACAGCTTAAAGTGACATTTAAAGGCTTAACTAGGTTAATTAGTTTAACTAGGCAGGTTAGGGTAATTAGGCGAGTTATTGTATAACGATGGTTTGTTCTGTGGGACTATCGACAAAATATATAGCTTAAAGGGGCTAATAATTTTGACCTTAAAATGTTTTTAAAAAAATAATAAAAACTGCTTTTATTCTAGCCGAAATAAAACAAATAAAACTTTCTCTAGAAGAAAAAATATTATCGGAAATACTGTAAAAATTTCCTTGCTCTGTTAAACATGATTTGGAAAATATATACATATATATAAAAAAAGAAAAACTTCAAAGGGGGGCTAATAATTCTTACTTCAACTGTATATGTTGATCTGATGCCAATGTTGCAAACTTTCATTCTATTCAATGTGCATTTTGTTGAATAATTAAAGAAAATGTTATCTTACCATATGTTGAATAAAATGGTGCATAGTGTTTTCATTGATTTCACTAAATTTCTCCATCTACACCTGCTCTTTCTCTCTAGTGTACAGACTATTGAAACACCAGCTGTGTCAAATGTCAAATTTACGGAGACATAACTTCTATGAAGAATCCCATATTGGCCTCTCGCTATGGCAGTAAGCAGATTAGAAGTGTGAACAGGGATTTAATTTGTTTTACAACCCAGCGGTGACATGGGACATTTGGGTCATAAGCAAAGACTAAGTGAATGGTGCGATGCTAACTGCATCTGGGAATGTTGACCTTGGAAAAGAAACTAAGAAGCATTGGAAAATCCGAGAGCAAATAACGATAAAAAGAAGCAAACAGCAGATGGCTGTCAATCCGCTGTGTATACTTTTATTTCCAAATATGCTGTGGAACTTAAATTGCAGCATTTGTCATAAAACCTTCAAGCTGCCGCATCAGAAGTCCAACTAAAAACACAGCACCACCACCATAAAATGAGCAAACAGAAAAATGTTTGTTCTTTTATTGCTATAGGTTCACTCCAGGGATGGGATGAATATCATAACACTGGTTGAAATAATATTTTGTAATGGTGGACTTTGGACGGGTGCAATTTTCCAATTCTTTTCTGAGACTGAGGAGAATCAGAGGTTTTTGTTTTCATTTTAATTTTATTTTGATAATTTTTATTTATTTATTTATTTATTTATTTGATTGTGATATTTATTTATTTATGTGATTGTGATATTTATTTATTTATATAATTACGATATTTATTGATTTATGTGATTGTGATATTTATTTATTTCTGTGATTGTGATTTATTTATTTATATGATTGTGATATTTATTTATTTATCTATTTCAATTATTGTGATGGCGACGCAGTGGCGCAGTAGGTAGTGCTGTCACCTTACAGCAAGAATGTCGCTGGTTCAAGCCTCAGCTGGGTCAGTTGGCGTTTCTGTGTGGAGTTTGCATGTTCTCCCTGCGTTTGCGTGGGTTTCCTCCGGGTGCTCCGGTTTCCCCCACAGTCCAAAGACATGTGGTAGAGGTGAATTGGGTAGGCTAAATTGTCCGTAGTGTATGAGCGTGAATGAGTATGTATGGAACCATCTCTGGTTTCCCAGAGAGTTTGGTTGCAGCTGGAAGGGCATCCGCTGCGTAAATCATGTGCTGGATAAGTTGGCGGTTCATTCCGCTGTGGCAACCCCGGATTAATAAAGGTACTAAGCCGAAGAGAAAATGAATGAATGAATGATTGTGATATTTATTTATTTATTTATTTATTTATTTATATGGATTAGATATTACTTTTTTTTCTATGATTGTGATATTCATTTACTAATTTATTTATTTATTTCTATGATTGAGATTAATTTATTCCTATGATTGTGATATGTATTTACTAATTTATTCCTATGATTGTGATATTTATTTTTATATTTACTAATTTATTTATTTATTTATTTAAATGATAGGGCAACCCAGTGGCGCAGTAGGTAGTGCTGTTGCCTCACAGCAAGAACGTCGCTGGGTCGCAGGTTCGAACCTCGGCTGGGCTGGGTCAGTTGGCGTTTCTGTGTGGAGTTTGCATGTTCTCCCTGGGTTCGCGTGGGTTTCCTCCGGGTGCTCCGGTTTCCCCCACAGTCCAAAGACATGCAGTACAGGTGAATTGGGTAAGCTAAATTGTCCATAGTGTATGAGTGTGAATGTGTGTGTGGAAGTTCCCAGAGATGGGTTGCGGCTGGAAGGGCATCCGTAAAATCATGCTGGATAAGTTGGCGGTTCATTCCGCTGTGGCGACCCCGCAAGGGACAAAGCCGACAAGAAAATGAATGAATGAATTTAAATGATAGTGATATATATATATTTATTTATTTATTTCTATAATTGTGATTTTCATTCATTCATTCATATTATTGCAATATTTATTTATTTATTTATTCCTATGATTACGATATTTATTTATTTACTTATTTATTTGATTGCGATATTTATTTATTTATTTGATTGTGATATTTATTTATTTAAATGTTTGTGATAAATATTTATTTATTTCTATGATTGTAATATTTATTTATTTATTTAAATGATTGTGATGTTTATTTATTTATTTATTTATATGGATTAGATAATACTTTTTTTCTATGATTGTCATATTCATTTACTAATTTATTTATTTATTTCTATGATTGAGATTAATTTATTCCTATTGTGATATGTATTTACTAATTTATTCCTATGATTGTGATATTTATTTTTATAATTCACTAATTAATTTATTTATTTAAATGATAGTGATATATATTTATTTATTTCTATAATTGTGATATGAATTTAATTATTTATTTCTATGATTGTGATTTTCATTCATTCATTCATATAATTGCAATATTTATTTATTCCTATGATTACGATATTTATTTATTTACTTATTTAATTGTGATATTTATTTATTTATTTAAATGTTGGTGATATTTATTTATTTATTTCTATGATTGTAATATTTATTTATTTAAATGATTGTGATGTTTATTTATTTATGTATTTATTTATGTATTTCTATGATTGTGATATTCATTTATTTAAATGATTGTAATATTTATTTATATATTTGTGATATTCATTTATTTATGTGATTGTGATAAGTATTTATTTATTTATTTATTTATTTATTTATTTATTTATTTGATTGTGATATTTATTTCCATGATTGTGATATTTATTTAATTTATTTATTTAATATATAATACAAGTAACATTGAAATAAACATTGCATTTTGAGTGACTTAAATTAGATTTATTTTGTATCTGTAGGGTCTATAATAATGCAGATATATAGGCAATAAATCTTGTGATTAAACGTCTTTGCATCTGATTATTGATTTGTAAGACACATTTGTTTTGTTGCTGTTCAGTGCTTGAAATGCAAATCATCTCACGTGGAACATGTTGCTTTAAACCCAGAATCTCAATGACGGCAGGAATTTCTTAAACAACTCAATGTTCCCGTTCACTAGAGCTCTAGTTTTGAAAAACAAGCTTAGCGTTATGATGTATGATAGAGGCGGCTGGGTTCTGCTCGTCGCCACATCAGAAACTGTGACGAATGAGCCACGGGCTGGTGATTGGAAAGCAAAGTCGATAGTGCTACCGCTGCCATGGCTTTATCCACATGACCCATCCCTCGGTCAACGCCCATTCATCTTATTCATGCCATGATGAAACTGCTGAAAACATAAAGGATATATTGTGGTTTAGCTCATATGGGCAAACGCTGGCAGTCGGACAGCCCATTTATTCTCTTACTGTCTTCTAGGACCACAATCAACACTCTGAACCCCTAACCCTGAAATAGGAAACCAAAAGCCATTTTCAAGTGAATCTAATGCTATGAGAACTGATGAGTGGAAATTTTGCCGTTATTTCACAGTTAGAAAATAAATGCAATTGGCTCACCACCTTTGATAGAGCTGCAATTTCCTGACTTGGGAATAACCAAACTTCACAGACAAATCGATGAAATTGAAATATGACTTTTTTGTCATTTTCAGGCTCATTAGGCTGTATAAAATCACATTAGAGAGGCAGCAGCTCATGAATGGATCAATGGGATCAGTGTTGGAATTGGTCTCAGGTGTTGCATCATGTTTTAAGAAAACTCTGTTGCACACATTTTATTATTTTTTGATTACATATTTAAAGTTTTTTTTTTATTAAATAACTTATATTATAGATGTCTCAGTCAAATTTCCATAAGTGATTTTGCATGCACAGACAGCATAATAAAAGTGTCTATTTTGTTTACATTTCTTATACAGGTTTCTGGGCTTTTATTGTGTTTTCTTTTTTTTTTCTCAGACAAAACAGCTTATTGTTCTACAGTATCAATGTCTCAATTAAATATCCAAAAATTGTTTTACTTGCATAGACCTATAAAAAGTGTCTGTTTAGTTAAATGTAATACTGTATGTGTAAAATAGCGTTCCACCATTATTTAGTATAGAAATACATTTATGTAAAAAGGAAACGATATATACGTACAGGGCTTTACATTAACACCCGCCAAATCGCCAAATGCGGGCGGATTTTAGCTGTGGCAGGTTAGACAGACACTCTCACTAGCCACTTTGGCTGGTAGAAAATATTTTTTTTAAATTGTAGTTTTCTTAAAAGCAGGGTTCGACAATAAATTAAGATGGCCCAATATTCATGCAAGGGCGATCTTAGAATCGAGAAGCAGCACGTCCGACAAATATAATTGTGTTCGTGCGGGCAAAAGAAAACAGGTGAATACCGAATGAGAGGATAATCACTCGCGCCAACAGCTGATGTGATGCGCGCGACTGTTTAAAACACGTGCGCGCTGCCGTTCCCTTGCTTGAAACAACCATGCCTCGAAACGCAACTGATGTGATCAGTTCTCTTTCAAATAGACTAGAAAAAAAGTTCCGCTCATGCTGCCACAGTCTTGCTGCTTTCAAGAGCTCCAGATTGGTCTTTTTGTAAGCAGCATCGGTTGCTTTCGCTTTAACCATTGTTTGAACAGAATATAGGATATTAACTTGCCATTTATGTGTAGTTAACTGGTGATCTGGGACCTTTAGCCAGAACAGATTACTGTGCATATTTTAGATACATGACAATAACTATTTTTTTAAATGTCAACTGTTTTTTTTTTTTTTATATTTTTAAGAAATTTGTTAAATAAAATGTATAGTATACAGCTATATTTTGCTTGTTTTGGCACATTATTTAAAATTTGTGGCCAAGAAATAATTATTTATTTATTTTTAGTGTGGTTAGAGATAAATTTGGTAAATCCTTTGAGCTCTGAAAAGTCATGTGAAATAAAAACTAATTGTAATACAACACTATGAAACCATAACCCATGTGCTCATGCTCACTGAGCAAGCTCATACACACACAAAAAGTGAAATGAATGAGGAGGCATGTGGACATTGCACAAAATCTAAATCAAGTAATTTTAGCATGTCAAAGTCATATTTATGCATATAAAATATATTTTTCTAGAAAACAAAATTGTGGCTAGTGAAAATGGAGAGCGGCTAGTAACGTTGGAAAACTACTAGCCACACTGGCTGTGATCAAAAAAGTTTGTCAAGCCCTGTAAACGTACTATATTGTATAAAACAACAAATGATCAAACACAATGTTATTTTTTGTAAACAACACTGACCAATGGGTAAAACCTAGTTTGAAGGATAGTAACAAGGTATAAGGATTTAAAATGACAATTAATTGGTATTTTAGTGCTGCTCTGTGATCCATAAACAAGTCTTTTAATGTGTCATAAAAAGAATATTTTTCTTAATATACCTGACAAGATTATTTGGTGGATAAACATTTTTTGCTTAATGACATTTAGTAAAAATAATTAATTATAATTAATTAATAATTAATAAATAAATCTGAGGAATTTTAAAAGAACAAATTCTAACTACTCTTTTTTTGAGCTGGAGGAGTGTATGAATAAATATTATTCTAATTATTAAATAAAATATTTGTTTTCCTTAATCAAAAATATTTTAATGACTGTAAACTGAATTTAAGGAGAGCTATAACGTCTGCTACTATGGCTGTAGCAATAAAAAAAAAAAAAAAATTATATATATATATATATATATATATATATATATATATATATATATATATATATATATATATATATATATATATATATATATATATATATATATATATGTACTTCAGGAATAAATAAAACCATTCTACAATAATTGTGTAAAAACTAGTTGATTCTTTTTTTTTCTTTTTTTTATGTCTGACCTTTATACATTTGTTTTTGTGTATGATTCAGTAATATTTATATTTACTATATTTAATTTGGATGTAATATTTTCAACTAAATCATGGCTTTACATTTATAACTAAATCATCAATAGATTTAAAATGGATTTTGTAGTGATTAGTGAGGCAGATAATACAATTGTATGCATTTAATGATTAAAAAAAATAGAAAAAAAAAAACAAAAAAAAAAACATACACCACCTAAAGTAAAGTAAATGCTGCATTGCACAGTAAGATCTGTTTCAGACCACATTTACACAAATGGAGGAGAACTGCCACTGAGATGAATGGGAACTCTCTAGATATTATAAAGCTCCTTGTTGGTGGCGAGGCTTTTAGAAACCATTTCACCAACACTCAGGAAAGAGTGGTTACACTGTTTGTGCCATTTCTCTAAATTTCTCTGAGATTTTTTTTTCTTTTTTACATAAATATGTATTAATAGTTTGCAGGGATATAACGTCTGGGTTGTTGTTTTAAATTATGGTACAAAAACCTGTTAAAAACTGCCATTGCTTATTTTTTTACAGACTTAATTTTCTATATATAAACAATATATTGTAATAATAGAACTATAATTCATATAATATATATGAATACTAAAATGTCACTCTCTTAAACTACACAGTTGAATTTTCAACAGTAAAAGTCTACAGAGCTTAGATCAAAGTTCCATTGGGCAAACCATGTGTGTAAATAAACAGAAAAAAGTGAATCAAATACAAAAACTACATTTTTTTACAGTATAATGTAGGCAGTTTTATAGAAAATTACTGTTTTCAAATCTACTTAAAGTTGTCATGCACCAACAAGACTAATGATGAACAGATCATTTAGTAGACCTGATGATGAGAAAAGACAACAAAGAGAATTAAATTAAACTGTGTTATTTACAATGTCCACTTGCTCAAGGCCAGCTTATTTAACTCATGTAAAGATGTCTTTGATGCTTAACAAGATTACATGGCTGGGAGTTTGTCAAGCTTTATATTAAGCGTTTATGTAACATTTCATTAGTGCATTATGAAAGATCATCAGCTAATGCAGAGCACATTGATTTACCTGTGAATACAGTGAAGACGTTTCTCAAATAAAGAGCTTTAATGACTGTAAACTGTGAATTTATGAAGAACTATAAAGTCTGTAACTATGGCTGTAGCAACTAAAACAAACAAATAAATAAATGCAGTTTTAAAGAACACAAAATACAACTCAAAATCCAGAGTAATTAGAATGAGTATTTTTTATTGACTGAAACCTGTCAATTTATGCAGAGCTATAAAGTAAAGGAACTTTGTCTTTGTGATTCTCGAGCGCAAGGATTAAACATGCTGAAATCACACTGCGCTTCACACAATGCTACTGCGTCAGCTGCAGCGTTACATTGTGCAGTTCTCCTCTGAAAAAAAAAAAATTGTTATCAACCTACACCATTTACAGCATATTTTAATTGTCTAGATTAGATAATTTTGAAAATTCAATTGCAATCTTGGAGACAAAAGTTTAAATTTCAATTTATTATCAAAATGTTTAATGGAAAGACATGAAGCAGTTCATTAACAAAGGAAAAAAAAACACCTCAATTAAGCACAAACAACGCTTAAAACAATAATATTAAGATATTTAGACTATTATATATATATATATATATATATATATATATTATATATATATATATATATATATATATATATATATATATATATATATATATATATATATATATATATATATATATATATATATATATATATATATATATATATATATATATATATATACATACATATATATTATAGGTGGGCATAGATTAATTTTTTTAATCTAGATTAATTTCAAAATTAATCTAGATTAATCTAGATTAAAATGGCTCATTTGAATTCTGCCGAAGGCATTCAGATTATGTGTGCTACCCAAATAATAAGTCTTTGAGAATGGGTTTCTCAAGCCAGGTGACGCATTAGACCAGGGGCTCATCTCCTGTTTCCAAAATGCATCACAAACTGCTTGAGAAACTGTTCTACTATGATAATTGGTGATGAAAATAAATGATGTTCAATAAGATGTACTTGTGTTTACTAACGGTTTATTCAGTTAAACATGAATGTTTAACTGTAGGCCTACATAAGCTCCAAACAGTGATTTCATACTTGCTTTTGATGTACGTACATACAGAAAATGCTGCTTCGCAAAGGCAAGTTCACACAGAGCCCTGACGGTGTCAAACATTGAGTATGTTTACATGGGCAACAATACTTTAATACGATTTTAATATGATTAAAACAATACTCTGATTAAGAGTCTACCATGTAAACAGCGGTTTTTGATTACTTAATGCGGCTAAAGCCATAACTGAACTAAACAGAAATGGAATTGAGACGTGGAGTATGCAGATATTAGTGGCAATACTGACAAACTATTACCGTCATGTAGGACTTTTCGCCATATTTTCTGACAAGATCCACACAGGCGGCTGTCAGTAAAGGACAGCACAGACACACGCACACACACACGCACGCACGCACGCACGCACGCACGCACGCACGCACGCACGCACACACCGCAAAATGCGGAAGTTTGTTTTCTTCTCATTTGGCGTGCGTTAATTAATTCCATAACACTCTCACCTGTCCTTACTCATTTATTTGCGTCTAATACCCCAGTTTGTCACGAAGGCATGAATTAAATGTTCGTGAGTTAAAGTGAAACTGCTCAACTGCAGTTAGAGTCAGGCATCCTGCTGATTTGATTCAGAAGGGCACTTCTTACCCAGACGGCTCACCGGTCAGGTATACATCCGCGCTAAACTATCAAGGTGAAAGTCATCATAGCTTGCGTAGAGAAAAGACCCAGCTCTCACCCAGCTTTGAGAATAGATTAACGGCGCTATTTTTTTTATCGCGCGATAAGAGTCTCGCGTTAACGCAGCATGTTAACGCCGAAACTTAGACATTTAGACTGACATATAACTTATATTTTCCAGCTTTGGGTTTAAGGTGCAGTATGTAAGTTTGACACCTAGTGGTTGAACTAGGTATTGTACCCCTGGTTCAAAACACACTCAAGAGCAGGTTGCCAGGTTGACGACATGAACAAAGGCTAATTTAAATCATGTTCTAAATAAAAGCAACGCTAGAAGTAAATAAAATCATGTGATGGAATGAATATTTTCCATATTAAAAGGAGTTTTTGTTCTAACCAACACCTGACATTTATATTTTAGAAACGACTTCTATTTCTTGCAGCTGAACAAAATAAAACTGACAATGAGCACCTCAGGTACACCTCGTGTGCTTTATTCAGTGTTAAATGCTAATAATGCGAGTCATTTCACATGACGTGTATTGCCATACTACTGAAAGCAACAGCAGATAGTTCATCTCAGATCTTGAAAATAAAATAAACTGTGTGAAATTGAACTTTAGAACTGTGACTGCAAGCCAACACATATCATTGGTTCAGCATCTACATTTAATAATGTTAAAGAGGTTTAATATGTATTAATTAGATTGTAAACCTTACCATTTCGTTGGAGTGCAGTGAGTGCACTATTCTGTGCTTCTGAATGGCTGTATTTAAAGTTCTGTCATGTTTCGTCTGGTGCAAACAGCCCAATTGCTGCAAATGTTCTCGCATAATGTGTTGTTAGAACACCGCGGTCACAATGAAACCTGGGGGCTGTTCCATAAACCAAGCTTAACAAAATAAGCCTTGCTTTTTTCTCTAAGTCAGGTTTATTAAAGGCGCATTCGGTTTCATAAATCAAATTTACAATAGTTCAAACTCAGTTACCCTGGCAACATATGCTGGGAAACTAGCCTGGTCTGAGGCAGGTTAACTCTCAGGTTAAGTCTTAAGTTCAAGCTTAATCAAGGTAATGTAAACATTTACCCGCCGTAATGCCATTTTAATTCACTTAACCTCTTAATAATGATTAAAACTTTATAGTCACTTAATAGTAAATATATACACCAAACACGAATAGAATGATAATAAAAATATATAAGTTATTGCATATACAAACTACAAGTCAACTAAATTTGATATTTTTTTATGTTTGTTGATTTTTTTTTTCTGTTTATTAATTTTATTTAATATTTTCCCTCAACATTAATTTGGTTGTACAAATTTTTGAACTGTGATCTGAGTTTATTTTTTGTTAGATTCGTTACAAATTTTGTCCATATTCCTATGGGCTGCAGGAAACACAAGTGTCAAAGGGAAAGCAGCAATTTGCAGCGGTTTCAGGAGCAAATTAAAAATCCCGCTGCTTGTGCGTGCACGGCTCTTTGTAGCCATTGTTTTATACTTAATGTGCTGACATTAAGCACATTTTGTATGTTACAGTGAGTCTGCAATGCATTAAAACTTTTCTTTGCAAGCAGCAATTGGCAGTAAGCGTGTATTCTCTCTCTTTCTCTCTCTCTCTCTCTCTCAATTCAATTCAATAATTGCTTTATTGGCATGACAAATGTAATGCCAAAGCAGTTCTACAGTTTACATAAAAAGTAATAATAACAAAACAGTAAACACAGTAAATAGTAGTAGTAGTAAAAAAAAAAAAAAAAAAAAAAAAAAAAAGATATATATATATATATATATATATATATATATATATATATATATATATATAATGATTAAATAAAATAACAATACATCATATTATTCAATACATCACATTATTATTCAATATTTCACATTATTATTATTCAACATATTCTATTATTATTTGACATATCATATTATTCATACAAATCAATACAAAATTAATAATAGATCAGAATAAACTGTCCATTTAACAACCAACATTTTAGGAACAACATTTTAAAAACAATAATAATCAGTATATTTACAATGATTTATTTATAATAATCTAGGTGTGTGTGTGTGTGTGTGTGCGCAAGCGCATCACTGATGTTTTTATTGGTCTGCTCTCTCTTTTTGTGACAGGCATTAATGTATTGCGCGGCTAGAAGGACACAGTCAGTTTTTTCCCCTAGTAAATATTGAAGCTGGGTAGAATGTTTCTTGGATGTGCTGATAGTTTGTGCAGCGGGTGAGGAAGTGTTCCTCCGTCTCCACCTCTGTCTGGGCACAGTGTGGGCAGATGCGGCTCTCTCTAGGTTGCCAGTTCTGTCTCTGTCTCTCTCTCTCTCTCTCTCTCTCTCTCTCTCTCTCTCTCTCACAAGAACCATTTCAATGTATTGTGACAAATATTTAATTGAACGTTAATAGGCCTAAATAATGGCTTATTTTTTAAAATGTACAATTTCCTGTCAGCCTTCTCTCTTGCTTTGTTACAAGCCGTACTGTAGTTTTTAATTATTATGTTTAAATTATTATATGTTTGAACGCAAAAACCAACGCTACTCAATCGCTGTGAACAGCTGTCTCATTTCAGAGCTCTTTCAGTTCTCGTAGTCCATGGTAGCACACAACATAATGATGCATCTATGCTTGACCTTTTAAGGTTTTACGACAGTAACATGCACGAGCAGTTATCTAGATTATTTAAACTGAACTCAGATTAGTTAGATTAAATTATCTTCAACTTGCTATTATGGAACCAATTTAAGCGAGGACGTTTATTTCAGCTCACTGAAGTCAGGTTTTCGACTTTAATCCCCGCTTTTCTAAAGAACTTTTATGAAACAGCCCCCTGCTCACCTAATATTTACATTTGTAATATTTATATTATTTGCTAAATTAATAAAAACTCTGAATCTGTTTCTCATTTCGGAGGCCGTTACGGTCCACTGGAGGTCACATTTTCAGTTGCGGATGCATGTTTTGAAAGCCTTCATGACTGAATGAATCACACAAAGGCAACCCGGTGTGCTGAAATATAATTGGCTAAACTGGCATTGGGCGAGTTAAATCATCAAATCAAAAGACGACAGACAGAATATCTGACTTAAGCATTGTTTATCAGATAAACAAGAATGTTCACTTAGCATGTTTATTAAATATCTGCAAACACATCATTGTATTTTTATGCTTTAGAGTCAAAAATGTACATGCAGCACCTTTAAATATTTGTATGTTGGCACTTTAAAGTGTGCACTCTCTATTCCTGTTGGTTATGTGTTGTTTTACGTAGTTTATTTTCATTTTTATTATTATTTGTATAGCACTTTGGTACACACCAGCTCATAATAGTAATAAACTGACTTGACTTAAAAGATTATTAAAAAGATTACATGATTGGGACCTAATATTAAAGAGGCAGGAGATGATCTAAAGTAGGTTTTCAAGTGCAAAAACAATATTTTATGAAAAAATATTTTTCTGCTTTATGAAATATAGCAGAAGGTCAAAGACACTCCCGCGTAGTGGAGTGTGTTTTCTAAAATTATTATAATATATGAAGAAAAGCATTCCCGTCATCCATCATAACTGGCCACATAACACTAATTATCTCTAAGGTGTGCTTCAGTTGACGAGTGATCAAGAATGTTTTCATCCAAGGAATTACTATTGTTCCCTTAAATGATGGTGTCATTTATCATGGCTTTCACACCCAATCATTCAGCCCGGAGCTATTTTTACATTCTCATTCATTTCATTATTGTCCCAGGACTAGAAAACAGCATTCTAACACACAAAATAAAATAAAACTCGCAGTGTAATTCCTGCACAAACATTTGCGGAAGGGCTTACATCAGAAAAGAAGCAGTCGGATGTGCTCGACAACTATCAGCTCAGTAAATTATTTTCACAGGAGATTCTCTCGAGTTTATTATCTCTGATATGGATGCGGGATCACACGGTGAATGAAAGCTGACAGCTCTGAGGTGGAGACAGAGGTCTTGCTCAATCTCTAAATGTTTGCGTTTTTGTGTAAACACCTGTAGGCCAAAGTCTGTGACAGGTATTGTTAAAAGGGAGACGTGACCTAGTTAATGCAGATTCTTTAAAGCAATATGACAATTCTCATATAAGGCTCACTGACACTTTATGACACTCCAAACCTGTATGAATTTCTCCTGGAGAAGAGAAAATTGAGCTTTTGAAGACTCACACACACACACACACACACACACACACACACACACACACACACACACACACACACACACACACACACACACACACACACACACACACACACACACACACACACACACACACACACACACACACACAAAATGTACAGGGTATATGCAAAAAAAACTAAAGGTCATTTCAATACCTTTTAAAGACTTTTTAAAGAGCTTCTCAGAATATTTTAAGAGCTCATCGCCACTTCAAGTTCTAATCAGTATTAAACCTTTAACCTAATAAACAGTTGTTAATAAACAGTTGGACAAACAAATCAATGGAGCACAACCCTGCAACAGAACTCAGTTAAGCTTGGAAGAATCAAAGCTCGAAAGAATAAATTATGCGGTTGTTTTCAGCGACAGGCTTCAGCCACTGTTTACTCCACTGTTTCTCCAACCAGGAGTACGCAAACTTACATTTTCCCATTTTGCTGTTCGTTTCGCTACATGTGGAGAGAGTCACGTCACCTTCCAATGTTTGTCACAAATTATGTGACATCACCCAGATGGACGAGCTTGGCCGGACGTGCCCCGGCCAGAATGAATCATGTGGATTGAGCACGCCATTGTTAATATTAGGAGAAAAATAAATATAATCAAACACTTTGGACAATATTTGAACTAAATTTAAGACCTCGTAAACATGATTTAGACTTTTTAATACCTTTTAAGGACCTTAATTTTCTCAATTGATTTATTAACTTTTTTTTTTCTTTTTTTTTTTCTTTTTTTTTTTTATTTAGTCGAGGTGATCAATAGCACTACTGCTATACAAAGAGCCTGTTAAACTTTCAAAGTTTTTGATCTTAATTATTTGTTAAGGATAAAAAAAAAAAAAAAAAAAAATTAAATTTTTAGTAATTTACACGGCATTTCCATGGTTCTTATTGGTTTAATTGAATCCAATTGCTTGCATTGTTTATTTGAATCAAATCTTGCTTTTTTGTATGTATCATTTTATAATTTAGTTTATTTTAATTTAATATTGTTGATTTGTTTTTATATTTAGTGATTTGTGAATATTAACTTAATAAAATGTAAATTTATGTTTTTATTAATTACATTAATGATGATACTGAAGATTATCGATATACTTTTGTTGTTAATTATACACTATATATACAGTTGAAGTCAGAATTATTAGTCCCCTTTGAATTATTTTTTCTTTTTTTTATATTTCCCAAATGATGTTTAACAGAGCAAGGACATTTTCCAGTATGTCTGATAATATTTTCTCTTCTTAAGAAAGTCTTATTTGTTTTATTTCGGCTAGAATAAAAGCAGTTTTTAAATTTTTAAAAGCCATTTTAGGGACAAAATTATTAGCCCCTTTAAGCTAATTTTTTTTTTAATAGCCTACAGAACAAACCATCGTTAAACAATAACTTGCCTAATTACCCTAACCTGCCTAGTTAACCAAATTAACCTAGTTAAGCCTTTAAATGTCACTTCAAGCTGTATAGAAGTGTCTTGAAAAATATCCAGTAAAATTTTATTAACTGTCATCAGGGCAAAGACAAAATAAATCAGTTATTAGAAATGAGTTATTAAAACTATTATGATTAGAAATGTGTTGTGAAAAAATCTTCTCTGTGTTAAACAGAAATTGGGGAAAAAAATTACTTCAACTGTGTGTGTGTGTATATTATCTATATATATATATTTATATAATTTAGATTTTTTTTTGTTTTGTTTCTAGTGCAAATATTTTTTCTAAAAATCCTTAAAATCAAGAATTCTCTTCTTAAATATACTGTAGTCTTGTTTTAATAAATAATGTAAAAAAAAAACTGCATTTTTCCTTTAGAGCAAGCAAAATAATCTGCCAATGGGGTAAGAAAAATAATCATACGTCAAAAGGAAAAACTCACTTCTCATGGAAAAACTACAGCAGAACAAATCATTATAAATCAGGTAAGTGACATTCTGAGTCGATCTCTCTCTTTTGTATTTTGGATTGCTGTTTTTATACCACAGAAACTGGTAGTGTTTGCTTTGCTCTGGCTTTTTCGGGGTTAATATTGTGATATTCTGATTGCAACTGAGAAACACTGGGAAATCTCTGTAGATTGATGGAATGCCATACCGTTCAGCCTTATAAACTTAAAATGTCAGCAAAATCCCCTGTTTTGTCATCACTTTAGACATTAAGCTATATAGAGAACCATTCAAGTACTAGCTGGTATTTGTGACGTTGGTGAAGTAGCGACAGTCTCTGCTGTTCTGACATCAGCTGCAGATGTGAATGAACATCGGAAGTAGTTCCTTGTACAAAAGGGTTTTTGAGACTCTCCGAGTTTGATTGTCTTTTTTTCTACACACAATTATGCCGTGGAACTGTGTATAAGCGCAATATCACACTCGTAGCATTGCGATGTGGCTGTATATCGGCACTGGTGGGGGCTCGCCTCCCACCCACACTTCCATCCAAACATTTCCACAGACCTCCTAGCAGTTTTTTTTTTTTCTGGTGAGGTCAGATAGGTCACCTTCAGCACGCAGTAAGGTAATAAAATAAAAATAGCAGAATTGTGGAAAGGTGCATACAGCATTTTTGGTTTTCATTCAAGTGTTGATCAGTTTGTCTGCTTGATAATCCCATTTTTCACTGCAGTAATATTTTGAATAATTGAAGGGAGATAAACTGGAGAATTGTTTCTGCTTAGTTCAAACAGATGTGACCAAAGGTTTTCTTTGAGGACATAATTTGAATGTGGAATAGTCTGAATATTGCAATATATTACAATGACGATACTATTGTATCATCCAGACTGGTGATTCCCAATCCTAAAAAAATGATATTACAATTTTTAAAGATTTTACAGTTTACGAAAACCTGTTCAGATTCTGTAAGCCAAGTAAATTGACATCAGCATCCCACGGCTCAATTTTAAAAGGTCCAACGTACTTGTCTAAGAGACAAAATATGCAATATTAATAATATTACAGATAAGTGCCACTTCTCTCAGATATTACACTAGAGCCCTGAAGTCCACATGACTCATTCATTACATCCAATGTCCTTCTGTTGGAAACACAGGGAGTCATTAAAAGAGAATTTGAATGTCAGCGCTGCAACCATTCTCTGTGTATTTATGAGAGAAGTAAGTTTTTTTTAATATGTAAACCAACTTGTATGTATTACACTTTAATGAATGAGCTGCTGCAGCACAGAAAAATGGACTGAATGATTCATTTAATGATCTGACAGTAAAATTAGAATATTTATGGTGTTTTGTTTATATTTTATTTTTAAGAGGTCTAGTCTAGTCTAAAAATGTATATAACTACTGCAGTGCATGAACTTAAAATTGTGAGATGGAAATCATTTAATAATGTTTCAAATTGTCCTCTTGGTGCAAGATCACACAATTTGAGGCAATTCTATGCATTCTGTCCCAATAAAGTCAATGTCAAACTAGTGAACCTCAAGGGCAGGCTCCCGTTTCAAGCTATAGTGAATAAATGTTTGTAGAAATCTCCTGATTCTTAGCACAAAACCTGCAGGATTATGTGCAAAACCCACAATACATCACCCAAATCCACTACAAGAGAACTGCATCCTGCAATACAAGACTTTTTGCTTGTGTTTCAGGACAGCTGACAGAACTAGAAATGCACTGATATGAAAATATTGACTGTTTGGACAACAATGAACAACTATTTTTTTTTTTTTTAATCTGGCAGAAAAGAAAACTGTGGTCTTAGAAAATCTCTGTTACAAGGGCTATCTAGCCCTTGCCCTTAGTCCTACGCCTTCAAGCTAAAGAGAATTGGGACACCCCTACCCCTTCAGGTAAACACGCAAAACAGAGTAGGGGTAAGGGGAAGGGCTAAGGTGTAGAATTGGGATTGGGCCTTAAAGAGGCGTGGCTTTGGATGGCAGGGGAGGGACGTCAGTTTCTAAGCTAGTATGCTATAGCATTCTGGCAGATTACCTACTTTTAAATAGTTAAACAGTTGACAAAAAAAATGTATGCCTGTTGGATGGGATCTGTATATTCAGCCCTAAAAAGCAAAGAAATCACTAACTGCTTAACTCTTGACTGAATGTAGCTCATGAATTATTCTCTCTAATCTCAACAGAATAGACTATCCATTGTTATTTTACATTTGCATTTTACATCAATTTTCTTGTAGTATGTCTCTATATGGGAATATTATTAGAACTGCCTTGAATATGTGCAAAAATGCAGACTCTCATAACAGTATACAACTTTTTGTAATAAAATACATAACTTGCATAGATTTGGGTGCTCCTAAATTTTCTATGGATTATTATTATTATTTTAGCTGGGGCACTGGTGCTACCAAATCAAAACCTAATTTTGAGCTCTGCTTTAAACTAATTTACATCGAACTGTACGATGTATTCCAATTCCAAGATAAGTTCAGTCGTGGGTTTGAGATCAAGACTTGAACTATTTCTGTGCAGGCCTTTCATTGCTCCATGGCGAGATAAAGGTCATTTGCTGCACTAATCCTCGCATTGTCTGGGATTAGTTCTTTATCCTGTGTAAAATTGCTTTCTCTGTGGTAAAGAGGAGCTCACCGGATCCTGACAAGAGAGCCTGCCCTTGAGCTTTACAAGTTTGGCCTTGACTTTAATCTGGCTAGTTAAAAGATCAAGAAGGAAATCACAGCCTTGCCTGAAACTGTGTGATCTGGCAAAGAAGAAGAGCATTTCAAATATTATTAAATGATTGCCGTCACATCATTTTAAGTATATGAATCAAAGCATCAAAGGAATGGTTACAATACTGCACAAATGAAATCACTTCATCATTTATGGAAAGTCAGCTTCTGCCACTGAATAAAGGAAAAAAGTGACTGCCTGATAATACACAATTTGTTCCTTGGAAATACATGCTTATATCCTACAATTCTGACTTTGTGTCTTTTGTGTGTGACTCTGGATTACAAAATCTTATGTTGCATGGGTATATTTTTAGCAAAATCCTTAGCCAAAAATCATTATATTTGATAAAAACATGAAAAAAAGTCTACATTAAATGTTTTTGATTGGTAATATGTATTGCTGAGAACTAATTTCGCATAACTTTATAGGCGATTTTTAAAAATGTCCTCAGTTGTATCTCAGTCAAATATTATATCCAGATTAACACACTGGACCCACATCAGTTTGCCTACCGTGGCAACAGGAGCACAGAAGATGCAGTCTCCATAGCACTGCACTCTGTACTCACACACCTGGACAATAAAAACACTTATGCACGAATGCTGTTTGTTGACTTCAGCTCAGCATTCAACACTGTCATACCCTCTAAGTTAATGATCAAACTTAGAGACCTGGATAGACACGTCTCCCTGCAACTGGGTTATAGACTTTCTGACTAACAGACCTCAGAATGTTAGATCAGACCACATCTGCTCCACCACCGTCACACTCAACACTGGTGTACCACAGGGCTGTGTGCTGAGCCCCTTCCTCTACTCCCTTTTTACCATCGACTGTAGGCCTGTGAACAGATCCAACACCATCATCAAATTTGCAGATGACACCACAGTGATTGTAGGCAGTCTCATCATTGTTGCTGATTAGACCAGAGAGGAGATACAGCATCTGGCCACTTGGTGCACCAACAATAATCTGCTCCTTAACATCGACAAGACCAAGGAGCTCATTGTGGACTTCAGGAAGGGACGAACAGGCTCACATGATCCCATTCACATCAATGGGATGGCCGTTGAGCCTGTCTCATCCTTCAAGTTCCTGGGGACCCACATCTCAAAGGACCTTTCCTGGACCACCAACACCTCCAGCCTGGTCAAGAAGGCTCACCAGCGCTTATTTTTCTTAAGGCAACTTAAGAAGAACCAGCTGTCATCAGCCGTCTTGGTGAACTTCTACCGCTGCACAATAGAAAGCATCCTGACGAACTGTGTCACAGTCTGGTATGGAAGCTGCTCGGTTGCGGAGCGTAAGGCACTGCAGCGGGTGGTGAAAACTGCCCAACGCATCACAGGGACCACACTGCCAGCCATAGAGGACATCCAGAAGAAACACTGTCTACACCGAGCACGCAGTATTCTTAAGGATTCCTCTCACCCTGCTCACAGACTGTTTTCTCTCCTGCCTTCTGGCAGGCGCTTCAGGCTCCCCCGGACAAAAACCAGTAGACTAAGGAACAGCTTTTTCCCCAGAGCTGTCTCCCTTTTGAACTCTGCCCCCCACTGACTCTTTGCCCCCTAATACACCCCCCACTCTCCTCATAACTTACACTCCTCATAATCATTGCACTATTTAAAAATTGCACATATTCATTGCACTGATTCATTCATTTGAACTGTACATACCCACTGCACATTTGTAATTATGTACATACCAACTGTACATATACATTTGTAATTGTTTATCTATCTGCAAACTTCTAATTATTAATAGCAACCTGTACATATATCCATCTATTGTAAATCTCTGTTCATAGCTAATACAACCTGTATATAATGTTCATAGTACATCCATCTGTAAATATCACCATAGTTTTTCTATAACTGCACTTTATAACTTTTACCTGCATCCTGCACTTGCTGCTATTGCACTCCTGGTTAGACCTAAACTGCATTTCGTTTCCTTGTACTTGTACATGTGTAATGACAATAAAGTTGAATCTAATCTAATATTGTCCTGCCATACATGCATAAAAATAAATAAATAAAATACAAACACACACACATATATTTTTATATGGTACATACACGCACCAAAAGTGCATACACTTGATCACAATTATAACTTTATAACTAGCAATTACATTTTATATAGTAAAATTGTGAGATGTAAATTTTTAGTTTTGGATTTTTTCCCCTGATATCTCAAAATTGATTGAGTTTGTTTTACCATTGTGAAAATAAATAAATAAATAAATAAATAAATAAATAAATAGAATCAGAACCAAGTCAATAAATTGTCACCTTAGAATTGTAAGGTTCTATCTGACATTGTCAAAATTGAGTTATAGACACATTTCTATTAAATGACAACTTATTTACATTATGGGATGTTTTTTATAAGTTGTTTACATCAAGACTTTTTATTTAAAAAAACAAATGTTACACATATACTGTTCACTACATGGAATGCAAAAACTTTGAAGCTTAATATCTCAAGATCATTGCAGATAGAACCTTATAATTCCAAGGTGACGAAATGTCAATAAAAAGCATTATTTTATTATGTTATGTTATATGTAGGGCCAGACGGAATCTGCGGACGTTATTTGCAATTTCTGCGGGGAATTTTGGTAAAAATCTGCGGATTTCTGCAGAATTATTTTAGGAGTCTCATAACTAAAACCTTAAAATGTGAAATAAAAAATAATATCTTTTTAACTTTTATTTAATGTTTAAAATGCAAATCCAATTCATTCATTCATTTTCTTGTCAGCTTTGTCCCTTGCGGGGTCGCCACAGCGGAATGAACCGCCAACTTATCCAGCACGATTTTACGCAGCGGATGCCCTTCCAGCCGCAACCCATCTCTGGGAACTTCCACACACACATTCACACTCATACACTATGGACAATTTAGCTTACCCAATTCACCTGTACTGCATGTCTTTGGACTGTGGGGGAAACCGGAGCACCCGGAGGAAACCCACGCGAACCCAGGGAGAACATGCAAACTCCACACAGAAACGCCAACTGACCCAGCCCAGCCGAGGTTCGAACCTGCGACCCAGCGACGTTCTTGCTGTGAGGCAACAGCACTACCTACTGCGCCACTGGGTTGCCGCAAATCCAATTAGATTAACAGTAAATAGTTAACTGTAAGTAAATAAACAGAATTAATGATGGGCTAAAAATCTGCGGAAATCTGCTGAAAATCTGCGAAAAATCTGCGGAATTCTGCGCGCGCAGATTCCGTGTGGCCCTATATGTTATATATGTTATGTTGTATGTTATGCTGTGTTTTTATGTTATGTTATATGTTCTATTTTATGTTATGTAATATGTTATACGTTGTCATGTTATATGTTTTATGTTATACGTTATGTTACATGTTATATGTTATATGTAGGCCCACATGGAATCTGTGCTCGCAGAATTCCACAGATTTCCATAGATTTTTAGCCCATCATTGATGTTTATTTACTTGAGTAAATGTGTGTACATTTATTTTTTTTGTTTTTAAATTAATTTCAGTATAATTATTGACTAATATGAAAATATTCATGATTTATTTACAATACAGTTTGTAAAGTAACATTTTCTGTCTTTTAGTAGATATATTATATAAGAGACTTGTTTACCAAATAAAGTGGATCTAACTGGATTTGCATTGTAAACATTAAATAAAAGTTAAGATATAATTTTTTTATTTCACATATTAAGGTTTTAGTTATGATACTCCCAAAAACATTCCACAGAAATCCGCAGATTTTTGACAAACTTCCCCGCTGAAACAGCAAAAAACGCCCGAAGATTCTGTCTGGCCCTAGTTATAGGTCATGTTATGTTACAATACGTTGCGTTATGTTATACACAGCCGTATAACCCTGCAGCACAAGACCGGTTACTCACTGAAGCCAAGCAGGGCTGAGCCTTGTCAGTACCTGGATGGGAGACCACATAGGAAAACTAGGCTACTGTTAAAAGTGGTGTTAGTGAGGCCAGCAGGGGGCGCTCAACCTACGGTCTGTGAGAGTCCTAATGCTCCAGTAAAATGAAGGGGACACTATAATATCAGTGAGCGCCGTCTTTCAGATGAGATGTTAAACTAAGGTCCTGACTCTCTGAGGTCATTAAAAATCCCATGGCACTTCTCGTAAAGGATAGGGGTGTAACCTTGATGTCCTGGCATTACCCATCAAAGCGTCCCGATCCACAGAATTGGCTTTATCATTGTCTCTCCACTTCACCTATAGCTGGTGTGATGAGCACACTGGCGCCGCTGTCCTGTGGCAATCGTCGCATCATCCAAGTGGATGCTACACACTGGTAGTGATGTGGAAAGACCCCACTCATGATTGTGAAGTGCTTTGGGTATATGGCTATACACGATAAATGCACTATATAAATACACATTATTATATTATATTATATTAATTATATTATATTATATTATATTATATTTAGGTACCGGTACTTATTTGGTTATTTTAGTGTATATTTTGCGTCTCATGTGCTTACTCCTATTCCGGTCTCTGATTGGCCAATTCACTTGTTCTTGCTGGTTACCGCTCTACAACTCTGCTCATGTCTCAGCCAATCCCTGCATGCCCCCTGCCCTTTAAAAGGTCTTCAGTCTGGTAGTTCAGGAGCAGACTTTCTGACTCATTGTTTGATTCTTTGGTCTTTGTATTTTGGCTCGTTTGTTTGGTTAGCTTTTGTGCTTTGTTAGTGTTTGATAATTTGTTATCCCCCATTTATTAGTATTGTTTGTCTTTTTTTGATTTACACTTTGTTATTGTTGTTCAAGTTTGTTACTGTCTGTTCGTACATTTGTGTTTTCATATCTTCCCTATCCTCATGTTTCCCTGTGAGTTTAGAAAGACTGGTAGGTAAGTACATCACGTGACATGTCAGCACTTAGATTCCATTTGTCTAAATACATCAGGTAAGAGGGTATGTGCCAACACATGTATTTTTGGTTCAATTGTTAGTCAGTGTAGATTAGATAAGACGTCATTGATGTTGAAGATTTATTTTATATATATTTTGTTTATTAGAGGAGATTTGTTGTGAACATTAGTAAGACTATTTGGTTTTGTTTGGTTCTTTTCTTTAGCCCCACCCATAGCCAGTCTTTGTAACATTCCGTTGTTTGTCTTCAACATTGTCTATATTATAATCATCTCCCTTACTGATTCACCTTCACTTTGTGTAAATAAATCACCATCATTTTGTTCACTAATTCTTGTTGTCCATCTTTACTTTGTAACACAATTTCTTTTGAGTTCAGCCAAAAACCAATTCCTCAGTTAAACGTGCAATCCCACTCCCCTAGACAAAAAGGGGTTGTAACATTATATTATACATTTAGTTGAAACAAGCCTCCTTACCCTCCTATCTTTCCAAGCCTGACTGATTGTGATCGTTTTATTTTTCTGTAAAATATCAATTTTAAACAGGGCACTATATTAGCTATATTTTAAAGATCGTATGAAGACCTTTCAAAATTGGTTTGAAGGAGTTTATCCAAAATGTGTGCCACTTCAATCTAAAAAAATACACAAAATATACTCTCAATTCATCAAACCATCTAATTTGTAAAGAGTAGACCAAATGTACGTTTTCATCAAGGTCTGGAGTTTCAAGGCTTAAAAAAAAAATAATAAAAGCCAACATTAATCGCTAACAAACACACCAAAACAAAATCTGCACTGAAGATTGATATAAAGAGGATCTAATAAACAAGGTCAGTCTTTCCTCAGATTTGCTCCCTTACATGTTCTTTCTTTTAAGTGGCATCGAAAGACTAAACCAAAAAGGTAAGTATTCATGTTTTCCATTCAGCAAAGCCCTTATTATAATAAATCATGTACCAGGTGAACAAGGCAGGATAAATCTTTGACATTTCAGAGAGGTTTCGAAAAGCACAAACTTTGAAGGACTTTCGTTCTTGAGGGATTCCTTAATGAATACCTTTTGATGCCACAACTGTCCTCAAAAGAAAATGACTATATCCTTGGGTTAAGGAAAACTTATGGCAATCGTATAGAGCCAGGTGTTGTAGACCTAATTAAGATATACTTGTTTTGGAACTATTTTATTCTATGTGACTTATAATAGCTAATCCTTTGACCTTGCAGAAATGCTGTCACACAAGAATGAGTTATAAATGATAGGATATACTGTAGCAGCAGACGTACTCATGCCAGAAAGTTGGAAAGGGGCATAATAGGGTTGTTTTAATGCATTTAATTTCCTGAATGACTCATTTATTTAAAGTAACATTTGTATTGAAAAAGATAGTAAACAATAAATAAGTAACGTAATGTATTTTTAAATTAAAATTCTGTTTAATGTCAGCAACCAAGGCTATTTTCATGGCAAGATCATTTCAATAATAAATATACAATTAAAAAAAAAATACATGAATTAAGATTTTTAGTGTTGATACATGATAATTCGAATTAATAAATAAAATAAAGAATTATGTTTAAAACCTTTATGACTTTCTTTTTGTCAAACTAAATCAGATATTTAGAATGTACACTGCAAACATGCTTTTCTTAGATTTTTTTTTTTTTTTCATTTTTTCTTGTTTTAAGGAAAAACTCGTTTCATTTTAGTAAACTGTTTCGTAAAATAAGACAATTTTTTGCTTGGTTTGAAAATGCTTCTTGATTTAAGAATTTCTAGATATTTGGACTGAATAAGACAAAATCTACGTAAAGCATTTGTTTTTTGCAGTGTAGAAATTAAAAATCTGGAAACTGGTAGATATTGACACCCATAGTAGCAGGGGTAGCAGCGAATTATACTTACTTCGTTACATTTACTTGAGTAAAAGTACACATTTTTAAATGTACTTAACCAACAATTTACTCAAGTAAATTATTAGAGAAAAATCATTACTCTTACTTCGCTACATTTGGCAGCGTTTCTCCGTTACGGTCAAATGATAGTAAAGATGATTTTATGACTTGTTTACAAATTTCGCGAGACGCGAGATTACTATAGTAGAGACGCGATCTCCTCCATTCGGTTAGAGCGCGCGCGCGCCTATGTTGGAATGATGGCTTACACGTTAGTCGAGGAAGATGAGTTTATACTGCGGTCAGGCCATGTTGCTATCTGCGGTTCCGAGAAGGACTGTCCCGCTGTCTGTGTAGTGAGTTTATCGGACCAGGTCACCCGCGGCCTCAGGTTCAGTTCAGTCTGTTTTCACTTCAAGATGTCAACAACAAGTTAGATAATGCGATCCACGCTGTACATTGAACTGACATTGCAACATATACATGAATTACAGCTCCAACCTGAAAAAACATGCAGGGGTCAGTGTCAATATTATCACAATTTGAACCTTATTAATGATGACTATGGGATAACTAAAGGAACTGCTGTTTAACGGAATAACTGATTAGCCCTGCACATATAAGTCATTCACACTGTTAACCTTTAAAAATATAACATTTAAACATTAACACACACACACACACACACACACACACACACACACACACACACACACACACACACACACACTTCATCAGAATTACTAACCCCTGTATATTTTTCCCCAATTTCTGTTTAAGAGAAAGAAGATCATCAACACAACACATATCCTTCCCATGATGGCAGTACATAATATTTTATTTAGGATACTAGTATTCAGTTTAAAGTGACATATAAAGGCTTAACTAGGTTCATTCTGAAAGTTAGGGTGATTCGGCAAATCATTAACGATGGTTTGTTCATAGACAAAAAAAAAAAAAATTATAATTATTATTATTATTATTGTTATTATTTTGGTTTATTTTTTCCCTAACACATTTCTAAAATAATAGTTTTAATAACCCATTTCTAATAACTGATTTATTTTATCTTTGCCATGATGACAGTAAATAATATTTGACTAGATATTTAGGTTATTTTAATTAGGTTAACTAGGCAGGTTAGGGTAACTAGGCAAGTTATTGTATAACAATGGTTTGTTCTGTAGACTATTGGAAAAAAATAAAGCTTAAAGGGGCTAATAATTATTCACCTTAAAATAGTTTTAAAAATATTAAAAGCTGATTTTATTCTAGCCCAAATAAAACAAATAAGACTTTCTCCAGAAGAAAAAAAAATATTATTAGACATACTGTGAAAATTTCCTTGCTCTATGAAATGTAATTTGTGAAATATTTGAAAAAGAAATTCACAGGAGGGTGAATAATTTTGACTTTTACTTGAGTCATTTTTTCATCAGATACTTTTTTACTCTTACTCGAGTAACTTTTAAGATTGTTACTTTTACTTGAGTAAAAATTTCCACAAGTACTTTTACTTGAGTATAGATTGTGGATAAATTTACCCACCTCTGCATAGTAGGGAAAATATTACTCTTAAAAATAAATATTTGTGTGCCTTCAACAGAAGAAAGAAACTCTAACTGGTTTGGAACAAGAGAAGGGTGAATAAATGACAGAACTTTAACTTTTTGTCAACTTGAATACTTGGGTGTAACACTGAACAATTCAATGCTTCATGAAAATGCAATGAAAAAAAAAACATTAACCAACAGCCAAATAGATATTTAGGCATTCTTCAGCATTCAGTTCTAGCATATTCTGGTATGTAAAGCCCATTATTCAAATCTGATCAATTTTCAGCTAATGATATCAAGTTCTAGTCTTAATCTAATAGCTTTTTTTTCACAGTGACATTCATCAAATTACAGAAACCAAACGAATTGTGAACAGAAATTCATGTTGACTTTAAGTGAATGTATCGCCTTGTTTCAGAGGGCTAAAACTGCTACTAAACATTTAAATGTGCTATTACTGAGAATAACGTTAGTTGCATAACATTCTGCACTTTGGAAAGATCACAGAAGTATTGTTAAAAGCTTGACTTTATTGAAAGCTTTTACTTTGATCGTTTCGCTCACAGTTCTCAGCACAATGGCAGGATCCAATTTTCCCCAGAATGTCATATTTTAGTAGCCGAGCATCTGAGCGGACCACATCTATACGTTCCTTTATTCTCTGTCACTCCCAAAGAGAAAGACAGCTCCTGTCTGTACCAATTAGGCCTATCTGGGCAAGGCCATCTCATCTTTGAGATGCAAATATGAAAAGAATACCAGAGAGAAGTGATGTCTATTGCCGCGGCGCTTTCAAAAGTATAATTAGGGTGAGTATAGGTCTCGCTTTCAACAGGGAGAAAAAAAAATGCAATTTCATTTTCAGCCACCCAGACCCAGTTATGGAAAATGACTCCACTTCCTTTTTCACAGTTTCACTTTTTTTCCCTCCGTTTCCCCTTGTGGTCATGAATTTAATTGTTTACTGGGAATCAATAACCAATTCACAGCTGTAGTGAAGAATCACTAATGTGGGATGCTGTGCGTTAAAGGACCATGAATAGTTAAAATATCAACACTCCAAAATATATATTTTTGCTGCTCGTTCTAACTTCTTATTTAAAATATAGCTGAAAAACAATTCTTGAGTTCTTGGAGACAGCTTAATTGTTTTATGTTTAATCAACTTAAAGTTTTAAAATACATTAAGTTAACTTAATTGATTTGAGTTGGGATGACATGAAGGGATTGTTGAAACCTTGCATTTTTTACACTGACAACATGATCAATTATTTACTTTTAAGTTAATAGAAATTACCAAAACTGTTTAAATGTAATGCACTTACAAAATTATTTTTATTTGGCAGATATGGTTAATAAAATTAAATTTGGTATGATTGTATTAGTGCTTACATGCTCTATACTGTAAAAAGTATCTGTTAATTAGCAGTTTCCATATTTAGTGATTCACAAATGAAGAGTTTAGATGCAAAAACCTCTAAATGCCATTTGATATTTTCTTCTAAAATGTGTATTTTTCCTCAGACTTCAGTGTGTAGGCTCAGTAATTTTACTTTAATAGTGACAAATAAGTTATTTTCATTGCCTGTAAAGTGAAATAACTGAACAAACATAAGAGGCTGAAATGTTTTACGTTTATTTACAGTTGTGAATTGCATTATGGAACCTTGTTCTCTGCTCTGTTAACTTTTGATGTTGAAAATTGTGTTAAGATTAGATATATATACACATATGTACGTACATACGTGTGTGTGTGTGTGTGTGTGTGTGTGTGTGTGTGTGTGTGTGTGTGTGTGTATGTATGTATATATATATATATATATGTACAGTTGCAATCAGAAATATTGAACCCCCTTTGAATTTTTTTTCTTTTTTAAATATTTCCCAAATTATGTTTAACAGAACAAGGACATTTTCACAGTATGTCTGATAATATTTTTTCTTCTGAAGAAAGTCTTATTTGTTTTATTTCAGCTAGAATAAAAGCAGTTTTAATTTTTTTTAAACCCATTTTAAGGTCAAAATTATTAGCCCCTTTAAGCTATATATTTTTTCAATAGTCTACAGAACAAACCATCATTATACAATAACTTGCCTAATTACCCTAACCTGCCTAGTTAACCTAATTAACCTAGTTAAGCCTTTAAATGTCACTTTAAGCTGTATAGAAGTGTCTGTAAAGTGTAAAATAAATCAGTTATTAGAGACGAGTTATTAAAACTATTATGTTTAGAAATGTGTTCAAATTTTTTTATCTCCGTTAAACAGAAATTGGGGAAAAAAAATAAACAGGGGGGCTAATAATTCAGGGGGTTGATCAATTCTGAGTGCAACTGTAAGTATGTATGCATATACACGCATTTTCAGTAAATCAAATAGCCATATCTGTCTGTCTGTCTGTCTGTATATATATATATATATATTTACCATTTTCCCCAAGCGTATATAACTACTGTAAGAAAATATCAGCATTTGGTACATACTTTCAGTATGATCTTAGCTTAAACTGCCCCGATCTAATCCTGTTTATGAAATAAGCCTGCTGCCCAGCAAGGTTGATCTACCAGAACTGTTGTTATGACAACAACTGTCAGATGAGTTTTAAAGAACAAAATTTGATTTGATCGTGTCAAATCATCAATAACCAAATCCAGCTAATTGAGCAATCCATGTACGAAGAATAAACCCCAGGTGAAAACCAAACAAGCCGACAGAAACTGCTTCCAAGCAAACACTGGTGCAGTTTGACAGAAATATGAACGTAGCATGGACCAAAATCTTAACCAACTGAAAACAGGACATGATGTGATTCTAAAAAAAGGACAGAATTCTCAAGTATACCTGTTTTTGTTTTTGTTGTTGTAGTAATATAGTCACATTGTTGCCCGTTACAGTTCAATTCAGATCTTTGTGGGTGTTTTGACACTTTTACAAGCTGCTCATGGGTTCTCAACTGATAAAAATAGCATTGCAGGTACTGTATGCTTAAGTTTAGCCTATAGTCTAGATTTTCCTTCCTTTCCTTCGGCTTGGTCTCTATTTCAGAGGTTGCCACAGTGGAATGAACCACCAACTAATCCAGCATATGTTTTACGCAGTGGATGCCCTTCTAGCCGCAACCCAATACAATAGATTTATTTTAAATCCAATTACATTTGGTTACTTAAACAATTGTGAACACGGCCATCCAAAACCTGGTGAACACCAAACAAGCCGACAGAAACCGCTTCCAAACAAACACTGGTGCAGTTTGACAGAAATATGAATGTGGCATGGACCAACATCTTAACCAACTGAAAACAGGACATGATGTGATTCTTAAAAAAAAATGTATACCCATTTTTTTTCTTCTTGTGATAATTGTTGCTAGTCACAGTTTAATTCAGATCTTTGTGTGCATTCCTGCTCGTTTTGACACCTTTACACTCTTTATAAGCTGCTCATGGGTTCTCAACTGATAAAAAATAGCATCAGATGTGTTATATATGGATATTTGGTTACTTTGTATGAATTCTATTAGATGTATATACACTAAAAAGATCATTTCTAAACCAAAGTGCATCATTAAGATTTATAATTCCATAACTTCTGTATTCTCATGTTTTTTGTGTAACAACTGCTAACTGTTACTGAAAGGCCATTTTCAGTTGATTCGAATGTTAGCACTCAATTGAATGGGCATTATCAGTGGTTATCAGCTGATAGATATGGGCCAGTAGAGGACTTTTGCGCCTACTGGTAGGCTCAGAAGGCTGTTATAATCCATACTCCTAGTTAATCAGCTATAGATCCCATAAGGCTGCGGCCGGAAGTTAACGGGAATTATTTATATTTATTAAATTTGCCATTAATTGTATTTTATTAACGTCTACCCCTAACCCAACCATGTAAAAATGGATCTGGAGTCTTCTCTATTAGTACGATTATCCATGAAATGTATTTATATAGTTTATTAAATTTCCCATTAATTGTATTTTATTAACGTCTACCCCTAACCCAACCATGTAAAAATGGATATGGAGTCTTCTCTATTAGTACGATTATCCATGAAATTTATTTATATAGTTTATTAAATTTCCCATTAATTGTAATTTATTAACGTCTACCCCAACCCCAACCCTCAACCCAGGGCTTAATTTGTGCCGGAACATGCCGGATCCGGAACCTCTGAAATCTGATCCGGCACCTAATTTTACCGATCCCCCTCTTCAACCGCTCGCTGTTTACTTTCGCTTTCTTCCGCGACTCCCTAACCCTCTTCATTGTTGTCCGCGACACCCCCGCCCCGCTCACTTTCGTGCGCGACACCTCTCCATCCTCAGGTAACATGCCGGACCCATTACCCCATTCTGTTCCGGGACCTCGCAATTCCCAAATTAAGCACTGCCTAAACCCAACCGTCACAGTAATGTAAAACAGATCTGGAGTCTTCTCTATTAGTATAGCTGATTTACCATCTGGATGGATGATAACAGCCTTCTGAGCCTACAAATAGGCACAGAAAGCCCCTACTTGCCCATATCTATCAGCTGATAACCACTGATAATGCCCAATCAATCGAGTGATAACATAATTTTCTCTCTCATCTTTTCATACACAAACTTTCAAAAGAGAGAGAAAAAAAAAAAACTGTAATTATTATTATTATTATTATTATTATTATTATTTATGTTTGTGTGTAAACAGATCAAAAGAACTGCTTACTTTCGGGTTTCTTTCTCAAAATGGCTCCCAAAAAAGTTGCATTATTTAATGATATCAACTTACAATTAAACGTACAAAAGACAATGTAATGTGTATTTATATAGCGCATTTATTGTGTATGGCCATACACCCAAAGCACTTCACAATCATGAAGGGGGAGGGGGGGGGTCTCTCCACACTACCACCAGTGTGGAGCATCCATTTGGATGATGCGACGGCAGCCACAGGACACTGTGCCAGTGCATTCACCACACACCAGCTATTGGTGGAGTGAAGAGACCGTGATAGAGCCAATTCGGTGGATGGGGATGATTAGGAGGCCTTGATGGGTAAGTGCCAATTGAGGGACTTTGGCCAGGACACTCTTTACGAGAAGTGCCATGGGATTTTTAATGACCACAGAGAGTCAGGACCTCGGTTTAATGTCTCATCCGAAAGACGGCGCCCCCTGACAGTGTAGTGTCCCCTTCATTAGGCATTAGGACTCACACAGACCACAGGTTGAGCGCCCCGTGCTGCCCTGTCTAACACCACTTCCAACAGCAACCTAGTTTTCCCATGTGGTCTCCCATCCAGGTACTGACCAGGCTCAGCCCTGCTTAGCTTCAGTGAGTAACCGGTCTTGGGCTGCAGGGTGATATGGCTGTGGCTATATCATTCAATGCATGAAACTAAACATTTATACTCAATGATGCATGGTTAAAAATATCCACACTTTATTCCTTAAGAAATAGTTCAGATTTAGCAATTTATTGCAAATTTAGCAAAAAAAAAAAATTACAATACATAAATATATTTAAGCAATAACAATAAACGAACCTCCAGTACACTCCAGTTAGTGTTACACTAAATGCATTTTTTTTCCCATTCCACTGCGCTACTTTCCCATTGCTTTTGGTATGTAAATTGACTTATTCGTTAAACCATTGTGTTCACGTCTTTTGCAGAAGCTTGTGCATGAGATTTCTAAAAATGTGGTACTTTTGTTTTTAAGTTACCTAACCTTAAGCTATCCAGATCATTTATCAAAGCAACATTGTTCTGTGTGAATGGCCGCTAAAATGCAATTTCATGTGCTGTATGCAAAACTGTGCATCCTCAAAAAATAAATAAATGACAAGCATGGCTGCACCATCCCAATCCCAGCAAAGAGATCACATTTCATAAGCATACCTAATTTTATGTCAAAACCTACTATCTAATAACCTTATATTAACCTATAAGACTTAAAGAGAGACTTCTATTATTGATTTTCGTACATGCCACAGATGTTGTCAGAGCTTAACTTGAATTGAACATCTTTTAAACAGAACGGAAAATCCTTTGAAAATAAGCAACCGCTAAATACAGTGCAAACATGTCGGTTTCAACACAGCTGGAAAATGGATGACAAAACAAACAAGCAAAACCATTTCCATTAAAACCAATGTCAATATGCTAAAGTTACTC
This sequence comes from Danio kyathit, assembly GCA_903798195.1. NCBI lineage: Eukaryota > Metazoa > Chordata > Actinopteri > Cypriniformes > Danionidae > Danio > Danio kyathit. The sequence goes on along the minus strand of LR812524.1, from coordinate 54,366,835 downwards.
TCCATTCTACTACTTGATCTGCACATTGAATGCAGACGTTTGCTCCCTGTAATCTTAATCAGAAGTCAAGCCATTTGCACAGTAAACAGGTGTGAGAGGTAGAAATGTGGCAGGGAGCCACGGAGTCACATCTCGCGTAATCAAATCTCATTACAGACGTGTATGGAATCCCACTGCGAGTCATGCAAATAAGGATGATTAATATTTAGCTATTTGTTGAGGAAATAATAAGGATGGTAAACACAATCATTCCAGAGTCAAGCATCAAACCACACACAAAATGAGCTTTGGTTGAGTGTCTTATGTGCGGAGAGAGCGCAATCGTGATTGAAATCAGGATCTGACTGCTTTGTTTTGTTTTTTTTCCCTCTCTCCTTCAACTTGTTTATGGAAGACCTGGGTTTAAAGGATTTAATGGTAAAAATTCTGAGACAACATAATTGCCCGCTTGATGAAACATCAATATTCTATGACTTCAAAATCAGCCATCAAAAAGTGGTTGGGATCATTTATGTAATTAGTTTATTTGCAGTGGTAAAGGCTATAAGCTCATCTTAACAGACAATGATTTTTCTGCCTTGCGTGGCTCAAGCTGTACGGTCTATATTGTAATTTGATTGTGCATACTTTGGAGGACAACAAAAGAATAACGAAGCATTCATCGACTATTAGTCTATTGGCGTTATGTTTATTCATGCTCTTATGATCATTTGTATAACAGCAGCAATTGAACTACAGTCAGATTTCAAAACAAGTGTGACTGAAATAATGTGACCGCTGATATTGCACCCACTGCCATACTATATTGAATGGGCATTATCAGTGGTTATCAGCTGGTAATTCAATTCAATTCATCTTTATTTGTATAGCGCTTATATAATGTAGATTGTGTCAAAGCAGCTTCACATAGAAGATTATAGTGAATTGAAACAGTGTCAGTTCAGTTTTCAGAGATTGAATTCAGTTCAGTTTAGCTCAGTTCAGGGTAAAATTCACTACTGAGAGTCCAAACACTGCAGAGCAATTCCATCGATGCGCAGCTCTACAGATCCCGAACCATGCAAGCCCGGATCCCGAACCATGCAAGCCAGAGGCGACAGCGGCGAGGAATCATCCATCCACATGATTAATCAGCTATACTAATAGATAAGACGTCCAGATCTGTTTTTACATACCTGTAACAGTTGGGTTTAGGGTTGGGGTAGACATTAATAAAATACAATTAATGGGAAACTGAATAAATAATACTCGTTAACTGATTAACCATGTGGATGGATGATAACAGTCTTCTGAGCCTACCAGTAGGCACAGAAGACCCCTACAAGCCCATATCTATCAGCTGATAATGGCCATTCAATCGAGTGAAAACATTAATCGACTTGATATTGTAAACCAAAAAAAAAAAAAAAAAAAAAAAAAAAAAAAAAAAAAAACAACACTCATTTGTCAACATTAAATATAATCTAATGGATTAACTAATTAGATCTAACAGGGAGCAATATTTACATCCATCTAGGGACAGGGACGTGCAGAGACCTTTTAAGGGGCAGGGGCTCAAATGGAAAAAAAGGCACTTTTTATTAAATAATAATAAAAATTGTACTTTAATAAATAAAATATATTATAATGAGATTATTAAGGAGATTTCACCCTAAATTCACCATATACTCACCCTTAAAAGGATAGTTAATTCAAAACTGAAAATTCTGTCACCATTTGCTAACCTTTTACTTGTTCCAAACACATTTGACTTTTTTTTTTCTTCTGTACACACAAAGTAATAGGCTATTTTGAAGAAAGCGGGAAACCTGTAACCATTGACTTTCATGGTATTTCTTTTTCCTAGTCTGGAAGTCGATGATTTCAAGTTTATAGCTTTCTTTCAAATATCTTTTTTTAATCTTTTATTCATTAGTGTTCAACAAAATAAAGAAACAAAGAAATGGAACCACTTGAGGGTGAGTAAATTAAAATGTTTGGGTGAACTATCCCTTTTCAATCTATTATATTTGTTTGATTTTTTTTTCTTTCTGTTGAACAAAAAATATTTTGAAGAATGTAGGCCACTGACTTCCATAGCTAGCCTATATGTACTTGTTTTATAGCTTCAATTGACATTATATATTTTGTGTGACTGCAAAAACAAGAGGACAATATTTTCACTATCCAGCTGTAGTTTCTCCATTACATTAGCCAGATACAGTCCGCGTGCAATGCGGATGCAGGAGTTGGCATAGGCGCTGATAGACGTTACTCCACTGTTGACACCTTACTTTTGAGGCGAGAGTAATAATGTAAATAGAGTCTTCGTTAGAGCATTCACCTCGCATGCGGCTTTTCTTTCCAAATCGTCGGTTCGAGGCACGCTTGGAGCGATAGTCTATAACCAAGATACTTTAAAGTTTCGTTTTTTTTATTGTTTGACAGGGAAAGTGGTCCTTAAATAGAACACGTATTAACATATATTATATTATTAGTAGTATTAAAAAATAATTATTATCCCCAGGAATAAAGGGCACTTTCTCTCCAGGAGAAAAAAAGGGCAGGGGCTCAAGCACCCAAAGCCCCCACCTCTGCACGTGCCTGTCTAGGGATGCAATAAAAGGAAAATTAAAACAAAAACAAACAATGAAAATGCTTTTGAAAATGAATGGCACAATGAAATGAATGGGTTTCATAGTGCAGTGCTTCCTGCGTCTGGTGTGAAAGCTACTTCACTCTGTGCAAGGACCACTGATGGAGGGAGGGTGAAACCAGTGTGCTGAACATTGCCGGACTGTGTAGCATAACACAATCTTTTTTTGGCTCAAATTCTTGACTGTTTTTTGTTTTTCTTTCTGACAAAAAAAAAAATCCTTCTGCCTGAAAAACCTGCAGAAAAACATTGTCAATAGTTGTTTCATGGATGAAAATTTGGTGCTTCTCTACTTGTGTCTTTTAATGTTTGTTAACACAAGTAAAACATCATTCATTTATTCATTTGTTTTCCTTCAGCTTAATCTCTATTTCAGAGGTCACCACAGCGGAATGAACTACCAACTATTCCAGCATATGTTTTACACAGCGGATGCCCTTCCAGCCGCAATCCAGTACTGGAAAACATCCATATTCACACACTATGGTCAATTTAGTTTATTCCATTCACCTATAGAGCACCCAGAGAAAACCCACACGAACATGGGGAGAACATACAAACTCCACACAGAAATGCCAACTGGCCCAGCTGGGACTCAAACCAGCTACCTTCTTGCTGTGAGGCAACATGCGGCACAGTGGCTCAGTGGTTAGCACTAAGTAAAAAATTATGCTGTTTGTTACTTTATAGTGCATTAATGTTGACTAATAAAAATGTTTAATACTTTTAACAATGTTTCAGTAAACCTGTATTAGAAAAACTTAAAAAATAAATAAATAAATACTACTATAAAGTATTCTCATTGTTTACTCGTTATCTTGTATAATGTTTTACATATAAACAAATACTTCAACATCTTTCAACATCGTAGAATATAATTAAACTGTGTGTGCATGTGTACCTTGTATTTCTAACGCTGAGAGGACTTCCTTATGGGGACCAGAAAATGGGAATATGGGGTCTCCATAATGTCAATTTACTGGTATTGGTATTCTTGTGGGCATATTTTGTGGTCCCCATAAGGAAAACGGCTCATGAATCACACAATATGAAGCATTTTATTAATGCATAAAATGATAAATGTTCCATGTGAGGGCTGAGTGTATGGGTATGATTGAGGTAAAAGGATAATATATACAGTTTGTACAGTATAAACATAATTTAGTCTATTTAGTACAAGAAGATAGCTGTACAAGTGTGTTTGCACATGCTTGTGTGTATGTAAATACAGTCTGTATATAAAAACATTTAATATATTATGTGTTCCATCTAACATTAATACTGTATAAGTTTTCATATCAGATAGTCAGTACACTGTAAAAAACGGCCGTGATTTCAACGGTAAAAAACTGTAAAAATGCTACAGTACAAATCCGTAACCTGGTTAACAGTATGTTTCCTTAATATCTACGGCGAATAACCGTAAATTGACTTTCCCAGAATTCCCTGCATGGCACATCACTTTTTATGCGTTTTGTTGACATTACTATGGATCTTTTTAGTTGTTTCCCCATCAGTGATGTATATTAGTAAGTTATGTTACATCTAATGTTGATAAACAATATTTATTTCATGACTTTAATTTTATGCGCGTTACCATACTGGTGTTCAGTAGCTGTGTGAATGACACTGAGCACCTTCTTCTCACTGATACACTTTTCTGATTGTGGGAAAAGTTGTTTGTGATGAGCTTTGGTTCGTTATGTATGAACTTTCTCATCACCACCTGCATACAACTGTGTTAACCTGTCTATCTGTGTAACAAAAGATGTGTAGATGTTGCTAATTTAAAATACAAACATATTACCTCTATAAATTAATGAAATACGGTAATTTACTGTAAAAATGAGAAATTATTTTTTACGGTTAAATACTGGCAACCACAGCTGCCATTTTTTTACCGTAAATTTTACGGATTTATTTTTTACAGTGTATGGAAGGTTATTATAACGTCAAACAGCATAACTCCATTAAAACCTCAAATTATCAAATGCATGCTAGAAACATTTTGAAAGGATTAAAATGGCTTGACATTTTAAAAACAACTCATTTAAACCATTTCATTTGGAAAAGTTGAGAAAATAGCAAATATAAAGAAGTCATTTTCTAAATGTAGATTTTTAAAATGTCTGACCCTGAACACTCAAAAACAGTTGTTGTTTTTAACAAAGCAAAAAATAAAATACTGTATACTACTAACTTGGAGAATTGCATCAGAGCCATCCATAATCCACTGACTGATCTTACTGGCTGTAATGAAAATAAAGAATGCATGCAATCAATAAAAAGGGCAATGTCTGTAGAATTTATCATTCCTTCTCCGCACTGCTCCTCACACCTTGGATTATATCCATCATTGCAAATATAAACAAATTCAATACTCCATCAGCTGTTACTCTTTTCAGAGTCACAATTCATCACAGCTCTTGCCGTTATTGCCTGAGCCTCGCAGCCATATCCATTTGCTGGCCATTGTCCCTTACAGAGCGTCTCTGCCATGGCAATTAAATCCGTCTTGCTGCTGTTGCAGATTCCGCGTTCGAGTAAAGATGCCTGATGTACATTTGATAGTGAGGGCTCAGCAGTAAAGAGAGGATAAAGGGACTCCAGATCAAGCGTAAAATTACAGATGGTGGCCCCGAATACTTCAAGAGATGGTAAATGACTGTCTTTCTACACTCGACCTGCGTCATACTTCATTAGCTTATCAATGAAATGTGCCTCAAATGTTGAAAGAACATAATATTTCGCATTTGATTCTCATTAAAAGCATGCTCGTTCAATATTTATTTGCTATATATTAAACTTTAACTTTGTTTACAAATTAACTTTAATCTTGATCGGGTCTATAGTGCAATGCAAAATACAATGTTGTATTTAAAATAATGGGTTTTTGGGGGGCCTTATTTTATCTGTAATTTGTAAATCAAAGATGGAATCCAGTCCAATAAAGTTGTCTAATGCTGAATGTTGTTAAACTTTGGATTAAAAAAAATAAAAAATAAAAATAAAAGATAAACATTTATTATACACACACAAAAAAGATGCTGTACACCTAATTAAATTGGATTATAAATACAAAAAGACTATTTAAAAATTAAACATGAACATGAACTGTTCCACTTATAATAATAATAATAATAATAATAATAATAATAATAATAATATGTGAATAAATACATATTTAATGTAGCATCTGTCATTTCACTATATGATAACATGACACAAAGTTAATCTCCAGAGCTGCTCTTGAGGGTTGTTTCTCAAGTATTTTGCCATTTCATGCAATAAAAAAACATTACAATATATTGCAGATCACAGTGTGGTCATGACAACCCATCAAAATAAAAGTTCAGTTTAGATTTTTATTTATTTATTTTTTTAACTACTGTTACACAGTAAAATGTACCCTAAATACAACATTAATTTATTTAAACTTTATTCGTAAGAAATCAAATCTAAATTTTATTGACTGTAATCTAAATCATCTAAATGGGGTATATGCACAGCTATTGTTTCTTCCCATACCAATAAACTTTAGGTGAATGGTCAATGTGACTTTTTTTCAATTTTATACAGTTCCTTTCACAGCATTGGTGTTATGTAATTAAATTATAATCTCTTAAATAGACTTCAGCATTCATTTAGCTGTTCAAGTGTAAAATGAGATAAAAAGCCTTTTACACGCATGCGCCATCAGGATCAGCAGGCTAGCGAAGAAACTCTATTGAAAATACTGGACGTGGAAAAATGTAATTTATTGCAGTGCTTCTTGTACCTTCAGAGATCCAGTTTCTATTGTACATCAATCAGACAGTGAAGATCGTATAAAGAAAACAAAGCTTAAACGCAACGTATTTGAAACGGCATACAGTTCACAGAAGTGCTTGAACTGGGTTAGTGAAAAATTAAAAGTCCTTCTGCTGCATACCATATTATGTTGGACTGAAGCAGTTTCAAATTACTAGAACTTCTGTTAAACTGCTTTGACACAATCTACATTGTAAAAGTGCTATAGAAACAAGGAGGAAATCACATATCGGACCAATACTAAAACCAAATCAGAGTAAATAAAAAATAATAATAATGCAATCCAAAAGGAGGCATTTCGAACAGCTTTTGATTAAAAAAGAAAAAAGAAAAACATTTCATATCATACACTTAAAAAATAACAGTATGCTAAATATCACTAAAAGTGGTCATTTGACTTATAAGGGGGCCACTTTTTGTGCTACGTAGCACCTTTATCTTTAAAAGTGGTGCTGTGTAGCACATTAACTACCCCAAAGAACCACTAAACCATTTCAGGTTCTTTATAGGTTCTATATAGCACTTACATTAGTTTTGCTACATGCCAAAAAATTTGCTAAAAAAAAAAAAAAAAAAAAAAAAGAGTTTGTGTGAGTGCATGTATAGGGCCTTACGATATAAAGGATTCATAAGATTATTCGTTTTTTTTCAGTCGCTAACAAGCGTTTTTCCATCCAGATGTCACATTTTCAAAACTCTAAACACAATTAACACAGCATCAGTCTTTTGTGGCCATACTATTCACACATTTCATATCGTTTTCACCCAATATGCAGTCAGTGAACACATTTGCACAATTTCATTAACAGACAAGCTATACCTCCCAACAAAATGATGGATTGTTTTTGTAGTGTTTATGAATGTTACCACACACACCATTCCACAATAGCAAAAACACATTTCCAAAACCTATGCTTCTGCAATGATATCAGTTCAAAACCTATTGGTTAAAAACTAATAAGTTCAATATCAATCAACAATATATCTCAGCTGATAATAAAAAAAAAATGAACACACAGCTGATTTATGTTGGGTAAACTGGGCCAACCACAGGGTAAATCTGGGCTTTTTGCTGTTGTTTTTTCTTGTTCTGAAAGCTTGTGCGTTTCATTGATATTTTGTTTACTGTGAGCAATACTATAAAACCTTTTCTGTCCCATCATACTGTTTCTACTGTACCTCCTGTAGCAAACAGTAAAAGGAAAAAAAAAAAGTATTTGCTTTTTACTGAAATGCTTTTGAGTGTGAAAATAACTGTACAAGTGGACATACAGTTCCCAACCAAAAAAAGATAGTGTCAAAATGGTGGATTGCATGTTTTGTTCTGTAAAACTGAAACAAAAGTTTCTTGCAGTTTTTGTAATGTCACTATTTTGAAACCTGGTGTACTTTAAATGACTTCATGTACCTTGTGAACTGAAAACAAGTGTTGTTATTTGAGAATCATTTCGAGTCAGATTTCCAGTGTTTTGGTAAAGTTAGTGTGTGCAGAGAAAGATGTGCTCTATTTTGAAATGAAGAGTTTGTATATATATATAACAAAATGTATTTTTGAGAAGAAAATTATCCATTTGGCCAGTTGTGTTATGTAACTGTGAATCTGTGTTAAGAGTTTAGAAAAACTATCTGAAGTATGTGTAGGCACTTGTTGCCAATTGGGGAAAAAAAAAAAAAAAAAAAAAAAAAAAAAAAAAAAAAAACACACACACACTGTAAAACGCACTTCATGAAAAACCTAAAGAACTGTCCACGCTTTCTGTTGTTGACCAAACATGATTCTTATATGGCACCACAGGACAATACTTCCATTTGGAAACTTTTTTTGTAAACTAAAACCAAATTGGTGTATAAACACTGGTGCTAGTAAACTAATAACCTCAGAGAAATAGAAAGGACCACTCCTAACCAAAAATCATAAATAAAATGATGCCAACTATTATTATCCACACTCTTCACACCAACACAAAATAACATTGCTTTTTTAAAATATACAGTATATAAGTGCACACTTACTGTAGGTTCGGTGGCCAGCAGCTTTAAAAAACGCTCAAGCTCTTTCAAGTCAAGTGGATTCTGATTGCCTGTCAGTGTTTTTATTGTTCATCAGCTGGAGGAAGACAAAAACACTGTCATTACACTTGTGGTGAGGACTTTTTTACATTTAGAAAGATTTTCTTTTTTTTTTTTTTATTTATTTCTTTTTTAAGTTTTATCTTTGGTGTGAACAGGCCTGAACTTGACTTTAAATATATATATATTTTGTATAGAAGTCACTACATGTACACTAAAACATCCGCTTAAAAGTTCTGTAAAATAAAATACCCCATGTTCACATTCATCTCAACATGACATGCATATTCTTGTTCATTTAGTTTGACGTGAGAGTATTGAATCTCCCCCTTTCCCCAATTAAGACGCCATTTGTGACTGTTACCATGGCTGGAGGTCATGAACGTGAAGCATTTGACTTAATTTGCCACATTACGTTCGGCTCCTGAGACTACACAGGGTAATGTGGTAGCTTAGAGCAGTGTATGAAAAATGAAAAATGTCACAAAGCTAATGCGCCCGGACATGAAGCTAAAGCTGAGTCAGTTAACTTTTACACCTTGCCTTTGAAATCTGTTGGTGGAGGAATCACAGCTTATAAGATCTGTCCATCACAAAGAGGGATCAAAGAGGGCCCAACGTGGTACACGATATGAAATGTCGATAGCTCTTGTGCTGAGTATCCAAAGGGAGAGGGAGAGAGAGAACGAGTGGATCAACGGTGCAGTCTGTAAGTGCATGGTTAAATGGTAATGGAGTGTTTTCTACTCAGACAGGTAATACTTTTGTCATTTTGACATTGACATTTTTTGCCTGGAGCTGACAGGTGATGTGCACTTCTTTTTTTTGCCGATGATTGTCCCATACTGAATGTTTGGCTAATGTGGAAACGCAGATCTATATAAACATGCTTTTGGCTTTGGCAGCAGCTTGACAGCACCAGGCTACAGTGACATTACCCTCAGGAATCCCTCAGGAGTTGGGTGTGCTGGAATACACAGACTATATTTTGTAACTATAATAGGAAGTTTTAATAACTGACACAAAAGTTGTTTAGAGTTTCTTCTTTTGAATAATACTTTACGTAAGGAATATGAAAAATAATATCCACGGGCTACGTTCACAAAGTCTGTGAGATTGAAGTGAAGAGGGGGAATGAACAGAAAGTTAACTAGTTTTAAAATAACAGAAAATAAAGCCTGTGAAACATGGGGAGAGACTTTAAGAGGTCTGAAAAATCTGATCATGACTGAAAAACTGGGTGGAAAAAAAAATATTATTTTGATTTTAGAAACAAAGACTTCATGGAATCAAAATGGAGGTATTTTTTATGCGTTCCATACAAAATCTGTAAATTAGCAGTTTTCCGTATTTTCTGATTCATGTTTTTGTCATTTGTTATTTACCCGGTTTATTTATTGCATTATGAATTGCATTATGGAACCTTGATCTTTCCTCCAACAACTTTTAATCTTTAAAAGTTTGAAGTGACATTTAATAACATTTGTAGTACTGTGTTTGAGAAAAAAGGCACGGTTACATTGTGACTACTAAAAATATATTGGTACTTAATTGATTTCGAAACAAAACTATATTGTTTAAATACTGGTTTAAGAGTTCACATTTAGCTGATGATTTAACATAAGCTTGTTTGGCATGCTGTCCCGGGAGCGAGCCCTGAGCGAGAGGGGAGCTTGAGCTCAGGTGGATCCCAAAAACTCCCCAGCTGAAGTGGCTAAGGTAAACTACTTTGGGAAGGAAGGGAGCTACAGACAAAGTGCCTGTTTGCTTAGTCTGTTAAGGGGGGGGATTGGGGTTGCGGCGCGACACGGCCCAAAGCAGCGTGGCTGATCAGACTCACACTGACAAGGAGTCATGGTCTTTTAATGACAGCAATAAATAACGCAGCAACTATTTGAACTGTACAACCGTTTGTAAATTATAAATTAACATTTATTTTATATCTTTTTTATTTACAAAGTGTGCAGCTTTTGTCACTGCAATGTATCTTTATGGGCTTCTGGAAGAACAGTTCCTGAGCCTCTTGGTATGGTAGGTCAGAAATGTCTGGCCCATTTATTGAGGCTAGGGTTGGCCGATGTTGACCAATTTATCATCGTACGATGTCTAATGTGAAACATCGCGATGGATGATGGAATCGTCTTCATAGGCCGAGGTGAATTAATTATTTATGAAAAATAATGAATTCATAACGAATTATTTGTAGCCTACCGTTTCATCCACCACATCGGTGGATGGCGGAGGGGTGTACTTTTCGTTCTAAAACGCCATTTTAAAACTACGCTGCATTAGTGTAAACGGGGCCTGAGTGTGTATTTTTCATGAGCTGGTTTGCGACGGGGGCGGGGCGGAGGATCGGCGATGCCGGCGCTTCATCGTGATGTTTATCGGCCATCGGCGATGGACGATGGCATCATCTATCGGCCCAACCCTAATTGAGGCATTTATTAAACATGTCTCTTATAAAAATTTAGATGTGAACATGTCATGGCCAGAAGCAGCGTTACAGAAAATAATTCATCCATTCATTTTACTTCAGCTTAGTGCCTTATTTATCAGGGGTCACCAAAGCAGAATGAACCGCCACAGAAAAATGACAAACAATGCAATTTGGAAACATTGCAAATGATGAAAGATGAAAATCCGTTAAAATGCATAATGCATAATTGCATAATACTCGTTTACCAAAAGGAAATAGGCCCATGAATTACTTCTTATAGCAATGTGTATTACAAGAAGTTATATTATTAAATATTTATATTAAAAAGTTTTATCTAATAATTCCAGCCAGCTTTTAGTGAATTTGTAATATTGTCAAAAACACAGAACTTTCAGTTGTTATATGTAAAAAAAAAAAAAAAAGGCCTAAATACATGCAGGACCATTCCAATATTTTGCTCATCTCCAACTATTGACAGTAGATTCCTTAATGAAAGAGAGGGGTGGGGGAGGGGGATTTGCACTCGCGATATCTTTACTGCTCCATTCATTTAACCTATGAAATGTAATGTTTAGACCATCGCTGTGCCTCTCGTAATCTGTTCACTTGCTCATTTACTCTCGTCGCCATGATTTCCGGCTTTTTTAATTCATTTTGGAGGATCACGGAGCCGGCATGAATTTGCAGAGGACAGTCAGAGCATCCGGGAGAGGTCATAACTAGAAACTAGATAGAGGAGATAGCTCCACTCGCATCACAGCATGGGATGTACGTGACGTATCTGAAAAGCGGGGAAGGTTGCGGGACGTTTGAGGACCGGGCGGGAGACGCACAATTTCCGCGAGATTATCATTAAGTTTTTCGGCCATCCGGTAGTCTCAATGCATTTAAGGGAGACTCCCAGAACTTTCGAGAGACTTGGGATGTCTGCATCTGTATAGATTTTAGCTGCAGTGATGAGAGCGCAGAACAGAAATGACATGCATACAGATAATTCAATTAATGTGACTTCAAAAGGGGCGGGTACAGCTGTTGGGAGGGTGGGGCACCCCCCTTATATAGTGGTAGGGGAAAAACACTGTTATGTATTATGCATATCTTTGGATGGTGGGAGGAAACCGGAGAACCCTGGTGAAACCCATGCGGACACAGGGAGAACATGCAAACTCCACACAGAAACACCCACCAGCCCGGCGAGGACCAGGGTCGGTAGTGTTCTTGCTGTGGGGCTAACAGTGCCAACCATTGGGCCACCATGCCACCCAATCTATGAGAAAAAAGGAGGAGAAGGGGGTAGAAGGGGGTTACTTCCAGACGAAGATAAATGTGGAATGAATGCTGTGGTTATTATAAGTAACTTTGAAATCTTAGAATTGGAGGATCCCGATTAGCTAATGCGAGAAATATGGTAAATCATAAGCATGTGATCCTCTCGAAATTAGTTTAGAAATAAACTTCACTTAATATTCTAAAACACTTTTAGACAACGGTTTCTGAAACACTAAGAGATGCATTATTTTCCATAGAGTTAAAATGCATTTGAATCGATCTCAAGTCCCAAGAAATTTAAGTTATAAGTTTTAAAACAAATTTAATGGTATATGAAGAAATTTAGCCTCACAGCAAGAAGGTCGCTGATTCAAGCCTCAGCTGGGTCAGTTGGCATTTCTGTGTGGAGTTTGCATGTTCTCCCCATGTTCGTGTGGGTTTCCTCCGAGTGCTCCAGTTTCCCCCACAAGTTCAAATACATGTGGTACAGGTGTGTACTTGTATGGATGTTTCCCAGAGATGGGTTGCAACTGGAACCGCATCCGCTGTGTAAAACATATGCTGGATAAATTGGCAATTCATTCCGCTGTGGCGACCCCTGATTAATAAAGGGACCAAGCTGAAAATAAAAAGAATGAATAAATGTAATGCAAGTAAAGTTTTTGACATGTTTTAGCCTTAAATACTATAGAAATAAATAGTAGTGATTTTTTAGATGTGATTTCATAAATACTCCCATAGAGGGTTAAAGTGATATATTGTCTGGGGTTGGTGTTATATTATGCAACAGTCTTGTAATAAACTGCCAGTACATTTTCTGTTATTTTACAGACTGATTTTGTTCTATATTACTTATTTTACATGATACGATTAGTCAAACTAGAGTTCCATTTTTGTCATAACAAATGACAAAACCGAAATCAAGATCCCATAATGCAATTAACAATTGTAAATAAACGGAAAGCACTTTTGAATCACAAAATAGGTAAACTGTTAATTAACACTTTAGCACTTTACAGTACAACAGTCAATTGAAGTGGATCAGAAAGGGGTTTTCAAAATGGTCCTACCCAGCAGGTATCTTGATGCCAATAAACAATTTCAAAAGTGCTAATTGATTTGATGTCAAAACCTTGACGTTGTTTTGACTTCCACACATTGATGCCCCTTTGACCACCAAAATGACAAAAAAGAATTAGAATATATACCAAAAGTTGTATTCATGTGAAAGCTGCATTTCTAAATTACGAATTTACACAGGATTGTGGATCCCTACAATGCCTATAAACTACCTTGTTGTCAAAAGACATAAAATTACCATCTAATATTGGCATCAGAATTCTTAGATGTTAATTTGATGCCATTTTGAAATCAAGGTAATCAATTGTCATTGAATATATTTGCATTTTTGACTGTTTTGACATCAAGGTGCCCGTTGTAAGACAAGAATTGATGGAGATGAACATTCCAAACTTAGGTTCTCATCTCTGCCTTAAAGGGTTAATGACTTGCCATCAGATTTTCTGTCCAATGAAACACTTTGTAGAATGTGAAGTGTCACGCCTCCTACAGTATAAGGTGTTTTCATATCCCAGCAAGCATTTTTTGTTTTTAAAAAGTGTCTAATAGATGTCTAATAGACGTTTAAACATAGTCATCTTGGCTAAACAAGGCTACATTTGGGCTGTCAGTGAAAATCTAATAGACATTTACGAATAGGCCAAAACTAGACTAGTCATCGTCATATTTGACTACTAGTTTTGGGCTATTCTTAGACGTCTATTAGAATTTCGCAGACAGCCCACGTTTAGCCTTGTTTTAGCCAAGCGGTCTACGTTTAGATGTCTATTAGATGTCTATAAAACACAAAGTTGTTTGCTGGGTTACATCATGTTTTCATTAGCTTTCTGCTTGCACGGCCATGATGGAGATACTCAGATGTCAACAACAGCATGAATTGGGAGCTACTCTACTATCGAATACATTTTTCTGCTTATATACTGTGTACAATAAACCACAGAAAATAGTGTGTAAGGTGATACGTCAAATTAAGAGGTACTTAGTAAGCTAGAAAATGTCCAATATTTTGACAAACTAAATGTATTAGGCTTCATTCAGCTTGATTTAGTACTTAAAATGTAGTCTGACTAATTAGTACATGCCAAAACATGACAATAATAGACCATTTGAGCTGCAGTAATTAACAAAATATGCATGTTTGGTTCTGTTCAGTGGCATCGTTTACATTCTGCTCTCCAATATGGCTGACAGATGACAGTTCGTGAAAACATTATAAATAGATGCCAAATCTGCAGCTGAATTTGGTGAGTTCTTGGCACACAATTACCATTTCAAATTGTATAAGGTGAATGGCATACATAGTAGACAATATAAGGCATAATCAATTCAAACAGTAGCATGCTTTCCTCTGGGATGAATGAACTGCCGCAGTGCTCCCACAGACATGATAGCACAGAGCAAATCATATGCACGAGTCGGCACAGACCAGATAATGTATCGTATCTTCAGGGCACCTTTAATGAACAAGAAGTGTTCTCAATGACCACATGCTAAAGGTTCAGCAATCTGCATAAACGCCCATGGGCATATAAGAGCTATTCACACCTGTTTTTTTGCAGCCTTTAGTCACTATCAGCAAACATATGACATTCTCTAAGGACACATTTCTCGCCTAAACACATGCACAGCAAGATCCTAAGCAAAGCCAAGCATGCGATCCTTAAAAAAAAAAGCTTTAATTAGACACATACAGTATTATAGACCTCGGATTAGCCATGCTTATGGTTCTCTGATTTTATGCAGAGAATGACGCTTTTGCTATAGCACATAATTTTGTTCTTCATTGTATGATGAAACATTTAAGAAATGTTTGTATAAATATTTACCATAATGTACACACAATCATTTCAAGATTATGATTTTTGTGCATAATGCGTCGTCTATTTTGTTCATTTGTTAATTTTCTTGATCAACTCCGAATACATTTGTATATGAAACGTATTAATGAACCATAATAATTTAGTGTAATCATGATTTAGATAAGTCTAAATGTTCCTGCGGTAAAATGTATTCATGCTGACACAATAGACCAACTAATCCTCTTACAGAAGAAGCTAATTATCTTCAGATGTGAAGTCAAGTTAAAAATCACATGGGAAATACGGACCAGTATAAGAAACGTGGTGTTGGAACATTTCCATGTGAAACAAGTGATCTTGTGAAAAAATGTGGACGTGTGGAAATATTATCCCATACAGTAGGTGTCACTATTGTTGTGACTCACTGGCATACAGAACCAAAAACAGTCCGAATCTGAATCTTGGAAAACAGGCACCATAGTGTCTCAGTCATTTAAAACTGGTTTGAGGGCTTATACCATCATGATAACTGAGAGCCAATTGATTTGACAATCTTCACCAATACTTTGTGCACAGATGTTTGAGAGATACTTTACCCAACTTGGTAAATGATTTAATCACTTAACAATGAAGCTTTACAGGATTTTCAGTGGGAAAACCTAGTTAACCTTCTTTTCCATGACTCCCAGGTCATGTGCTCGTCATGTGGACATCCTGACAGATTTACAATTTCGTAGAGACAAAGGGTCTCTGGAGTTAATGTATATGTATTAAAGACAATCTTGTGTTACAACTAAGGCAGATGTATCTTTGAATATTATGTCATAGGTTTTCCTCATATGCTGTGTATATTCCAACCAACCAGGTTAATCAGTATGTTTTAACCCTCATAGCAGATGAAACCTTTTGTAAATGTCCTAAACGTATGATGTCTGGTACTAAACGAAAGCTAGTGACATTTGCAATACATTGGTGTAAATGAAAAACTAGTAGTACAAACAGTATTCATCTTGTAACATTTGATGTAAGATAGTTACAAACTTACAAGAGATTTCACCACCTGAAATTTTGCAGTCTGTTAATGATTGACCCTTAGTACGATGGTACGGGCCCTGCCCTCCATGGCAACCGCTCATTGGAAGACAGTGCCATGGGGATGAACCAAACCAGGTCACTTAAAAACGCCCTGCAACTGTAAAACATTGCTTTTGTGCATTAGCACAAGCTCTGCTTGCTTTCCCCCTTCGCCCTGCATGGACACCGTGCCGCCACAAGATTGGGTCACCACGAACTTTCCACGCAACCTCTTAAAGTTTCGGGACAGTCGATACGGCACGAACCTCCGCAAACCGACTCTCAGCAGTCTGTCACCTCTGTAACCCAGGACGACAGCCACGCACGAGCGAGTGAATCCCAAAGACGTCACCGAAGCATGTCACCAGCCAATCAGGAGCACTATGCTTCCCCAAGGCCAGCCCGACTTCAGCAAAAGTGCAAGTAACACAAACAAATGTTGTCTCTTGCAGATCAGGTGCAGATTGATCTTAAGCAGTTAAAGATGAGCCAAATCCCTGCTTTTGTGGTTTCTTAGGTGTGATTCTAAGATATAGTAAGAAGTACTAGAATTAATTCGGGACGGTTGTAAACTCATTTTCCATCCTCTGAACTGCCTCTGTGTATGCGTGTATGTGTGTGTGTGAATCTTTTATTACGATTCAGCCTGATTCAATTGAGTCAAATCAAGCGAGTTGAATCTTCAAGATCTGATTCCTTGAAATGAGCTAATAAATCCCTGATCAATCTTTTAACGTAGGTTGATCCACTACATTATTATTATTATTAATATTTTGTTTCCAACATCATGCGATTCACATGTATTCAACATATTTCATATGATTTAAGTATCAATTCTCACTATTAACTAGTGACTTATCATCTGTGTATTATTAAGGTATTGGCTGTTCATTAGTAATTATAAAAGCACATATTCTGAATTATTCTTTATTACTAATTCTAACACTTAAACTTGACTACCAATCAATAGGGAGGAAATTAAGTGTTTAGCAAAAGTAATAGTTTTCCTTCAGCTTAGTCCCTTTTTTCATCAGGGGTCGCTACAGCGGAATGAACCGCCAACTTATCCAGCATATGTTTTACACAGCGAATGCCCTTCCAGCTGCAACCCAGTAATGGGAAACACCAATATACTCTTACATTCACACACATACACTACGGACAATTTAGTTTATTCAATTCACCTATAGCGCATGTCTTTGGACTGTGGGGAAAACCGGAGCACCCGGAGGAAACCCACACGAACACGGAGAGAAAATGCAAACTCCACACAGAAATGCCAACTGACCCAGCCGGAGCTCAAACCAGCGACCTTGCTGTGAGGAGACAGTGCAAATCTGCATGTCACTAGGAAGCGTCATGCTTCTACTAGGCATGTTACTTTTATTAACATATTCCCCCACACCAACCCTAAAGCCACCAGTAATGTAAAAACATAAATTATTGTTATACAGTGTTACAAAAATAACGATATATTGATGCATGTATCCGCAGCTGTATCCCATCTAGACTTTACCCTCTACTTAGCCATATCAGTGTGAGCCTGAATCAGACAGAAAATTAAAAGGACACAGCTAAACCTCATGCCTGCTCTCTAAAATAAGATTTGATAATTGATTTGAGTTATAAGCATGTGTAAGTAATATGAAATGTTCTCATATCTTTCACAAGTTTGTTATTTGAGATGTAGAACACACAGAAAGAGTCCGCATAGAGAGACACTGCAGAGCTGGTGAAGATAGTGGGTGTTTACAGCGGCTTGACGGATAAATATGACTTTGTATTGTAGCTAAATTGTTAACGATGCCAAACAGCATTTCCTGTTGTTTGCATCCTTGCTTACGTCCTTGCTACAACATACCGTTAACGATATATGCATGAAATAGATCAATTTGAACAAAAAAAATACAGGTTGTGGCTCACAATCCACAGCTTCGTCTATTATGGTTGGAGCTGCTCCTCCTTTGAGGAGTTTAGCCGAATTCAGCACTGAACTGGGAGTTGTCCTTGGTCAAATGCTAGAACTATATCTTTTTTATAATTCTCTGGAACATAGCTAAAATGAAATTGTTAGCACTTCTCTCTTTGTGTCGTGTCCTTTGGAAGCCCAAATACAGAAACAGTACACACTGTGGAAATAGCAGCGTTTGACAGCATTTTACCTTTCTCTTCTATAACATTACAGCGCCTCTGGCCACACCCCATTCACTGCGTGGGGTGTATGCGCATACTGAATGTGTAACCTGAAGCGTTTGTGATTTCACTAACTCGGATGTATGTTTTTGTAGTCCCCAAACTTCGTTCGCTGTAGGCTTTGCTAAGCTAACTCTGTAAAAGCCAATATCTCCCTTTGCATTCAACTTTGAGCGCATTACATTCAGAGATGTTGTTTATGTTTACACATCTACTTTATACATGAACTAAAGTTTAAAATATATTGTAGTGGACCACCCATTTAAGATTGGTTTGAAGAAGAAAGAAAAACATCTGGAAGGCGGCCAGACAAAAGAGTTGGCTTAAAACACCAGGTATAAAGTTGCCTCCTTGTCTACTTGTGATCCGATCAAACAAAAACATCATATCAAGTGTAAACACCACATTACTGAATGAACTAGCAGCGCTAACTGTGATTTTTCATTCTTTATTCCCAGCAGCACCATATACATCTACTCCCCAATTACATTATTTAACCACGCATGTTTATGTAAACAATACTCATCTAGTCACAGACTGAAAAAAAAAAAAAAAAAAACAGGCTTCCATTCACATAACGGTGCAGTTAAAGCATCTGCCAGCAGGGGATTACGGTCAAAGCTAACCAGTTCTAACTGTTCACAGCACATTCTTAAAAGAGGTTGCTGTAAGGTAGACAGTGGGTGAAGGCATCCAGTTAGGTAATCTGAGATGATTACAATCCATTTTCAGAGCAATTTTCTCTACAATGGTTTTGTCGCATCTAATAGCATCATTTCAGCATGAAGGTCAGACACAGGATTTCCAACCTGTGAAACATTGTCCCAGACATAATGAAGCTGATGTGTGCGTCTGAGTGACAATGTCCTACTGCCTTCGTGCTGTAAATATTATATAGAAAATATCATTTGGTGACCCCAGGTGTCTTTAATTCTGTAGTCACTGGCTTGTAGCCCAAAAAGGAACACGTATTATAAACCATGTGGCAAGGCTACATAAGACAGGGAAATGAAAATGTGGTGCTAAGATTAAAGTCTGGTCTATAAAGTTTTGTGGGAAAGCAGAAAATTGCATGTGTAACATGTTAAACAATAATAAAAAAAAACTATCATAACAGATGAGTGCTAATCTTTCAGTTTTGCAATTCTGTTGTTATTTGGATAAATGCTAAAGCTATCAATCTGAGTGATAAACACAATCCAAGGATTTTTCCTGCCATTTCTCCTCAGGCCCATAGCCAGGGGGGGGTTCAGATGGTTCGAAATGACCCACCCTTCACCGACAAAGCTCTAGAATTTGTCCCATACATGAGTTCATTTATCCCATTTTGACTGCTATGCCATCATAAATAGTGAAAATAACCCTTCAAAAAAGGTTTTAAGATCAAGCGGAATCCTCTGTTGATTATGGCTTTGATGTGACTTCAGCTAGTTTTGGCCAATTCTAACAGTTATTTTTTATGAGTCCAACATTCAGTTGTGCAAGAAAACATACAATCTGATGTCATCTGAAGTCATCTTTCGCTACTGTATTGTTTTTAGACAGAGAAAACATTTTACAAGTAACTTTTATTTAATGTTATTCTTGAAACAACAACGACGACGACCAAGAAAAAAAAAAGAGTGAAGCACCGAAAGCGGACCATATAATAAAATCGATTTGAATACTGTTATTGTTGTTATCTATGAACTTTTAAATGTACTTTTTTACAAGAGAGGCTAGAAATATTGTGATAATAATAATAATAATAATAATAATAATAATAATAATAATAATAATAATATTTTTATTCAAATAGCCAAATTCTGACTGAGAAAATTGAATGTGCTGGCCAGTTTTTTTTATTTGCCTAATAAATGACAATACGCCACAGTTTTAATTTAAAACTAACAGATTCCTATTTTATAATGAAATATTTTTCACATTTCTTTATTCTAAATCTTTAGGAAATATTTTTGGTATACCAAAAAGTGTGGTTATGATGACAACCATCAAGTTAATCCACAAGCTAATCCAGCTAAATGTTATACTTAAAATGTCACTAAAATGCAGTATTTAAATATCATAATTAAATAGAAAATGAGGCTTCTAAAAAGTCTACTTTTTGAGAAAAAAAAAGAACCACCCCTTTCACCAGGCTTGCTATGGGCCTGCTCCTTGTTTTTGTTTATATTCCCATACCAACTACGTATATCTATCTAAAATACAGTTTCTTTAAAATGGTGAAGTTATAAATGCAGCCCAAAATGTTTTTCCACACCTATTTTATATTCAAAACACAAGGCAAAGTGTATAAATAGATCACAGAATAAAATAAACATTGCATAATGTGTTCTGATGCAAAGTAGATGTGCAATGCACGTTGCTTATTTTCGATTACACGTAGCCGCTCCATTCAAGTTTTTTTAGATGAACTGCATGACAGCGTAAAAGATACTGTATGAAAAAAAGAGAAAATAATATTCTTTATCTACTTTAACATCCAAACCTTGACAATATGCTGTGAAAAAACAATCAAAAACATCTAAATAATTATAAATGTAACATGTATAAATGTTTCCAACTCACCTGATCAGTTATTTACCATATTGTTTGTCTGTTTATGAACACACGCATGCAAATTGTTCCAGGTTATCAATTATTTTTAGGGAACTTCTTTAAATAGTAAAGGCTTTAAAAGCTTCCCTTTTTTCAGAATATTGAATGCAAAATAATATTAATAAGGCCTACTGTATATTTTATTTTCAAAGGATTTTAGCAAGAGGGCCATTTATAGGATGGATAGACTTGCAATAAACCTTAATTTAGCACATCCACTTTATTTTTATTTTTTTACCTATAGACCAATGGAACATTATTTTAACTGTACAAAAACGGTATACTATTATTGTGTATGTTATAATTTTTTTTAAAAGGATCAATTTATAATGGCCTGAATTTAAACAAACAAGTTAAGCATTACTAAATTTAATTTTTTTGTTTACATTCAGCCCATATTATTTCTTTGCAGTCACTTAAAAAATAAATAAATCAGATGAATCATTTTTTTCAGTGTAAGGTTGAAGTCAGAATTATTAGCTCCCCTTTGAATTTTGAATTTTTTTTAATATTTCCCAAATGATGTTTAACAGAGCAAGGAAATTTTCACAGTATGTCTGATAATATTTTTTCTTCTGGAGAAAGTCTTATTTGTTTTATTTCGGCTAGAATAAAAGTTTTTAATTTTTAAAAAAGCAATTTTAAGGTCAAAAGTATTAGCCTCTTTCAGCTATATATTTTTTCGATATTGTATAACAATGGTTTGTTCTGTAGACTAATTTGGCTAATTACCCTAACCTGTCTAGTTAACCTAATTAACCTAGTTAAGCCTTTAAATGTTGCTTTAAGCTGTATAGAAGTGTCTTGAAAAATATCTAGTCAAATATTATTTACTGTCATCATGGCAAAGATAAAATAATTCAGTTATTAGAGATGAGTTAGTAAACCTATTATGTTAAGAAATGTGTTGGAAAAACAAAAAAAAAACCTCTCCTTTAAAGAAATTGGGGGCTAATTAAAAAATTTAAAAAAAACAGCGTGGCTAATAATTCAGGGGGGCTAATAATTCTGACCTTTACTGTATGTGTAGCTATTCCATGTCTTTGCTGTAAAATATACACAATGCAAATTTAAAATACAGTAACATACTGCATAGCTGTCATACAGTAAAATAGTTTATATTACATTAACAAATACTATGTAATCTGCAAAAACTGTGTGATTGCATGGGACATCATCATAACTATTACTAAACTCATCCACAGATAATAAGAATATTACTGATACATAGAGAAAATAAACGCTCTTAAAGTGATTTATTCTATAAATATACACTGAAAAAAGCCTTATTTGATCAACTCATATATATTACTTCAGCTTCCTACACCTAAAAGAATGAAGTTTTTCCAAATTAGTTATTACTGAAACCCTTAATAAATTACGTGGAAGCTAATTGATTGATGTAGTTGTAACAAACTGAAGTAATTTAAGTTTTCAGCCCCATCTTGCATGCATTTCCAAGCCGACTGTATTCTGACAGTTTTGAGTAATGTTTATTATTTTAAAATGATTTTCTACAAAAAGTGATCTACATTTCAGCTCTGGTCTAAAATTTTGATCTGAG
This sequence comes from Danio kyathit, assembly GCA_903798195.1. Lineage (NCBI taxonomy): Eukaryota > Metazoa > Chordata > Actinopteri > Cypriniformes > Danionidae > Danio > Danio kyathit. The sequence continues at coordinate 54,344,303 of LR812524.1, read as the reverse complement.
TTATAATAATGGCAGCTGCTGCTTGGCTGTTGCAGGTATTGTGTAGAGCCCTTGAAGCATGTGACCTGATATTTACCATCTTTGCTTCAGGGGTGCTCAATTTTGGAGACAATTTGTCTAGAGCAAATCACCTGAGCTATTAATTGCATGTGACAGATTACCCTATATTACAAGCGCTTGCAGCAGACAGGGAAAAACAAAACAACTGCTTTATCACACTGAAAACAGCTCCACAAAATTGGTCACTGGTGAAACATCTTAATAAAAATAATAACACATTCAATTTATAATGCTCTTTTCTTAAACTCAAACACAATTCTCTGTAATATAATCATTTTGTAATTGGTATAACTTTTTAAAATGCATATTTACAACATACAATATATCTGTATGACTAAATATACCAAAATGCTGCATTTTGTGGCAAAATGGAATAGTTTTGGCTTCAGCTATGTAAAAATAGTCTCAAAAGTATAGTAATTGAAGCAAACATATGTGAGCAGGAATCACGCATACATCTAAAAATGAATGAAACATTTTAAATATTTTTTTTACATGAATAATTTTATTTTAAAGAGCCCCTATTATGCATTTAAAAGGTCATATTTTGGTTTTGGGGTCTCCAACAATAAGCTGATATGCATGCAAAGGTAAAAAAAAAAATAAAAATACAAAAAATAAAAATAAATAATAACAATAACAATAATAATAATAATAATAATAATAATAATAATAATAATAATAATAATAAATTATTATTATTATTATTATTCTTATAATATGCATTTATTTTTACCAATTTATCCCAATAACTCCCATATGATTTGTTCAGCGATTCATTTGTTCCCAAACTCCCCCTCTGCACAATGCTAATCTGCGATGATAATCTGTAGTCTGTTGAGAATGGTCGACTGTGTTCAGTCCAAGACAGAGAGAAACGCCCAGCACGGCTTATCAACATTGTTGAAGTAGTCAGAGCACAGAGTGTATGTGTGGGCCCAATGCAGGAGTGCATTAAAGCAAACACCAGCATATTCTTAACCATGACACACATTCAGTATTTATCCACAAAGTGTCAAAAGCTGAATTATTTTAAAACTTGACCACCGCACATGTGTAGTAACAGCTGATGGTGGCCATAGCAATGACAAACGGCAGAGGATCGTGACCATGCGCATTTAAATCTGTAAAGAAAGTGACACGTGTCGCATTTTCAACGTGGCTTTAGACACGATATGTGAATATAAAGGAGTTACCCAGATACAGTACAAGCCACGAGCGATTACAAGTAACAGAACACAATTCAATACATATTTTACAAGCTAGAGAATACAAGGAGGCAACCATTTTAAATTACACTTTTGTGAAATGGACGAAGAAACTGATCCATGAACTGTGTACTGAAAGGTCCCTACATCAATAGTCTTTTCTGATGCTGCCTTTAACAAATGGCCGACGAATCACCCATTGCAGGGTAGATTATTGCATTAATCACCAGAACGTTCACTTATTAATGTTCACTCATCTTCAGTCATGATCAATTCCACACACACCCGCACTCTACTAGTGTTTGAAAGGAAAGGCACGTTCACGTTTTACCTGATCGGGCACTTCATATTTGGTATGGTTTCACGTTGACGTCGATGCAAACAGGTAAAAGATCCGGACGAATGACGGATCCTTTAAACTCGGAGTCGAATCTTTAATTAAAAAATAAAAATAATAATAAAAAAAATCTAGATTTTTAAACAAGGTCCACTTTCAGATTTAAACTTCAGCTGGATGTTTTCATTCTTATTGACTTATTGTCAATAAGCTTGGCCCCCCCTCTGGCCCCCCTAAATTTCAATAATATCACGCGTATTTTTGTGTCAAAACGCCACAGAGAAGCGAGATCAGCCATCGGTGGCAGACTGCGGAGATATGACTGAGGCAAGTGTTGCCAGATGTAGCTGACTGATTCCAGCCCAAAAACTATCCAAAACCCGCCGAAATGCACATACATGCATGCAATCAAAGTCAAAACCGCCCAATCTGGCAACACTGACTGAGGCCTCTATCGCGCGCTCTCGGTGTCGCGCGCACTCGCTCTCTCTGTCAGTGACGGTGCTGCGTGCATCAGTTCCCCGCATTCGTCAGAAGTTATCCCCCAAATTGACAGAGGTAATAAAAAGATTCAGTCATGTTCATGTTGTGAAACACTATCAAAATGGCCACTGTTGATTATGTTAGACTGCTGTTTTCAATAGCGATTTTAACACTTTTAATATACGAAGTCCTCGACTATGCAGAGGCTATAATTAATCAGAAATTGAGTGTACATAGTTTTACCTTAAGAAATGCAGTCTTGAATTTACAAACAGTCGGCAAATTCCGGAGAACAGATGCAACACAATGATTAAATTTAGTTTTCAGTCATGCTCAGGTATAATATTCAACACGCTTAGTTGTGACTTCATTCATTTTTGTTTTCAGTCGTGACATCAAGCACATCATTATTTACAACACGTTTTTAAACATAAAAGTTTTATTTTCTAATAACTACTTTTAATCTTTCCTATGGTGACAGTCAGTGCAGAATATTTTAGTTATTTTGCAAGATTTTGCAAGTTGTATTCAGACAAAGTCCCTTTAAGTATTTTGTAGTCTTTGATTCAGATTAAAGGGTAATTTAAAGACTTGTTAACTAGGAAAGTCAGAATAATTAGTCAAGTTATTGTATAACTGGTTTGTTGTGTAGACAGTCAAAAAATATACAGTAAATATTTCTTAAGGAGGCTAATAATACTGGCTTTAAAAAATTTAAGACTGCTTTTATTTAAGAAATAAACTAAAGAAATAAGACTTATTATGACTCCAGAATATTTTTTTGTTTGTTTTATAGCGAATACTGTGAAAATCTTCTTGGTTTGTTAAAGATCACTTGGAAAACATTATTTTAAGTTAACGGGAGGGCAAAGAAGTTGACTTCAACTGCGTCTGTTAAAGTTTACAGGTGCAAAAATTAGCCTTGATGTACTTGAAATGTTAGAAATGTGTTATCCTGCTACAATACAAAGTTACTTGTCAAATGAATTAACATGGAAGATTATCTTGAGTTTAAGTTACTTAATTAGCTTGTTTATGAAGACTGCAGAGTGATACATGAAAACAATGACTTCGAATAATTGTTTAAGTATTTTGTGATGCATGTTAAAGTGTGCCCCCTAAAAGTACAAGTGGCCCCTGTCACCTGTCACTTATATATATATATATATATATATATATATATATATATATAAGGGATGCCACAATTCTCAATACAATGTTGAACCGTTCGGGAAGACATCCACGGTTCAATACGCGCTTGTGAATTGCGTTTTTTTTCAGTTTTATGTTTAAATAATAATAAATAGTTTTATTTCTCTCTGAATTGACTGTGTGTGCAAAGAAACCAGTCTGAGATGATTCGCATTTTATGACATTGCACGTTATCCTGCTGATAGTAGCCATCAGAGTATGGGTACACTGTGGGCATAAAGGGATGGACATGGTCAGCAACAATACTCAGGTAGGAGTTGGACAGGTGTACCTTATAAAGTGGCCAGTGAGTATATAATTATAGAAAAAAAAAAAAAAGGCACACCAGTGCATTCTGGGATTATGGTCTCTGTTCTAGTGATGCTTTGCAATCAAAGCCAGCATTTTCATACATTTTCAGCGCTTTAAAATGTTGCCTCATAAGCAGTTCACTAAGTTTTAGAGCAGAACAAATGAGTTTCTGGCGTGAGGACTTCACACAGAACCTGAAGAGCCTGGGAGTTGCTTTTGAAATGTTGAAAGTGTATTTCTTCAAAGCGCAATAATACATTACTACAACCTGTTAAAATGACACTTTGCATCGAAAATACACTCACTCGGGGGTTGTTTCTCTTTATGACCGTAGACTATATTTTCTGGTTGCCTCACCACGGCACATTTATAAACCCCTAATACTTTTGACTGGGCACACACGTTAATTGCAGGAATTAAGTAGTCTTGTCGCAGCCTCCAAATTCCCGTTTTGCTTCTTGAAAAGGAGGAGGGGGGCATCTGATTTATTGTTCAATAAAGCCAGGACCTGTTTTGCTCAATTAGCTCTATTTATCTGAGTAATGGTATTTTACTGGGTTTGCCCTTCCCTCTCTGTCGAGCCAGTGAGCTATGCGTATGGCATCAGAGCTTGACTACATTTCCCTTGTGAATCAACGAGACCATATTAGAGAGATGTGGCTTACATAATGCTAAATATATTCTCCCTCTTATTTTCAAAGGCGACGTAATGAAATAATTCGCTAGTCACGTTGTCTAGTCATTTGTCAAACAGAAGCAGGTGTTTATTTGTATGCCGTGCAGCATAGCGGAAACAGGTTCATCATTATGAGGGATAGACACTGCTCGAATTAATGAAAGTATAGATACACAACCAACATGAGAGCACTGCTAATCGACATTGCATTCATTTTCTATCATTTGATTTTTATAAATCAGTTGGCTAGAAACAGAATTAATATTGAGTCCAGGTATAATGCTTAAATGGTCATTTACAGCTCTGGATAGATATAGGCCTACACTGAAAATAATTATTCATTGGATCATCAAGTTAAGTGGTTGCAAACTATTTACATGGGATGCCCATGTTTAGCCATGTCTCTCTTTATTATTATTATTATTATTATTATTATTATTATTATTATTATTATTAAACCCTTTGTTAAATATTACAAAGCCACATCCCAGCAGGCACCGGACGTCACACAGATGTAAAATTGATGTTGGACTCCCAACGTCAGACTAACTTTGAATTTTGGTTTCGAAAATTGGGTTGACATCAGTGCCCAACATCAGTTAGAGGTCAGACTTCAACATCAAGATTAATTTTAGTTAAGTCATGACACAACATAAAATCAACCAAAGATCAATGGCTAATGCTGTTAGCTTTTGACAATGTATGGGCGTCACATTATGACATTAAAGTGACATTGCATTTTAGTTAGGTAATTTCACAATCTTAAAACCAACCAAAGATAAACGTCTACGGATTTTAGACGTTGTATGGATGTCATGACTTTAAAATGTTGGATTTTAGTTAGTTAATGCCACAGCCTAAAACCAACCAAATGTCAAGGTCAGATGACATCAGTATTAGATGTCAGCTGACGTTAGTATTAGACACCAAATTTACGTAAAATTTTGGTCACCTGACATCACAACGAAAATAGAACTAAAGAACTAAAGATCAACATCATATGAATTGTTTGATGTTTGGCACAGGCTACTGGACATCAAAAAAAACATGAACAATGATACTATCACTATGCTATTGCTAGTAATCATAATTTGTCAGGTTTCTTAATATAAATCACTGCGTTTGCCGAAATGCGAACAATAGATGACCCAATTCACCGTTATTCTCGCCCAATGCTGAAGAAATTGAAAAAAAAAAAAAAAAAAAAAGATTCACATTTAGCGCATCAACTCTCAGAGGTATGCATCTCAGTTTTTAATGTGAGTCACGGAAAAGCTCAAATTGGGAAATAAATGCAGTTTAAAGCAGCACAGACAATGACTGACATGGTTGTCATCATGTCGTCAAAGGCACTACAGAGATATACATGATAAAAAATAAATCCTGCTGCCTACCCAGCAGGCACAGGACGTCAACATGGCGTTAGATTGATGTTGTACCCCAACGTCGGGGGACGTTACATTTTGGGTAGAAACAAAAATCGAGTTTATGTCAGAACCCAACATCAGACCAACATCAGTGTCCAGAAATTGGATTTTAGTCACTTTCCAACACAACCTAAAAACAACCAAATATCAACAGCTAATGATTTTACAGCATGACGTTGTGTGAACGTTACCAATATGACATCTATCAGAAGTTGGATTTTGGTTGCCATAGCCGACAAATAAATGTCAGTTTTTGATGTCAATATGATGTTGGTTTAAGATGTTGGCTCGACATTGGATTTTGGTCACTTTCCAACACAACCTAAAATCAACCAAATATCAACGTCATTTCACGTCAATATTGGACATCAAAATAACGTTGTCCTTAGACTGAATTTTGGTCACCCGACATCATGACCTAAATCTTACCATATATTAACGTCTTATGAAGTTGTGTGCTTGCTGGGTAATTTTTAAAATCAAACAAACCTTTCTAGTCATCTCAACTTACTTCAGTCAAACTGACTACAAATATTTACTAAAACTTTGTATAACTAAAAAAAGGATTAATGCAAGTTAAAGTAAAATTAAAAAATAAATAAAAACATTTGTTGAAATGACTCATTTTTTAGTATACATTTAAATAAATTGCAATAATAAAAAACATTTTGAGAGTTTAAAATATTAGTTTTTTTTTTTCAATCGATAACAATCGTTTACCAATACTTCAGATACTTTTTCTAAACTCTTAACACAGACTTTCACCTACAAAACACAATTGGCCAAAAAAAAATACATTTAGTTAAATATGTACTAACTCTTCCTTTTCAAAATAGAGCACATCTTTCTCTGATTTGACCAAAACACTGGAAATCTGACTCAAAATGAAATGATTGTCAACGAGTAACACTTGTTTTCACTTCACAAGGTAAATTAAAGTACATCAGGTTTCAAAATACTGGCTATTGTTGACATTACAAAAACTGCAGACTTTTGTTTCAGTTTTACAGAACAAAACATGCAATGCACCGTTTTGACACTACATTTCTTGATTGGGAACTGTATGTCCACATATACAGTAATGTTCACATTCAAAAGCATTCCAGTAAAAACGCTTTTTTCCTTGTTTACTGCAGGAGGTACTGTTGAAACAGTATGATAGATCAGGAGAAAAAAAAAAAAAAAGTTTTATAGTATTGGTTACAGTGAACAAAATATCCATGAAACACACAAGGGCTTTCTGAAAAAAAAAAAAAAAACAACAGCAAAAAGCCCAAATAAAAAAGGGGGAGGGGTGTGTATAAAACAAAACTACTGTTTCTAATATCTGCGATCTTTAGAGTTAGTAAACATGTTTTCATCAACATCACTCCTTTTACTGTATAAGTGTAAATGTAATAGAAAAAAATAAGCCAGACTGGAATCAGCTGTGGTTGGCCCAGTTTACCCAACATAAATCAGCTGTGCGTCAATTGTTCAATTGTCTGCTTATCAGCTGAGATACATTTTTGATAATGATATTGTTTTTGAACTGATATCATTGCAGAAGCAGAGGTTTAATACTGTATCCAAGGTTTGGAAAATTGTTTTTGCTGTTGTGGGATGGTGTGTGTTAACATTCGTAAATACTACAAAAACAATCCGTCATTTTGTTGGGAGATATAGCTTGTCTGTTAAGAAAGTGTAAGCATTGTGGAAATGTGTTCACTGATTGCATATTGGGTGAAAACGACATGAAATGTGTGAATAGTATGGCCACAAAAGACCGATGCTGTGCTAAGTGTGATTAGAGTTCAGAAAATGTGACAACTGGTTGGACAAACGCTTGTTAGAGACCGAGAAAGAGGTGCCAAGTTGCTTAACATTTCAAAGTGAAGTAAACAGCGATCTGATTAACACACATTGTGTTTATTTTTATTATTATTTTTACTTCTTCCTTATTGTTTTACACACTATTAAAAAAATACACACGATGTGTTAAAATATCCATAACACAAAAAATGTGTTGTTAATTAACACATGAATAAAAGGCCAAACTTCTGCTGCAGAAAACTTCCTCCTTCACCTTTTATGGTCTTCTTTACACACTTTGGGTTCAGTCTTTCGTCAGATTGATGATAAACATCCAATTTCCCATCAGAACCAATTAAAGTGAACTTGCTAAATCGAACAACTGTGAATAAAACTGTTGATCGAAAAGCTTTACATGTTTATATCAGTTTTATATCTTCTAAACACAAAGGTTTTCACTGTTTTGGAGCACACTAGCTTATAGATATCCTAAAAGTTAACAATACTGATACTAACATCTACAAAACTTTATTTTATTATTACAGGACCTTTAATACCAAAGGCTAGTCTGGGGTTTTGAATCTTTAAACATCTTGCTCACTAAAGTCCGAGCTTTCAGTCCAAATTATCTTAAATGTTGAAACCATAGGTTGAAACACTGTAGTATGCCAAGATCCTTACCTGTTTTAGAGTTCAATTTGGTGAGCTATTCCAGCTGCAGTGTTGAAGATTATGTGCATAATCCAGTCCTCTCAGGTTTGAATGAGTGTTCCTGTAAAGATTCAGTACTCTAACAATCACAGATTTGGACAACCAACTTTTCTTGCTATGGCAGGAAGGTTCATCCCTTGGGTATTCATCTGGACAACCTGCTGTCAGGGGGTTTCAGTAACTTTAGAACAGCTCGACATCTTGAAAAAGTTCAGCTGCCATGAACAGAGTTTGTCAGATAATTAAGGAAATTAGCATCAGGTGGCAGATTCCCATGGTGTTCAAGCTGCAGTCACACTAGAGTTTGAGCTTGCGCAAAGGGGCGGGATTAAACAAGATGATTAGACATTAAAAAATATGAGCGATTGCTCCATGTTTTAAATTTCTGTCCAGAGAGGTCATGTTTTGATCCTCGATTCATCTCACGCAGTCAAGTGATGCGACTTTGCAGGTCAGATTTCACCAAGCTTGAACTTTGCACCGCAGCAACCTGCGAAATCTGACGCATGACCTTGCGTTTCCGGTCTGAAGCATTCGCGTGTGTATGAATGGAAGTCTATGGAGAGAAAAGTGCAGTGTGACCGCAGCTTTATACTGTGATTCAGAACACATTTAAGTCATAAAGTAAACTTAAAACTGCTCAAATAACTTAAAATAAAACTACAATTAGCAATTAACTTGAAATTTACACTGTATGATGCCACTAAAATTAGGTCTAAATAGAATCCATTATTTTAAGCTTTCCACTTTAGATCAGTTTACACTGCATGGTTCAAGTGATTCAATTCAATTATTTTTCTCGCCCATGTACAGCGTAAGCAAGAAAAAAACCACATGGATTCCGATTTACTCAAATCAGTTTCTGGCCTTGTTCATATGTGGAAATTTATCCAATATGAATCGAATCCGTGCCCCCGTGTATGCAGTGCAGTGTAAGGAGGTAGATCGTATTTTCACCTGTCGCGCGTCATTAAAAACTAAAAGCTAATGATGTCGGCTCTGACGCTTTCATTTCAGAACAGACTTCAGCAGAGTCCCAAACTTTAAATCTCATACACAAGAACTGAAAAAAGATTTTATATTGTAACGTAGCACAAGTATTTAAGCATTTTAATGAGAGAGAGAGAGAGAGAGAGAGAGCGAGAGAGAGAGAGAGAGAGCAACATCCGCCACGTAACCATAAACTAAAATTGTTGCATACATTAAGTGCATAAATCATGTCATAGCCATTAAATTAAGATGCCTACTGGTTTAAAAAGGCCTGGATTAAAAGAAGATGGCCAAATGAGAACACATTAAATACAGGAATGGAGAAAAGAATGCTCTTTAATTATCAGCTGTCAGTCAGCGCCCGCTCTTTTTTCCTGGTCATTGTGCCTTTGCCGTGTGCTGTGTAAACGCAGACAATCGGATACGAGTCACTTTTAAAAGATGATAAGCTGGTCATCAAAAAAATCGGATAGGCTACAGTCACAAAATTGGAATTGACCGTCAAGATCTGCTGTGTAAATGCAGCCTTAGTGGATGTTAAAAATGAAGTTTGATCAATTACTTTTTGTATAGTGTTAACATATTCTCACTGTGGTTTGTTAATTCAGGTATTGTTTAACACAATGAAATAAAAAGGCAAGTGTCTCAACAAACACAAGTGACCACAAGAAACATCACTTTTCATCGACAGTGTTGGGTTCACTGGAAATGCATGTTAATAGCAGTTGGAAACAGGGCCGTATAGACTTCAGATGGTCCCCAGAGCCTTTCAATCTAATGGTCACAACACAACTGTCTTTAAGGTTTCTTGGAGCCATCATTAGTTGGAACCTCAAATGGGAAACTGACAATGTCTCCGTGAGTAAAAAGGTTGCAGAGCCTGAGACAGCTGAGGAAGGCCCAGGCGCTTCTCAAGTTCGATTTTCACCTCATCATACGCATCTGGTAGGCGTCAGTCACGCCATGTGTTCCGGAAAAAAAGTCTTGGGTTGCGTCTGCTCCTGCTTTCATAACCTAAAGTATATGAATTATGATCTTGCAAACTTGTAATGAAGATTTTCAATGAGTAGATTTACATGGACACCAGTAGTATATAATTGTTTTCCTTTTTCTGAAAAAGAGCACATTATGTATGATTAAAGTCTTTATATGACTTTTCTTTACATTTTAAAACATTGAACACCTAAATTAAACTCCAGTCATTGTTTTGGTTTCTCACCCTGGTCTTGTCTCAAGTGCATCTTCCTATTTGTTCTGAAAAAATGCCATGCTTGTACTCGTCCATATTATGACTGCAATAGTAAATAGCAACCAGCATAAAGCTTATTGTGAGAATTTTTCAAAGAAAATGCTGACATTGACTGTTTGACATCGGCTTAGTGGTTAGCACAGTCACCTCACAGCAAGAAGGTCACTGGTTCGAGTCCCAGCTGAGCCAGTGGAGTTTGCATGTTCTTCCCGTGTTTGTGTGGGTTTCCTCCGGATGCTCCGGTTTCCCCCACAGTTCAAAGACATGCAGTATAGGTGAATTGAATAAACTAAATTAGCCGTATGATGCATGTGAGAGTGTGTGGGTGTCTGTTTTCTCATTGAATTGTGTTATAACATTATCTTTAACACAAAGTATATTTTGAAGAATGTTGAAAACTTGTAACCTTTGACTTTATTTTCATCGAAAACCACATTTTTTATAAGTGATTTGATGCATGCGACTCTACTGACAATAGATCTTTTTTAGCCAAGAAATGTAAAAATGTGCTTGGTACTACTTTCACATCTTCATTTAGTCCAAATTTGTAAAGATCCATTGTCTTATGGAGGCCTAATCATGCAGGTAAGAACACAAAAATAATGCCTTAAGTCAAAATTACTTTAAAAAAGTCTGAATTATGACTTATGAATTATGAAAAAGTCAAAATTACAAGATTAAAAGTCAAAATTATGACTTAAAATGTCAAAACTAGGATTTACTAAGTCAAAATTAGGATTTACTAAAGCAAAATTCCAAGATAAAAACTGCAAACTATGTTTCATTAGACATAATTTGCATTTTTATCTCGTAATTTTGACTTCAGTCATCTTTTTTTATTTTTTAAGGCATGATTTTGTTTCTTACCTGGCAGAAATCAGCTTCCATTATTTCCAGTTTAAAGATTAAAAAGTCAAAATTAGGATTTAAAAGTTGATAGGATTTACTAAATCAAAATTCGGCTGCACGGTGGCGCAGTGGCTAGCACGTTCACCTCAAAGCAAGAAGATCGCTGGTTCGAGCCTCGGCTGGGTCAGTTGGCGTTTCTGTGTGGAGTTTGCATGTTCTCCCTGTGTTCGCGTGGGTTTTCCTTCAGGTGCTCCAGTTCCCCCCGCACAAGTCCAAAGACATGTGGTATAGGTGAATTGGGTAGAAATTGTCCGTAGTGAATGAGTGTGTATGGGTGTTTCCCAGTGATGGGTTGCAGCTGAAAGGGCATCAGCTGCATAAAAGATATGCTGGATAAGTTGGCAGTTCATTCCGCTGTGTCGACCCCGGATTAATAAAGGGACTAAGCCGAAAAAAAGAAAATGAATGAATAAATAAATCAAAATTCCATGATAAAAAGTCTAAACTATGGTTTATTTGTCAAAATTTTAACTTAGTAAGTCATAATTTAGATTTTGATTTTGTAATTTTGACTTGTCATTTTTTCGACTTTTTAAGGCATGATTTTGTTTCTTACCTGGTACAAATCAGCTTCCATAGTCAAGATTATGACTTAAAAAATTTAATTAGGATTTACTAAGATTGAATCAAAATTACAAGATAAAATGTCTAAATTATGGTTAATTAGTCAGACTTTTCACTTACTTAGTCATAATTTGGACTTTTACCTTGTAATTTTGACTTCAGTCATCTTTTTTTACTTTTTAAGGCATGATTTTGTTTCTTACTTGGCAGAAATTGGCTTTCATAATTGCCAGTATAAAAATAAAAAGTCAAAATTATGATTTACTAAATTAAAATTAGCATTTACTAAATTAAAATTAGGATTTACTAAATTAAAATTAGGATTTACTAAATCTAAATTCCAAGACAAAAAAAAAATCTAAATCATGGTTTATTTGTCAAAGTTTTTACTTACTAAGTCATAATTTTATTTTGTAATTTTTAAGGGTGTGACAAGATCTCGTTGCACGAGATCTCGCGAGATTAAATCACGACGAGATTTCTCGTCGAGGTGAAAATTTGTCTCGTGAGTAGATGTTATCATGATGGAGCGTGAGGGTAAAATTAGCATTGAAGATTGGAAGCAAGATTGAATTTAAACCGCAAATCAAGTGCTTTGCACACACCTGGTAAGGCTGGCTTTTGTGTTTCACATGTCACTCGGTTGGGCGGGCGGGTGTGACGTAACCGCTTTTTTTCTCACCGGCCAAAGGCTGCTGCGTTTTATGTCCAAGTAGAGGCTGCAACTATAGCCACTCAAATTAACCATGGACATTACCACGCGATGGAATGTCACTTTAGATGTGCTGAAAGTCATTATTGAAGTGCAGTACATATATGTACAGTAAACACCGAAATCAAACTATTAGGCTATCATCGTGTAGGACTTTTAGCTGCATTTTGCGATAGGACAGTCCACACAACTGTTTGACACAATATTCTCTGCACCTACACACATCTCTAAGCGTGCACACACATACTGAACTGCTGGAGACTCAACACACCCGCCTTCATCATTACCAAACACGTTTATGCTGTATGTGAAAAGCGGATGTTTTCTTTTGCTGGTTCAAGGGACCAAATTCCACATAGGGACTAAAAAAGCTTTTATATGTGTGATGTAGCACAAGTATTTAAGCATATTCATGAGAGAGAAAGAGAGCGCACCATCCGCCACGGCTAACCAACATAAACTGTTGCATACGTGCAGAAATGACGCCATGGACATTACATCAAGATGCCTACTGGTTTAAAAAGGCCTAGTTTAAAAGAAAATGGCCAAATGAGAACGTTTTTGTCATAAACTATAGAAAAACAACTTGTCAAGAAGAAAATAAAAAAAATAAACCATGCGAACTGAATAAATACAGGAATGGAGAAAAAAAGAGCGCTTTATTATCAGCTAGTCAGCGCCCACTTTTTTTTTTTTCTGGTCATTGCGCCTTTTGCCGTGTGCTGTGTAATTGCAGTCAAGTAAAAAGCCTGTCAGTAGAGTTTGCTATTTTTCATTTAAATATTAACAAATATTTAGCAGTGTTTGCATGTTCATTGCATAGAATTCAATTGAAACTAATATAAAACTATTGCATACATAAAATTATGGGAATTGTATGCATAAAAATGGAAGTAAATTCATTACAAGTTAATTAAAAAACACCTAAATTGTTTTGCATTTTGTGATCTATTTATTTTTTTAAATAAAAATCTATTTTCCATTTATTCATTCATTCATTCATTTTCTTGTCGGCTTTGTCCCTTGCGGGGTCGCCACAGCGGAATGAACCGCCAACTTATCCAGCACGATTTTACGCAGCGGATGCCCTTCCAGCCGCAACCCATCTCTGGGAACATTTTCCATTTATATATTAGCAAAATATTTGAATTCTAAGATTATTCCATTGATATTCATCATTAAGGATTTCTTTAAAATAGTGTAAAAATCTCGTCTTGTCTCGTTCTCGTGAACCAAATCTCATGTCTCGTCTCGTCTCGTGGAGTAGGCATCTCGTCACACCCCTAGTAATTTTGATTTCAGTCATCTTTTCAACTTTTTAAGGCATGGTTTTGTTTTTTACCTGGCACAAATCAGCTTCCATAATCAAAATTATGATTTAAAAGTCGAAATTATGATTTACTTAATCAAAATTCCAATATAAAAAGTCTAAATTATGGTTTATTAGTCAAAAATTTAACTTAGTAAGTCATAATTTGGATTTTTATCTTGTAATTTTAACTTCAGTCATCATTTTGAATTTTTAAGCCATGATTTTGTTTCTTACTAGACAGAAATTGCAACAATAAAGATAAAAAGTCAAAATTAGGATTTACTAAATCAAAATTAGGATTTATCAAATCAACATTCTAAAATAAAAAGTCTAAAGTATGGGTTATTTAAAATGTAACTTAGGTCATCTTAACTTAACTTAGGTTGTTAGGTCATCATTTTGACTTTTATCTCGTAATTTTGACTCAAGGGATGATTTTCTTCTCACCTGACAATAGTGTGCTTCCATAACTTTCATAATTTTGTAATAAAATCAAACAACCAAAATGCACATGATTCCACATGTACGCTTTCTTAGCAGAACCTTTATAATATGTTTTTTGTATTTACTCTTTAGATCATTATTTAATATTGGTATATATCTGATGCAAATTCTAAGCATAACCTTGGGCGAATAAGCCTTTTTATTTATAAAACCTTAATACCACTATGCCAGATGCCTAAGCTTCAAGACTGCCGTACATAACACTGAACTTTCAGCCATCTTCATCATTAATTTGATGCTTTCGCTTTTATTTTAGGTATCATTTTAAAGCACAAGAAAATATGCATTGCTAAGCTCCAGCACGTAATGAAGACAGAGACGACAGAAAATCCAATCAATACACTGTCTGTGTGAGAGTCCTGCTCTGTGGCCTCGTCTTCACTTAATGTTTCTCTCTAGCTACATGAAAGAAATAGAAATTAATTAAATACACAAATATTTTAGCCTCTGTAGGTCAGGCTGCTGTACAGACTGCTAATTGTTGTTGAAAGCAAGATGGCTGTTGATTGGATGCTGCTTTATCTAATGTCTTTGTGTAATGCAAACCTCATTACAGAAAATGTAGACATGCACTTGCATCTGTATGAGCTAGTTTCCAGAAACGAAATAAATGCTAACAGGGGACAAAGCAATTATAATTCCGTATGCATCATTTGAAAGATAGTGGTAATTAAATTCAGCTCACATCGAAAAATGTGAGAATTTGAGGAGTGCGAAATGTGAAGTTGTGAATCATGCAGATAGTGTATAAAGAGATGCAGATCTCCCGCTGTTTACTGTAAAGCCAAAAGCATAAGTACCCAGCTAAGGGTTGGATAGAGAAAATAAAATGCTAATTTCTTTGACAGTTTTTTACAAACAGTTGACAGAATTCTAAGAATAGATACAATGAAAAATCTGATCCAATCCACCATTTGAAGAGTCGTTCAAGAATAACTGGGAGATACATACAGTTGAAGTCAGAATTATTAGCCGCCCTGTTTATTTTTTTCCCCAATTTCCGTTTAACGGAGAGAAGATTTTTTTCAACACATTTCTAAACATAATAGTTTTAGTAACTCATTTCTAATATCTGTTTTATTTTATCTTTGCCATGATGACAGTAAATAATATTTTACTAGATATTTTTCAAGACACTTCTATACAGCTTAAAGTGACATTTAAAGATGTAACTAGGTTAATTAGGTTAACTAGGCAGGCTAGGGTAATTAGGCAAGTTATTGTATAATGATGGTTTGTTCTGTAGACTATCGAAAAAAAAAATAGCTTAAAGGGGCTAATAATTTTGTCCTTAAAATGGCTTTTAAAAAAAATAAAAACTGCTTTCATTCTAGCCGAAATAAAACAAATAAGACTTTCTCCAGAAGAAAAAATATTATCAGACATAATGTGAAAATGTCCTGGCTCTGTTAAACATCATTTGGGAAATATTTAAAAAAGGAAAAAAAAATCAAAAGAGGGCTAATAATTCTGACTTCAACTGTATATGATAAACAAAAAAATATTTTTTAAAAGTTTATATTTTATGGGATGGTAGTTTCAATAAGTCTTTGATGTACAGTGCATCCGGAAAGTATTCATAGTGCTTTACTTTTTCCACATTTTTTATGTTCCAAAATGGATTAAATTAATTTATTTCAATCTATCTATCTATCTATCTATCTATCTATCTATCTATCTATCTATCTATCTATCTATCTATCTATCTATCTATCTATCTATCTATCTATCTATCTATCTATCTATCTATCTATCTATCTATCTATCTATCTATCTATCTATGCGTCTGTCTATTTGTCTGTATATTCATTCATCTCTTTGCTTGTCTGCCTATTTACAGTATGAATCCATCAAAGCTGCAGACAGCGTGACTTTATTCCTCCACTGAGGCAGATCTTTGAGCTTTCTAATACAGTATCAGCTTTTTATTTAGTGGAATTCATCTATTGTGTCCTCGGGCTGCCCACTCAGTGAAAAAAAAAAGCGTTGCATTATTGATATGTCGGTGTTGCTGCAAGATGCGCGGTGTGTATATGCTGAACACATCATAACGCTCTTTCTTTCAGAGTGGCTGACCCCTCTGTTCTTTACTCTCATTGTCTCATTTCCAGCTGCTCCACCACTTTTGCTAAGGTTATTTCCCTGACAGAGCACATCCGTGTTCTTACAGCCAAATACATAGATTTCCTCTGGGATGAAAGCTTATTGAGCACATTGTCTGATATGCTTGGTATAACCATATTCCAGGAATATAGTGGAATCTATGGAGCGTAGCTCTCAGACAGATGTACTATTTTATAGATCTTTACTTACGATATATCTTTTCACAGACTCTGCCTGCAGTATCCAATACTTTTAGCTGCGTTAACTCCAGTGTTTTGTAAAGTCCTTGTCATCCGCAGTCTGCTTTTACCTTAATGTATCCAGCGGTAGGCCTTGAGCTGTGTAAAATGTTTCCCGCACTCCAATAGGACGCATACATTTAGGCATTAATCAGCACTGAAGACTCAAGACGCACAAATAAGCCAGAATGCTGCATTCAGCAAACCCAGGAGGAAGAAAGAAATGATACTATTTAATGTCAAATAATGTAAAAATATTTTTGTCTGTAAATTTACAAACAGGCGACGCGGTGGTGCAGTGGGTAGCGCTCTCGCCTCACAGCAAGAAGGGCGCTGGTTCGAGCCTCGACTGGGTCAGTTGGAGTTTCTGTGTGGAGTTTGCATGTTCTCCCCACGTTCGTGTAGGTTTCCTCCGGGTGCTCCCGTTTCCCCCACAAGTCCAAAGACATGCGGTACAGGTGAATTGGATAAGCATCCGTAGTGTATGTGTGTGAATGAGTGTGTATGGGTGTTTCCCAGTGATGGGTTGCAGCTGAAAAGGCATCCGCTGCTTAAAACATATGCTGGATACGTTGGCGGTTCATTCCGCTGTGGTGACCCCAGATTAAAAAAGGGACTAAGCTGAAAAGAAAATGAATGAATGAATGAATGAATGAAATTTACAAACACTGAGCATTGACATACTATGATCCATACCAGCAAGACTATATTTGCATTACAATAAAACTTAATACTGTTTTGGGTCAGTAAGATGTTTTAAAAATAAAATAAAATAAAATAAAATAAAATAAAATAAAATAAAATAAAATAAAATAAAATAAAATAAAATTAAATTAAATTAAATTAAATTAAATTAAATTAAATTAAATTAAATTAAATTAAACTAAAATATCTCAGCTGTCAGACAGATGTATTATTTTATACATCTTTACTTACAATATATTTTTTCACAGACTCTGCCTGCAGTATCCAATACTTTTAGCTGCGTTAACTCCCGTGTTTTGTAAAGTCCTTGTCATCCGCATACTGCTTTTACCCTAATGTATCCAGCAGTAGGCCGCCTTAAGCTGTGTAAAATGTTTCCCGCACTACAATAGGACGCATGCATTTAGGCATTAATCAGCACTGAAGACTCAAGACGCACGAATAAGCCAGAATGCTGCATTCAGCAAACCCAGGAGGAAGAAAGAAATGATACAATTTAATGTCAAATCTGCACACAGACCTCTTTCAACATGCAAACAGAATTCACAGAAACATTGTACAGAATCTGGCTTTGACTCTATATGTGGAGCCATTGCAAAAAACATACAGAAATGTCCAAACAAGACTTGTTGGCTTTCAGAACTGTCCGTTTGTGAAGAGAAATATTTCGAAGGATGCCAATGTGGAATTTTTAGAATTCCAACCCTGTATCACGGAATCCATGAGAATGGGGTATATGTACAGCTAGTGTTTTTCAGCCACTAATAAACCTCCGGTGAAAGCTATTCTCAATTTCATAAGGTTCCTTTTACAGCGTCGATGTTGTAATGTAATTCAAATACATTCAGTTAAATAGACTTATGCCGAGTTCAGACTGCATGATTTTAGCCCAGATTTTTCGCCTACAGGTTTTGAGAAATCTCAGACAAATGTCTGAAATCACAGACAAGTCAGTGCTCGTTCACTTGAGTAACAATCACACAGTATAAACTATTAAAGAAGCAATCTGAGAGAATCACAGATGAGTCGCTGACACCCGTGAGATATTTGGCGTGCTAAATATCTGGATCTGTCGGAGATTCAAATCATGCTGTGTGAAATGTGTTCTGACTGAAAATAACAGCGGCGATTACCTACAGCCAATGAGAGAGCAGCATCCACTAGTATGGGTATCTGCAGGCCAGAGGGAGGTTGGGGAGAAGTTAAAAGCACTCAATTTCAGTTTATTTGGACCCAAGAAATGGAAGAAAAACTAGTGGAAATTTGGCAGGAGCACCAGTGTCTGTTTGACAAGTCATCTGAGCAATACCACAACCGGGTCGATAAAGAAATATAAGATGAGGAGAAATTACTAATTCCCTTCAAAGCCAGATGAGCAAAATAAGTACATTTCCTACCCCACTAAAGGCTTCTTTCTCATTACTTACTTTCTTACTGTATACTACATGACCTCTTGTTGTTTTCATGTCACTTCTTGCGTGTTTGGTTGTGAGACATACAGCTGAAGTCAGAATTATTAGCCCCCCTGAATTATTAGCCTCCCCTGTTTATTTTTTCCCCCAATTTCTGTTTAACAGAGAGAAGATTTTTTTCAACACATTTCTAAACATAAAAGTTTTAATAACTCATTTCTAATAACTGATTTATTTTATCTTTGCCATGATGACAGTAAATAATATTTTACTAGATATTTTTCAAGACACTTCTTTACAGCTTAAAGTGACATTTAAAGGCTTAACTAGGTCAATTAGGTTAACTAGGCAGGTTAGGGCAATTAGGCAAGTTGTTGTATAACGATGATTTGTTCTGTAGACTATCGAAAAAAAAAAATTTGCTTAAAGGGGCTAATAATTTTGACCTTAAAATGGTGTTTAAAACATTAAAATCTGTTTCATTCTAGCTGAAATAAAACAAATACGACTTTCTCCAGAAGAAAAAATATTATCAGACATACAGTGAAAAATTCTTTGCTCTGTTAAACATCATTTGGGAAATATTTAAAAAAGAAAAAAAAGTTCAAAGGGGGGCTAATAATACTGACTTCAACTGTAGTTTGGACAAAGTCATCTGCGATTCTTCCTATTGTAAGGTCATGCAGTGTGAAGCCCTCTGTCGCCAATCCATCTTACCATGTAAACACAGCACAGACAAAATGCTAGCCCAGATAGTCATGCAGTGTGAAAACATCTGTCACACGACTACTTTGAAAATCGTGCACTGAACTCTGCATTAAGCATACATTTAGTTACCACCACCACCACCACCAGTACCAGGAGACTAACGCAGAAACTCCATTAAAAATACTGGGGTAAAATAAACTCATATTTTAAAGACGAGGGAAAATGGATGTGAATGCAGTGCTTCTTGTCCGGTCTGAGACCCACTTCATATCGTATATCTATCAGGCAGTGAAGATCACTGATTTTTAAAGAAATCAGACCTTAAACGTGGCTATTTCATAACGGAAACACAGTTCACCGGAAACACTGAGGCTGGCTGGCTGAAATTAAAACTCCATGTGCATATACCCCATTGTTACATCATACTTACCAGATTCAAAGTCATTATAAGGCAATTGAGGCATTTTTTTTTCTTTAAATGTATGAATATTAGGTGTCTTTTTGATAAAGTACTGTATTATACTGTATGTAAAGGGTTAAAACAGCAGCAGATGCACTGTAGAGTTTATGTGGTGCTGAATATGGCTATTAAGCTTGTTAGTATAGCTCAATATGAAACTGTTCATCAAAGCATTTTACACTAATTGTAAACCCTTACATCGCCTTAAGCTTTCTTTCATTTTTTTGGATTTTAACAGAACTTATGATTATTTAAGCAACAACTCCTTTTGTACACATAATAACCCACATTTAATGAACGCACAGTATACAGTATCTGAAATATAAAATGTCAATAATATTTGCCTGGAATGAAAAATAAAAATACAAAGTTCATATACCCTGACAGAAAAAACTGGCTTGGCTACATGATGACGTTGAAAGCAGAACTTTCCCGGCAGTCACCAATGATTTGCAAAGATTTAATACAAAAACACCTCACAAAAAGTATACACAACTGACATGATTGATCAGTAACAGCACGCAGAAAAAAAAAAAAACGAAAAAAAAACCCAACAACTAAGCCCTGTAAAAATGATGTGAGTATGACTGAGGATTTGACAATAACACATTAATTGCAAAAATGTCCTTCGGGTGCTGTTACGCCACACTTTTTTTCCCTCTGCTTCCTTTTGACTGACCTTTTGTGAGAGCTTGTCCAACAAATAAATTGTCCGTGGTCCATTACGCTGTGCTCTGATTGTTTCCCTTGATTTCCATAGAGGCCCTGTCCTTGCGTCCAGAGTATTCTCCGATAAAAGAGCCGTCCTCGTTGAAGTGAGCGTCCTCATCACAGTAGTCCACCATGCTGTCTCCGCTGTCTCCTCCTTTCAAGTCACCATTCAATGAATGCTGGCTGCTTTTCAGCGGTTTCTCATCATTATCACTGCGTCAAGGAGAGAAACATGACTGAGTTTGGCCATCTTTTTTCTTGTTAGATTCGCTCGCTCTAATGCTAATACAAAACCTTCTAGTGGATTTAGAGGATCTAGATGATTATTCACACATTTTGAATTTGTAACACTCATCCAAATCATATTCTGACATTATGTACTCACTCGCATCAGTTGCTCTGAACATGTATGGTTTTATTGTTTTCGATGAAGGGCAAACTGATCTTTGAAAAACATTTATTTCTGTAAATTTACAAACACTGAGTGATAAAATATTGCAGAACATATAAGCAAGTCCATATTTGCATTATAATATAATAGTTCAAATGTTTTGGGTCAGAAAGATGTTAATAAATTTTTAGATCAACAATCAACACTCAAATTAAATGTTTATGCAAATCTATACAGCAATGCAGTTTTTACATAAACATATAAATCTATCTGCAAAGTGTGTAGTTGAAAATTTAATTTACAAATTGGCTTTCATAATAAACATGTTTTTGAGATTCATTCATTTTCTCTTCGGCTTAGTCCCTTTATTAATCAGGGGTCACGACACAGCGGAATGAACCGCCAACTTATCCAGCATATGTTTTACCCAGCAGATGCCCTTTCAGCTGCAAACCATCACTGGGAAACAGCCATACACACTCATTCACACATATACACTAGCGACAATTTTAGCCTACCCAATTCACCTGTACCACATGTCTTTGGACTTGTGGGTGAAACCGGAGCACCCGGAGGAAACCCACACGAACGCAGGGAGAACATGCAAACTCCATACAGAAATGCCAACTGACCCAGCCGAAGCTCGAACCAGCAACCTTCTTGCTGTGAGGCGACAGTACTACATACTGTGCCACCGCGTCGCCTATTTATATATAGTGATTCCTGACGAGTTTTGTAATGCCAATATAGGGTTTGCATTGGTGCAAGCTATTAGTTAGTATATATATATATATATATATATATATATATATATATATATATATATATATATATATATATATATATATATATATATATATATATATATTTAATTTCATATAAATTTCATTTAAATATATAAAATGTATTTTTACTGCTGACCTTACTGCCTATTGCATTTGTATGAGTTTCCCTTTCAGATTCAAAATTTATGAGAACATGTTATTTAAATTTATCATGCTGTAACAAATTTAATAAGATTTTTGTTAGTCAGTTTACTGTCATTTTCTGCATTTTTACTGACCATTTTGCATCTGTTCTGTTAGTAGAATTTACCCAATTATCAGCATTGCTTGTTTGTTAAACAATATGAACATAAGCTTATATGCCCATAGGCAGAATTGTATGCCCCCTTATAAGTATTTCCCAAATTATGTGTAACAGAGCGAGGAATTTTTCACAGTACTTCCAATAATATTTTTTCTTCTGGAGCAAGTCTTATTTGTTTCATTTCAGCTAGAATCAAAGCATTTTCTAAAAGCCATTTAGGGTCAAAATCATTAGCCCCTATTAAGCTATTTATTTATATATATTTGATTATCTACAGAACTAACCATTGTTATACAATAACTTGTCTAATTACCCTAACCTTAACCTAGTTAAGCCTTTAAATTGCCCTTTAAGCTAAATACTATGTCTTGAACATTCATTCATTCATTTTCTTTTCGGCTTAGTCCCTTTATTAATCAGGGGTCGCCACAGCGGAATAAACTGCCAACTTATTCAGCATATGTTTGACGCAGTGGATGCTTTTCCAGCTGCAACCCATCACTGGGAAACATCCATACACACTCATTCACACACATACACTACGGACAATTTAGCCTACTCAATTTACCCACACCGCATGTTCTGTGGGGGAAACCAGAGCACCCGGAGGAAACCCATGCGAATGCAGGGAGAACATGCAAACTCCACACAGAAACACCAGCTGACCCAGCTGAGGCTCAAACCAGCAACCTTCTTGCTGTAAGGCGACAGCACTACCTACTGCGCCACTGCGTTGATGTGTCCTCAACAATATCTAATAAAATATTATTTACTGTCATCATGCGAAAAGATAAAAGAAATCAGTTATTAGAAATGAGTTATTAAAACTATTATGTTAAGAAATATGTTGAAATTTTGTTTTTTTCGTTAAACAGAAATTGGGGAAAAAATAAAAAGGGGGGCTAATAATTCAGAATTTTTATTTATTTATTTTAATTAGCTCATTGTCAGTAAATCATTTGCAAAAAATTTCACTCCCATCAGTGTTAATTTGCCCTGTTTAGTAAATCTGGGTCATAATATACTAAAGAGTATACTGTATTTATCTCTTAATTATGCCAACAATTCAAATCTTGTTTACACCAAATGTAAGACCTAATGCCATTTTACAGCCAATTATGTTAATTTCGGCGAAAGGACTAATTTTCAGCAAATAATGACTTGGTCTTTTTACACAAATCTGCTGTTTGTCTTCAAAAGAATTGAACGCCATACATGTTCGCGCTGACACAAGAGTGAGTGAATAATAACAGAACTGTCATTATTGTGCGGATAACTCATTTAAAAGAGCAGCACAGAAAACACTCCAACATGAATTATTCCTGTTTCAAACACACAGTGCATGAAACCACCAGCCTCAACCCTGATGGAAAGGCTAATATTAGAGAAATATTCAAACTTAGGAGCATCTGAACATGCATTATCTTCACTCAAACGGTGACGCTCATGCATTCAGACACTGTTTGACTGCATAAAACAAGCTTTGTGTTTCAAACAGCGCAAGCACATCCAGAGTTCGACCTCATTTATCACTGAGCCGTCTTGGAGGATCAGCACAAAATATTTCAGATTTATAATTGTCAGTACAAACACTGGTCTCAATGAGATTATGAATTGGATCAGCGAATGATTAATGAAGCAAGAAATGCGTTTATTGTTGGCCTGAAGATAAGCGTCTTTCAGCTGTTTACTCGGGACTTATTGTTCGCTCGATCTCATTTTCATATTTTTACTGCGACGCCATTGTTTCTAATGGGCTACATGTGTACTAGCTACTCACAAAGCACCACGTGAAACAGGAACACATCAATGGCATTGATGTGTGAACAACATTGGTTTTGTTGTTATTGTTTAGCACATACGTGTGGTGGTTACTTTAGCTCGCTGCACGTCCACAGCTCGGGCTGGTTTGGTGCTGGCTTTCAAACCAAAGGAAAAAATGCAAAAATTAAAAGGAAACAGTGTCATTCGGCCACTATATGAGCTGTTAGTGATACAGTAAACGTTGGCTGTAGGTTGAAATACCTGTATTCACAGAAGGTGTCATCATTTATGCCCTGGGACTCCAGGTCGGGATGCAGGTCTTCTTTCTCTTTTACTGAAAAACACACACACACACACATTTTTTTTTTCATAATTTATTAACATTCATTAATTTATTCATTTTCCTTTGGCTTAGTCTATTATTTATCAGGTGTCACCACAACGGAATGAACCGCCAACTATTCCAGCATATGTTTTATGCAGTGGATGCCCTTCCTGCCGCAACCCAGTACTGGGAATTATATATATATATATATATATATATATATATATATATATATATATATATATATATATATACAACAGTTCTGTCAGGTTCTCGAATCTGAATGGCTGATAGCCGTGCAATATTCTGCAAAAAACAGCACTCGTACAGCCTCTTCACCCTTATCGCTTGTGTATTACTCCGCCCACATACAGCGACAAGCAAAGGACACTGTACAGTTTGACAAACTACTGCTGCTGTTGGACAACATAATGTACTTTTAAAGCATTTTTAGTCAAGAATGTAGTTGTTTTGATTGCAACTATACAGTTTATTTATAAAGATAGTGCCTATTTAAAAATATTTATAATTAGCATCAGATTCAGTGCATCGGCCGCCATCAGCCTGTCTGAGCAGACCAAAGAAAGTGATGGTTGACGTTCCACCACATGATGACGACAGAGACTGTAAGTCCTTAGGGGGTAAAAACAGCATTTTCTCAGCGAAAGTTTTAAACTACAGCAGAACAAATCATTATAAATCAGGTAAGTGACATTCTGAGTCGATCTCTCTCTTTTGTATTTTGTAGTGCTGTACTTTTACCACAGAAACTGGTAGTGTTTGCATTGCTTTAGTTTTTTCGGGGTTTACTATTGTGATATCCTGATTGCAGCAGAGAAATACTGAGAAATCTCTGTAGACTGATGGCATTTCATGCTGTTCAGCCCTATACAGTAATCCTAAAATGTAAGCAAAAATCACCTCCTTTGTCATTACTTTAGACACTAAGCTAGAGAACTCTTCAAATACTAGCTCTAAAGTGACGTTAGTGAATGAGCAACGGTTTCTGTTGTTGTTATGCTGTGTTCACACCAGACATGGAAGAAGCGTCAAGCGCGAGTGATTTACATGTTAAGTCAATGCAAAGAACCGAATAGACATCCTGTGGCACGAATAAGGCGGAGCAAATAAAGCGATTATTCGAAGTGGCATGAGTTGAGCGTCTTGGCGATTGATGCATTTAATATGCGTATTGCGCGTTTCAAGCAAATTGCTTGAGTTTGAAAATCTGAACTTCAGCTGACAATTTGCGCTGCATTAACTAATCAGGGCCTTTTTCTTGTAGGGGAGTGATTATGACGTAGCGCCTGTTGTTAGTGTCCCAGGGGGAAATCCTCCTGCCAACACGGGACAACAGTTCATCAAACTGGGATTGGCTCAGTCGGAAGCACCGCTGAAAGCCTCCATCATTCAGGTATAGTTTCTGAAGGAGTTTATGAGCTCACAGAGCTGGGTGCACCTCAGAATGGATCTAGTGGACTCAGACACGGCTCCAAACGAATCAACGCTGTTATTCTCTCAATAAAATTCATGTTAGCCATTTAGCAACAAAGCTAGAGTCACCGGGCAGACAAAAGCTCCGCCTATGACGTGAATCCGTGTCTATTGTAAAGTGAATTTGACGCGCGAACAAAGCGAGTAATGAAGCGAGTAAACTCAAAATGTTCACGCGTCTATTTACACGCAAATAGCGCGATTTATCTGCACTTACCGCGTCTGGTGTGAACATAGTCTGACAGTCAGCTGCAGATGTGAATGAGTGGTGGAAGAAAGTAGTTCCTCATACAATAGGGTTTCTCCCGTGTTTGATTTTCTTTTTTATACACACGATTATGCCGTCGAACTGTTGTATAAACGCAATACCACAGGAGTAGCAGTGTTTGTTTGTTTTTTGTTATTAAATGATCATAAAGTATTTCTTATAACACCAATGCTGAAAAGGTATTTTTTTAAATATTTATTTAGAATGCTATGGTATTTTTCCTTTGGTATTTACTGTCATTACTGAACACTTTCTAAATACTTTTCTTTAACTCTGTAAGTAACATATAGAACATTTAATTTAAGGCAAGCCTATAACTGCTTTTCATGCCAGCTGTTCATTAACTTTCTTCATTTGTTTAGATTATTATACTGCATCAGCAGGCACATTCATATTAACACATGTAAATGAACACATTTGGCTCGTGCTGTTTCTGTACAGTAATTATAAAACATTCACAATTGTAGAGGTCACAGTGGTTTAGGAGATTCAGTGAAAAACACAACAACATTGCTGGGTAAAACCTTGAATCAAACCCAATTTACGGCACCCAACAAACATGTGCAAAATGTTCTAAATATAAATACACTAATGCATACCATGTGTTAAAGAGATGATCGAGGTGTGAATTTGATATGCAATGTTTTTCCTTTTTACTTTAACTGTGTTTTTTTGAACTTCTAAAGTCTTTTGGCTTTTTCATTCTTTAAAGATCTCCTGAAGTGCTTTGAAATCTGAAGTTTTATTCAATGTGTGATGTAATTTCACATGAAACATGACAATTGGGTGGGGCATGCAGAGTAGCTCCTCCCCTTTTTAAAATTATCAATAATGTTTTTTAATTCCTACCACATTCTGGCCAACTAGAGTTCTTGAGCTTGAGCGCATCTTACTCATGACAGCCACAGTCTATGGAGAATGGGAATCTACATTATAGCGAGTTGCGTTCTGCTATGTTTTCTGACACGTTCAACATCGCACAATGTACACCAAGGCAAATCACCACAAAAAATTCACCATTTCATAGTAATATTTTCCAAAAATTAGATTTTCTTCTTTATTTGTGGTGTGAGCGCTTACAGTTTATTGCAAATCAGTGCATATATGATACAATACACCTACAGAGATCTATAGAATCCAAGTTTTCATGTCTAAAATTTCCACAATGCACTGTGCTGTAACAACAGATTCCCATTCTCTATAGCTAGGTAATGCATCATTTTGAAGTATTTTGAAATTTCAAATAAAAATCACTTTACATGTCTTTACGCTCACCTAAGATGGTTTTGGACTTGTGCGAGAAAGGGTTAATGCAAATAATGGCAGATGGAGTTCAATCTACCAAATAAATTCGGACATAGTGGATCTAGATCTGTCTGTCTGTCTGTCTGTCTGTCTGTCTGTCTGTCTGTCTGTCTGTCTGTCTGTCCGTCCGTCCGTCCGTCCGTCCGTCCGTCCGTCCGTCCGTCCATCTATTTATCTAAGTCTATCTATCTATCTATCTATCTATCTATCTATCTATCTATCTATCTATCTATCTATCTATCTGTCTGTCTGTCTGTCTGTCTGTCTGTCTGTCTGTCTGTCTGTCTGTCTGTCTGTCTGTCTGTCCGTCCGTCCGTCCGTCCGTCCGTCCGTCCGTCCGTCCGTCCGTCCGTCCGTCCGTCCGTCCGTCCGTCCGTCCGTCCGTCCGTCCGTCCGTCCGTCCGTCCGTCCAGCCATCCATCCAGCCATTTATCTGAGTCTATCTATCTATCTATCTATCTGTCTGTCTGTCTGTCTGTCTGTCTGTCCGTCCGTCTAATTGTCTGTCCATCCGTCCGTCCATCCATCCATCCATCCATCCATCCATCCATCCATCCATCCATCCATCCATCCATCCATCCATCCATCCATCCATCCATCCATTTATCTAAGTCTATCTATCTATCTATCTATCTATCTATCTATCTATCTATCTATCTATCTATCTATCTATCTATCTATCTATCTATCTATCTATCTATCTATCTATCTATCTATCTATCTATCCATCTATCCATCCATCCATCCATCCATCCATCCATCCATCCATCCATCCATCCATCCATCCATCCATCCAAGTCTTACCTATCTATCTCCAAATCCAATACAATTTAATTGTTTATCATATCATTTGCATGCATTTCAATGTGTCAGATTTCTAGAGTATATAGGAAGTGCACAGTGATGTCATAAAACATCTTTTTAAATTGTATATGCTCTAAATGCAAATTCTGACTTTGTTTTGGGACACACTAGCTTATAGATAAAATAATTAAAATGTTGACACTAACACCAAAAACTGCTGATCTCTTTAAAAGAAAATCTCAAGTTCTCGTTCATAAAAGAATTCTGCATGTTTCCAAAGCAGCTGAGATGTCTCATTGTGTGAGAGAATACCTGAGTATTTTCCACCTTTATTTCGGTTGACAAAGCACGCTATGAGCACGATGAGGGTGAGAAGCGCTATGGCACACATGAGTCCGATGAACCATCCCTGGTTTGAGATGCTTCCATGAATGCTGGCCAGACCTGTAAAAGACAAATCAACCCTCAATTTGACACTTCATTCAATGATTCAATGTTGACATCCACCGAGAACATCTGACACTAAATGAGAGACACCAGGCAAACTCTCAAATGGAAATCTTCCCATATTAATATTAAAATGCCAGACTGCATGTCTAATTAATCGACGGCAGAGGCTGATTAAGCATAATTCTTTTATCAAGTCCACCGAACACATGCTCTGGGATGGACAGGAAGCACACCACGCATGATAAGTTGATCACAGAATGCTGTTTGCACTCTTAATGAGAAAGAAGAGACAAAAAGACGATTTCAGTTTGCATGTCTGTCATCTCGGAGACTATATGTTCCCCTCACCTTTGGCCCTGGTCCTGATAACGTCTTCGAAAATACTAGAATTATCAACCCAGCTTTTTGTCATAAGACGCACTGTGTATTCGGTTCCAGGTTCGAGCCCTTCAATGATGTGGAAAGTCTTAGAAGAGTTTAGCATGTCGGATATCTTCCAGTTACCTTCACCTACACAGGACGTACATAGTGGGTGAAGTGGTGTTAGTAGACTACAAAATCTCTACGATATATATATGGGTCAAAGACATTTTGGTGTAGATTAGTTTACAAAAGAGATTTTACATACTGTACATGTAATTCATATTTCATGCATGTATCAAATGTCAAAACATAGATAAAATAGATGTTTAACAAGCTTTAAATAACTGATTCTCATACTTTACAATGTGACTTTGATTGTAATTTGATTATTTATTTATTGACATCTAATGACTTCCAGACATTTTTTTTTACCATAATATCCTGAAGACATTGCATAAAATGAAATTCAGTGTAATAATAGTTCAATATCATTAAATATACAGTGAAGAAAATGAAAATACAAATAAATTGTCTTTTTAATTCTTCATACTTCATCCATCATTTGACAGAAATACGATTTAAAATAGGGTAAATCTTTGTTTAATCACTTATGTTATATATTTTAATGAGTTCAGATCGGAATAAGTATGTTGTTAAATTTTTTACATCAATACATGTATAGTTATATAAAACATTAAAGTTAACATTTAGCATTTAGCAAGCTTTCTATGTATATAAAAACACTATTATAAAATTGACTTAACGGGGACATGAAAATGTCTTTGACCCATACAGTGAATAATACTGTGTTATTCTGTTTATCTAAAGTTTACTGAGATAGTTATTAATTTGTTAAAGTAAAAAAAAAATGCTGTAATAAATGTTTTAATAAACCAACTCAAAGCCTATTAGTCAGGGCTGGGCAATATATATATACACACACACACACACACAGTTCTGTCTGGTTCTCGAATCTGATTGGCTCATAGCCGTGCGATATTCTGGATTAACAGCACTCGTACAGCCTCTTCAGCCTTCTACTACACCCACATACAGTGACAGCAGATCAATAAATACAGTTTGACAAACATTGCAGCTGTTAGACAACATAATGTACTTTTGAGGCTTTTTTAAATGAGAATGTAGTTGTTAAGATTACAACTATGCAGTTTATTTACAAGGATAGTGCCTATTTTAAATATTTATCATTTCGGAGATCTGCGGCCAGCAGCCTGTCATATTGGGCAAAGCAAAGATGGTTGCGCCACAAGATGGAGACAGAGACCACATAGTAAGTCCTTAGGGGAGAAATACTCAGTGTTTTCTTTTCGTATTTCGAACTACAGCTGATCAAATCATTATAAAACAGGTAAGTGGCATCCTAAGTCAATCATTTTCTCTTTTGTATGTTATATGCTATATTTATACCATAGTAATCGGCTAGTGTTGGGTTTGCTTTGGCTTTTTCAGGGTTAATTATTGTGATATCACGATTGCAACAGAGAAATACTGGGAAATCTCTGTAGACTGATGGCATTTCATGTCGTTCAGCCTTATAATCTTACAGTTTTCCTCAGACGCTTCGGTGCATTTCTCATAACACTATTTACATTTGCACAACAGCTAATGCATTTCTCAAAACAATTAGTCATTTGTGCACATCATAGTAGCAGTTTCTCATTCTTTCCAACAAATTGCAAATGCTGTTGGATATGCATCAATTGCTTTCATACAACTCTCTGCTGTTTGTAACATTATCATTTGCTTATGTCATGTCAGTCAAAATTAACTGAACTTCTGAATGCTGAATAGTCATTCCATATAAAACTAATAGTCCTCATTTCATTACTTGAGTCATTACATACAAAAATGTTGAACTAGTTGTCAAAATCTGTCAAGCTAATTTTATTTACATTTTTTAAATCTTTTTTTTTCATGAAAATGTCTTCTAAATTGAACAATTTCATGAATGATTTACAGACCTATGTATTTTGTAGGTTCAGTTCCAATATGTACTGCAATATTGTTTACAGTTGTGCACAGCTCTACCCAAAGGAAGTTTGTTGTAAATAAGGGTGTATTTATTATTTTGCACAATGCTGTGAATAAATTAGAACTGCAAAGAGCAAATGCAATAAAAATGTGAAACATACATATACAGTGTCTTGTACTCAGATACCTCACTAAATGCAGTGATGTTTAACTTTACTGTAGTTTTCAAATGGCTGTGCAAATAGTACATAGTGCTGTCTTGAGCATTTTAAGGAAGTGTCACCAAAATCTGACTTTTTTGCATTGGAAAAAATGTACAGAGTAAACTGTCATACTGAAAACATGACAAAGCCATTTGACTATCTTGTTCATAAACAATTGTGTCAGGACTTTTCATCTTGATGACACTGACACTTTCATTGACATCAATACTTGCATTTGAGGAATGAGCTTTCCATTTTGAGCAAGTGACATGTTTTTGCAGGTTATCAACTAGGTTTTGCAATTTGTACTAATTGTTTTGAGAAATGCATTAACTGTTGTGCAAATGTAAATAGTGTTGTGAGAAATGCACCAAAGCCACTGAGAAAAAACTGTAAAATGTGAGCAAAATCACCTGTTTTGTCATTACTTTAGACATTACGCTAGAGAATCATTCAAACACTAGTTCCAAAATGACGTGTTAATAAGCAATGATTTCTGCTGTTCTGACTATCAGCTGCAGATGTGAATGAATGATGGAAGAAAGTAGTTCCTCTTACAAAAGGATTTTGGAGACTCTCTGTGTTTGATTTCCTTTGTATATACACGACTATGTCGTCATAACTGTTGTATAAACACAATATCACACTTGCAGCAGTGCAATGTGGCTGTATATCATCACTGGCGGGACACCAGTATATTATATATATATATATATATATTTTCAATGTGCTACATTATATAATCTGACTATTCATTCTATGCATTATAAATAGGTAGTTGGAACCACGTGTACCTAAAATACCAAAGAGTATAGGTTGGTCTTTCTTAAATTCCTTTTAATATTTTACTATTTGTAAAAAAGTTTACAGTTCATTTTTTGAAATACCAGTAGCATTTGCATTAAATCTATATTCACTGAATCTAATCAAGGATTGAGAACCAAATCAAGAATCTAATTTATTCAAAATAAAAGCTCATGAAACTGAATCATACAGAATCAGAATATATCTAAATGAATACCCAGCCCTGCTACTAATTAATTATACAATATATAATACAAATTTTAATATTTAGATGTCTAATATTACACTCAAAAAATTGCTGGGTAGTTTTAACTCAAATGTGGGTAAAATTGTCTGTATTTTACCCAAGTTTGAGCTGAAACAACTTAGCATATTTTATTTAAAAAAAATAAATAAATAATATATATATATATATATATATATATATTATATATATATATATATATATATATATATATATATATATATATATATATATATATATATATATATATATATATTAATGAATGTAAAGAACTACACAAATATAATAATAAATATCTTATGTCAAATTCACTTTAAATGCTAAACAAATACTACAGAGAATTTTGGTATAATACTGAACAAGCATGGAGAACAGTAAGAAGAGCTTACGGTTGTTCATAAAGGCAACATATAACTCTGACTCCGTCTGTTCTGTGCCTGGAATCCAGCTGATATTTGCATAGTTGTGACTAACTGAGGTGCTAATATTCAACACCGCTGAGAGAAGAGAGAAATGACAGAGGGTTAGTACTGTAAGTGACACGAGGAAGGGTTGCTTGTTAGACTTGAAAGAGAATGGGTGCCTTCTTTCTATTCACTGTAACATATGGAGGCTCCAAGAAAGTACTTCAATGAAATGTGGCACAGTTATATATTTTCTCATTTGTGATGGAGTTTAAATGTGCGCAAATGAAATGGGAGACACTGTTCTAATTATAGGTGCAAAATTGTTGTTTTCATGCTCATAGTGACATCCAATTGATGCAAAATGCCTGCTCCATATGATAGAATATTGCAGCATTATGTTAATCAATCAATCAATCAATCAATCAATCAATCAATCAATCAATCAATCAATCATCAGCAATCTAATCCTTGTAGATCGCGGGTAAACATACAGATCAATAAAGAACTACATCCGCCACTTGGGGAATTCAGGAGGATCTGGTGCCCGCCATTCAGGGTATTCGGGGGATCTGGCACCCCTGGCCATTCGGGGGATTTGGGTGGATCTGGCGTTCCTGGCCATTCAATAGGATCTGGCAGCCCTGGAAGATCTGGCAGCTCTGGCTGTGACGGAGGATCTGGCAACGATGGAGAATCCTCCAGCATTCCATCACTGCCAGAGCTGCCAGATCCTCCATCACTGCCAGAGCTGCCAGATTCTCCATAGCTGCCAGATCTCGGGGACGCTAGATTGTCCTGAATCCCCCGAACGTCCAGGGATGCCAGATCCTCATAATGATCAGGGGCGCCAGATCCTCCCAAATCCCCCAAATGGCAGGCACCAGATCCTCCCAAATTCCCCGAATGGCGGAATATAATATAATATAATATAATATAATATAATATAATATAATATAATATAATATAATTTAATATAATATAATATAAATTTGATTTGTTTAAAAAAAACATATGCACATATATGATATACATCAGTGAAGAAAACTTAGAGCTTTTACACAAATTCAAACAAGTAATTACCGATTTAACAGAGACAAGGACATTTTTTACTACTAAGGAGCTTGTAATTACTGTAATTTTTCCAGCTTTACACATTAAATGTGTTTTGATTGGCTTGAATTTTGTTACGACGCACACCAATTTCACTTTGAGTGTGGTCAGACTAATTACTTGTCATCAGAAACCTGAGAGTAGCGGCTGGATAGGACACGGCGTTCAGAAATTAACGTGATGGGATGTCACAAACAAATGGCGGATCTTCAGATGCTGGAATAGAGAGCGATTTAATTTCCATCAGAAACATAGCTGCGAGTCTTCTGTAATTAAATGACTAATTAACGACCTGAAATAATGATGTGCTCGTTACACTGGGCGAAAGAAGAAATAATAAGAGGTAATTTTAGACGGTGTCGCAGAGTAATAATTACGCAGTCGCCGAGTTCTGAAAGAGCTGAACACAACCAATGTGCCTTTCTATTGAGGAAGCCAAAAGTATTCGACTTGGACAATTGCTACCTACACGGTATGCCACCGGAGCTGTATCAATCACAGATAACTTGTGTTTTCATCACCTTCAGGTGTAGCAATTAGGCAGACTGTTGTCTGCTGTCAAAACTCATTACCACACATCTCAATCACGCAACTCCTCTCCCTTTGGGCAAAAACATGCAAATGGAACACATTTATTCTCAGGCTCTTTTCAGGAATACATCTGCATCCAAGGACTGAGTCTGTCCTGCCCAGCGCTGCATGCTTGAATGACATCCTCTAATCGGGATGCCTTTCCATCCACCCTGTTATTCTAGAAATTGCGTTAATCATCGGTGCGGTGTGACACCTTTGCTTGACACCGAAATGACGCTATAAATATTGAGCGAGCTGGCTGGAGGTTTGTCAGTCTGCATCTGCCTCCACAGCGGGAGGGAGGAAAGCTCACGCTACATGTGTCCTGCAAGACTGCTCTCCAAAGCGGAGAAATGAAGGTGTTGGATTTAAACGGCTTCCTCTTATTCACTTAGCAGCCGCTTAGAACTGTGCTTCAATAACGCACAACAAATCAGATTCCGATACTTGACCACATATACATTACCGTTTGGGGTCAGTAGAATGTATTTTTATATTCTGGGTGAGGCAAAAGACTAAAAAATGTTCATCTAATTAAAATTTGTCAGGCAGACAATTCCCATAATTCTGATAAATAGCCCAAACTGTGTCAACAAATGAAGATCCGTTCATGCAGATCTGCTGTTTGCACGTGTACGCGCGTTCACATTCACATGAGAGAGTGACAGCAGTAAAAACAATTGCTGAATCAAAACTTTTTAAAATCCTGAATCAATATTGGAGTTACTTTTGCACGCTAAAATTTAGAATTCTGGGAAAGTGAATTTAGAGTTATTCATCATACATATTAAGGAAACAGTTTATGGATTTTTACTGTAGCATTTTTAATATAGGCAATGTATTTTGGTGCATTTAAACAAAACAGATTTATTAAACAGATATATTTATTAAAATAATATTTTAGTCAACAAACATGTTTAGAAATTAAAAGATAATACAATAAATTCAAGCAAAATATTGCAGAAAAAAATACAACCTACAAAATTTCAACTAAATGTTTCAATATTTTTGCTTCTCTTGATTTTTCCTTTTTTTAAAGTTTATTTATATATATTTTTCTATAACATATAAACTTGGATGTACTAGTTTAGACCATTATCGTGAGTTACTTTGGTAGATAAGCTCCAGATTTGGCTTCAGTACTGACTAATCTAATGTATATGCACAAATATAATATTGTATAGCTTCCTATTAAAAATATAAATTTAAAAGATTGATTTGTAAGGGGTGTACTTATATATGCAGAGCACTGTAGTAGCAATCTTGTAAGTGTATTATTTAAGTACTTGGGACTAAATTGGACCACTGGATTTGTCCATATTTTACCTAAATTTGGTCTGAAATAATATTAAATAAAACCTAATACATATTTTGACACTAGATATGCTACTGTATAACTTCTCCACATACCAAATCAATATTAAATTTTAAAAATGCACTATTTACTGTACATATAAGTTATGTGTATTATTCCTAGATACACTGCAAATAATACTTCATATAAATGCTTTCCTTGTGAATTCATATAGATATAGTTTAAGTTAGAATTATTAGCCCCCTTTTAATTTTTTTTTCTCTTTTTTAAATATTTCCCAAATGATGCTTAACAGAGCAAGGACATTTTCACAGTATGTCTGATAATATTTTTTCTTCTGGAGAAAGTCTTATTTGTTTTATTTCGGCTAGAATAAAAGCAGTTTTTAGTTAAAAAAAAAAAACATTTTAAGGTCAAAATTATTAGCCCCTTTAAGCTGTATAGAAATGTCTCGAAAAATAACTAATAAAATAATATTTACTGTCACCATGGCAAAAGTAAAATAAATCAGTTATTAGAAATGAGTTATTAAAACTATTATGATTAGAAATGAGTAGAAAATATCTTCTCTACGTTAAACCGAAATTGGGGGAAAAAAACAGGGGGGCTCATAATTCTGACTTCAACTGTATGAACTGTAAAAAAATAAGAATATTGTTTTGCTTGAGCACCAAATCAGCATATTAGAAAGATTTCTGAAGGATTGTGTAATAGTGATACTAAGCTTTGTTGACACTGGAATTGATTACACTTTTCAGGAAACAGAAACGTCACTATATTCCGATATGTACTGTATTTTTGAACAAATAAAATGAGATGACACTATAAATACATTTAAAAACCTTACTGACCCCAAACTTTTGAACAGTTCTGCAGAGCACATTGTTTGACCAAAGCATATTCAACATGGGAATAAATGTGTTTCCATTAACAACATAATTGACTAGAGCACAGGCATAAAAAAGCCCATTATGTTCCTCATTTGCTCATTCAGACTTCTTGTTATGTGGTTTAGTACCTATAGAAGAAAGAGTAGCATTAGCCACAGGGGAAACAGTGGTTTTTCTTGGAGGAAATCGTGAGCTGGATTTTCCTGGAAAAAAGACATTTTTTTGTAATTTATTTTTTTAAAGGAGCTGAACTATTTCTAGGAAAGTGATGTGGCTAAGCAAGAGTTAGCTCTACTAAATTAGAGGACCCTATACATGTAGGTGAAAAATAAAAACTGCTTTTGTTAGCTCAACTATAATTCAGCATTATGCAAGACAAAATGGGATGGGATTGAGCTAGATTAAATGGAATAAATCAATTAGTTTCAGCTATGAACATAAAGGAGAGGACAGTTTAATAGTGAGATTGATCTAATTTAGCAACTATATGCTAACTCTATGCTCTCAGCTATGCCCACACAAGGATATAGGGCAAAAAAAGCATTATGCTGCTACAGTATATGGAAATGAAATGATTACCCCATTATGAACACATGCATTTTGAAGATAGAGCTCTATAATATGGCTAGAATTGTATCCTCTATTCTAGTGTTAGCTAGTTCTAGTGCTAAAGAAAACAGAATACTTCATACTGATGTTGAAAGAGGCCACATCTGTTGAAGCTGGCAAAACAAAAGCAATAAAGCAGTGAAAAAGACATATTGCAAGGAACGATAGAAAGACACTGAAATCACGACAACTTTAGTTCATAAGACAGCTTGTTTATAAGACAGCAGTGCCTGTTACCCAGGCATTAAAGCGAGGATGCAATAGCAAGAAACCTGAGAAATTTCATTCCAAAATATGATGTAATAATTTTAAATGCCCCACTAGAGATGTGTAAGTATTAGAGAAGGGATGAAAAGTCAAGTTTGTATGATGCCAGCATGGTATTAGATTGGAAAAAAATGATAAAAGTTCATTTAAAAATGATATATATCATTTTTAAAAATTATATATATATATGCAGGGTGTGAATTATACATTGACTACATTTTCAGTAGTTTGTGTAAATAAATACGCATGCTTCAGTGAACCAAATTCATATATTTAATCCAATTACATCTCATTGGTTATCAAACATATTTAAGTTTTCTGTGTTTTAAGGAGAAAATGAGATTATTCTGACACATATGGTAACCCCTAATGGGTCAAATTTAAGGACTTTTTAAACATTTTCCAGGTGCATTTTAAATTAGATATGAGGTTAGGCTATATGTAGATTAAAAACACCTACTTTTTAAAGAAAAGTGCCTTTCGAACCCTTACAGTATCTGTCTGTAGGCTAGATCTGCTGGTGTTCAGATTCTAGATTCAGCCTGCCAACTGAGTATTTTCCTGCATAATGCTGGGTGCGATCATGCATTCACAATGATATGAACCATTATAGGGGTGGTCAAATGTATATTTATATTATATTTATTTCTTTATTTTTTATTGGTAATGTTATTATTTAAGATACGGATCAATGTGAGCTATGTTCCACTGTTTAAAGAGTTGACCCCCCCACACATGTTGTTTTGGTGTCCTTCAGGGGGATCAAGGGTTAATTAGGGGGGTCAGACCCCCCCCCCCCAACCCCCTCATAATTTGCACCCTGTATATATGCACATAACATTATAAGTAGGTAGAAACCAATGTACTGTATATTTAAGAATACAATGGTTTAACTTTTGTTAATAGGTTTCCACTATTACTATTTGTCTTAGTAGATAAGTTATAGACACGTTAATCTCAGAATTGATCAGCACCAAAAACACGGTTTTACAATGACTACTTTTACAAAAGTGATTATATGTAAAAAAACAATCCAACATAATAAATGCAAACAAAGTGTACACTGTAAAAAAATATATCCATAAATTAGCAGTTTCTGTATTTTGTGATTCATGTTTTTATTTTGCCCCGTTTATTTATGCTTATGAATTGCAATATGCATTACTTTTATAAACATTTTTAATCCGCCGACATATCGGTGACATGGAATTCTGTTTCCGGGTCCAAGCCTCTACTCATTTGAATTGAGAATAGTTTTGTTTATGGGCACTTTTTAGTCCTGTCAGACATTAAAAGTGAATTTTATATAAAATCATGGTGTACACGACAGTCTCTGGACTTGCTGCATCACAAATACCAACATTTTCACAATTTATAAAAAATTTATCACTTTCTGGCTATCGGATTTTAGGCATGGATATATATATATATATATATATATATATATGTTGCGATCGTGATTTTTGAAAGTATTACAGTTATTACAGCTTTGTAAACGTTTATTATTACCATTTGATTAGTCTCCTCATACAGTTTGATAGAGCGCTTTGACCCAGAAGCAGATTCACATGACGTCACACTTAACAAGCGGATATTATGATATATTGTGATAATAGTGATAAGTGATATATTGTCTGGGCTGGTGTTGTATATTACAATCCAAAAACCCCATAATAAACTGTTATTTTACAGACTTATTTCTCTCTATATTATTTCTTATACAATATATTATTTCACACTACTAAAATGTCAATAAAGGTCATATGAAAGTGAATTTTCAACATCAAAAGTCAACAGAGTAGAGATCAAAGTCTCATAATGCAATTCACAACTGTAAAGAAATGGAAAACACTTTTTAAAATATTTTAAATCACTTCAGTGATAAAGTCCAAATATATGGAGTGTAATGTTAGAGATACTTCATATTTGTATATTTATTTTAGTATATAAACCCTTTTTGCCATTCACCACCTGCTTTAACAAGGTTTCATGACATGAAATCGAAGGAAAAACCACAATACTTTAAAAGTAAAAGATTATCCTTCTCCCATGTAACTGTTCTTCAAATCAACTCATTTTCTTTGACATATACTGCTCACGTTTAAGTCTACAGCAGCCAATTGTTTCCTATTGACATATAAAGATATCTCGCCTCGCATCGGGCACTCATTTATTTTCTTGACTGTTTCCTATTACTCTGCGAATATTGGTACCATGCCTTGGGATTTTCATCTCGATCATATTTCTTCCGTAAATACAACTTCCTTTACGAACCCTCAGTGAAACGGAAATAAACAGCACTTTATCAACAATCTGCTAACCGCCGATGATAAGCACAGCTCCGTGAACCATTAATCACAACAAATGTGCTGTAAATTCACGCTTGTGTGGTTTTACTTTTAATACATATATATTTTGTGGAGTATGATGCTGATTACCAACTTATTTCCACGTCTGTAAATAATAACAATACGACATTTCCATCCCCAAAAGGCATTGTATTATTCCTTCTTCCTTTTTCGCAGGCTAGCTTTTACCCTCAAATCAATAAGCGCTTGCTCTTCCTAGACAATGATGAATGCATCCCGGTCGCACACTGTTATGATATTGTTTAGCTATAAAGAAATGCTTAGATGGGCATATGAAAAGCTTGGTGAGATGGGAGGTCGAAATAATGTCCCCTGCATTCGCCGGGTCGATGCCCATAACAACAGCAGCTTGGTCATCCATGCCAGAGAGGCAGATTCCCCAGAGAGACCCACCCCGGAGCAGCTGATGCCCATCTGTACTCACTGGCTTCAGGGACGGTGGTGCGCTCCTCGCTGACCGCAGGACCACAGCCCACCCGTGTGCAACACCGAAGGTAAAATTTGTATTTGCTCAGGGCTTCCAGGTCTTCGAGGTGCTGCTTATTGCTGTCGGTGGAGATGTTGAGCGTCATCAGAGGGCCTAGTTCCTCTGTGTTGTTTACTAAACAGGAGAAGGAAACAGAGGATATGTCAATGCAGAGCATGGTCTTCAAAATGAATGTTCCAGAAGCCTTTACTTTTAACCAACCTAACGTGTAACCAATTTTGGGAAATCTGAATTTTCACACTGAAAAAAGAAATGTTAAAGTCAACTTAAAAGTGTAAGGCAACTTGCTGGACAGCTTTTTTTTAGTTGACTAGTTAGTCAACTCAAAAGAAGCTGTGCAGCAAGATGCCTTACAATTTTAGGTTGACTTTAACTCACAAGGCATAAAACTTTAACATTTTTTAATATGTCATTTCAGCAGTTATTCATTCATTTTCTTGTCGGCTTTGTCCCTTGCGGGGTCGCCACAGCGGAATGAACCGCCAACTTATCCAGCACGATTTTACGCAGCGG
The DNA here is from genome assembly GCA_903798195.1 of Danio kyathit. Classification (NCBI taxonomy): domain Eukaryota; kingdom Metazoa; phylum Chordata; class Actinopteri; order Cypriniformes; family Danionidae; genus Danio; species Danio kyathit. The sequence goes on along the minus strand of LR812524.1, from coordinate 54,303,493 downwards.
ATGCCCTTCCAGCCGCAACCCATCTCTGGGAACTTCCACACACACATTCACACTCATACACTATGGACAATTTAGCTTACCCAATTCACCTGTACTGCATGTCTTTGGACTGTGGGGGAAACCGGAGCACCCGGAGGAAACCCACGCGAACCCAGGGAGAACATGCAAACTCCACACAGAAACGCCAACTGACCCAGCCCAGCCGAGGTTCGAACCTGCGACCCAGCGACGTTCTTGCTGTGAGGCAACAGCACTACCTACTGCGCCACTGGGTTGCCCTCAGCAGTTATTATTAAAGTTTAATAAGATATTTCCTCTCCACATGCACCAGACACTTTCCTACAAACAAGGACTACAATAAAATAGATAGATAGATACATAATAAAAAAAATAAATAAAAATAAATAAATAAATAACTGAAAAAACAAACAAATGAACAAACGAATGAATGAATGAATAAATAACTTCTCATGACATTGTATATATATATAAAGTTGAAACCAGAAGTTTACATACACTCTAAAAAAGGAACATAACCATTTTTTTTTTAATGTCTGATGGTAAATAATACTAAACGTTTACTATTTTAGGTCCGTTAGGATTACCTAAATCATTTACATTTGCTAAATGCCAGAATAATGAAAAAAAAAGGAAGCAGTGTGTTTGAGGTTTTCCTTAAATACTATTATTCAGTTGTGTCAATTAGCCAATCAGAAAGTTCCAAAACCTTGACACCATCATCTGAGGCATAATAATCTTATTGTATATAAACTTGACTTTCAAGAAAAGTTATAACAATTTCTCAAAAATATCTCTCATCATTCTGCTATTAAGCCTAACAGAAACAAATTTGATAATCCTTTAATTAACATCTGACTTTTTTTGAAAGGTTACGTGCCTTTTTATACAGTGTAAATGTCTGGTTTTAACAGTATATATACTTCCAAACAATTCCAAATAAACTGCAAGCAATTTGGAACACAGCAATAAATTAAGATTTATTTTGTTGTTGCAGTATTGTTGTTTTAATTACAACTAATATGCTGCAGACATACTCTTTTTATTATTAAATTTAAATATGAATATACACACTGACAGTAAAAGTTTTTCATGTAATGTGTAATTACATGCAAACCATTACTGCATTTATTTAATAAAAATATTTTCAAAATAGAATAGAAATATTTAGAATCTAGAATAGAAAAACAGACATATTTCAGTATGCATACATTTGGTATGGTGCATTTATATTCTTAAAAATAAATGTTCCAAAGAATACAGTAGATTTATTTTTTTTTTGGTTCACTGATAACCTTTTTTATGCGTGATGAACTTTTTAGTTATATTTAGTTGTATTGAAGCCAGTCTGACAAAATGACAGGTTGTAGAATGTGAATCTTATAATAGTGTGAATAAACTCCGCAAACTCAACGCCTCCTTCTTCATCACTGCCTGTTTAGCTCCGCCCACCATTTCATGCATAAGTAAAAAAATAACAAGGTCAATGCAGATACTGCTGTAAAGGCACAATTCGAAGAAGGACTTTCAGAAAAGTTGAAACTAAAAGATGATGCTGTGCTGACAATATTGGATCTGACAGTAATGTTGTACTATACAAATGTGAGTTTGTTTTAATAACGCATTCACTATTGCTTTGTTTGTTATGACATATTGATATGTACTCAGTATGTATGCGGAATTCTATTAAATTGAAATATAAGGATGGTAAACGGAAGAGAAAAATGTCCAGGAAAGTGACGTGTTCATCATGTGTTATGGTTGGTCGCTCAGCTGGACGGGTAAAGGGAAGGCCGTGTCATTGAAATGTCAGACGTGTTTAGTCAGCCAGAGGTCAAATACACTTTTTTTCTCTCCTAACACAGACTGACAGTCTGCACTAGGAATGTCACAATACACAAGTTTCAGTAGTGGATGACAATAAGCTTGTCACAACACTATGACTTATCATGCAATTTATGTTGTTTGGTTGTGTTTTTGCACAGATGACATATTGTGGTTATTAGGTGTTACTATATATATATTTCGATAATGTCCAAGTATTGTTTTCTTTATTTTTTTAATATTATTCATAATAAATAAATAAATAAATAAATAAATAAATAAATAAATAAATAAATAAATAAGCAAGCAAGGGAACAAACACATAAATAAATAAATAAATAAATAAATAAATAAATAAATAAATAAATAAATAAATAAATAAACACATCAATAAATAAATAAATAAATAAATAAATTAATTAATTAATTAATTAATAAGAAAGCAAGGGAACAAACACATAATTAAATAAATAAATAATTAAATAAATAAATAAATAATTAAGCAAATAAACAAACAAACAAATAAAAATAAATAAATAAATAAGCAAGCAAACAAACAAAAACTAAATAAGCAAGGAGGAAAGCAATCACATAAATAAATAAATAAATAAATAAATAAATAAATAAATAAATAAATAAATAAATAAAGCAAGCAAGCAAGCAAGCAAGTGAACAAACACATAAATAGATAAAAAAATGAAAAAATAAATAAATAAATAAATAAGTAAATAAGCAGCAAGCAAGCAAGCAAGCAAACAAACAAACAAATAAATAAGCAAGCAAGAAAACAAACAAACAAACAAACAAACAAACAAATAAATAAATAATAAATGAATGAATAAAGCAAGCAAGTGAACAAACACATAAATAAATAAATAAATAAATAAATAAATAAATAAATAAATAAATAAATAAATAAATAAATAAATACATAAATAAATAAATAAATAAATAAATAAAGCAAGCAAGTGAACAAATAAATAAATAATAAATAATAAATAAATAAATAAATAAATAAATAAATAAATAAATAAATAAATAAATAAATAAATAAATAAATAAATAAATAAATAAATAAATAAATAAATAAATAAATAAATAAATAAATAAATAAATAAATAAATAAATAAATAAATAAATAAATAAATAAATAAATAAATAAATAAATAAATAAATAAATAATGGGATGCAGGGGTGGACTCACCCATCACCCAAGCTGAAGTCACTGAGGTAGTTTGCAAGCTCCGCAGTGGTAAAGCAGCGGGGGTGGATGAGATTCACCCTGTGTATCTTAGGTCTCTGGATGTTGTGGGGCTGTCTTGGTTGACACGTCTCTACAACATCGCATGGAGGTCGGGGACAGTACCTCTGGACTGGGCAACTGGGGTGGTGGTTCCCATTTTTAAGAAGGGGGACCGGAGGGTGTGCTCCAACTATAGGGGGATCACACTCCTCAGCCTCCCGGGGAAAGTCTATGCCAGAGTACTGGAGAGGAGGATCCGGCCAATGGTTGAACCTAGGATCCAGGAGGAACAATGCGGCTTTCGTCCGGGCCGTGGTACACTGGACCAACTCTATACCCTCACCAGGGTGCTCGAGGGTTCATGGGAGTATGCCCAACCAGTCCACATGTGTTTTGTGGACTTGGAGAAGGCGTTCGACCGTGTCCCTCGTGGCATTCTGTGGAGGGTGCTCGGGGAGTATGGGGTCAGAGGCGCTCTGTTAAGGGCCGTCTCGTCCCTGTATGAACAGAGTAGGAGTCTGGTTCGCATTGCCGGCAATAAGTCAGACTTGTTTCCAGTGCATGTTGGACTCCGGCAGGGCTGTCCCTTGTCTCCAATTCTGTTCATAATTTTTATGGATAGAATTTCAAGGCGCAGCCTGGGGCTGGAGGGGGTCCGGTTGGGGGACCACAGAATCTCATCTCTGTTATTCGCAGATGATGTTGTTCTGTTGGCTTCATCAAACATGGACCTTCAGCATGCACTGGGGCGGTTTGCTGCCGAGTGTGACGCGGCTGGGATGAGAATCAGCACCTCCAAGTCCGAGGCCATGGTGCTCCACCGGAAAAAGGTGGTTTGCCATCTTCAGGTTGGAGGAGAGTCCTTACCCCAGGTGGAGGAGTTCAAGTATCTCGGGGTTTTGTTCACGAGTGAGGGAAGGATGGAACGTGAGATTGACAGGCGGATTGGTGCAGCGGCAGCAGTAATGCGGTCGATGTACCGGTCCGTCGTGGTGAAGAAGGAGCTAAGCCGAAAGGCAAAGCTTTCGATTTACCGGTCAATCTACGTTCCTACTCTCACCTATGGTCATGAGCTTTGGGTCATGACCGAAAGGACAAGATCTCGGATACAAGCGGCTGAAATGAGTTTTCTTCGAAGGGTGGCAGGGCGCACTCTTATAGATAGGGTGAGGAGCTCTGTCACTCGAGAGGAGCTCGGAGTAGAGCCGCTGCTTCTCCACATCGAGAGAAGTCAGTTGAGGTGGCTCGGGCATCTGTTTCGGATGCCTCCTGGACGCCTTCCTAGGGAGGTGTTCCAGGCATGTCCCACCGGGAGGCGGCCTCGGGGAAGACCCAGGACACGCTGGAGGGACTATGTCTCTCGGCTGGCCTGGGAACGCCTCGGGATCCCCCCGGAGGAGCTGGAGGAAGTGTCTGGGGAGAGGGAAGTCTGGGGTTCTCTCCTAAGACTGCTACCCCCGCGACCCGGCCCCGGAAAAGCGGCAGAAAATGAATGAATGGATGAATAAATAAATAAATAAATAAATAAATAAATAAATAAGCAAGCAAGCAAGCAAGCAAACAAACAAATAAGCTAGAAAACAAACAAACACATATTCAAAAATATTTCAGAAGCCAATACTTTGAAATTAAGTTTTCAGTGTCACATGACCAGTTTTGGTTCAATTAACAATAATCATTTATTAGTAAACAATAAGCAAGAAATACATGAAGATAATTGAATTGGTAATATTTGGTAAATATTGTGACACACATTTTATTTATTATAACTTTTTAATTTATTTATTCATTTATTTATTTTTTTGTATTATTATTTATTTTTTATTTATTCATTTATTCATTCATTCATTTTCTTTTTGGCTTACTTCCTT
>LR812524.1:54281037-54296037 GCA_903798195.1 Danio kyathit | reverse complement strand
ACAATTTATATATTTGTATTTATTCATTAGCTTGTATTCATTGTTTATTTTTTTAATTAATTAATTAATTAATTAATTAATTTATTTATTTAATAAATAAATACATAAATTAATTAATAAAATATTAATATTTTATTTGTTTATCTGTATTTCAAGTGATCATTAAATGATTAGAACTTTGAATATGTTAATGTTTGTAAAATTATTAAATAATTAACTCATAAGTAATGCAAGTGATTTTTTTTTAGGTCATAAAGGTTTCACTGACAATGAAATTCAGGAATTTATGATAGACTAAGAGAAAATCTTATTTAAACTGATAATAAAATAAAAAAAAATAAAATAAATAAAACAAACTTTTCAGAAATATTATATCCCAGGGGCATTGAATTTGATACAACATAATGTAAGTAGCAGAAAAGCACAATGTATATTTCATTAACTTATCTTATGCATATTAAATCTGGTTATTCAGCTCATATTCAGAGCTGCAATAAACACATACATAAATAGTTTCAAACTTAAATACAAAAAAGTTTTTTTTAATTAAATTTAAAATTAAAATTTTATTCAATATACATTACATAAGAACTATTTTAAGTATCCTAACAAAGTGGGTTCTAATGCAAATTACTTGTTTCAGAGATTTCCAGATAGTTTATATCAGAAAAAAAAACTTTAAAATATTAATTACAATTTATAATTTTTTATTTATTCATTAGCTTGTTTTCATTACTTTTTTTCTGTTGTATTTATGTTTATTTAAAACATCAATATACCTTTTTATTTATGTTCTAACAAAGGCAATATCAGTAAGACTTGCTTTTATATTTTACTAACTCACAGAGGCTTATGATTGATTAAAAGTCTCCTATTTTCATGGTCTTCTACAATTACCCTTGCTGTTTATCTTAAATATTAAAATCTATAGCCTGAAAAAAATATCTCTCACTATTTACAGAAACGCTTCACAATGTTTCCTATTCCCCTAAAGTGCATCACTTATCTATTAATACGATGTGCATTGTTAACACTACATTTCTGTAATCAGTGGTCCTACTCACTGTAAATCCCAATTAAAAGCAAAGCATACCCTAATGGCATGCGGTAAAAAAATAGCTGTTTAATTCACTAGTGTGCTTTCGGTTTGGTATAACAGGACCTGTATAATAAAAATACACAAATTGACTGAGGCAACTTAAACTAGTCAAAGTAATTGTTTTCCATAAATCATTTAGCAAATATACAACTGTGTCTTATTGAGGTCCTGTGCAGTTATTTTCATAATACTGGATTCTCTGCTTAATATAAGATGCAGCTGCCGAGCATTAAGTAGGTGGCACAACAATATCTCCTAGTGGTGAGATGTAGGCATGACTTGATGTAATGAGAGGTGAACCCTAAAATAGCATTTGGATTTCTTTGTATGTAAAATCCTAATCTATATCATGGGGAACATGCTGGTGTAAAGCAATATTATTTTTAATGGTCTCTGTGCCATGGCAAAATAATTTCCTATCCACCTTTTTTCTGCATATGACTACTGCATTTCAAATTATGGGTTGCATTTCCAGTTTATGGAATTTCTATTCGAAAGAACTGAAACAAATCAGTTTAAGAAAATATAAGGTTGTGCTACAAATAATCCATATACATAGTAAACGAATATAGTTAAAGAGTGTTGCGCTTTATTTTTATCCATCATGAAAATAATGTTATGCTTAGAATTTTAACATTACAGCGTTTCTGCAGGTTTCATCAAGTCAAATTTAAGACTTTAAGACCTTTTTAAGACTATTATGAATGAAACTTCAGACTTATACAAAGCTAAACGCTCTATATATCATTTTTTTTATCATTTTTTCTATCAGAAAAAATAAAATCTATAATAAACTAAATGTATGTACATGCGACAATCTACATAAATATAAACAGTCTACTGTATATCCAGGTCAGTGTCCTAAATGTATGCACTATCCAGGTCAGTGTTTTCAACCTATAAATTCCATTATGAATACAATTTCAAATGTATACATGGCTAAACACTAAGGATTTTATTTTTATCTATAATTTTTTTTTCTAATGTCCCTTGTCTAGCGGAAAAGATAAAAAAAAAAAAAAAAAAAATATATATATATATATATATATATATATATATATATATATATATATATATATATAATTACTTATTTCTTATTTAAATAATGCGTCAAACAAGCAAACAACCCCTAGTTCTTCTCATTTTTGTCAACAACTTTTCTTAAAAAAAAAAAAACTCTTTAGGAACTATAATAAACTAAATGTATGCACATGCAATAGACTATATATCCAGGTCAGTGTCCTCAACCTATAAATTCCATTATGGATAACATTTCAGACTTGTACATGGCAAAAAACGTTTTGTTTTTATGTCAGTTTGTCCAGCGGATAATATATATATATATATATATATATATATATTTTTTTTTTTTTTATCTTTTCCGCTAGACAAACTCTGACATAAAAACAAATGTATATAATTACTTATTTTTTTAGCCACATACTTTAAATAATGTGTCAAACAAGCAAACAAACCCTTATATACATACTCATTTTTGCCACCATAACATAAAAAAAAAAAAAAAAAACTATAGGAACTATAATAAATTAAATGTATGCGCATGCGATAGTCTATATATCCAGGTCAGTGTCCCTAGAAATTCTATTATGAATAAAATTTCAGACTTATACAGGGCTAAAAACTAGGGATTTTTTTATACATTTTTTTTCTCTAATATCTCAGTTTGTCTAGAGTAAAACATAAAAAAAAAATGTAATTACTTATTTCTTAGCCACATATTTTAAATAATGCATCAAACAAACAAACAACCCTAGTTGTATACATATTTTTTTTTCAACATAACTTTTCTTAAAAAAAAAAAAAACTCTTTAATTAACTAAATGTATGCACATTCAACAATCTATTTATCCAGGTCAGTGTCCTCAACCTATACATTTTATTATGAATAAAATTTCAGACTTATACAGTGCTAAACGCTAAGGATTTTATTTTCGAATAGCTTAGTTTGTCTATCAGAAAAGATAAAAAAAATTACTTATTTCTTAGCCACATACTTTAAATAACGTGTCAAACAAAAAAAACAACTGTAGTTGTATGCAAATTTAATAAAACTTTTCTTAAAAATAAAAATAAAAAAAACGCTTTAAAAAACTATAATAAACTAAATATATGCACATTCAACAATCTATATATCCAGGTCAGTGTCCCCAACCTATAGGAAGAACTTTCCAGCAAATGTTATTGAAAGTTAGATAATTACACCATATTGGTTATGAAGCTAATATAAAATTAGTAATAATTAGAGCTTTGCTAAATGTTTTATTGAGATGGATTGTTGGTGATTGGATGAGTGTTTGTCTGATTGAGTAGCTTTACATGGACATAGGAAAATCAAGACCCATTTAAAATGATATAAATAAGACAATATTTCAGTAAATTTAAGACTTTTTAAGGCCTAAAATTCTGTTTTTGAAATTTAAGAAAGACCCCATGGACCCCTGACATTAGCATTGCAAGTATATCTGTGGCCAAAGTTCACTGTGTTTTGTTTCTCCAGATTATTTTCTATATCCTATAATACAGTTAATATTCAACATGTCCGTAATATTGCTGAGGAAACACTCATTTTGAGTCCTTGGGGTTATTTAAAATCTATTGAAAGTAAATAGTTAATGGACTAACCACTGGACCTATTATTATTATTATTATTATTATTATTATTATTATTATTATTATTATTATTATTATTATTACTTACTTACTTACTTACTTACAAACGTTTACAGTTTCACCAAAGTTACTCGCATAATTCAAGCAAAGCATCATGTGGCATATGAAAAAGGTTTATAGTCTGGCCCTTTAAGTGACATGACCTAAAAACAAATCCAGTGGGTTGTGGTTTTATTCTAGAATAACTATAATGACTAGTAATGCCGCTGTGTCATGGGCCACTTCAGAAATGCATATCAGGAAAGCTGTTTACTCGAGCCCAGATGCATAACCCTCACAGTAAGATGTAGACTTTTATGGTGAAGGTTATGAACAAAATGGAAATGCAATGTTCACATACTTAGCTGATATTGGAGGATGTAGCCAATTAGGACTCCATTTGCGTCAACAGGAGGAGACCAGGTCAAGGTGACCTTGTGCTTCTGGATGTTTGTAGCACTGAAAGCAGCTGCTTGACCAGGAACTGAAGGTACACGGAGAAAAAAGGAGTTGACAGGTATTTTATTAATTTTAAAGAACATTTCATGCACACAAGTGAACATTACAGTGCTATGCTGTTCTGCATTCATTTATTTATTTGCAAAAAAATGGTTTGATTTGAAGAAAAAGTACCATCTTTATTACAAAAAACAAAAGTCAAATAACAAAAGTTTCAAAAACAAAACATTTTAATATTTTGATGAAATGCTTTAATGGGTAAAAAAATAATTACAATATGCAGCATTTAATGTCAATGTTATTTAATGTCATACAATACAAAATTACATAAACTTCAAACAAGTTTTTTTTAACTAAAATCTAGAGTGTGTTTGTATTTTCTTCTGTCATTGGTCCATTGGAACTTAATATCAAGATTTGGGCATTTAATAATATCATAATCATGAAAATCATCTACGAAATAGCACAAACTTGGCTCAGAAGAAAATTAGCACGTCTTCATGGTAGCTTTCTGGCAATAATATGCTTTACAAATAATTAAAAGCAAAAACTACAATGAAACATGAATTCATTCAGCACATACTGGTTGATTCTCTTCAAAAATGATCTAAAAATCAAAAGCTTTCCATCGTGTTTATTACTTTTAGAGCTAAGTTTATTATCTTTACTTTAATCAGGCCACATAATGCTATTTTAAAAGCTTATTATTTTATGGGGTGTACTGGATAAGATTAAGATTAGGACTAAACTTTTTCATTATTTTTCATTTTCTGTACATTATGGCAGCACCTCTTTTTTATTCCAACTTAAAACTCTCTGACTGAGTTCCAGTTTCTTAAAAGCCTCTCCCTCTGAAAAGTGCTCTGATTGGCCAGCTGACTTAATGCACCGTGATTGGCATAACACCATGCACATGCTGGAAATGTAACATCCCATAACCATGAGTAATTCTAAACACAAACAGTTAACTAAAAGTTAGTTCACCCAAAAATGAAAATTCTGCGTGCACCCTAATCTGACAGTGAAAACCTAGGGGGAAAAAGTCATTTTTACAGTAATTTGGCACACAAAAACATTCTTAGAGTTTTGTATAGTTACAGTTGAACCACTGAAATCACAGGGAGTGTTTTGACAGTGTTTTTTGGTTGCTTTTCAGGACTTGAACATTTCTGGACCGTGACTATCCATGGTGGATCAGGTAACTCTCGGATTCTATCCAAAATATCTTGTGTTCTGAATATGAAAGATGGTCTCAGAGTATTGGAACGATACGAGGGTGAGTAATTAATAACATAATTTTAACTTCTGAGTAAACTAACCCTTCAACAATGACACCATTTTCAATTAAAAACTGAAACACACAACATCAGTGTCTGAGGGACTGAACAGGGTCATTAAAATTACATTTTTTAAAATGGCAAGGAAAAAAAAGCTAATTATTTTCATGTACAGTTAAGGTCAGAATTATAAGCCCCCCTTTGAATGTTTTTCTTTTTTATATATTTCCCAAATGATGTTTAACAGATCAGGAAATTTTCACAGTATGTCTGATAGTTTTTGTTCTTCTGGAGAAAGTCTTATTTGATTTATTTCGGCTAGAATAAAAGCAGTTTTTAACTTTTTAAAAACCATCTTAAGATCAAAATGATTAGCCCCTTTGAGTTAAATATTTTTTTGATAGTCTACAGAACAAACCATTGTTATACAATAACTTACCTAATTCCCATAACCTGCCTAGTTAACCTAATTAACCTAGTTAAGCCTTTTAATGTCACTTTAAGCTGTATAAAAGTGTCTTGAAATTTACTGTCATCATGGCAAAGATACAATAAATCAGTTATTAGAAATGATATATTAAAACTATTATGTTTAAAAATGTGTTGAAAAAAATCTTCTCTCCGTTAAACAGAAATTTGGGGAAAAAAATAAACAGGGGGGCTAATAATTCTGACTTCAACTGTATATGTATCTTCAGCACAAGTCAGTCAAATTTTGCCAATACAGATATTTAGTCACATCAATTAGAACCAACCATGCATGAGCAGAATGTTACACATTTGCAAGTTTTCACATCACAACACAAAGCATTTCCACAATGTGGTGACAACACTGCAATTCCATGAAGCCACGCCTTCTTTTCTGCATATGGATTTGAATGACATTAAGCTTATATCTCAAACCTTTGAATACAACATTGCAAAAAAATGCTTTTCTTACTACTAAGTTTTTGTCTTTGTCTAGTCCAAATGTCTAAAAATTATTATACTGTATCAAGAAGCATTTTCTAGACAAGCAAAACAAAAAAAAAATCTGTTTTGTTTTCAGAAATATGTCAAAATTAAATGAGTTTTTCTTCAAAACAAGCAAAATAATTTCCCAATGGTGTAAGCCAGGGGTGTCCAAACTTGGTCCTGGAGGGCTGGTGTCCTGAAGAGTTTATCTCTAACTTGCTTCAACACACCTGCCAGGAAATTTCTAGTATATCTAGTACGAGCTTGATTAGCTGGTTCAGGTGGGTTTGATTAGGGTTGGAGCTAAACTCTCCAGGACACCGGCCCTCTAGGACTGAGTTTGGACATCCCTGGTGTAAGCAAATAAACTTATGTCAAATCGAAAACAAGATTAATTTGCTTACCCCAATGGCAGATTATTTTGCTTGTTTTAATCAGAGGTGGTTAGTACCGAATTACATTTACTTCGTTACATTTACTTGAGTAAAACTGTTGGGTAAAGTGTACTTTTTGAATACATTTAAAGATGTGCATAAATACATACATAAAAACGATATATATATAAGATTAAAAGTAACTAGTTACTTGATTTTTTTTTCAAAGGATACTTTTTTACTCTTACTTGAGTAATTTTTAAGATTGATACTTATACTTTTACTTGAGTAAAAATTTCCTCAAGTACTTGCACTTTTACTAGAGTATACATTTTGGATACAATCACTGGTTGGCGTAGCGTTTAAAAGCTGGGTCCAAACTGCAATGGCGATCTCTCTCCTTTTCTCTCTCTCTCGCGCCTTCGCTCTCACTCTTTCTGTGGGTCTCTGTGAGAATGTGTTTTCGTTTGGTTTGTGATTGATGCTCTTGTCTAAAATCTTTTAAGATTGCAATGTGTTTTGTTTGTGAACTGGTGAACATCCAGTTAACTGATACCTGTTTGAGTAATGCCTCAGAGAGGGTGTAGAAGTGAGCAAGTCGCACGCTATACATGTACAACAATATTTTTTTGTATTAGTTCAGTAGGTTCAGGAGAGTGTGCTGTTTTGTGTATGTTTTGTTTTTTAGTTAGAGTAGTTTAGTTAAGATGTTCGGTACATTGGGGGGCGCTACTGAGCAAGCAATGGAGTAAGGTAAAAGTTGAGTGAGCTCTGCAAAAAACGTAATATAACTCATAAATTTAAGGCGCTTTCGTCGAAAATATGAGATGCTACATCTGTCTAAGACTTTACTACTATACATAAAACGGCTGGATTCTTTATAAATGGCGGGCAAACTACGCAAATATAAGTACACGGGGAAAACCGCTGCTAATCAAGAGGATGCTAATACACCTAGCATGATGTCCGAGCCAGCTGAACACACTGACATTTCGGAGATTAAAGCCGAGCTAATCTCGTCTATCAAAACGGAAATAACCTCGCTCTTTCAAACAGAACTGAAAAATGCACTTTCAAACGAATTTGAAATGGTCAAAGCTGAATTGCAAGCAGTTAAATCCGAGATAGCAAGCAACGCTTCGGCTGTTCGCTCAGATCTTGAGGCAATTAAAACGACAGTGGCAGACATGGAACGAGGCTTATCCAGTTGCTCAGACGATGTTACTGAACTCCAAAACACCGTGCGCAAACTGGAGAAAAACGTGGAAAGCCTACAAGAGAAATGTTTGGACATGGAAGGACGAATGAGGAGATCAAACATTAGAATACTGAATGTATCCGAGGATCCAGGCGCATGCACTCCAGCCTCAGTGTCGAAGCTGCTCAAAGATACCCTCAAAATGGATAAAGATATACTGATCGATAGATCTCATCGCACTCTTCAGGCAAACCGTGCAGATGGTAAACCCAGGGCCATTGTTGCAAAATTGCATTACTACCAAGACTGTGTAGAGATTCTACGCCGGGCTCGTGAAGCCGGAACCCTTCATCATAACGGCGCAACTATATTCATCTTCCCCGACTACCCGCCGAGCGTGGCCCGTGCAAGATCGGCTTTTAACGAAGTCCGAAAACTACTACGAGGAAAGGCAGGCGTTCGTTATGGCATTCTTCACCCGGCCAGGCTCCGAATCACACACAATGGGACGGAAAAGCAGTTCCAAGATGCATCAGAAGCCATGACTTATGTTAAAAATAATATTCTTTAAGACGGCTCGACCGTCTCTGATTGAGTAGTACCAAGCCACTTTGGGTTTATTTTTGTTGTTTTTTTTTCACACATTTACACTCCCATCTAAATGATCAAGTTTGAGTGAGTATATGAACATTACATCTATGCAAACTGATCGAATTCCAATTTCATGGATGAGGAGTGAAAAACAATATTACTGATACAAAATTACTTAATTGATATTTTCAGTTAAACCTAAAAGCAGGAAAATATAATTGGGACAATACGATTACTGTTTTTATTATTATTGTTACTATGCTGTTATGTAACTGTCATACTTGTATTAACAGGTGATTGTTGATAATATGCGCCAATTTAATTTATTATTTTTTCATTTCATTTTTGTTTTTCTTCTTTGATAATGTGCAGAGCAACTTGTGAGGTTAAAACTCCCCAAGTAAGCACTTTATGTGCGGATATTGTTGCGAGGGGTTAAAGTTGCACCATGTTCTATTTGGTGTTAGGGAATGGGTAACTGTCGCACTTCATTTTATACTTCTACTTCTTGTTTTATTTTCCACAGTCTTATTGGAGGGGTCTTTTCTGTTATATTTAAACAAAGCCTTTATATGTAAGTTCACATTTTTAAAAACGTATGGTTAAACCACTCAATGTTAACGCATCAGGCATTTGTCAGGTGAATCTTGTAAGCTGGAATGTTAAATCTTTGAATCATCCAGTGAAACGTGGAAAGGTTCTCTCACACTTAAAACAGTTAAATACAGATATCGCTTTCCTACAAGAAACCCACCTGAAAACTTTTGATCACTTTAGATTAAGAGGAGGATGGGTGGGACAACTCTTTCACTCTACTTTTCACTCCAAATCCAGAGGAACAGCAATTCTCATTAGTAAAACGGTTTCATTTGAGGCATCAAAAATTGAAGCTGATCCAGCAGGCCGTTATATAATGGTAGTGGGTAGACTAAATAATACTCCGGTTGTTATGGTAAACGTATATGCACCTAATTGGGATGACAGTACATTCTTCACGGGTCTCTTCTCACGAATACCTAATATAGATAATCATCATCTTATATTAGGAGGAGATATTAATTGCGTATTATCACCTTCACTAGATCGCAGCTCTCTTAAACCAATGATACCAAGTCGTACAACTCAAGTGATGAACCAACTTCTTAAAACCTATGGAATGATTGATGTTTGGAGATTCCAAAATCCTGGTTGTAGAGGTTATTCATTTTATTCACCAGTTCATAAGACATATTCACGTATAGATTATTTTTTTCTAGACAGTGAACTACTTCCTCTAGTTAGTGAATGCAAATATAATGCAATAGTGATATCAGATCATGCGCCATTATTAATCACTCTAGATATGCCAATTATATCTAATAACTATCGGCCATGGCGATTTAATACACTACTTCTCTCTGATGTAGAGTTTGTTAAATTTATATCATCAGAAATAAGTGAATATCTAGTGCATAATCAGACTCCAGGAATATCTTTTAGTCTTATCTGGGAATCTCTGAAAGCCTATCTTCGGGGCCAAATTATTTCATATAATGCTAGATTAAAGAAAAAGCAACATGAACGACTTAAAAAAATTGAAAATGATATTTTAGAACTGGATGAAATTCTGGCACATTCTGCTACACCTGACATGTTTAGACAGCGTTTGGCTCTTCAGTCTGAATTTAATTTGTTATGTACAAAACAAACAGAAAATCTTTTAATTAAATCCAGGCATAAGGTGTATGAACATGGTGAAAAGATAGGGAAGATCTTAGCTCACCAACTTCGACAACAAAATGCAGCACGTTCCATTATGTCAATTAATGATAACACTGGTACTAAATTGACAAATCCCTTAGAGATCAACCAGCGGTTTAGAGAATACTATTCACAATTATATACTTCGGAGTCTTGTAAAGATGAGTCATTATTTGACTCTTTTTTTAAAAAAATTAATCTACCCACTATTGATCAAGAGGTCGCCCTAGACATGGAGAGTCCAATTTCAAAAGACGAATTTATGAGAGCAGTGTCCTCTATGCAAAATGGAAAATCACCAGGCCCAGACGGTTTTCCAAGTGAATTCTTTAAAAAATTCTCTAGTGATCTTGCCCCAATTTTACTTTCCTTATATGACGAATGCTCAGTCATAGGATCCTTGCCAGAGACTATGAATCAAGCAGTTATTTCTCTAATCTATAAAAAAGATAAAAATCCATTAGAATGCAGCTCTTATCGGCCAATCTCATTGCTGAATGTTGACAGCAAGATATTTGCCAAAATATTAGCGCATCGGCTGGAAATAGTGCTACCTACAATAGTTTCTGATGACCAGACAGGCTTTATTAAAAATCGATACTCATTTTATAATATACGCAGACTTCTAAATATCCTCCATCATCCCACTCCATCCGATGTCCCGGAAGTCCTTCTGTCACTTGATGCTGAGAAGGCTTTTGATCGGGTGGAGTGGGACTACCTCTTTTACATTCTTAAAAAATTTGGATTCGGCACAAAGTTCATTTCATGGATTAAAATCTTATACTCATCACCTATGGCAGCAGTTCGTACAAATAGTCACATTTCTCCCTTCTTTTCGTTAGAAAGGGGAACCAGACAAGGTTGCCCCCTATCCCCCTTATTATTTGCATTGGTAATTGAACCTCTGTCTATTGCGATACGAAATGATATCAGTATCAAGGGTATACAGAGGGACAACTCCGAACATAAAATCTCTCTCTATGCAGATGACACCCTCCTATACATGTCGGAACCACTAACAACTTTACCACAAATTATGACACTACTGACTGCCTTTGGGAAAATATCAGGTTATAAAATAAATATGCAAAAAAGTGAGCTTATGCCTATTAATAATGCTGGCAGAAAGATTATTTTCACCTCACTACCATTTAAAATAACCAAAGACAAACTCAAATATTTAGGTATATGGATCACTAATAAATATAAACATCTGTACAAAGCTAATTTTCCTCAACTGATAGAGTCCATAAAAAAAGACTTTGAACGTTGGAATCCATTACCATTGTCACTGGGAGGCAGAATAAACACTATAAAAATGAATATATTACCTAGATGTTTATATCTTTTTCAGTGCATACCCGTATTTTTAACAAAATCATTTTTCTTACTTTTAGATAAATTAATATCATCTTTTATATGGAATGGAAAAAATGCACGTATCCGTAAAATATTTTACAGCGACACCGAGACCACGGAGGATTGTCATTACCCAACATTCAGCATTATTACTGGGCAGCTAATATTCGAGCAATGTTATACTGGTCAAACTTATCAAATGACAGCGGCCCTAATTGGTTATCCTTAGAAAACACATCAAGTCGTTTAACCTCTCTCCATGCTCTGCTTTGCTCAAATTTTCCGACACTTGAACCTTTATCTAAATATTCCTTAAACCCAGTTGTCAAACACTCACTCAAAATATGGGCACAATTTAGAAGAAGCTTTGCACTTAAAGAACTATCAGCCTGTGCCCCCATAGCAAGAAATCATATGTTCATCCCCTCTACTACAGACAAAACGTTTGATATCTGGTCTATGAAAGGTCTCAAGACATTAAAAGACATGTTTATTGATGGACAATTTGCCTCATTCCAAGAAGTAAAAGTTAAGTTTCAAATTCCAAATTCTCATTTTTTTAGATACCTCCAGCTGCGAAGTTTTATGTCCTCCTCAATGAGCCACTATCCATCACTGCCTCCCTCCTCTCTGCTTGACTCTATTATGGAGCTAAGCCCATACTCAAAGGGACTTATTGGCAAAATATATTCTATAGTTAATTCTTACAATCTGGAACCCCTTGTACAATTAAAAAGAAAATGGGAGATGGAACTAGAGATAGAACTATCAGAAGATATGTGGCAATCCGTTCTAGACAATATCCACTCATCTTCAATTTGTTTAAAACATAGAGTTATACAATTTAAAGTAGTACATAGATTACATTGGTCCAAAGTGAAACTAGCCAAATTTAAACCAAATATAGAGCCTAATTGTGACCGATGTAATATTGAGCTAGCTACTCTATCTCATATGTTTTGGGCTTGTTCAAAATTAAAGGGTTTCTGGCAGCTAATATTTAAATTTCTCTCTGACGCATTAAATCTCTATATAGAACCTGAGGCCATAATTTCAATTTTTGGGATCACACCACAGTCCTTATGTTTTAACAAAAGCAAGATAAATGTGATTGCCTTTGCTACGCTTTTAGCTAGAAGATTAATATTGCTGAAATGGAAGGAAAAACTCCCTCCGACCTTTAAACAATGGCTTATAGAACTCATACACCACCTGACCTTAGAAAAAATACGATATACTGTAGGAGGCCGTACTGATATGTTCTTTCTCATCTGGCAACCTGTTTTAGATCACATAAAGAAGATGGACCCTTCAGTTATTTTAGAAGAGTAGAACCTTTCCTTTTCCTTTTTATTTTTTTTATTTTTATTTTTTTATTTTTATTTTATTTTTATTTATTTATTTATTTTTTCCTTATATATGAAAGTAAAATATGTTTTACTTAATATCATTATTTAATTTGTATTTTATCTTAATTTCATTTATATATTTTTATAGAACCTAAATGTATATATGTGCGACGGGTTTTTGTTTGTTTGTTGTGTAAAAAAAGAAAAAGTGAAAAGCTATTTGTACTGTATATTTCTTATCTAATATGTTCAATAAAAATACTCTTGGGAAAAAAAAAAAAAAAAAAGATGTTCGGTACATTGAAGATGTTTTTTTTTTCATGTATATCTTTTGATATTTAGTTTAGTTTGTGTAATACAGTTAGTATGTTTTGTTATGTTTATTTCTTTGATTTAAGCACCTCTAACTACCTCCTCTCCGTCAAGTAAGGTGTTATTTATTTATCGTAAATATTTTTCATTCACTGTACAATATTCTTTCACTGGTTTTCACTGCAAGTATGGGCTTTAAATAATCAATTGCAGTGGTATTTGGTGTTCAGTTGTTTCTTTCTCCATCCATTGGTCATGCACACACTAAACTACTATATGTTATGTCAAAATACCCTTAGTTTAATATTTACATCTAAAATGAAGTAACATTTACCCATCTCTGGGTAAAACTCACTTCATTTTGACATTATTTCTGAAAAAATTACAATATTTTTTGCTTGTTTACAAAATGCTTCTTGATTTAAGAATTTTGAGATATTTGTACTAGAAACAAGACAATTAGGTTTTGCAGTAAGCAGAATACAACAATGAATTCATTGTAGACTATGAGTCTTGTATCTGCAGTTCTTATAAATTATACACTAAAGGAAGAGAAAAACCTTACAAAGCATCTCATGGCCTCTTTAAGTGCTCAGACACATTGTCCTCACTCACCTCCCTCAGGGGTTTTGAAGTTGACCGAATGACTGCCAGGACCGTTTCCTCTGCTGTTAAAGGCCATGACAATGAGGCTGTATTCTGAGAACGGCTTAAGCCCTGTGACCACCGCATGGTTCCTCTCGCCTGAGAATGTCAATGTGTGCTTGTCGCCGTGTGTTTTCTTTGAGTCCAGCAGACTACGAAGCCTCCACCAGCTCACCTACAAATACATGAGATTAGATTAGTCAAGAAGAACATGTGGATAGTTCTAGCAGCTTGCTGGGTAACAAGAGGAGCTTCAAGGTCATTAAAAAAGGGGTCGCTGGTATTTCAACCATGGCTAAAAAGCGAAAGGCATGTTGAATTACCCTGTAGCCACCCAGATGTCCATGGATTTTGTCCTTGTGAACGTGCTCCCATCTGACCTTCACCATAGTGTTGTTCAACACTTCTACGGCTACATCCTCTGGAGCTGCTGAGGGGACTATGGGATGAAAAACATGCACATATTACAAATAGCTTTGTATAAATGATACTGTTCCTACATCAAGATAATGTGGGTGAATTAGATATCAGATATGTTCATGAAACAAGGAGCAAGAAATGTTGTGGGTAATCATGAAGGGAACAAATTGATGGGTGTAATAGTTGTTTATGTGGAATTATGGACTATAATATTGTTTTTATGCTTATCAAACACCACACATTGCCTACAAAACAGCCATTTACATACATCACACAATCTATGTACAGTATAAACAACACTAAACATTCACAAGTTATAGACACTTGCTAATGGAGAGAGATTTAATTATAATGGGAAAAAAAAACACTGTTGGGGAAACTAGAATTGATCTGTACCTTTTCAAGCAAAGCTACAGTACATTAAATTGAATGTACTGTATTATTTAACTTACAAGTTGGTATATAGTTTTAAATAAGATTCTAGACTTTTTAAATGAGGTTCATGGGATTCAAGACTCAGATCCAATTTTTACACATAATGCAACATTTT
>LR812524.1:54203537-54276037 GCA_903798195.1 Danio kyathit | reverse complement strand
TTGTTAGTGGAAGAGAGAAAAATGACCTGTGAAATATTCACTTTATAGACTGCAGCTTAAACGAGAGGGGAAAATCAATTATCTCACAAGTTTGAATGTTTTAAAGTTCAGGAGAGCTTCTAGATACCTGATGCTGGAGTTTTGTATCTTTCAGTGGACTGGCTTGGCCGACCTTTGCCCACCTCGTTGATGGCGGAAACTCTGAAGCGGTAGTCCACATGTCCGTAAAGCTTGAGCAGAGCTGAGTGATGGTTTCCTGGGACTCTCATCATCTCCCTCCAGCTGCCCGGCTCATGTTGGCTTTCCTCAAACTCTAGAACAAACTCTGCACCAAGTTGAAAATGAGAACCTCCTGTCAACACTTGCACCATAATTTATCCTTTGTCAAACCCAAACAATGATTTTCAGTGATTTTAAATATAGAAAATCTAGAGTAACTGATTTTTCTCATGATGTACTGCCTACATTGACATACTCAAACCTGACTACATTAGATTTAACCATTATAAAATGTTTTGAAATAGTATATTGAGTAGGAATTGCACATTTGAGGTAAAACCCGATTCTTTCCACTGTTTTATAATGCACATGCAAAATTCATCTATACACAAATTGCATCTCAGTGTGTCTCAGAGTACTATTTATTTTGTATGACATGTTTTAACAAACTAAAATATGTGCATGCATTTTAACAGTATATTGCACTACAGTCCAACTGCATGGAGCCAGTAATAATTATTTGTTCCATAAAAAAGTATAACTTTAATTATGGATTATGGACTAATTGGTGGACTAATGGCTACTGCAAATTGTTGCCACCACCTAATTCACTTTTGCAATCACAATGAAAAATGAAGTAAATGAATGAAAAAAATCTATATATAATAAAATAATATTATTAAATAATAAAATAAATAAATAAAATACAATTTATAAAATAAAAAATAATTAATTTAAATAATATATTTATAAAAAAAAAAAAAAAAAAAAAAAATAAAAAAAAAAAAAAAAAATATATATATATATATATATATATATATATATATATATATATATATATATATATATATATATATATATAATAAAATAAAATAAAATGAGCATTTCTTGTCACATTTAATACACTAATTTCAAATTAAAATAATTTTCATAACATCTATTGCTAATAAATCCCTGCATAATTCCTAACAGTATTATTATACACTCACTGGACACATTATTAAATACACCTGTCCAACTGCTCATTAACGCAAATTTCTAATCAGCCAATCACAGGGCAGCAACTCAATGCATTTAGGCATGTAAAACATGGTCAAGACGATCTGCTGGAGTTCAAACAGAGCATCAGAATGGGGAAGAAAGGTGATTTAAGTGACTTTCTAGGTGGCATGGTTGTTTGTGCCAGATGGACTGGTCTGAGTATTTCAAAAACTGCTGATCTACTAGGATTTTCACGCACAACCATCTCTAGGGTTTACAGAGAATGATACGAAAAAGAAAAAATATCCAGTGATAAATGCCTTGTTGATGCCAGAGGTGAGAGGAGAATGTCCAGACTGGTTCGAGCTGTTAGAAAGGCAACAGTTACTCAAATAACCACTCATTACAACCGAGGTATGCAGAAGAGCATCTCTGACTGCACAACACATCCAACCTTGAGGCAGATGGGCTACAGCCGGATGCCACTGCTGTCAGCTAAGAACAGGAAACTGAGGCTACAATTCACACAGGCTCACCACAATTGGGCAATAGAAGCTTGGTAAAATGTTGCCTGGTCTGATGAGTCTTGAGTCTGCTGTGACACTCAGAAGGTAGGGTCAGAATTTAGCGTCAACAATATGAAAGCATGGATCCATCCTGCCTTGTATCATCGGTTCAGGCTGGTGGTGGTGCTGTAATGGTGTGGGGGATATTTTCTTGACACACTTTGGGCCCATTAGTACCAACTGAGCATCGTGTCAACGCCACAGCCGACCTGAGTATTGTTGCTCCATTACTTCATGACCACAGTGTACCCATCTTCTGATGGCTACGTCCAGCAGGATAATGCACCATGCCATAAAGCGTGAATCATCTCAGACTGGTTTCTTGAACATGACAATGAGTTCACTGTACTCAAATGGCCTCCACAGTCACCAGAACTCAATCCAATAGAGCACTTTTGGGATGTGGTGGAACAGGAGATTCGCATCATGGATGTGCAGCCGACAAATCTGCAGCAACTGCGTGATGCTATCATGTCAATATGGACCAAAATCTCTAAGGAATATTTACAGAACCTTGTTGAATCTATGCCACAAAGGATTAAGGCAGTTCTGAAGGCAAAAGGGGGTCCAACTAGGTACTAATAAGGTGTACCTAATAAAGTGGCCGGTAAGTGTATTACTTAACAGTATTCTTCTTCTTCTTCTTCTTCTCATTATTATTATTATTATTATTATTATTATCATAGTATATGCCAAAAGAAGTTTGCAATGGCAAAATCTGTTAGTAAATCTAGCTCAGAGTCTATAATATGTACTCTACTAATATGTGAACTGAATGGGGGTTTAGACCATATTACCAGTAATGGAGCTATTATGGTCATCTCCCGGAGTCCACTGCAGTTTCACACTTCGACCATTATGTTCAGACAGTATCACGTCCTCTGGTGGATCAGGAACATCTAAGGAAACAACAAAACTTATTTGAGCTGTCAATCGATTAAGAATCTCAATTTCAATCAGATTCATTCCATTATATTGTTTTCCCCCCTCTGCCATCTAATGGGACAGCAGGAGAACAGATGAAAATGATAGGGAAAAGAGAGGAGGACGGCCCTGGGAAATGACTCCAGCTGGGTTCAAACATGTCAGAGCTCAAGCATTACCTGCCAGGTCAGCTCTCCAGCTTGTTCATTTGTACAAATACTGTGTGCTGCTGTCTTATTAAGGGCTGTAATTCCAGCCACGGCACAGCGGGCAGCTCAATCCCACCTGTGTCGTGTGCCGAAGCCATTTCAGCCCCTCAAACTTCTGTCTGTGTTTATTTCTCAAAACCATAAAGAATAAAAAAGCACACGACTCACCCACGACTGAAAGCTGTGCCACTGCAACGTCTTGGTCGATGGGCGTTCTGGCCACACACGCGTAAAAGCCCTGGTCTCCGAAACTCACATTAATGACCTCCAGCACTCCGTCTTCCAGGATATATCTACAGACATTGGCAAAAAATGCAGTCTCATGTGGATTCTGATCACAGAGGCAGAATGCATTGCTAAAAGCTATTTATGCTAATAATTGGAATATCAAATGCACAATATGCTTATAAAAATACCAGAGACCACTTGAAAAACTTAGAGAACTCCTGTATGATCGTAATCATGTATTTATTTGTATATTTCTTCCCTGTGACTTTGTTCATATCTGACTTTTGCATCCACAAAAAACAATCAATTTAGAGGAAAAATACTTATAGAAATGTTAATTCATTCTAAATAAAAAAATGTAGTCCAATGAGAATCCACTAGTTAACCCTGAAAGACACAAATTTAGAAAAACAAAATAATATATATTTCACCTTTTAGGGCGCTATCATACACCCGGCACAATAAGGCACAAGACATGTATGGCACAATTTGTTGCTATTTTTAGACCAGCACAACCCTAATTTTCATGTTTGGCACCACGTTGTTTAAATAGCTAATCAATTTGCACCACTTTGTGGACTCATGGGTGTTCCAGTCTAATAAGGAGGTGTGTTAAGGGGCATTGTTGGAGTGTTGCTATTCTGAGGAACTGAAATAGGCCGTGCCATTGACCAACTGAAAGCAGGTCTAAAGTCCAGCCCTGAGTGTGTTAGTTATGCGCCTATGTGAGTCTAAACGTGAACACATTGCTTAATACACACATGATGTACAGCAATACACAAATATCTTTACATATGAAAAAAATTCAAGGAATAAAATGTTACAAAAATGATTATTTACTACATAAATATAAAAACTCACTACATCCCTGCATTTTTTTATCTCGGGGGGGCTTTTTTCAGTTTTTTCATGACAATTTGTATTTGTATAATGTTGTTATTATTAGCAGTATTATTTATTATATGTATATTTATTTTAATAAAACAAGTTTAGATTTGTCCATCTGTCGGGTTTTGGGGACATATGCATCACCATATGAAGCATAAGAGTAGGACGTGTGTTTGGATATAACTCAGTTTTTGAACACATTTAATTATTATTCATTTATTGGTTTGATGAAAATTAGAACTGAATTTAGAAATAGTTTTGAAACAAATTCCTGCTTAACAAATTAAATTAAATATGCAGACTAATGGATGTCTTCAGTAAAGTAAAGTAAAGTAAAAGTAAAGTAAAGTAAAGTAAAGTAAAGTATAAGTAAAGTAAAACAAAAAGAAAGTAAAGAGGCCAAATGGAGGAGGCTTGTTCTTTATCCTCGCACTGCAGTTTAACTGTTTTCTCGCTAGTGAAGAGTTCAGTTTTTCTACTTTCAAAGTCCGCCATGTAAATAGCAAATGTGCCATGGCGTGACGCAACTAAATCTTAAAGGGAATGGGAGATGAGACTCTGATTGGTTTAATGCACGTTATGCTCAAAACACACCAAGAACCCTTTAAGAGAATAAGCAGAGAATAACCCTGTTAGACCATGCGCTGGCGCACAGAGCAAACTTTTACATCCGTAAAATAGCAAAAGTGGTTTCGAACACGCTTAATGCTTTTGCACAATGCGCTTTAGACTTTGCGCCTAGTTCGTTAAAATAGAGCCCTTCATGTTTTTTCAAGCTAAACAATTTTGATGAAAACCATCATACTGACATGTTTTAAAGACTTCCCACATTCCACGATGCCCACAATACTGACTGGCTATTTTATTGTCCTCTACTTATATGCTAATAGCACTAATGGTCAACTATTCCTGACCATTATCACCTGTTCCTCAATGCAGAAGACAGACTCTGGGAAAACAAGTTCAGTATAGTTTATGAACGAAAAGAAACTGATAGGATTTACCTTCCAATTATCCAATTGTTTGTTTCATAATTATACTTATTAATTTGCGATTATTACATTTAGTTTAAAACTTAAAATGTTATAAAAAAGCTGTTTAAAACATGGTTAAAACAGCTTCTTTTAATATATTTTGCCCACAATTGATGAGTAGGGAAGAGAAATTCATGCATCTAATGTGCAAGATGCATTGTCAAATCCTGCTACCCCTTTGGCCAAGCGTTGTAAAATTACAACATTAACACAAGCTCAAAATCTCATATAATAAAAGCATTCAGTAATACTTAAATATCGGCATGATCTAGACATACTCACAGAAAAAAAAGTATTTGAGGCATTTTACTTACTTAACTCTTGATTTTTGTTTTGTTTAGTAAAACAAGATGCTATGCTTCAAGGCAAATTGTCAAGTTGTGTCAGTTCATTGCCAATTTAATAAGCCTATTTACAAAATCTACCAGCTAATAGCATTGCAAAATTGAACATTATGATCTTTTAGTTGTGAAAGTGTGGTCTAAGAGAGAAAAAAAATGTGTGCAGATTTATGTATGTACAGCTAAAACTGATTTTGTAATATTACAACAGTGGGTCTTACAGTGTTAATTATAGGAGTAGGAGTAAAAGTGATTGTAGTATAAAACTACTAGTGGTTTAGTCCAAGTATACTCACTCATGGCCTTTAGTGGTTGAACTTTGTGGTTGAAGAGTTAGACTTACTATCCAAAGGTTGCATGTGTGCACACATGTCCTTTACTGTGTGTGTAGTTGTATCAGTAGATGCAATTCCCAAATTCTGAGCATGGTACAAAGTTCACAAACAAACAATTTACCAAAAGTATACTCCTACTATGTATAATCATAAATTTGCAGTACAAATGAAAAACGTTGCTACAGGGAGGCGGGTTAAGGGTTGGTTTTAAAGCAGTACTCTGAGGCCACAGGTCAGAAAACTGGAAATGCACTTATGATATTGCCTTTTTTTTTTTAGCTCCCAGTCTATTGTAAGCTCTAACTCGCATTGGCCCTGCAGTAGACACGAGACATGTTCTAAACTCAACTCACCTTCCATCGTCACTGCCGTTGAGAGCGATGCCATCTTTCTCCCACAGGACTTCAAAGTCATCACCGAAAGAGGGATCAAACTCTGGCTGGCATGAAAACTGGATAGTGGTTCCTGCCAAAACCCGCAAATCACGTGGAGGATCGACTATCCTGGTGGGATCTGGGAAGATAAACAGTGGATTATGTCCCTTTTTCCTACAACCCATGATATTTTAAGTAAATTATGTAAGCAGCATTTACTTATTAAACTGTAAACAATCAGGAGAGTGATTTAAACTGCAAGGTAAAAAAATGCTGTAAAATGTACAGCATTACTGGCAATTTTGGTTGCCAGTAATACTGTAAAATTTACAAGTGCCCCGTAAATTAACAATTACAACTGTGCTGTAAAACTACAGCACATTTGAAATTGTTATTTTACAGTGCTCTTGTAATTTTGGCCAGTAATACTTTAAAAATTGCCAGAACTACTGTAACATTTACAAGTGCACTGTAAATTAATAATTACAATTGTACTGTAAAACAACAGCACAACTGTAATTGTTAATTTACAGTGCACTTGTAAATTTTAAAGTATTGCAACCAAATTTCCAGTAATACTGTACATTTTACAGCATTTTTTTCCTGTGTGGGTACAATAAGGTGGTATTATTTACCTCAGTTCTTCCTTCAGATAGTAAAAGGCAACTTAGTAGAATTAACAAACTTGAACCAAAACTGTCCACAAAAATATTATGCATGTATATTAATTATTACTGTACTGGGGAATACAAAGGGATTACAGGGGAGTACAAAACGAAAATAATTTGGAGAAACAAAACAGTGAACTCAAAAGAGCATATACTGGAATATGTTGGTGATACCGAATATCATGTTAAAATACAGTACATCAGCAAAATCAGTACATTGTACTGTATACAGTCAAGCCCAAAATTACTTATAGCCCTTACAAATACTTCAAATTATGATCATTATTATTATTTATTTGACCAGAAATTACACATGCTTCTCCCAAAAGATAATAAGACAATGTGCATTCAAAGTATCATTGTGGAAAAAATATATATTTAAGCAAAAATATTTATTTAAGTAACTTTAACTCAAAATTTGCCAGTGGTATGAATAATTTTCATTTATTTCTGTAAATAAATGTGACTTCACAGTTTTCGCTATGCGTATGGGTTATTTAAGTGTAAAATCCTTATTTAAACTGATTTGTTTCTGTTTGGTTGAATGGAAGTTCCCTAAGAAGCATAAGGGTATTGTGGTTAATGAAATGAATCTTAAGAGCACATTTCTCTTACCTTTGACTTCAAGTGTTGCAGCAATGGCAACTTTGCCTTCGGTGTTTTGAGCAAAGCAAGAATACTCTCCCATGTCCTCTTTCATCACGTTGTGGATCTCCAGCGAACCATTCTGGTGAACAGTAAACCGTTCTCCTTCCACTGCATTTGCACTGTCAGCTTTACTCCTGGGTAACCAGAAACCAAGTGGGTCATTCTCAGGCCAAATGCATGCATAATAACATTGTTATGACTTATTTAAAATAACAAGATACATAACTACTTAGTCACGTGATTTTAAAGATTATCTTTAGTGTGCCAGGGACATAGCTTTTAAAAATAAATATGGTCACACTTTATTTTAATGTACAAGTCATGCTATTAACAAAACATTAAACAAACCATTAACTATCAGATTAATAAACTACTAATTTGCTGCTTACAATAATCATTAGTAAGGTAGTAGTTGGGTTTGGGTATTGGGTAGGATTCGGGATGTAAAATAAGATCATACATTCTAAGCACTAATAAATAATTCATATCTTAATAATATGCAGGAAATAAGCCACTAGTTAATAGTGTGAATTGTTGCATTAATATGGTCACATTCTATTTTACTGCACTATTCATGCTATTAACAAACAACTAAGACCCTTAGATCAATAAACCACTAATTAGCTGCTTATTAAGACTTAGTAAGGTTAGTATTGAGTAGGATTAGGGATTAAATAAAATCATACTTTCTAAGCATTAATAAACAGTTAATATCCTAATAATAAACAGATTATAAGCCACTAGTTAATAGTGTGAATTGTTACTTAAACTAAAGTGTTACCATTAATATTGATTATGTTTTTACTTTTTAAATATGCATGTCCCAAATTAATCATCACTGAATTAAATTGCACATAAAGTTAGTCTGAAAGAGTTAGAAAGAACTAATAAGTTTATGTTATGCTCTAAATCAGAGATGCCCAAACTAGGCCCCGGGGGCTAAAGTTGGCCCATAAGTAATAAATAAAACTGTGGTCGTTTTACTGTGGTTGTTTACAGTGGACAGCTGCTTCACAAACATTCATATTATTCAAATTTTCAGTTCTCTCACATTTTCTTTTCTATGTAGGTATTTTATTCATAACCATAAAACATTTATGTCTATTTAATATTCAAATTAAATGAAATAGAATAACAATGTTGTATGTGACTCTTACTAATTAAATGAAATCATTACAAGAATTTACAATTGCAAAAGTAACACCAAGAAGACGGCATTTTAATTCAGTATTATTACACTGTAAAAAAATCCGTAACTTTACGGTTTATTTCCAGCAGCTGGGGTGCCGGAAAAAAAACGTAAAATAACGTCTGTTAAATTACAGAAATTTACTGTAAAATAACAGAGGTTGAATTACAGAAATTTACCAGAAATTTAAATTGAAAGAAATTTCTGTGATTTAATGTCTGTTATTTTATGGTAAATCTCTGTAATTTAATAATCATTATTTGACGGGGTTTTTTCAGCAACCCAGCTGCCGGAAATAAACCATAAAATTATGGATTTTTTTACAGTGTAGATTATGAATTTATTTGTAACATTATTCATTAAAAGTTCGTACAGATATCAAATTAAATCCACTTAAAAGGTGGCGGTAGGACATAATTAATTAATTCAAATGGAGAAATTGAAAAAAACATTAATAGATCAGTAATAATAAATGATGAAACTGGTTGCACATATAGACATACTTACCAGGTAATATAAGAAGATTTATTAAAGAATTGTACTCATGCTGAAACATTTACATACAACAGATAATATAAATTTATATTCAGAGCAGCATTAAAGTAAAAATAAATCCATTATTGAGGAAATAAACTTAATTAGTAAGTAAAGGGTTGCAAACATATGCTTTCTTTGATAAACATAGCTAATTCCTATTCTTAATAACTTAAAAAAATTATTTTCAAACTCAGAAAGCAGTTCAGTATTGAAAGAGAAACATTTGGACACATGCCCAATACCAATAATAGTCTTAAATCAGATGGTGCAATCTTAATATCTTTATTTGTACATTTTCCAGAGAAGTCTCCCATTCATTCAAAGGTTAACCGGAACTAAAAATACACTGCGTTGCCGATAGGGGGAAGTAAAGTGACGTCATTGTGAAAGGGGTCTATTGTCTCGCGACCCACACTTTGGGAGCTCTAAATAAGAAAATTGGTCACACTTTACAATAAGGTTCATTAGTTAATGTTAGTTAATGCATTTACTAACATGAACAAACCATGAACAATACATTTACTACAGCATTTGTTCATGTTAGTTAACGTTAGTTAATGAAAATACAGTTGTTCATTGTTAGTTCATGTTAATTCACGGTGCATGAACTAATGTTAACAAGCATGAACTTGGATTTTAATAATGCATTAGTGAATGTTGAATTATGATTAATAAATGCTGTACAGGTGTTGTTCATGATCAGTTCATGTTAGTAACTGCATTAACTAATGAACCTTATTGTAAAGTGTTACCAGAAAATTGATAAAAACAAAATATATACAGTGACAGTAAAGACATTTATGCATTATACTGTAATGGCATTTTGGAATTAGTATTCCCTGAAGAAAAAAATACCACTTCCAATAATAAACAGCATGTTTTTAACACTGACATATCAGAAATAAATTATATTTATTTTACATAAGCATTTTATCACTTATTAAAGTTGTTTGGTGGTTTGTCAATCTAATAAATCCAGCCATGGCAGTGATAAAAGACCCCAAACATATACGATGCACATTTTATGAACACAATAAAATGCTCTGTTTGCTTTCTCTCGTGTGCAACCCCGGTCAACACTTCTGCTGTTGTTGCTTTAACCTAACAGTAGTCCATACTTACAGATGCACATGAGTAGTTGAGCTCATTATCACAGTGCTGAACACAGCCTGAGGGCTCCACCCTTGAGTAAACTACTTCATCAACGCAAATAAAATGCTGATTGCCTCTAGAGCTCTGCTGCCCTCTGCTGGGCCTGAAAAAGCACAAATACACAAACTCACCACGTTATGCTGGAGGCTGGAGAGCTGAAGACCTTGCAGTGCATGACCACACTTTTCCCCTCCACCGCCATATATTGCAGATTGTTTTCTGTTAAGATCAGCGGCTGGATGTCTGGGAAGAGAGTTATCAGCATTGCACCATTAAACACGACAAAACACGATTGGATTATTCTTTTTATCTCTTGTCTTCTGATGCACGTTGTTATCAGTTTAGTTTGAGAAAGAAAAAAAAGTCATTGCCCTTGGAAAAGTAGCTTTTTGCTCTGTCTAGCAGGGTTTCAGAAATGTTTGGGCTTTTGTTTCTTCTCTTTGTTCTTTTTATTATTGTATTGTGATCATTATGAATAATTATTAATCACTTGATAGTTGAAAATGTATTATGTACAGACGTCATGTTTTAGAAAAGTAAGCTTTATTGTATAACTGCAGGTTAACTATGTACAGTACAAATACTGTACGCCCTGTACACAACAACCCAATTCTTTCTGATTTTGAATTTAATATAATAACATGCAGCTTTTGCTTTAGAATGATAATTACTGAAAAAAAAACTAATTCTATATACAAATAGACATAATGTTTTATTTATTTATTTATTTATATATTTTTTCAATTTTAAGAATTCACTGCAAATCATGAAAAGTTCACAATAATAAAATAACTTGTGTTATTTTTTTACATTAGCAGAACTTATATTTGGGGCAACATGGTGGCTCACTGGTTAGCACTGTTGTCCCACAGCAAAAAGATAACTGGTTCGAGTCCCGGAAAGACCAGTTGGCATTTCTGTGTGGAGTTGTGCTCCTTGTGTTGGTGTGGGTTTCCTCCAGGTGCTCCGGTTTCCACTGTCCAAAGACAAGCGCTATACAGTAGGTGAACTGAATAAACGAAATTGGACACAATTTAGTAGTGTATGTGTGTCAATGAGTGTGTATGGATGTTTCCCAGTACTGGGTTGCAGCTGGAAGGGCATCCGCTGTGTATGCTGGATAACTTGGCGGTTCATTCAGCTGTGGCAATCCCTGATTAATATTGGGACTAAGCCGAAAAAAAAAATGAACGAATGAATGAATGAATTCAATTCAATTCAATTCATCTTTATTTGTATAGCGCTTATACAATGTAGATTGTGTCAAAGCAGCTTCACATGGAAGATTATAGTGAATTGAAACAGTGTCAGTTCAATTTTCAGAGATTAAGTTCAGTTTAGTTTAGTTCAGTTCAGTGTGGGTTAATAATCACTACTGAGAGTCCAAACACTGAAGAGCAAATCCATCGATGCGCAGCTCTACAGATCCCGAACCATGCAAGCCAGTGGCGACAGCGGCGAGGAAGTTGGCGGTTCATTCCTCTGTGGTGACTCCTGATGAATAAAGGGACTAAGCCGAAGGAAAATGAATGAATGAATGATAAATTTTATTTTAAACATTAATTTTTTGACCATCAACAATTTTTTGATGGTTGAACCTAGGATCCAGGAGGAACAATACGGTTTTCGTCCAGGCCGTGGTACACTGGACCAGCTCTATACCCTCATCAGGGTGCTCAGTGGTTCATGGGAGTATGCCCAACCAGTCCACATGTGTTTTGTGGACTTGGAGAAGGCATTCGACCGTGTCCCTCGTGACATTCTGTGGAGGGTGCTCTGACAGTATGGGGTCAGAGGCACTCTGTTAAGGGCCGTCTCGTCCCTGTATGAACAGGGTAAGAGTTTGGATCGCATTGCCGGCAATAAGTCAGACTTGTTTTCAGTGCATGTTAGACTCTGGCAGTGCTGCCCTTTGTCACCAATTCTGTTAATAATTTTTATGGACAGAATTTCAAGGTGCAGCCTTGGGCTGGAGGGAGTTCGGTGCGGGGACCACAGGATTTCATCTCTGTTATTCACAGACAATGTTGTTCTGTTGGATTCATTGAGAATGGATATTCAGCATGCACTGGGGCGGTTTGCTGCCGTGTGTGACGTGGCTGGGATGAGAATCAGCACCTCCAAGTCCGAGGCCATGATGCTCCACTGGAAAAAGGTGGTTTGCCATCTCCAGGTTGGAGAAAAGACCTTACCTCAGGTGGAGGAGTTCAAGTATCTTGAGGTTTTGTTCACGTGTGAGGGAAGGATGGAATGTGAGATTGACAGATTGGTGCACCGGCAACAGTAATAAGGTCAATGTACTGGTCAGTTGTGGTAAAGAAGGAGCTGAGCCGAAAGGCAAAGCTCTCGATTTACCAGTCAATCTACGTTCCTACTGTCACCTATGGTCATGAGCTTTGGGTCTCGACCGAAAGGACAAGATCTCGGATACAAGCAGCCGAAATAAGTTTCCTTCGCAGGGTGGCAGGGCGCACCCTTATGGATAGGGTGAGGAGCTCTGACACCCGGGAGAAGCTCGGAGTAAAGCCGCTGCTCCTCCACATCGAGAGAAGTCAGCTGAGGTGGCTCAGGCATCTGTTTCAGATGCCTCCTGGACACCTACCTAGGGAGGTGTTTCAGGCATGTCCCACCGGGAGGAGGCCTCGGGGAAGACCCAGGACATGCTGGAGGGACTATGTCTCTTGGCTGGCTTGGTAATGCCTCGGGATCCCCCCAGAGGAACTGGAGGAAGTGTCTGGGGAGAGGGAAGTCTGGGGTTCTCTCCTAAGACTGCTGCCCCTGCGACTCGGCCTCAGAAAAGCGGTAGAAAATAAATGAATGAATGAATGAATGAATGAACACTTTTTGTGATGAGTGGGGTGGCACACAGGTGTCTCTCTTTAACACTCACAGTACTCAATGTTGATTATAATTTAAATTAAACATCAAAGTAAACTAATTTGTGCAATTTGTTTGGATAAATGTTGCAAATCACATGTACTTATACAGTACACGTGATTATACAGTAGTATGGATTACATAGTATATACAGCCTTAAAGTTTTTTTACACATTTCAGCATAACAGATGCCCCTGTAAATACCAACGTAATTTATGTCATAGCACAATTGTAACACACTGGTAACACTTTACTTAAAGGGGACATTGCTTGATATGTCTTTATGACAACTTCATTCATTCATTCATTTTCCTTCGACTTAGTCCCTTATTTATCAGGGGTCACCACAGTGGAATGAACCGCCAACTATTCCAGCATATGTTTTATGCTGCGGATGCCCTTCCAGCTGCAACCCAGTACTGGGAAACACCCATACATTCTAACAGCTCTCTTAGAAGTTTACAGTATATTCAAAATTTCGCTGCACGGGTTTTGTCACACACTTCCTCGCGCCACCATATCACCCCTTTACTTCAGCAACTTCACTGGCTTCCTGTTAAGTCACGTATTGATATTAAGACCTTGATTTTAACATACAAAGCAGTGCATGGGCTAGCACCTGAATACATTTGTGACCTGGTAACTCTCGTCACTCCCACCCACAGTCTTTGTTTTGCATCTGGACTTACTTTGTATCAGCCACGCTGTAAACTAAAGACCATGGGTGGTAGAGCTTTTTCGTACAGCGCACCTAAGCTATGGAATAGTCTACCCATCAGCATCAGGAATGCCGCTTCTCTGGACTCTTTTAAGAAACTTCTCAAGACCTTTTTACCGTTGCTTTTAACTTAAATTGATTATTTCGTCAACTTGAATCATTCAATTTTGTCTTATTGTGGTGTTTTTACACTTTTTTAATGTTCTGCTTTGTTACTGTTTGCCTTGTATGCCTTGTAGAGCTTTGGGTCTGAGAAAAGCACACTATAAATAAAATTATTATTATTATTATTATTATTATTATTATTATTATTATTACATTCACACATACGCTCATACACTATGGTCAATTTTGCTTATCCAATTCAATACTGCATGTCTTTGGACTCTGGGGGAAACCGGAGCACCCGGAGGAACTCACGCCAACATGGGAAGAACATGCAAACTCCACACAGAAATGCCACCTTGCCCAGCTGGGACCCGAACCAGTGACCTTCTTGCCGTGAGGCGACAGTGCCAACCACTGAGCCACCATGTTACCCCTTTATGACAACTTTCATTTCATTTTCTTTTCGAAATACTATGTCTTGAACATTCATTCATTCATTCATTTTCTTTTCGGCTTAGTCCCTTTATTAATCTGGGGTCACCACATCGGAATGAACCGCCAACTTATCCAGCATATGTTTTACGCAGCGGATGCCCTTTCAGCTGCAACCCATCACTGGGAAACGTCCATACAAACTCATTCACACTCATACACTACGGACAATTTTAGCTTACCCAATTCAACTATACCGCATGTCTTGGGACTTGTGAGGGAAATCTGAGAACCCGGAGGAAACCCACACGAACATGGGGAGAATACGCAAACTTCACACAGATATGCCAACTGACCCAGCTGGGACTCGAACCAGTGACCTTCTTGCTGTGAGGCGACTGCGCCACCCCTTTATGACAACTTGACATATCCAAATACATCACAACCTCTCTTTGTCATGACAACTTGGCATTACCAAAACAACAAAACTTGTCAGTGTCTTTGCCATAACAAGTTGACATTACTGTATCAAATCAACATAACTTGTCCTAAATCTGTCATAAACATGATTGTCATGAGGTCAAAATTGTGTTTCTATTAAGTACAATGAACTTATTTTTGGCACTTCTGACTTTATTAAGATAGGAGCGAATTTAGACTGAAAGCAAAGCTGGAGGAAGAGGGGGAATATGATTGGGAAAAGTCTGCAAGCTGGAACTCAATTCAGCACAATTGTGAAAATATTTGAGTTTAAAAAAAAAAAAACACTAATTTCACTGTCTGGCTTTCCAGCATGAGGATTCATATTATCTCTCTGATGAAAGCAGCACATGCTTTGGTTACAGCAAGTGAATATGAATGGAAGAAGGTGAAATTGTTGCCACATAAAAGCATCAGGCTGCCCGAGGGAGAGTGTTTGTGGAGATCAGAACTGACAGAAATGCTCCTCCCCGAAGCCTGTGTGCCATCATGAAGACCTGAACAAAACCCATATCACACCTCTGTATATGGATCCACAACACATGCTCCTTCATGGATTGGCAACATCATCATTTTTTTGGGCTGAAAGTAAATGAAACCATGAATATCCCAAAAGGCATGACTGAAAGAATAAAAATGCCTCTTTTTTTTTTTTTTTGCTGTAGTATCAACCATATTTAAACCATAACATATAAACAAAGTCAGAAAATGTGTTTTTTGTATTGAACTGCATAAAATTAGATAAAATAATAATAATAAATGCATGTTAAATTTGAGTAACATATTGATTTGCTCATACTCAAATTGATTCATTGAATCATTTTATAATAGCACAAACTATAAAAGCTATTCTTACATTTATTTCATAAAAATCTGTAAATATTAATTAATTAATTATAAATTATAAACAAACAAATAAATAAAATGAATTAATTAATAAAATAATTAATCGATTTATTTATTTATTTATTCATTCATTCAAGTATTGTTTATTTATTTTTTTATTTATTTATTTATTTATTTTTTTTTACCATATGTATCATATTGAGGCATCAGAAATATGCACATATCAATGCAAGAAGTGCCTTTATAGGTTTAAGAATGGTAACATCTGTACTAGCAAACTAGCAAACAATAACTGCTGATTATTATGGAATGCAACTCTATATCAGAGTTCAGTTCCAAATTGGAAGACACTTTGTGTAATTTGAATGGAACTGCGGATGAAATACTCCACAGCTGTGTGCAGTTTACTCACTCATAATCATGATGTTGGCATTGGCCAAGATGGTGCCGTGTTTGTTTGTTGCCTCGCACTGGTAAACAGCACTGTTTTCTGGGTTTGCATTGTGGATGGAAATTGTGCCATCTTTCAAGATCTTCCTGTTGGAAGTTGGGACCTCTGAAACAGAAAATATATGATACATGTTAAGTGAAAAAACAGTATCGCAGGATTCACTTGTGCTTGGAAGAACTTTAATAATTGTTAACTGAAAAATTATTAATTGTACATTGAAATTATAAATAAACTGACAAATTAATCGCAGATATACACATATATGCAAAGAAAAAAATGAGACATTTTGTATTAACATTGTTACCTTATTTAATGCTTGACAGGACATTGAAGAAGTTATAAAGCCACTCTGATTTATGCTCTGTATTACATGCTATAATCACATAGTAACTGTCAAGATTTTTATTTTTGAAGTCATATTTGCACCTTTGAGTAAACTTAAGAGACCACTTGACAATTCTCAAAAAAGTGTTTTTAAATTGTATTCTTTATTATTATATGTTTAAACTACTGGTGACATATCTATAGCAACATATATGCTTTGCATAAAACAACACCAGTACAAATATTCAAATGGAATATTTGACAGAATAAAAAGGTTATATAATAATTTTGATAAACTTCTTTTAATATTGCCAAAAATTGTTTCCAGACCTCATATGGGGTATGAATAGTTTCAGGCTTGACTGTATATAAACACATATATTCAGTATAAGTCAACATTTTGGCCCTCCTGTGAATTTTTATTTCTTTGAAATAAATTCTCAAGATTTTTTCAACACATTTTTAAACAATGTATGCACTATATATATACACACACACACACGCACACGCACGCACACACACACACACGCACGCACGCACGCACGCACGCACGCACGCACGCACGCACGCACGCACGCACGCACGCACACACACACACACACACACACACACACACACACACACACACACACAGTTTAAGTCAGATTTATTAGCCCCCCTTTGAATTGTTTATTCTTTTTTAAATATTTCCCAAATTATGTTTACCAGAGCAAGGAAATTTTCACAGTATGTCTGATAATATTTTTGCTTCTTGAGAAAGTCTTATTTTTTTTATTTTGGCTAGACTAAAAGCAGTTTATCATTTTTAAAAAACATTTTAAGGTCAAAATTATTAGCCCCTTTAAGCTATATATTTTTTCGATAGTCTACAGAACAAACCACCATTATACAATAACTTGCCTAATTGCCCTAACCTGCCTAATTAACCTAATTAACCTAGTTACGCCTTTAAATGTCAATTTAAGCTGTATAGAAGTGTCTTGAAAAATATCTAGTAAAATATTATTTACTGTCATCATGACAAAGATAAAATAAATCAGTAATTAGAATTAAATTATTAAACTATTATGTTTAGAAATGTGTTGAAAAAAATCTTTTAAACAGAAATTGGGGGAAAAATAAACAAGGGGCTGACTTAAAAAAATTGGTGACAATTTGTATTATCATTGTTACCTTATCCAATGCTTGACAGGACATTGACAGGACATTAAGTTATAAAACCACTCTGATTTATGCTCTGTATTACATGTTGTAATCATAATTGTCATAAATGCATAAAAGTCATATATACACCTTTGAGTAAACTTAAGGGATCACTTGACAATTCTCAGTTTCTTTTGATTTACCATTTCAAGTTAAGCATTTGAGTAAATTGTATTTAAATTGTATTCTTTATTTTTAATACATTTTTTATAAACTACTGGTGACATATCCTCCAAAAAAAACAAACAAAAAAAAAACATCAGTGCAAATATACAAATGCAATATTTGACCAGATTAAAAAAAAGTGTTGCTTTGACAAATTTCCTAAATTGTTTGCCAATAAATGTTATCAGACATTTATACATATGGAGTATGAATAATTTTGGGTTTGACTGTGTATATACAGTTAAAATCAACATTATTATACCTCCTGTAAAATTTTGATTCTTAAAAGTTAATTTCCAAATGTTGCTTAACGAAGAGAAGATTTTTTCAACACCTTTTTTTACTATATATAATCCAAATACATGACTAAATTCTGTACAGGACAGAAACTGAAACTAGGAATTTTCAAGTTTTTTCTTAATTTAATATAATGAATAAAACAAAAATGTTACTGTAGGATTGTAAGAGAAATAAGAGATGTCTACCGTTCAGTGGCCGTCCGTTGACTCTCCATCCAACAGTAGGTTGAGGATTTCCCTTCACGACACACTTGATCACCACATCAGCTCCAATTGTCACCAGTTGGCTTTGAGGTTCAATCTCAAACTCAGGAGACTCTGAGTTATATGAAAGATTATATTATACACATGACAAATGCCAATCACAGTATAAACAGGAGAGTCATTATAGTGCTCTGTTTCCAATGCTTTTAAAATATAGAGACTCTTAAAAACATTTGCCTCAAAGCTTTGATTTTTTTGCATCTGTTCTAAAGGGACAGTTCAACTAAAAATGAAAATTTACTCATTATTTACTCACCCTCAAGTGGTTCCAAACCTTTTTGACTTTGTAACACAAAAATAGATATTTTGAAGAAAGCTGGAAACCACTGACTTTGCTTTGCTTACTATGAAGGTCAATGGTTACAGATTTTCAGCTGTCTTCAGAATATCTTGTATTTTTTGTTGTTGTTGTTTGTTTTTGAAACAGTTGAAAGGAAATAAAAAGTTGGCATAGTTTCATTTTTAGGTGACTATCCCTTTAAAATCAGTACGGCATCCACCTTGACTAATGTACAGAACATTATATGTGATGAAAACAAATGAACATTAAATATAAAGTAAATCAGAAATACTCTCAGACAGTAAAACAATAGTTATACAATGAGGATTTTTTATTTTACAATTTTTTGCTATGCATTTAATGGCATGTAAAATAAAGCTTACAAATATATATTTTTCAGCGATGCCACAAATGTTCCCCAAACAACCTTTTGAAAATGTTTTTTTTTTTTTTAAATCTTAGTATGATTAGAATTTTAAAAACTACTTTATTTTTAAGATTGTATGTGAAATAAGGTAATTAAACAATTGTGTATTATTACTGTAGGACCGTTTTGTCTTTGGACAGAAGATGGCGCTCTTTTACCACAAGGAAATACAACCATGATATTGAAACCATTCACAAAGCAATAGTGGCGCATTTACTGTGATTATAAAATGAGATTAATCACGTGACTCACCCTCTACTGTCACATGAAAATGATGCACAACCTCTCCATGGGGATTTTTGGCTCTGCACATATATTTGCCTTCATCCTCCTTGTTCACCATCTCTATGGTGAGCAGCTTCCCATGACTCTCCACCACAACCCTTTCCGGAAGCTTGTTGAAGCCTATTTTAACCCATTCCACTTTTGGTGTGGGGCTGAAAAATGGTAAATAGTATAATTAAAACACAGAGAATGTTAATTAATGTGCTGGTTTAGTAAGAAAAAATAAAATGTAAAATCACTGTACAGAATAAGTACAAAAAAAATCCCAAAAACATTTTAAATGAAGAATGAAGGATTCACAATCACTTGTGTATTTTTAATGGGACAATCTGCCAGAAACATACATTATCTGTCCTTGAAATAAAACAAATACAGTGAATAAAAAGTATTTAATCTCCCCAAAATTGGACTGATGGTTGATTTCTCTGAGTTGTTCTGTAAAGGAATTTGTCATTCATTTGATTCTAAGATTTTCTTTTCTTTATTAAAAACACTTTACAAATGTGCAAACGCTGTCATTATCCTTCTCCTCAGCCCAATTGAACCTACAGCTTTAAACGTTTTGTTATGCTAAAAAATGTTATTTAGAAAAAAAGAAAAGAAAAGAAAACTGCAGAAATAGCAAGTTTAAGTTATTATCATTCACATCAATCGATTAAAAGCATGACGCTATAAATACATTTTACAAATAAATACTATTTTACAACTGTCCCAAAGTTTCTGTCAGTCCTGTCACATTTGCATTAAATTTAACATAAAATGCGTGCAATACACCGTTATGACTCAGAGGAAGTGACATCATTTCATGGAGGAGAAGCTGACAGTGATAAAAGATGCATTCTTTCATTGAATTGTATGATTTTATACTTGTTTTTGTATGATTTTTTAGGAGCCTAAAGGTCAGGTCACAGTGAAAATGTACGTTTCCGTTAGAATGTCCCTAATATCAATAAAATCAGTCCAAGACTCAAGTGAGTAAGTATTCTTATTTATTTATTTATTTATTTATATTTTTTTAATTATTGCTATTTATTGAGCAATCAAAATACTTATTCAATAATATATCTGTGTGTTCACTCTTGCTGTTTAGCAAAAAAATTAAAAATAATAGAGAGATAATATTTAGTCGTGGTTCCCTTCATGTTCAAGTGTTTTTCGTGTCTTTAAGATCAAAACTAACACACAAATAACAATAAAATATTTAAATAATATTAATTACAATTAATTACAATTTCACTGCAATAAATGCGTTTTTGTCTTATTTCTCATTTTCAAGACAAGTAAAAAGCATTATTTTTTTTTGTTTTAAGAAATATTAAGTCAAAATTAAATAAGTAAAATAATCTGGTACAAAATTCAAACTGAAAACAAGATTATTTTATGTACCCCACTGACAATTAATTTAGCTTGTTGTAAGGAAAATCTCACAACATTTTTCACTTATAAGAAATAACAAATCAAAATGTAAGATTTTCCTTACAACAAGCTAAAAGCATTTTTTTACTTGTCTTCAAAATGCTTCTGGAATTTTAGATATTTGGACTAGAAACAAGACAAAAACTAGAATGTTTTGAAGCTTATCAGAACTTATGGTTGGCTTATAAAATGTAGAAAATAGTCAAAACAAGTAAGAAATCCTCTATTAGAAACAAATGTCTGCTGTAAAGAGATGCAATTATAATGCATGTATAAAACTTTAATGAACAACACTGACTACTGTATAAAGAAAAAAAGCAGATTCTGTCCTGTTTATGATAGCATTAAGTGACATCTTGTTCCTATTTTGGTTTGTTTAGATGTTTTTAGTGCATGCTGTACTCATATTTCTGTTGAACTCCACTAGAGATTGTTTGGAAAGAGACAAATAATAGTCTCTGTAAGCTTGTTTTGTTATCCACGGTTCAGAAAACAGCGTTCCCAATTTTTTTAAATAAACCACAACAAAAGAGCTAAACCTGCCAAATGTGAGCACACCTATAATTACAATCTAAGCACTTTATATTCATGCAGCTTGATTCTGTTAAATACACATTTCATACAAGAATCGATGTTTAAGCACCTCCACTAGATTTGAAATGCATTTCAAGTGGTGCAATTTAAATGAATAGCTTAATTAGATCAGATTAACAAATCAACTGAAGTAATAAAGCAAATGAGACAATGGCACTTACAATCCCTCTGCTATACACTCCAACTGAAGATCTTCACCTTTCACCAGACGTGTGTGTGACTCCATTTCTGTAGGTGCCAGCAGACTGGGTTTCCTCTCCAACAGAGAGTTTGCTTTAGAACAGTAAGAAAATATAATATAATATAATATAATATAATATAATATAATATAATATAATATAATATAATATAATATAATATAATATAATGAAAACTTAATGGAAAACGGTTATTGGTTAGTAAAGTTTATTGGAGTGTTAAAACTAAATTCTGTGTAAAAAAACAATTTACACTTATGCATTTGAGTAAAACTTTATTTTCACTTTTGTAATCTACTGATGAAACAAAATGTGCTCAGGGGTAGCTTAAATAATGTGTCGGGGCTCTTTGAATAATGCATCCATCAGAATAAACAGTTTTTTCATCAAAAAATGTAGAAAAAGCATTAAAATATAATTTTAAAATAATTTTTCTACATTTTTTGAGTGCCTTAAGCTGATTTTTGCTGTTTATAATGATGAAATATCTTTCAAATTTAAAATGTATAAAATATTGTCATTTATAAAAATATATATTTAAAAAAGGCCTCTAAATTACATTTTTAATTTATAACAAAAAATATACAAATGTAAATATAATATTTAAAAATATTTAAATTCATTTTCAGACAACAGAATCCCCATTCTAACTTCAGAAGAGTTAAGAAATCCATTTGTGGAAGAATAATCATAATTTTCAATTTTTAATCTTAATAATTAAAGATATTTATTCTCTCAAATTGTCATTTTCTGACGTAAAAAATAAAAATAGACAATATTTTAAATCGAAAATCTGAATGAAATGTTATCTGACTTAGAATATAACTAATATTGACATTTTACTCAAAACCATTCCTAATAAATACCACAAATCCAGCAAAACTGCAAATCTCATACATATTAAATCACATAAAATAATGCACATGTGACTCTAGTAGAGAAACAGAGTTATGGATTATTTCAATCGTGCTTACAGGAATCCTTTGAGATTTGAGATCTAGGCTAAAGAGTAAGCAAGTGTGATGTGACATGGGATGAGATAATTAATCAGACCTAATTAAAAACAAAAGAGCTGCTTTATGCCCATGAACAGTACTGTAGCATCTCTAATGAACATCACTCACCATAACCTCTGCCGCTACCAGAGCCTGAGTCCTTCATTAACTTGTCTTGAACGAAAAAATGAAGACAAATAAAAAGAAATATGTGTGGCAATGCAAAATCAAATGAAACATAAAATAATATGGACAATATGGAAAGACACCAACAAGTCATCACAGGGAAGAAATCGATATCTACCAAGATGATTTGCTGATGTTCAGCCAATCACTTGGAGATTGACTTCATGAGACATTAAAACCGATGTGTTTGAAATCGATGCTGGTCATGTCAGTAAATGAGCATGTTGTGCAATTAAAGGATTATTTTTACATACTGCTTTTGACCACCATGGACATGGCGGTTTTCTGGACTATAGTTCGGATGCGAGGGAAGGCAGCAAAGCAGCAATAGTCTCTGCGGCTGTCAGTTTCAATGGTGTTTGAGAAGTACAGGTTTCCATTCAGACCCACTGACACTCTTTCGTCCTGCTCGATGTGCTGTAGACCTGGGAAAATGAAGGAAAAAACATTTAAAGGGATAGTTTGCTTTTAAAAAAAGACATTTACTCATTTACTCACACTCAAGTGGTTCTCAAGTTTTATTTATTTATTTATTTTTTTTTAACACAAAAAAGGATATTCTGAATAATGCTGGGAAAAAAGCAGCCATTGACATCCATAGTAGGTACACAAATTATGGTAGTCAATGGGCCCTATTTTAACGATCTAGGCGTAAAGTCCAAAGCGGAGGGCGCA
Source organism: Danio kyathit (assembly GCA_903798195.1). Lineage (NCBI taxonomy): Eukaryota > Metazoa > Chordata > Actinopteri > Cypriniformes > Danionidae > Danio > Danio kyathit. The sequence goes on along the minus strand of LR812524.1, from coordinate 54,252,522 downwards.
AAAGCATTAAGGGGCGTGTCAGAATCCACTTTTGCTTTTTTGAGGATGGAAAAATTCGCTTTGCGGTGCATAGTCTAACAGGGTTGAGCTTATTCTCTTAAAAAGTTCTAGGTGTGTTTTTGAGAATAAACCAATCAGAGTCTCATCTCCCATTCCCTTTAAGAGTCAGTTGCTATTTACATGACAGACTTTGTAAGTGGAAAAACTAAACACTTCACTAGCGAGAAAACAGTTAAACAGACCATCTGCAGCGCGAGAGAATGAGTCTCCTCATTCTTTACTTTCACTTTCACTCTCTTTTGTGGATAAGGAAACGTGTTGTATGCACAGACATCCATTAGCCAACCTAATTAATTTAGTTTGTTAAGCGCAAAGATTTGTTTCAAAACTATTTCTAAATTCAGTTCTAATTTCCAGAAAACGAATACATGAACAATAATAATGCAGTGTAGTCAAAAAACACAGTTATATCCAAATACACATGCTATGCCCCATATGGTCTAAAAGCTGACAGGTGAACTTGATTATCCTCCAAGTTCAGATAAACATGTTGATTGTCATGACATAAAACTGTGGCATCACCTCTTTTTTCACAGGCCCTGTTTACACTTGGCATTAAGATTCCACGGCTGGTCGAATACGCAATTGATCAGATTGCTTTTTGGTGAGAATGCTCAAACAAAGACAATCAAACAACTTGAAAAGAGCACATGCTTTCTGCCTACTGACTTAATTCAGAAACATTACAGGACATGTTGTTAATGCACACTGGCCAGGTAGGATTTAAAATTTGATTTGAAAGTTAAAAAATTATACATTTCTTTATTTCGTATATACTGTATATATAAATCCTGAAAGTATGCTCTCCTGATTGGTCAGATAGCTTAATCTATTGTGATTGCTTTATCATGTACAGAGCATGTCAAAAACCAATTGGCCAATACAATATCCGAACTTCAATCTGGAGGCTTCCTAAGCACTTGCAAATATAATGACATAAACTGTAATGATACTGTTATAATTAACAGTAATTTCACTATATCACTTTAAATCATGCTTTGGAAGTGAACTTACTTTTGCACGGCAGGAAGAAAAAAAAGCATCATTTCAACATATGTGCAACACAAGCCAAACTCTTTTGGGCCTCAGATACAACTACAGTGGTTGAGGGTCAAAGCATATGATGTATGATGTTCGTGGACAGCCAACGCAGAATATGAACAATATTAATCAGATGATCACTGAAAACACTGCAATTAATTTAACCAAAATGACCTAAATTTACTTACTTATTGTCATCCAATAGATTTGCAATGGAGGGATCCCTGTAGGTGGATTGCACTCTAGAATGACTGACTGACCCTCCATAACCTCAATCGGATCAATAATCTCTTTGGGGAACTTCGGGACATCTGCAGAATCAAACAAGCTAATTGAATCAATGCATGCCATTACACACCTTTTCACAAATTAAGCCACCATTAGGTGGCAGTGTAAGCCAGACATTCCCCCTTAAGGCATTCCTTGAAAGAGATTGCTTCCCAAATTTAGACCCAAAGCCTGGAAATATCACATCAGTCTGCAGTTGAAACTACTGTATAGTTGAATGACTGGTTTTGCTTGGTAACTGATTACTTTGTGGCCCGGTTACATCTTTGGAGATTTGTGTGGTGTATTTCAGAACACCATGAGAAATGTCATGTTGGGAAATGATGGAGAGAGAGAACAAAACTCATTTTTCATCAGCCACCTACTCGAAGTCAACACACACTGTGATGAAAGGCAAAGAAAAGCTTGAGGGTTTGCTAAAACGGATATCCCACTCAGGACCAGAGCAGTTGTTATATTGGACACCGGTCTTTAAATAATTCCGCACTGTTAAATCGTAATTTTACAGTTACTTACTGCAAAAATGCCCAGTAAAATATCACATGCATTCTTTACAGTTCAGTACTGTAATACTTATAGCCTTGTGAGTAATTTTAAAACTTTCATAGCAATTTTGCATATTAGGAATTTGGATTTGCGGTATTCTACTGTAATCAAAGTACAGCTACTGTAGTTGAAGACCAAAATGATTATGAACATCTTGTATCACAAAATGTATTTAAAATAGATTGATGAATGAAACTTACTTTTGTAAACCATTTAAAATGGATATAATAACAATGAATAATAAAAACACTCTTGTACATGATCTAGTTGCTTGCTTGGAATTTACTAAATTCAATAGTAAATACTAAAATCAAGATTTTGTACTGCCAGTGTAATATGCAAATGATATACAATAAAAGTACTGTAAAAATTGTCATACTGTAAAATTTAAATGTGGTAAATGGCATTTTACCATAAAAAGTAGTTAGGTAAGGCTATTTTACTGTAAAATGCAATTGAGGTAGGGTCCTGCTACTGTAAAACACATTTACAGGTAAGTTACTGTAAAGGGGCATCTGTGGTAAATTGCTGGTAACAGTGCTGCAAAAATTCAATAAAATGATACAATATAATTTACAATATTATCAAATACAAGTTACAACAAAAATACATTAAAATATCTAACGATGTGAAAGAGTCATTACGGAGAATACAAAAAATTATCTGAGGTTAACTATCCAGAGGTTTACATACACTCTAAAAAAAGGAACATAACCAATTTTTTTTTAAATGTCTGATGATAAATCATACTAAACGTTTACTATTTTAGGTTCATTAGGATTACCTAAATCATTTACCTTTGCTAAATGCCAGAATAATGAGAGAATTTTTTTTTTTGAGAATGTTTTATTAATTTCTAGACAGTCAAAAGTTTGCATACATTTCCTTGGTATTTTTTTTTAGCTTTGCTTTTAAACTGTATAACTTTGGTCAAATGTTTTGGGTATCCTTCCATAAGCTTCTCACAATAGTTTGAAGGAATTTTGGCCCATTACTCCTGATAGAATTGGTGTAACTGAGTCAGTTTTGTAGGCTGTCTTGCTCGCACAAGCTTTTTCAACTCAATTTTCTATAGAATTGAGTACAGGGCTTTGTGATGGCCACTCCAAAACATTCACTCTGTTGTCCTTAAAGCACATTTAAACTAATTTGGCAGTATGATTAGGGTCATGGTCTGTTTGGAAGACCCATTTGTCGCCATTTTTTTAATTTCCTGGCTGATGTCTTGAGATGTTGCTTTAGTATTTGTACATAATGTTCTTTCTTCATGATGCCATCTATGCTGTGAAGTGGACCAATCCCTCCTGCAGCAAAACAACCCCACAACATGATGTTGCCGCCCCCATACTTCACAGTTGGGATGGTGTTCCTAGGCTTGTAAGCATTCCCCTTTGTCCTCCAAATGTAACAGTGGTCATTATGGCCAAACAGTTCAATCTTAGTTCCATCAGACCACAGTACATGTCTCCAAAAATTGTTATTTTTTCCAGTGTAATTTAGCAAATTGTAATCTAGCTTTTTTGATTAACTTAAATGTTGTCAATTAGCCAATCAGAAACTTCCAAAACCGTTTTTTTTTTTAATGGTTATGTGCCTTTTTATACAGTGCATGTAAACTTCTGGCTTCAACTGTATATATATATATATATATATATATATATATATATATATATATATATATATATATATATATATATATATATATATATATATATATATATATATATATATATATATATATATATATATGAATATTTTCTTAATTCAAATAAGTAGAGGCTTGGACCTGGAAACAGTATACTATACATCACGTCTTAACAAGCGGATACATTACTCACTAGGAATAATGAACTCAATTTCTTCTGACATGGCTGTCCCCAACTTGTTGGTGGCAAAACAGCGATAATTGCCCTGGAATTCAGTGAGATTTCCGGTATTGGGAATGATGAATGTTCCGGAATCGTCTAACGTTATTAATCTGGTGTCCTGATACGGATCAAAGTCTTTGCCGTTCTTTGTCCACCTGAATCTGGAAAGACAGAAACGATCAGTGATTAAATGAAATTACAGCACTCAGCGTGTGTCCTTTGAAATGTGATGAAAACAACAGTAGTATGCAAAGTGCACTTCTACACTCGGGTCTTCCAATGTAAAGTGACATCAAATGCTCAGATGAGGCTTTGAAACGTGCTTTGAAATGCCAGTGGGGCGTTTCTGATGTTCTTTTGGTTCGATTATGAGCTGTTCTCTCCGTCTAACTCTAACTACCCTGCTGGATTTCCATGCTGGTTTGGTGGTGCTGATCTAGCAGAGCAGTTCACCCACAAAAATAGCTGGTGATGCTGATCAAGCAGCATGACAGCACCGTGATGATGCTCCTGCAGTCGTTCCTCAAGGTCGTTTCTTCCTTCGCTGGTCTAGTTTTCAGTGCAAAACTAGCACATGCAGGTAATTAGCAGAGGAAGACAAATGATAGCAAGATTTCAAGCAGAAGATTTTATTAATAAGAGAATTTGACACCATCAATTTAATCTGTTTCCTACACAGTTAACGATTCTTGTAAATTACACAGTAATAAATTTAATTGAAATATAAGCTGTATTTTACTGTAGGACAGTTTTGCAGTAAGCTACTGTATTTTAAAGTTGCATTGTGAAAATGACTTTATATGTTACAGTAAAGATATGTTATACTGTAAATACATAAATACAGCAAGATAAATAGTGCTGTAAATGTAAACACAGTATTTTTGCAGTAATTGATTTACAGCAAGTTACTGGCGAACTGCTGCCAGTAAATTACTGTAGATTCTACAGGAAATTGCTAACAGTGTACAATTACTTCTATAATGATTTAAAGGAATATTTTGACCCAGAACTGAACATTCTGTCATCTTTTACTCACACTCCACTTGCTCTAAACCTGCTGACTTTCTTTCTACTGGTGAACACAAAAGAAGATTTTTTTGAAAAAGCTGGCAACCGGTCACAATTGACTTTGATATTAGTTTTTCTCACTGTGGAAGTCAATGGTTACAGTTTATCAGCTTTTTTCAGATATCTTTGTTTGTGTTCAACAGAAGAAAGAGACTCTTGCAACTACCTGAGGGTGAGTAAACAGTGAGTTTGGGGATGAACTATCCCTTTGAATACATTTTTTTGTAATTAATGATGGTGGAAAAACAGGAACTCTCCTATGTTTATCTGGTTACACCAGTGTAGTGTGAAGAAAAACATGGGCCCATTTTTATTGATCTTTTTAATTGTTTATTTATTTATTTATTTATTTATTTATATAATTATATATTTTTATTATATTTTTATATTCATTTATATTAATTTTGGTTATATTTTTATATTAATAAAAAAATGTAAAAATTGTTTAAAAAAAAAAAATAAATGTATGATATCAGTTTTTTGTTATATAGCAAATATAAATAAAGTAATAAGTAAAGCAATAAATTAATCAAAAATGACAGTAAAAAACACTTAAAAAATTTAAAAACATGTCACATTTTTTTGAATGCCAAATCTGCATATTAGAACAATTTCTGAAGGATCATGTTCAACAGAAGACTAGAGTAATGCCTGCTGAAAATGTATATACATAATATTTCAAGATATATACAATGAATTAAATTTAAACATTATATAAGATAGAGCATTAAATTATATTGATTTAAAAAAAGAAAAAGGCTTGTTCCCACCAAGGACAATGATGAGAATAAATCTACAGTTCTAAATAATAAATAAATAAAACACAATTTAAGGGAAAGTTTAACCCAAAAATTACAATTTACTCAATATTTACTCACTCTTGAGTGGTTCCGAACCTTTATGCATTTTCAGTTTTGGGTGAACTATTTCTTTCCCTTTAAATGCACACCTCAACTATAATAGTGGCACAGAGACATAAAAACACTCACAGCCAATCAGAATGGATTCGCAAGACTGTTATGATGCGTTTAACAGTCACCAGCATCTTACTGTAAATCCTTAAAAGTTTTTAAAGGTGCTGTATGTCAGTTTTTGAGTCTTCTAAAGCATAAAAATACCATAATATGTTTGCAGATATTTAATAAACATGCTAAATGAACATTCTTGTTTATCTGAAAAACAATGCTGAAGTCAGATATTCTGCTTTAAAAATGTCTGTTACGTGCAGGAACGCTGTCTTTGTTTTGGTTCTTTTAACCCGCCCAATGCCACTTTAGCCAATTATGTTTCAGCATCCTGGGTTGCCTTGTTGGAAAACAGTGCATTCCATTCATTCATTCATTCATTCATTCATTCATTCATTCATTCATTCATTCATTCATTCATTCATTCATTCATTCATTCATTCATTCATTCAGTAAGGTTCTCAAAGCATATGGCCGTGACCAAAATGTGACCTCTGGTGGACCGTAGCAGAATCAGAAATGAGGCACAGATTCAGAGTTCCACATGAGGTGGTTATTAATTAGCAAATAATATAAATATATTTTGAACGTAAACATTATGTGAGCAGGTTACATTGCAACCCCATGTCATAAAAACACGCTACGTGATGAGATTTGCAATGATTTGGCTGTTTGCACCAGACAAAAGTGACAGAAATTTAAATATAGCCATTCAGAAGCACAGAATAGTGCACTCACTCACGAAACGGTTTATAATAAAAAAATAAGATTTATAATCTAATAAATACATATCAAACCTCTTTAACATTATTAAATGTACATGCTAAATCAATATGTGTTGGTTTGCATTATTTCATAGTCTAATGTTCAATTTCAAACGGTTTTATTTTATTTTCAGGATCTGAGGTGAACTATCTGCTGCTGCTTTCAGTAGTATGGCAATAAATGTCATGTAAAATGGCATTCAAACTCACATTGTTAGCATTTACCACTAAATAAAGCACATGTGGTGTAACTGAGGTGATCATTGTCAGTTGTTCCCCATTGTTCACCTGTGAGAAATAGATGTTTCTAAAGTATCAATTTGAGGTGTTGGTTAGAAGTAAAACTCTTTTTAATATGGAAAATATTCCTTCTATCACGGTTTAAATCAGGCATTAGACTCACTCCTGTTGGTCATCTGGTAACCTTCGCTTGCGTTTGTTTTGATCCAGGAATGCAATACCCAGTTCAACCACCAGGTGTCAAACTTACATACTGCACCTTTAATACTTTTCTTTTTTGGGGATTTTCTTTTTAAACATATGAACATTCATATGTTTTTATGTTTGTATTGTATCATCTTTGCATCAAATTACAAAAAACTAATAATTACCATTTGTGCAAGGCATTTGTAATGCAGAGTGTATAGGCAGGACAGTAAATTTGACGTTCTCACTTCTGGCTACGGTTATCAGTCTCACACAATTCTTTCAATTTTTCTGAAAGTCTTGATAACACCTTCATGGAGTATTTATTTTATTATTTCAGCAAATAGAACTGTAAAACAATTATTTGTTGTACTCTCCCATTCACTGCGCTATAAGTTTACCCAACTATGACCACTTCCACTACTGAGAAACCCAGATCCATCCATAAATAAACAGAACAATATTGTCTGGTGGTGTGGATATTAGTTATAATTCTTGGTGTGAATGAACCTTAATATGCTTACTGCTTACCAAATATATGGATGAATGAATGTGTGTGCATTCTGCTTACTCTGGTTCAGGGTTTCCTGTGGCCTCACACTTCACAGGGAAGCTCTCTTCGAAAGGGAAGGCGATGAGCGAGGCAGGAGAGTACTCTGTAATTGTGGGCAGCTGCTCCACTAGATAAAGAAACAGCCAGAAATGAAAAGCTCAGTAGACTGTAGAGGCAAAGCATACTGTGGCATGCAACCTGCACGCAATGGTGAAATGGCTTCGGTTCAATCATAATGATTTTCCGCAATCAGCAATTTTGATCAATGCATACAAGACTAAAGGTGAACTAAATGTTTGTTGGAGAACATAATTAGATATTGAATGATCGACTGCGTTGCTGGTCAAGAGTGAGTTGTTATCAGGCAATGGCAAATGATCTGGTCAAATAATGTCGATGAGAGTTTGTTTGTGGTTGAAAACAGGAAGAAACTAATGGCTAATACAGTTTGAGTGTAAAACTGGATATGCATGGTCAAATCCATGATGGAGTGGCGGTATGGGTTACAATTTGACAGATGTAAAGTGGTTTGCTGGCTCTGTTGTTGGAGGCTGTCCATTACGGCACAAAAACACTGCGCAAATATGCTCTAAACGCTTTGGTTTAAGTGAACATTCTGGATAAACTTAAATAAATTTTAAAAAATAATCATGGTACATTGGTTTTTGATATGGTTTTATAATATCTATTAAAATATAGTAGGGGTGTAATAGATAATTGCGTGTAAAAGCATTTTGGCTTTCCTGTAAAATATGATGATGACAGAAGAAGTTGTGCTGGCACATAGCCTGTTTTATTAGGTAATTAGAGGTGTTTTCTGTCATTACTTGTTTAGCCTACATCAGGGGTGTCAAGCTCAGATCCTGGAGGGCCGCAGGCCTGCACAGTTTAGTTCCAACCCTGCTTCAACACACTTACCTGCAGGTTTCAAACAAGCCTGAAGGACTCAATTAGTTTGATCAGGTGTGATTAATTAGGGTTGGAACTAAACTGTGCAGAGCTCCGGCCCTCCAGGAACTGAGTTTGACACCTGTGGCCTACATCAATGCATTCAGTGTTTAGCTTCACAATTAATCATTAAAAGATCGGGATCTCAATTCAAACACCCATGCAACATAAATTATAAATGGTGATGATGATGATGTTTACTAATTCTTCAATTGTGCTGCATTCAAATCTGTTTGATCGAGAAAGAGATTTAAATACTGTGATAACAGTTTATAGATATCCGCTTCTTAAGTGTGACGTCATGCGAAGCGGCTTCCGTGTCCAAGCGTTCTAGTAGACTGTATGGGGAGACTCAACAAATGGTAATAATAAGCATTTGCAAAGAGATGTAATGCATGAAAATCATGATCGAAATACATACAGCTGAAGTCAGAATTATTAGCCCCCCTTTGGATTTTTTTTTTCTTTTTCAAATATTTCCCAAATGATGTTTAACAAAGCAAGGAAATTTTCACAGTATGTCTGATAATATTTTTGCTTCTGGAGAAAGTCTTATTTGTTTTATTCCGGCTAGAATAAAAGCAGTTCTTAATTATTTTTTAATCGATTTTAAGGTGAAAATTATTAGCCCCATTAAGCTATATATTTTTTCAATATACAGAACAAACCACTGCTATACAATAGCTTGCCTAATTACCCTAACCTGCCTAGTTACCCTAATTAACCAAGTTAAGCCTTTAAATGTCACTTTAAGTTGTATAGAAGTGTCTTGAAAAACATCTAGTAAAATATTATTTACTCTCATCATGGCAAAGATAAAAGAAATCAGTTATTAAAAATGAGTTATTAAAACTATTATGTTTAGAAATGTGTTGAAAAAATAATAATTTGGCCAGAATGTGATAATTTTTTTATAAATTGTTAAAATATTGGTGTCTGTGATGCAGCAAGTCCAGAGAGTGTCTTGTACACCATGATTTTATATAAAATTCACTTTAATGTGTGATATGACTAAAAAGTGGTCATAATCAAATATTTTCTCAATTCAAATGAGTAGTGGCTTGAACTAGCAAACAATATTCAATACATCACAACTTAACAAGCGAGTAAACTTTTAGAGTTAAATTTTTAGATATAAACACTGATGTTTATGGTAAAGATTAAAATAATCACTGGTGTATGCCTTTAACTTGAAGATCAAAAATTAGTTGTAGTGTGTTTTAAGCATAACATGCATAAAACCACTCAAAGTGTCATCTGCCAATCTTAAGAGTCCGTTATGTTTCTTTCACATTTGCTATTTACATGGCAAAACCTGAATGCTTCACTAAAAAGAAAACAGTTAAACAGACCATCTGCAGCGTGAGGATAAAGAACGAGCCTCTTCCATTCAGCCTCTTTACTTTCTCTTTACTTTACTTTTACTCATTACTCCTTTACTTTAGTGGATAAGGAAACAGTGTTGTACACACTCCACTGAAGACATTCATTAGCCTACATATTTAATTTAGTTTGTTAAGCACAAATATTTGTTTTTAAATTCAGTTTTATTTTCCAGCAAAGTAATAAATGAACAATAATAACAAAGTGTGGTCAAAAAAACTGAGTTATATCTAAACACATGTCCTATTCTTATGCCCCATATAGTGACACATAGGTCTCCAAAACCCGACAGGTGGACAAATCTAAACTTGTTTTCATTAAAACAAATAAAAATATGCATTTAATAAATAATACTGCTAATAATAATAGCATTATACAAATGCAAATTGTCATGAATAAACTGAAAAAGCCCCCCCCCCCCCGAGATGAGGCATGGAGGTAGTGGTTTTTATATTTATGTAGAAAATAATAATTTTTGTAGCATATAAATCCTTTATTTTTTTCATATATAAAGATATTTGTGTATTGCTGTACATCCTGTGTGTATTAAGCAATGTGTAAGTGTTTGCACTTACATAGGTGTATAACTAATGTGCTCTGCGCTGGACTGTAGACCAGCTTTTAGATGGTCAATGGTGTGGCCTATTTCAGTTCTTGAAAATAGCAACGCACCAACGATACGCCTTAACACACCTCTATTTTAGACCAGCATGCCCATGAGTCCCCAAAGTGGCGCAAATGGATTTGCTATTTAAACAACGTGGTGCAAAATGTGAAAAAGTGAGTTGCGCAGGTCTGAAAATAGCAACAAGTCATGCCAAACACGTCTTGCGCCTTATTGCGCCGGGTGTATGATAGGGCCCAAAGTTTTTTGAGTGAGTTACTGAATTATTAATTGAAAAATAAGACTAAAAATGAACATTATTTGTTGTACAAATTATAATGTTAGATTTATACATTTAGCATTATCTAAGAGTTCTTAAGAGTTATCTTAGCAGTGTCTAAGATCATTTTCACAGTATTGAATATTTTACCATTTATTTTTATTTATCCCATTATTTCTTGCTTTTATTTTTATTAAAATTACATGTTCTAAGTTATATTTGTTAGTTCCAAGCATTACTGTTTTTGTAATAAATGGAGAGCAAATTACATTTTTCTCTTATCTTTTTTGGCTGATCTGAAAAATGGTCCGATCTGTAATGCATAAACCGTAATGTGATCAAACCGTGAGATTTGTGATCCATTACAACACTAATATACAGTACTTCAAGTACCAATACGGTAAATATTGAAAATATAACTATATTACTTCATAGTTCTTACACAGTACTTTAGTGTAATTCCTCCAACAAAAGAGCTGATCTTTGCAGCATTTCTGCAGCATTTTGGAAAAAAAAAGAAATGAAAAATCTAATGGTAGGTGGATGATGGTGGATGAGAGATACTACATCTATGGATGGCTTGGTATTACAAACTTACTGTTCATGCGCTCTAAAACTAACAAATCCACCGCAGCAGGGAACACACAGAGAAACAAATGTGCAGGGATTTGTTAGAACCGAACAGATATGACTTTGAACTGCTAGCAAATAACTCATTGTCAACAAACAATTAACTCCAGGTCCATAATTGGCTAAATAAAAGTAGAACAGGAGGGGAAAAAAGTGCTGAGTTCCCTAAAGGAATCTTTTAGGCCCTAAAGATACATCGTGAATAATTTACCAGCAACAAAATAGACTTTAATCTGGTTTCCACGGAAACGGTGAAATACATAGCCTTAGCAATAAATTATACCTGCTCTCAGCTTGAGTAAACCTGCACACAAACACTAAGTTTCAAACAGATTTGTTGTAATAACAGTGTAATCACTAAAGAAGCCTGTTTTTATCTCAAGTAAAACAAGAATAATCGAGTTTGTGAAAGATTTTAAATTATTAAATAAATTCAAAACTATGAAGTTCTGAGAAATAAAATCACATATTAGCAACATATGAAGCCACTTTTACTAAATAAAGTTGCAAACGTAAGCTGTGCATTTTATACTGAAATCAATGTGCCATCTCCCAGCAGGCACACAACATCATAAGACGTTAATATAAGTTTAGATTTAGATCATGATGTCAGGTGACCAAAATTCAATGTCTAGCCAGCGTCTAAGGAAAACGTGATTTTGACATCCAATAACGACGTCAAATTACGTTGATATTTGGTCGATTTTAGGTTGTGTTGGAAAGTGACAGAAATCCAACGTCTAATAGATGTCATAGTGGTAACGTCAACGTCAAGGTGTAACATGATTAGACATTAATATTTGGTTGATTTTAGGTTAATTTTAGGTTAGACAATGGACATTGACGTCGGCCTGACAGTGGGTTTTGATGTCAACCCGATTTTCTTTTCCAAACAAAATCCAACGTCCCCATGACGTTGGGGTATAACGTCAATATGACGTCATGTTTTCGTTCCTGTGCCTGCAGGGTTCTGTTAGATTTGGAACAGCAACTAAGTAGTGTATAATTGTAATTATGAGATGTGAAGGTCAAATTCTATGAATACAGTTTCACCAGATGGTTTGAATAGCTCTATGTAATTTTTTTTTTTTTTTCTGGGGAGTATTCTGGGAAGTTCTGAGAACAGTATTCGGGTATAGAAATTGAATAAGTTTTTCTCTCGTTTCTATTTTAAATATCTAAAAATAAAATGTAAATCAAGTAAAAATATTGTTTTGTTTTCACTTTCAAAAGTAACAATTGAAATTTAAGCATGTTTTTCCTTAAATTTGGGGAACTAAAATAATTATATTTAGATATTTGAACAAGAAACAAAATAAAAATTTAAATTAAAAAGTAAGAAAATTTTAAATAACATTATATAGACTTTGTCATATAATTAATTTAATACAATTAATCTTTGTCACAAACATGGGCCCATAGCCAGGGCAGGTTCAAGTGGTTTGAAAGACCCACCCCCCACTGACAAAGGTCCAGTATTTGTCCCATACATGAGTTCATTTGACTGCTATGCCATCATACGTTCACAAGAACCCATCAAAAAAGGCTTTAAGACAAAGCAGAATCTGATCAACTTTCGCTGTATTGTTCCTATAGAGAAAATATTTTATAAGTAAATTTTATTCTAAATATTGGACCTTATTCTTGAAAGAAAAAAAATCACCAATAAAAGGTTATTAATACTTATTGAAATGGGATGGATAACTATTGTTGTTATCAATGAATTTTCAAATGTACTTTTTTACAAGAGACACTAGAAAAATCGTGAAGCTCTACATTATTATTATTATGTTTTTTTTATTATTATTATTCAAATGGACAAATTCTGAGACTCTTCAGAGAAATTTGTGCTGGCCAGTTTGTTATTAGCCTAATAAATGAGAATAGGCCATAGTATTAAGTTGAAAACTTAGCAACAGATTGCTGTTTTTTTTTGCCTTAGTGATATCATAAAGTAGCCTAAAAATAAGTGGCCTCTTTATGTTACTTTATTCTAAATCTTTAGAAATGTTTACATCAAAATGTGTGACCTTCTGACAAGCTAATCCAGCAAAAAAAATGTGCTTAAAAAATCACTAAAATGCAATATTTATATCTCATTATTAAATAGAAAAGGAGTTGAATAACTGCAAAAAGGTCCACTTTTAAAAAAAAAAAAACACCCCTTTTACTAGGCTGACAACGGGCCTGTTGTGTCCAAATGTTTTAAACTCTTTCAGTCACAGGCCTTAAAACCCATGCAAATAAAATACGTTTACTCTATGATGGTTAAACTTTGCAGTGACTCTTCAAATCACGTGTTCTGTGGCTCCTGGTCAACTATAAATCCGATTTATGGATGTGCACAGTGCAATATCGATGCTGAAATGATATGTTGTGCAGTCCTAGTAACACATATTTAAATATCACTGGTGACCTATTATGCAAAAATAACTATTTAAGAGGTTTAAACACAGATGTGTGGCAACAGTATGTGAATATAACCAGTTTCTAAGTAAAAAATGTATTCATTTATTTTTTTATAATCACACTTGATAAAAACAATCTGCGGAAACACTTTGATTGACATTCTCCATTTGTACGTGTCATCAGAGAGGGAAAGCCCCGCCCATTAGTGACGATCTCTCCCTCATTAGCATAGGAGAATAGTCTTGTTTTTGAATCTGCCATTATGCTGATGCACAGGCATTTGTAGCTCCACACTCTTTGGAAAAGAGCACAATCTCATTTGATTTTAAAGTGACAGTCACCAAAATGGCACGATTAGGATCAAAGAGTTTCAAAAGAGTTATAAAACATTATTAGTGTTGTATTTTGAGCTGAAACTTCACATACACACTCTAAGGACATTAGAGATTTAATTTAAATCTTTTAATGAGCGGCATAATAGGACCCCTTTAATATAAAAACAAGCTAGAGGTGAAAACAGGCTTCTGTAGTCGCATACAAATGTACACAAGGCAAACAATTAAACTTAAACAGCACTAAAAAAATATTTATGAGACATATTGCAAGAATAATACTGCATGAAACAGGAAGCCATTTCTTCTACTTACCATCAAGTGGAATTTCCAGGGCGTTAGTTTGATACCTGCTGCTCATATTGAGGCAAGCAGCCAAAAGAAGCAGGGTTTTCCGTAACAACCGCATGACTGGCCACAGTTTCAGAGGCGAGAGCGGAGGATGACAGGGGAAACTGCAGTCTGCCAGGAGTCAGTGCATCTCACTCCAACCCAGGCTGTGGTCTCGCTACCTGCACCAAGCACAACACAGATCTTATTGGCACCCAGACATCAACGGCAAACAAGAATCACTGCTACGCACACATAGACTTCCCAGCAACCATATGCTAACAGTTGGCCCACGGTATCTCATATGAAAAAAACAACCCTGTCACCTGCGCAGACACAAAGACTTGCATATTCTGCACGTCTCCTGCTGAGCAACTCGCCTCAATGTCTAACCCAACTTGTAGTTACTTGAAATGCATCTGTGAGAGGAATCTCCATATTAAAGCTCCCTATCACCGAGTCCCCGGAGACGTGAATTGTATTTCTGTAAACTGTTTGTCAGTGCATGTGTGGCAGGCGCATTTTTTTTCTTCCTCTTTCCTCTTCCTGCTGAATACGAAAAATAAAGTATAAAAAAATAATAAATAAACAGATCCTCCCCTGCAGTTATGGTAATGCACAGCAGCTGTTCCTGAAATTATTCCGAATTATGAATTCATGGCACTATAACAGTGACAGATTTTGATTAGCTGGATGCAGTAGAGAGAGCAGAACCACACGGCAGCTAAATCACAAAGCTTGCAGATGTGCCCAAAATGCGCATACAGAAATTCAGTGCTTTTTGTCTTAGCAAAGTGGATGAACTTTGAGTTAAATGTCATGTTTTCCGCCATTAAACTCGTTCTTGTGCAGTCTCTCGTGATGCGATGTGCGGTAAGGGATCAGTAGTTGCTTTAACCTTTTGGAGTCTGGCGCCAGTCAGACATCTGGTTGGAGACAAAAAGAGTTCACGCCCATTTTCCCCTTAGATTCATAACAGCGCCGGCGATAAAATGCTGCAGTTGATCGGAGCCGCTTTAATAGAGGTCACCTTTACATGGCGCATTGTACTTTAAAACCTACAATACAATTATGTCGATTATGGAGACTATAGCTGCCGTTTTACAAGGCATCTGTTGTCTGCAATACCTGGTCAGGCAGCATGCAAAATAATCTACACTAATCTGTAGGATACTGTGGAATGGGTCTGAAAAAGTGAAATGTTTTATACTGTACAGTGTACTGCTGGGTTTATTGGTAGTTGCACTCTCAGAAATAAACGTACAAAGTCTGTCACTGGGGTGGTATCTTTTCAAAAGGTACATTGTTGTTCCTAAGCATATGATTCGAATGTTATTACTCGATTGAATAGGCGTTATCAGTGGTTATCAGCTGATAGATATGAGCCAGTAGGGGCCTTCTTTGTATACTAGTAGGCTCAGATGGGTGTAATCATCCATCCGCATGGTTAATCAGCTATACTAATAGAGAAGACTCCAGATCCAGATCTGTTTTTACATTATTGTGACAGGGTTTAGGGTTGGGGTAGGGGTAGACGTTAATGAAATACAATTAATGGGAAATTTAATAAATAATATAAATAATTCTCGTTAACTTCTGGCCATAGCTGTATGTGATCTATAGCTGATTAATCATGTGGATGAATGATCACAGCATTTTGAGCCTACTAGTAGGCGCAGAACGCCCCTACTGGCCCATATAAATCAACTGATAACCACTGATAACATCATTCAATCGAATGATAACATTCGAATCAGCTTTCCTAACAGCTCCTTTAAGGTACATATTAATACCTAAAAAGTACAAATGTGTACCTCATAATACCTTAAAGGTACAAAAGTGAACCACGATATTGGAAAAATTGGAATATTGCGATGTTTTTTTTTCCTGCAATATACATTGCGATATGAATACAGTTTCATCAGATTTGAAGAGCTCTATTTGCCTTTTTTTCTGGGGAGTCTAACAATATTCAGTTACAGAAATTGAATAATATAATAAATAATACCTAAAAAAAGGGCTGCATGGTGGCGTAGTGGGTAGCACGTTCGCCTCACAGCAAGAAAGTCGCTGGCTCAAGCCTCTGCTGGGTCAGTTGGCATTTCTTTGCTTTGGAGTTTGCATGTTCTCCCTGTGTTCGCTTAGGTTTCCTCCGGGTGCTTCGGTTTCAGCCACAAGTCCAAAGACATGTGGTGTAGGCGAACTGGGTAAGCTAAATTGTCTGTAGTGTATGTGTGTGAATGAGTGTATACGAATGTTCCCCAGTGATGGGTTGCAGTTGGAAGGGCATCCGCTGCGTAAAACATATGCTGGATGAGTTGGCGGTTCATTCCGCTGTGGCAACCCCAGATTAATAAAGGGACTAAGCCGAAAAGAAAGTGAATGAATGATAATATCTAAAAAAAAAAAAAATCAATAAAGGTACTGTGGGTACCTTTAATAAAAAGGTAATTTTTAGGTAAAGGTAAAAGGTAAAAAGGTAATAAAATATTGTTTTTGGTCACGCTTTATTTTGATGAATTTGTTGAATTTATGTTACATTAAATCTACATGCCAACTAATTCTCACTAGATTATAAGTAGACTGTTAGGTTGGGGTTAGGGTTAGGGTTAGGGTTAGTGTAAGTTGACACGTACTTGCAGAGTATAGTCAATTAATTGCTTTCTTATAGTCAATTAAATGTCTGTTGAAGGAGCAGTATCAACTGATATTAAGCAGACAGTCTACTAATCCTCAAATGGACCATCAAAATAAAGTGTTACTGAGTTTTTTCCCTAAATCAAGCCTAACAATCTGCCAATGGGGTAAGTAAAATAATCTTGTTTTCGGTTTGAAATTTAGATATTTATACCTAAAATATTAATACATGGGACATTCTACCAGAAACGTACATTATCTGTCCCTGAAAAAAATATATAAATACAGTAAATAAAAGTATTTAATTCCAAAAATATCTACAATGGACTGATGGTTGATTTTAAGGAATATGTCATTCATTTGGTTCTCAGATTTTTGTCCTATATTAAAAACACTTTACAAATGTACAAACCCTGTCATTGTCCTTGTCCTCAGCCCAATTGGACCTACAGCTTTAATAGTTTTGTTATGCTAAAAACTGTAATTCAGGAGAAAAAAATTCAGAAATAGCAAAGTTTAAGTTGTTATCATTCACATCAATTGAATAAAAACATGAAATTATAAATAAGTTCTACAAATAAATACTACAAATATAAAATACAAATACATATACAATTGTCCCCATGTTTCGGTCAGTCCTGTCACATTTGCATTAAACTAAAAAATATTAATGCAATACACCTTTATGACTCAAAGAAAGTGACATCATTTGATGGAGGAGAAGCTGACAGTGATCAAGGATGCATTCTATTATTAAATTGTATGATTTTTCAAAAACAACAAGCTTAAAGGTCAGGCCCTGTCACATTTTTTATAAGTGAAAATGTATGTTTCTGGTAAAATTACCCACATATTAATATCTAAAAAGTACAAATGTGTATCTCATAGTACCTTAAAAGTACAAAAGTGAACCTTAAAACTGCACAAAAGTCTACTCTAAAGGTACTAATGTCCCCCTGCATGATACAAATTGTACCTTTTGAAAAGGTACTGCCACAGTGACAGATTTTGTAGCTTTATTTCTGAGTGTGTGAATGCAGCTAACTGTAATTACTGTAGAATCTAATAAAAAACTTGCATCAAAAGGAATTTTGTAATGAATTATGGATAACGTGTGCCAGTTGGAGTTGTGAAATATTTATCTTCTACAATAATATTGTAAATGTTGACTTAAGTACGTGAAAGCTGGGATTATAGAGTATGTCACTCACTTTGACAAACAAAAAAAACACAAACACGTAATGAGAGTCCAAAGGAATTCACTGCATGATGAAGCCTATTAGTTTGTAGCTAAATGCACCTATAATTCATGTAATGAAAGCAAAAATATCAGTGTATGTTTGTTTTTTTTAACTAAGAAATTATATTGTCTTTCCTATACACTACTAGTCAAACATTTGGAAGAAGATTTGTTCATGTTTTACAAGAAGCCAATTCTGCTCACCAAGGCTGCATTTATTTGATAAAAAATACAGATTTTATTATTATTATTATTATTTTTTTTTACAATTTTAAATAATTGTTATCTTAGTTATTGTAGTTTCAAATGTCATTTATTTTTGTTCTCTCAAAGCTGTATTTTCATCATCATTACTGCAGTCTTCAGTGTCACATGATGCTTATAATACAGTATGATGATTTGCTGTTCTGTTAAGCCACCTTTCCACTGCACACGACAAACGACAAGCGACAGACCGGAAGTCATTCATTTCCAATGAAGAGTAGTCCAGGAGCAGCATGGAGTTCCGATCATCTCTGTATTCTGAAAATTCAGGTCTGATTTTAGCTGCAGATCCGTTAAAATATTTGAACTCCTGCGACTAGACCGTATGCGACCGGCCAACCGGATGTGATGTATTCCAATGTTGTCTAAGCAGGTCTGTGCGTGCGAGATGAGAAATAGGAGTTTTTGGTTATTTTTTGAATGAGAAAAAAGTCTATATTAAAAAAAAAACATTCTATTCATAAATGAGTAATAAAAAAAATATTATTTTTAATCTTGTCTCCACATTCCCTCCAAAATTTTTAGCAGTCTATGATGAGTTTCTAGTATTCATTTATTCATTCATTCAACCATGGTGAACGCTCGGAGAATAAAGATTCTTGCTTTTGCACTCCTTTATTTTGGACACCACCACGAGAATCAGCTTCCCATAGTGCACAGCAAAACTGAATATTCTGTGTGACTGCCAAAAGAAGGCATATTCCGACAGTCGTGTCCGAATGTCGTGAGTGGAAAAGCGGCTTTAGGAATAGTTGTTATTGGTACAAAATCACTAATAATGATTCTTACATTTATTAGGTAAAAAAAAAAAATGTTTTCATGCTTCAATGACAGAATTTTTGGTTTTGAGTGAACTTTCCCTTTAAATAACTAGTCCACGTGAACAGCGGAATTTAGTCTCAATGGTTGTACTTCTTCCCAGTGATGGGTTGCAGCTGGAAGGGCATCCGCTGCATAAAACATATGCTGGATAAGTTGGCAGTTCATTCTGCTGTGGCAACCCTTGATTAATTAAGGGACTAAGCTGAAACGAAAGAAAGAATGGTTGTACTTCTATACACATTTATGCAACAGAGTCTCACTGTTTCTCAATGGCTGTTCTCATTTAGGCTGAACTCTTCACTCATTAGGTCACTTCCTTCTTGACTTTAATTAGTTAAACACACAATAAAATGGATCAGCACTTAACTCAAAGAACAAAAGAGAGAAAAAGAAACGCACAAAGCTCACAGATTACAACTTTATCAGTCACTTCCACCCTTTCAGGAGCACCATATTCACAAAAAAACAAGCGGTGACTCTTTGAAATCACATGAGGTCATTTATTCAGGTCTCTAATTAAAGTCAGAAGCAGGATTTAGTGCAGACATGCATGTTTTCTATGCTTCAGCGTTGAGAGTCAGTCATGAGAGATAACCACATTGTTTTAACCCACCAGCTGCTTCAATCACCACCTTTTTCCGCCAGACTTTTCTGAAGCCCATCCTCCCCTTAATCTCCCCCTCTGCTTAACAAATCCGATAGGAAACACTGAGGTCAAACACCAGTAAGCGGAGGAGTAATTGAATAATTGACCACTGTGTGAATGAGTCGATTCCCTTCGTTCCTCAGTGGGGGCTCTTGTTTTCTGATGGGCTTGAACTCTGCTCCACATGCCTGCATTTCTTCATAATGGTATTAACTCCGGCGGGGAGCTTTTGTGATTCAGTGCTGGTTATGGTGACCCCTGAAATGACCTCTAGTGATGTCACTAGCAAGGATGGGATTGTATAGCCCTTGACGGTCGTAATGAAAGGCTTCTGGCTACGGTCTGGCGGACTTGGGTATGGTAATGACAATGGTTGAGGCTCCAGCGCTTGCCCTGAGACTGATCTGAATCCCACAGATGGTGGCTAGCTTTAGTGGCCAGATTAAAATCAAAAGGTAAAGCGGTGAACTAATTGGATTGTGATTTATTGGCCAGTTTGGTGTGTTACTGGTGGCATATGTTTACCTTCCTGATCCAACACAATGTGTCCTGGATTTACAGCCCAACTTACAGGTGCAGTATTTGCAGAAAGTATTTTCTCACTATTTACCCAACAGGCCTGACATGACAACACTGGCTGAACCAACTGCATGATTTACATCTGACAACAGAAATTACAGCTTCAGTCAAACCAGAATGACTGTATCTCTAGTTTGTATAATAATCTTCCATGTGAAGCTGCTTTGACACAATCTACATTGTATAAGCGCTACACAAATAAAGATGAATTGAATTGAATTGAATTGAATTGTATGATGTTGTAAACACTTTGGTCAGTCTTGTGGCTGTTTTAAATGTGCTATATAAATTAAGTAAACTTGAAACTTCAATGGCAATAGGCAAATTGGATATTTGTCTTAAATGCAACTTAAACCTAGTATATTACATTTACATTAGCAATTAGTCATTTAGCACACACATTTATACAAAGCAACTTATAATTGAGAAGGCATTCAGTGATTCAGCAAGAAGAGGCAATTCACACAAGAAGTGATAATTATACAAAGGAACTTTTTTTCAGACCTCTAGTTTTTCACGAATTTGCAATCTGAATCCAACGAAAAATCTACAAAAAGTTGCACATTTTTGCGATCCTACAAAATTCTTAATTTAACCCTCAGGGGTCTGAGGTGATTTTGGGGCCCCTGAGATGTTTTGACATGCCCTGACATGTGTGCTAATTTCAGCTACTTATTACATGGTATTGGCCAACATATATTTTATTTGTATTCAGCACAAACTGTGCTACAACAATATGTGACAATTATTGATGTACATGCTTTTGTTTTTTAGAAAAAAAATATTATGCATGGTTAAATATTATGCGTGGTTAGTAGGATTTGGAGAAAAAAATGTGGCTGAAATAAGGTCCAAAAAAACACTCTAAATGTGCTTGAGCAAGACTTTTGAGTAACCAGTCTGGTAGGCTAGAATATTTACTTCACATATATGTAAAAATTATTTTATTCTCTCATTCAAAGGAAACATTACAAAGATTTACATTTTGTTAAGTTCGTTTGGCTCATCTCAGGTCTATGCGTGAGTGACAATAGTCATTAATAATTCACACCTGGAGAGACAAAAGACACTCCCCCACTCACACATCAAGGACATTGTAAAGCAATGTCCATCTGCAAAAGCTAGCCCAAACTAAATGCTTGTTACATTTAGTTAAAATTTTGTAGGTTGTAATTTTTTTCAATATTTTGCTTGAATTTTATTGTATTATCTTTCAATTTCTGAATATGTTTGGTGACTAAAATGTTATTTTAATAAATATATCTGTTTAATAAATCTGTTTTGTTTAAATGCATCAAAACACATTGCCTATATTCACTGAGAAATGGAGGGAAATATTTGAAATGGTATAAAATGTGTTTGCAAAACTGTTATAATAAAAACTTTCTTGTGCATTAATCCAGCATTTAATAATAATTTCTGAATGACTCTGGCATAATGACAAAACACAAGAATAATCAAAATAATATTTCAAGACCTTTTATATATATTTTGCCCAAATAGTTGCAGCCTTAGTTAACTTTTTCCAAACTTTAACAGGTTGAACTACGGTAAAATAAATAAAAATTAAATTAATAACACGTATAACATGCATCACGTTCTAGCCAGCGCGGTGTGGGCATGTAGGCAGCCTACGTCATTGTTTGTATTAATGGGAGAAGTGGGAAGAGCCGGCGTGATGCGCGCTCTGCCGGGAGAATTGTATGGATTACCTAGCGAGACAACATTTGCTTTCAAATTGAGTTGGAAAGTTCACCGTCCAAGCTTTATGCAGGTATGTCTGTCATGTGTATGTCTCATGTATTCGTGGAGATTCCGCTGTTTTTTCTGACCTCAGTTTACATGTCGCGCGAGTCTCACGTGGACTATTGTAATAACAAAGCCTTGTGGGCGTGGTCGCATTAAAAATAATGAGCTCCGATAGAGAAACTAGACATAGCGGTGGTTTCATACTGATTACTTTATCAAGCAATATTTGTTTTCAACATGCACCGCTGCATTTAAAAGTAGACACTTCAAGCTTTCTATAGATGTATGTCTCATGTGTGTTTAGTTTTTGCGGAGTTTCAGTGCATATTACTGACGTGTTTGTAAAAACAGTTCACGAAGAGAGAAAAGAGAAAGTGCCTTCACTGTTCATTTTCCTTATTTTGCAAAAGCACACAATTTTGTTGTTATTGTGAGTTTACACAAAAAAAACTAGACACCTAACAGATTCCATTGATGTATTGCTCATATCTGTACGATCAAAACTGAAAGTGTCATTCAAGGTTTTTTCGGAGTTTTCATGTGAAAACACGCCAAAACGCGTATACGCGGGCTTCGACTCCTGGGGGTTAAACGCAAAATAATCGCAAAAAAATATATAATAATCTAATAAAACATCCAATTCCAAAACATATAATCAAATTATATTTATTTCAGTTTGCAATTAATTGTTTTACATGACGTTGCATACGCAGCGCATGTGATGTATTTGAGTGTCTATTTAAAATTGACGTCTCATCTGCGCCCTCACAATCATTACAATACACGGAAGGGGGCGGGGAATTGATTTGCAGCCTGTGCAGTAAGCAGATGTGGATGAAGCGTGAGTGATTTACATGTGAAGTTAATGCAAAAATGGGATTAGACATCCTGTGGCGCAGATTTGACGCGCTTTAGACTGCAAAAGAAAGTGGGAGCAAACATCTAACAAACATAGCAATGGAACAGAGAGAAAAGCAAAAAGCTTACAATGATGGAGGTTGGTTCAAGGATGATGGTGCTGGATGTGACAACATTGAAGGACATTATTTGTGCTTTATACATATGGCTGGAATTATGATGCATCAAATTGATAAATGGGTTGCAGCTGGAAGGGCATCCGCTGCGTAAAACATATGCTGGTTAAGTTAGCGGTTAATTTCGCTGTGGCGACCCCAGATTAATAAAGGGACTAAGCCAAAAAGATTATAAGAAAGCTAAAAGTGCTTTACACATTGGGGGGAATCATCCCCCTCATCCCCCACCAGTGTGCAGCATTCACTTGGATGACATGACGACAGTCATATTGCGCCAGACCGCACACCACACACTAGCTGATTGGTGGAGAGGAAACAGAGTGATGAAGCCAATTATGATATGGATATGGTTAGGAGGCCATGATAGACAGAGGACAGTGGGCAGGATACCGGGGTTAAACCCCTACTCTTTTCAAAGGACATCCTGGGATTTTTAACAACCACAGAGAGTCAGGACTAGAGCAATATAGAGTCCCCTTCACTATACTGGGGTGTTAGGATCCACACAGAACACAGGTTGAGCCCCCCTGCTGGCCTCACTAACACAACTTCCGGCAGCAACCTAGCTTTCCCATGTAGTCTACCATCCAGGTACTGACCAGGCGCAGCCCTGCTTAGCTTCAGTGGGCAACCATGTGAGAGTTGCAGAGAGCTAGCTGCCTTTATAAAGAACTACTTGAATAGAAGGACACTGCAAGATGTTAGAGAGTCATATTTCATATGTTTTAATTAGTAGTTACTGTATATGGTAAGGATTTACTTGAACAAATCTAACTACTTCGAAGCAGATCAAAAGAATATAATAACTTTCCATAGTAATATTTTAGAGAGAGTGAATTCATTATATAAGCCAATGATGAATCCAACCTTCCATCACACCATATATGAAAGTCATTCAATGTGAACCTATTCACTAGAATGAATAGGATCTCTATAGCAGGTTTGCTTTAGAATCATCAGGACATTGTGCTTACTTTTATTTTATTTTTTGCCTTCAAATCAAACTTATGCTTTCAGATGGCAAAGTTTTTATCCTGCCTGGCTAGAGCACATTGCTAACATGTCCAATCATAATGAAAACTAGGTGGACTTTAAATACTGTTTGAACACATTCAACCACATGAGCATTTACACTACAAAAGCAATCAGATCTAATATGTTTTTGTCTCTGTACTGTAAGTGGTCAAAAGAGGACAAGCTTAAAACATCTATGAGCCTATTTACAGATTAGCAGTGCACATGGGTGGTTTTGATCTTTAATCTAAAAAAATGTGATTGGATAAAATAGTCAGATTTTACAACATCCAGTTTTTTAGACAAGATCAAACTCACCTTCGGTATAGACTCTCCCTTATTAGAAAAAAAAAAACTGTTAAAAGTGGATGATTATGAGGATTTAAACATCAGGAATTAACAAAAATGTGTCTCCCTTGTCTACTTGTGATCCTATCTACCAAAATATATCTTAATACCAGGTGTAAACAGGTGCTCCGGTTTCCCACACAGTCCAAAGACATGTGGTACAGGTGATTTGGGTAGGCTAAATTGTCCGTAGTGTATGAGTGTGAATGAGTGTGTGTGGATGTTTCCCAGAGATGGGTTGCGGCTGGAAGGGCATCCGCTGCGTAAAAACGTGCTGGATAAGTTGGCGGTTCATTCCGCTGTGGCGACCCTGGATTAATAAAGGGACTAAGCCGAAAAGAAAATGAATGAATGAATGAATGAATATATATATATAGTGGTGGGCTGTTATTGGTGTTAATGTGCTGCATTAAAGTAAGACTCTTATCGCGCGATAAAAAAATTTTTGTCGTCAATCTATTCTCAAAGTTGGGTTGGTACCTGGGTCTATTCTACGCAAGCTATGATGACTTTCACCTTGATATTTTAGCGCGGATGTATACCAAATCGGTGAGCCGTCTGACAAAAAAGTGCCCTTCTGAATCAAATCAGCAGGATGCCCTTCTGGATCTTTCACTTACTTCGAAGACTATGTAGTCTAGTTATTTGCCTTAATAAACAATAATACAATTCAGGTGTTTACGGGAAGTGCTTTCATGTAAGAGTTGCCTGTAATTTTGGGTGACTTTAACTGCAGTTTGGCAGTTTCACTTTTACTCATGAACATTTCATACATGTTCCCGTGACAAACTGGGGTATCAGACACAAATATGGAGTAAGTACTGGTGAGAGTGTTATAGAATTTACGCACGCCAAATGGAAAGAAAAAAATGTCCTCATTTCGTGTTCGGTCCTTTACTGACAGCCGCATGTGTGGATCTTGTCGGAAAATATGGCGAAAAGTCCTACATGACGGTAATAGTTTGATCGCGGTGTTTACTTCAATGATGCCACTAATATCTGCATACTTCAAGTCTTAATTCCATTTCTGTTTAGTTCAGTTATGACTTTAGTCGGATTAAGGTAATCAAAAAAACGCTGTTTCGAGCTTATGTAGGCCTATAGTTCAAAATTCATGTGTAACTGAATAAACAGTTAGTAAACACAAGTTCATCTTTATTAAACATAATTTATTTTCATCACCAATTATCATAGTAGAACAGTTTCTCAAGCAGTTTGTGATGCATTTTGGAAACAGGAGATGAGTCCCTGGTCTAATGCGCCATCTGGCTTGAGAAACCCATTCTCAAAGACTTATATTTAGTCATTATTTGGGTAGCACACATATTCTGAATGCCTTCGGCAGAAATCAAATGAGCCATTTTAATCTAGAATAATCCAGATTAATTCCAAGATTACAGTGAGATTAATCTAGATTAAAAAAATATATCTATGCCCACCTATAATATCTATCTATCTATCTATCTATCTATCTATCTATCTATCTATCTATCTATCTATCTATCTATCTATCTATCTATCTATCTATCTATCTATATATATATATATATATATATATATATATATATATATATATATATATATAATCATTATAAACATAATTATAGTTATAAATTAAGCACTGGTTATAACACATAGTCCCAGTTTCAAAAACAGGGCTTAGATTAAGCCAGGACTAAGCCTTAGTTAAATTAGGCTACTTAAGCCAAATTTATAAAAATGCCTTTAGAAAAGTATATTACTGGTGTGCACCTGGAGAAAAAAATGACACTGATGTATTTTAAGACATCTCACTGCAAGTTATTTTGAGTTGAGACAGCTTAAACATGCAATTTAATCTTGACTAGCCTTAAACCTTCTTTGTGAAACCGGGGGATAAAGTCTTACCAAAACATTAATTGTAATATTCAAGCCTGATTGCCTGAAGGCCTGTGAAAGAGCTCTTTAGTTAAAAAAAATGAATCAGAAATCTGGCAGTTACAAATAGTGCAAAATGGATCAGAACAACAAAATCCCTTTATGGATGTCAGTAAGCCAAGATAGCAACCAAAGCCAGCTCTCCTAAACATTTCAATCTACAACATTCAAACTAACAAAGCTCATTCCTATACAGCCCACCTACGAAATACCCTGTAAACACCAAAAGTGGGACTTTCTGAACAACTACAGCCTGTTCTTAATCCCCACATCTTAGTCTAATGATACTGGCAAGGGCTAAAAGCTGTCCAGCGTGGGAAGTTCTGGATGAACTCTGACCTGGTAATGCCTGGGCAAAAGCGGCCTGGAGCAAGAGCCAGAGGAGGAGGAGAGGGTAGAAACTGGGCCGAGAGAAATCAAGAGCAAGCTTTTCTCCCCAATTGACTGATGGCGTCGTGCCCCTCGCGCACTCCATCGCCCACTGTGAAGACTCATTTAGCATGGCGGATGAGCGTAAATCAGGACAGTGGAGAAAAAAAAAGGAAGTAAACTGGCAGTGGAAGGGAGGCGCTTGGGTCTTCAAGCCAGTGAGGAAAAAAACAATCACCTCTATTCCTCACACACCACATGATCCGTCACCACTAAAGCACTGCCAATTGTCTGATTATTACTGGCTGTGATTTAATAAATAACAAACAGAAATGCTTCAACTAGCCAGAAGATAGCATTATAATCCTCACACTCCTATTTTTTCCAATTTTTTTTTTATAAATTGGATATTTAGCACCTGGCATTCTATTGGTTTTTGCTCATTTTCAGTTTTAAAAGAGCATTTAAACTCTAAAGAATGTTGTGTTGTTGTAACCCAGCATTCGTTCAAATATGTACCAACTAATCATTAGGTTAATTGTTTTCAAATAAAATTAAGTGACACTTGCTTTCTGGAACTATTCTTCGCCATACGCGAACCCCATCATCACGGTCAACTCCGCTCTGCATCTAAAGTCTGCCGACATACGTGACGAGCCACTAGACAAACTGGTAACAGCGGAAAAGCCGTCCATATGGATTTAAAGCTGGATTTATACTTTCGCCTGGCGCCGCATCGCACACCTCCGCTGACTACGTGCGCACCTCGCGAAACAGACAAGGATTTTATACTTGGACAGTTTTACCTATTAAAGTTTATTAAAATATAAATGACAACAGAACATGGGTTGCTCTACAAACATATTTTTTTATTATTGCAAGAATAAAATCAAAAAAAGTACACTTACTAAAAAATACAGATGTTTTTTTAGATTTAGCCCACTCCACAATTCACACATTACTGTCTGGCTAGTTTCTATCCTCTTCTTATGCTAAAAAGGGAATAATGGTCCAACATTCCTGACCATTATCACCAAAAAAGCCCAGAAAAACAGGGCATCAGTATATTGTAAATCGATAGGTTCAAATATTCCTTCCCAGTTATCAAAGAAATAATTAGTTCATTTATTATAGTTTTGTAACTATTAAATTGTTTTAAATTCAAAACTGCAATATATACATCAGTGTTAAACCTATAAGTGGTGGAAAAACATTTATGTAATTGTGTACCTGGGTATCCACTTTTGCCATGGCCTCTTTTAACTTTAACAAACTTATCCCTCAGATTTTTCCAAACTTTTTAACAAAAACTTTTCTCCTTTCCCACTGCTGTTGCAATTTCTAGCCAAGAATTATTGTTCATCTGGTTATCTCTATGATCACGGATCATAAAGATGTCTGTACATTCGTACTGTTTCAGACAAAATCTCTTCAAAGTGGTTCATATTCAACTCAAATCAAACGCCACGCCGTGCACACTGTTCGGTCGAGTCTCAAAAAAAAATCATGTGCTCCGCCGGCCGAAATCATGTCGCGCACACCCAAAGTGAACCTCCGCAAACACAGCGATGGCATCACATTCGCAGCACGCACTCAATCGAACTAGCGGTATAAACCAGGCTTAATCGGTCAGCTGGTAAGTGCGAAAAGGAACGGCATCATACCGCTTCATAGTGTTCATTTTAAAGAAGAAATAAAGCCATACAATTCTCTGGCTACATAATATGCGATCTCCAGAAATGTATATAGGTGTACGTTTTCAGAATGAGCCTATGTTTTTTTAATCCAATGAACCCGAAAAGTCATGTACATGGAGGCAAGATTTTACCAAACCTATGATTTTCTAACTTAAATTAAACAAATATATTTTGCCAAAAGGTGAGTTCCAAACAACATTAGGCTTCGTTGACTATTTTTTCAAAATATATTGTGTGTTCAAAAATGAGTAACACTTTAAAATAATGGTCCATTAATTAATGTTAATTAATGTATTTACTAACATGAACAAACAATTAGTAATACATTTGTTAATGTTAGTTTATATTAAGTTAAATAACGTTTATGTTAGGTAATGTTAACTCGCAGTGCATTAACTAATATTAACAAGCATATCTTTGGATTATAATAAGGCTTTAGTAAATGCCTTAAAAAAAAACATGATCAATAAATGCTTTACAAGATTAGTCATACTTGGTTAATGTTAGTAAATTCAACATAGGCTTATTCTGAAAACGTAACCCTGTATACATTTCTGGAGATCACAAATTATATAGTCAGAAGTGTGTATGGCTGCACTTCGTCTTGCAAAACAAACACTACAGGGTGGTATGACGCTGTTCCTTTTCGCGCTTAGCTGACTGTTTACCTTCGTATGGGCAGCTTTCCCGCTGTTACCACTTTATCCAGTTAGCTCACCACATACATTGGCGGACTTGAGATGCAGAGAGCAGCTGACCATGACAATGGGGTTCGAGTCCGGCAAGGAATGGTTCCAGAAAGCAGGTTAGTCAACAACAGAAGCCAAAAAATAAAAAAAAATAAGTAAATAACATGTTATAAAAAAAATAAGGCGGCTGCAAGGGCTTTTCTTTTTTTGGATTGCTTTTTAACACTGTCAGTTGGGTTTAGGGAAGTGGGTGGGCGAATCAATGGGTGCTTTTGAAAACACTATCGGTTGGGTTTAGGAAGGGGGAGGGCGGGTCAGTCAGCCAGTCATTCATTCAGTCAGTCAGTCAGTCGACAGTGGCCTCTGGTGGATTTACGTAAGAAGAGCAGGCGCAAATGGAACTCGCAATAGAAATCTCAAAAAGCGTACACAGCAGCCTCTGGTGGATTTGCAAAAACAAAAACTGCAAAAAAACTTACCTCCTGGGACGTATTTGGTGCTCTCCAGAAATGGATATAGCGGTATGTTTTCAGAATGAGCCTGGGTTGAGTAATTACTATAACTAATGGACCATTATTCTAAAGTGATACCCAAAAACCAATTGTTTGGATCTTGAGGATAAGTAAAGTAGAATAAAAGTGAACTATCACTTTAAGAGCTCATGTTGGTGGTCTGAATATCTGGCAAGGAAAGAGTCAATGCTAGCAAAGTCGACTGTTTACAGTAATTCTACTTCAGATAGACTCAAAACCACGGCCCTCAATACCAAGAAGACGGATATCTGCTATTCAGCACACGCTCAGCATTTAAGTGCCTTTTAGTATAAAAACTTAGTGTGCGCACTGTGGAGGCCGCTAATGGGATTAACTCCATCCCTGTCTTGTCAAACTGGATTAATATATTCTGCTGCCTGAAGAGTCTTGATGGCTGTGTATCCCTCTCAAACCTTTGGATAAGACCCCGGTTCTGATTTAATCTCTTCAGCACAGTAAAGAAATGAGTAAGATTACTAGCACTAAAGAGCAATTAGCAAATTCTTCTCATTTTGCACTAATTAGAGTGTTTCATCCATTTAGTCACTTTAATCTCTTGTTTAGCTTGATTACAGTGTGAACAAAAACTGAAAATGATTATGGATAGGCTTCAGTAGCAACAGTGTAGAATATGCAGCAGCATTTTTTACGTTTTCTAATTCTAGAAATAATAATAATAAAAATATATATTCATTATGATGCAAAGTATCATTTTAATATGTTTAAAATAAAAATAAAAAATCTGATGCTTAATATTTTGTGCAAATTAATACCTTTATGCAACGAGGACATAATAATATGACATGTTAATGATAATGACGTTTCAAAAATAAATTCTGTTATTTTGATTCTTGACAAAAATAAAAAATAAACAAATTGGAACAACCTAGGCTCATTCTGAAAATGTACCGCTATCTACATTTCTGGAGAGTGCCAAATAGGTTCCAGGAGCTATGTTTTTTGCAGTTTTTGTTTTCACAAATACACCATGGGCTGCTGTGTATGCTTTTGATGTTTCAAATTTCTCTTGCAAGTATCATTCGCACCTGTTCCTCTTGCCTGAATTCACCAGAGGCCGCGGTCAACTGACTTACTGAATGCCTGACTAACTGACCGATTTACTGACCCACCCTCCTCCTTCTCTAAACCCAACCAATAGTGTTTTCAAAAGCACTGATTGACCTGCTCACCCACTTCCCTAAACCCAACCGACAATCGCCTGATTTTTACCATGTTTTGAGATTTTACCACATTCTCACCCTGTTATTTACTTGTTTATTTTATTTTTTGGATTCTGTTATTGTCTTACCTGCTTTCTGGAATTGTTCTTCACTGGACTTAAACCCCGTTGTCGTGGTCAACTCCTCTCTGCGTTTTCAATCCGTCAACGTACATGACGAGCTAACTGGACAAACTGGTAGCTGTGGGAAAGCTCTCCATATTGAGGTAAGCTGTCAGCTGGTAAGTGAGAAAAGGAATGGCGTCATACCGCCCAATAGCATTCGTTTTAAAGCCAAAAAGCAGTCATACATACTTCTGGCTACATAATTCACCATCTCCAGAAATGTATATAGGGCTACGCTTTCAGAATGAGCCTTTGTTGAATTGAAATAAAGATCAAAGTTTCAAGATTCATTAGTTTGTTATGTTTCAGCTAGTCATAAGATGTTTCTACTGAAGTCAAAATAGACACTATAGAGAAAATTACATACAGTAAGAGTAATAAAATAAACATGACAATTCATAGTTCATATAATTCAATCCTGGAAGAATGCTTTTATTTAGCACCCATCAGAATTTATCATGTGTGACTCTATATTTACATAAATAGCACAAAAAATTTAATTACATGAAAGCTGAATAAATAAGCTTTCCACTGATGTATTTTTGTTCTTAGAATAAGACAATATCTGGCTGAGATTCAACTAATCTGGAAATCTGGAATCTGCAACATAGGCTTATTCTAAAAACGTAGCCCTATATACGTTTCTGGAGATCGCAAATTATCTAGCCATAAGTATGTATGGCTGCATTTCGTCTTTAAAACCTTCCTTTTCGCACTTACCAGCTGACAGCTTACTTCCATATGAATGGCTTTCCAGCTGTTTGTCCAGTTAGCTCGCCACGTACGTCGGCAGACTTGAGACACAGCGATGACAGGGTTCAAGTCCGGTGAAGAATGGTTCCAGAAGCTGGTAAGACAAAAAAAAATTAACAAGTAAATAATAGCGTGAGAATGTGGTAAAATCTGAAAACGTGGTAAAAATCAGGCGAGGGCTTTTCTTTTTCTGGATTCCTTTTTTTTTTTAAACTGTCGGTTGGGTTTAGGGAAGTGGGTGGGCAGGTCAATCGGTGCTTTTGAAAACACTATTGGTTGGGTTTAGGGAAGGAGAAGGGTGGGTCAGTCGATCAGTCAGTCAATCAGCCAGTCATTTAGTTAGTCAGTCTACATTGGCTTCAGGTGGATTTAGACGAGGACAGAAGGTGTTAATGACACTCGTGAGAAAAATTTGAGATCTCTAAAAGTGTACACAGTGGCCTCTGGTGGATTTGCAAAAACTGCAAAAAAAAAAAAAAACGCAACTCCTGGGAAGTATTTGGCGCTCTCCAGAAATGTATATAGTTGTAGGTTTTCAGAATAAGCCTGGGTTGGGGATCTGAGGGTTAAAAAAAACTAAATATTGAGAAAATCGCCTTTAAAGTTGTCCAAATTTATTTCTTAGAAATGGACATTCACTGTAAAAAGTGATTAGTTGACCTAACTTTAAAAAAGAGAGCAAACCTCTTGCCTCAATAATATTTCCCTAATAGTTATTAAGTAAACAAAATGTGCATAATTATAAAACCTGGCAGGACGGTGGTGCACAATCGCCTCACAGCAAGAAGGTTGCTGGTTCGAGCCTCGGATGGGTCAGTTGGCATTGAGTTTGTATGTTCTCCCTGTGTTTGCGTGGGTTTCCTCCGGGTGCTCCGGTTTCCCCCACAAGTCCAAAGACATGCGCTATAGATGAATCGGGTAAGCTAAATTGTCCATAGTGTATGTGTGTGAATGAGTGTGTGTGGATGTTTCCCAGTAATGGGTTGCAGCTGGAAGGTTAAAACATATGCTGGATAAGTTGGCGGTTCATTCCGCTGTGGCGGCCCCAGATTAATAAAGGGACTAAGCTGAAAAGAAAATGAATGAATCAATGAATGAATTATAAAACCTAAGCTAGATCAATGAGTTTACTGACTTTTTTAAGTAAAATTAACTTGTTGCTTTTTGGCAATTGGTTTAAAAAGTAACTAATCAACTTTTACAGTGTTGCTTATCAATAATTGAGCTTTGTTATATTTACAGGAGGAAATTTACTATATATCTTTATAAAACTTGATTTTTTGCCATTAAAACATTGATCATTTTTATCCACTCAATGTGTTTTAAGCTATTGCATAAAATACCTGGTCAACATAAGACACATTTTGTGGTCCATGTTTAGATTTGACTATACAGAAGTGCCCTAACATCTGTAAACTGATGCATCTGTTAGTCCTCCATCATGCTTACTGCAATTCACAATGCTGACATTGCAACATGCTGTTAAACTGTTAAAATCTGCATAAATAATGCACAAAAACACCTAACATCAGCGACACAACATAAATATATATAATTAAAACTCCTGTTTGGGCAAGGCAGACGCACAAATCCAAATGCGATTAAGAAGTGGAAGCGATATTAAATAATAACCACGGCCAACTGAGATTTGACTCCGCTTCTGTCTGCTTTAACATGCATGCCAGAGACTGAACGCTTCAATTACAAGTCCATCAATAATACAGCAGCCTCAACCGAGAGTCAAGCGGGAATGGGATGGGACAGGGGGATGAGCGCGGAACGTAGGAACATTCTAGAATAGAAAAGATGTGGGTTGGTTGGAAGACAGCTTATGGAATAGGATAGTGGGAAGCAGAAGTCATAAACCGTCTCTGTCATTGACAAGGCATTGGGAGAGGGATGTGGGAGTGAGTGAAGGAGACAGAGCGTAGATGGATGGGGATGAGGGATGGTGTGGGTGTGGATCGTGAACTTGCCGTACGGAGAAGTAGAGAAATTGTTTTTTGATGGAGTGGGAGAATGGAGGAGCAAAACGTAGAATGACACGGAGGCGAATTGTCTGAGACGTACAGATGGATTATGAGTGGAAAAAAATGAGAGAGTGAGAGAACTATAATCAATGAAAAGAACTCCTAACCTTAAGTCCCCTTAAGAGAGATGGTGGATGACCCTGCAACCCTGTGAACTGCTCTGACAGAGATTAACGTGTCCCTGGTCAACAGTGCAATTTATTTTCAAAAGTCCCATCAAACATAGAGCAGTTCCTGGTCATCAACCTGTTACATGCTTTTCTTGATTTTATGAAGTGGGTTCCCAAGTGGAAAAGGTCTCACTTCCTGTCATAAATGTTCTTGTCTGGGGAAAATACACAGCAGGTGAAACAACCAAGGAACGGGTGAGTTATGAGCCATGTTGTTTTCATCAACTGGGCATCTGCGCAATTAATGACGTTTTCTTGCTGTGATTTTGAACTTAATTTAAAAACTGAGGGCAGGTTATGTTCTTCCTTCGAATCAGTATGTGGGTCAAGGTGTAAATATACAATTGATATGGCCTAAGCGCAGTATTGCAATGAAATTGCAGAATTGATCAAATAAAAGGATTATTTCAACGCTATCTCATGGCAATTCGTAACTTTTTGATTAAGTGGCTTATTTGTACACTGTAAAACCCAACAGTCAACTTTATCAAATGAAATGAGTGTAGTTTTTACTGAAATTGACTGAAAGTTAATTCTACTCATTTTTTGAAAAGAGTTTTGAACTCAGTGTTGAAGATAATGAGTTAATTAAATACCTCATTCCTTCAACTTAAATGGAGTAAGTTCACAGTACTCATTTAGATTAGTTTTTTAAACTCAAACGGTTTGTAGCAATCGGTTTCCTCAAATGGTTTGAGTTGCCTAACTTATAGGGTTTTACAGTACTCAATCGGTTTGAGTTTTCTTCATTTATTGAGTTTTACTGTGCTCAAATTGCTTTGTTTACTCAAATGGATTAAGTTCACAGTACTCATTAGGATTAGTTTTTGAACTTAAATGGTTTGTTGCAATCGATTTCCTCAAATGGTTTGAGTTACCTTAACTTTTTGGGTTTTACAGTGTATGAATTTGTATGATCTAATTCAGTGGTTCTCAACTGGTTTGGCCATGGGACCCACATTTTTACATGGTCATCAAGCCGCGACCCAAACTTTTAGGAACTATAATATAATTTTAGGAATTATAATTAATTTGTATTTATTTGTTAACATACACAAATAGTGACAGATAAATCACAAGTCACCAATATTTACAAATAAACAATATTTTATTGCTGTCATTTAACAAAATGTATCAAATTATAGAAATATTACAAAGTAAGGGTAAGAAAAGGTTCAGTTACCATGAACTAAACTGAACTGTTAATAAAACATTAACACTGATCCTGTTGAACAGAACAAATCAGCAAATTACAGTAAAATTATTAAAACAATCATAACCATTTTTACATCTAATATGACAGCAATTACAAACATCTGTTTCACTTAACAGTAATTTGGGAAGCTAATGAGATAACTGAGTATGTGCTTTACTCATGATAAGAGTTTCAAAGTCTGGGGTGATGGTAGACCTGAAGATCGTGCTCCATGTCCAACCTGTTCCTTTGCTTTGACTTAAGCTGCACCAAGGAAGAGAAGCCACTTTCACACAAATACGTAGCGCTGAATGGTAGGATGGATTTGATCGCACGAATGGCAAGGGACGAATACTCAGAAAGCACTTTGCGGCACCAAAACTGGGAGAGGCTTTACTTCACTGAATTTCTTTTTCAGCGTCTTATCACATGACGGCTCCACAAGCTGATTCTCTTTGTTGCTCGGCAACGTGACGCTTTCCACGTCGATTCCAAAGGGATTGCTCATCCACGGATCATCATAATGTTTATCGGGAAGTAGTCGGTACGGTTGTCGCGCGCGCATTTCAAAATAAAAGTCCGGTATAAGCAAAATAAGTTAAAAAATGAAACTTTTGTTGTTTTTTTGACCACACACTCCGCGACCCACTAAAAATGTTCCCGCGACCCACTTTTGGGTCGCGACCCACCAGTTGAGAAACACTGATCTAATTTGTACTATGTATTTATTTATTTTATGTATGTATGTATGTATGTATTTATTTAGGATAGGACAATATTTGGCCAAAATACACTTATTCTAATTTAAAAATCTGGAATCCGAGGGTTAAAAAAATGTCTAAATATTGAAAAATTGCCTTTTAAAGTAATCTAAATTAAGTTCTTAGCAATGCACATTGCTACTCAAAAATTGAGCTTTGATATATTTGCAGTAGAAAATTTACAAAATATCTTCATAAAACTTGATCTTTACTTAATTTTCTAATAATTTTTGGCATACAATACAAATCTATAATTTTCATACATTCAGTGTATTTTTAGCTATTGCATAAAATAAAAAATAAAATAAAACTGGCCAACATAAACCTCTTTTTATGGTCCATCGTCACATTTTACTATACAAAAGAGTTGTAAATTGCTACGTCTGTTGATTTGCTCATCCCTCAATGACGGTTGGATTTAGGGGTGGTGTTTGGTGCCATGCTTCTTTTAAAAATCATATGATTTTCATACGACTGTTTTTGTATAATTCAAACGAATTTGCCACTAAACTGAAAAAACGTAAAATAGTTATGTTTCCTCCTGAGATTGGGCTGGTATTTAATGTATAAATATAAAATGCTTCCCTCCGTAGTAAAATTTAATCAATATCACCACCCCTTCTGGGTATTTTTACTTGTTTGATGCCAAAATAGCGTAACATAGATATGTTATGTTTAAACTCATTAAATTAACAGCAATTGGATTTTGTTTGTCATTCAATTGTTTTTTTGGCATACAATACAAATCTATAATTTTCACACATTCAATGTATTTTTAGCTATTGCATGAAATAATAAAATAAATTTTGTGGTCCATGGTCACATTTTACTATACAAAATAGCTGCAATTTGCTACATCTGCTATTTATTACGATTCGCTCATCCCTCAATGGCAGTTGGATTTAGTGGTGGTGTTTGGTGCCACGCTTCTTTTAAAAATCATACGATTCTTGTACTGTATGTTCTTGTATGAATTCAAACGAATTAGCCACTAAAATTTGTAAACAAAACGTAAAATAGTTATGTTTTCTCCTGAGATTGAACTGGTTATTTTGGTTGGTTGATTTATTGATTTCAATAAGCTGTCAAGAATGAATGATTTATAGACTCACTCGTAACACAAAAAAAGACACATTCGTCAACATCTGCTGTCATGTTGATTTACCTGATTTAATAAATCTTGTTCACCACGTTTAAAAAGATCACTTGAATGAATCAAATTCCTCCTGACTACTCTCCTGGATCAGATTCCCTCTTATGTCCAAACATTTCTGTTCACACTGTATCCAGACTATGGAGACCTGTGTAGTAACAGTGTACTGGCATAATGATTTAACCAATAGAATCAATAAACAAATCTTTTCGGTCAGCAGGTTCAAAAGAGCAACATGAACGAATCAAAATCCTCACAATTACTACCCTGGACCAGATTCTGGAAGTCTCACTTTACAATATAATCTTCAAACGATGATATATATATATGTACATTTCACTAAACTAAGCAAATGTTTGTAAGTATAAAAAAGTAATGAAGATACCAGCTTTGATATCAAATCAAATTGTAGAATTTGATGAGGCCTCTTCATAAGTGTAATGTATTGTATACAGTAAAAATGCTTTAAAATGCTTTATACTGTATGATATGCCCTTTATCCTTTATCCTATCTCTAAACAAGAAACAATGTGCACTAAATTTTAAAATACTTAATTATTGTGATTTATGAGCCATTTTCCTCATAGGGAACAAACAAATGTCCCCACAAGGTCAGAATTTACTGTCATTGCTATACTTTTGAGGACATTTTATCCCCAAAATGTAAGGAATAAAAGTTAAGAAGCAAACCAAAATCAGCACAATGCCACTTTTGCTTTGATCGAGACAACGTTTCAACCTACATGGTCTTCATCAAGCAATACAAGAGTACCTTAGATATATTTATCACATCTGAATACAATAATAACTCTAAATAACCAATCAATAAATGACATGAAAAACTAAATTCAAATTGAAACCATTTAGTGACAAGGTATTTAATGCATAAATATAAAAATCTTCCTCTGTAGTATTTGAATATGATTTGAATATCACCATCCCTTCTAGCTATTTTTAATTGTTCAATGCCAATCTAGCACGTTTAAACTCGTTAAAATGAACATCAATGAGATTTTGTTGATCATTCAAATGTGTGCTACTTCTATGTTCAGCAATACGAATTTTAAACACTGATTTGTTTTTCCATATACAGTATGCCAAATCGCAAGGATATTTAATCAGTTTATTTTTGAAAGGGATACAACTTACACAAACCCACAGATTGTTGCTTTTCTACGAACACCGAGTGCCATAATGATTTACCTACAGTAAATTAATGCAATAATCAAATATAAGTCAACAGGTCCAAAAGAACCACTTGAATGAATTAAAATCCCCACAACTACTTTCCTGGATCAGATTTCTTCCTCCTTCTCCATCCAAAAAGAGTCTATGTTTTTAACCTCGCCAACTGTTTACTACTATAAATTAGTAATGAATCTAACGAGAAGGCACCAGCTTCACTACCAAACCAAAACACACACACATTTGCACTTGCTTCTGAGTGAATGAACTTTTACAAGGATGAATAAACATTAATTTTTACTTCAGTAAATAAATAAACTAAATTATCTTATTCACGATTAGAGTATGTGGGTCAACAAATGACAATTCATAAATACAGTTTAAATGATCTGAACACATTACTGTACATTATCAAAACTTTATATGGCTTGCTTTGACTGATTCATTGCTTTTATCAGGTCAGTTGAATAAAATATGAATTAACACACTCACTCGTAATACGTAAATAGTGCACAATAACTTGACACAATCTAAAATACTAATGATTTACCCTGTAAAATGAATGATTCAACTATTTTTTAGAGTGCATTTATATTCAAAAGTGTTACTTGAATGAATCAAAATCTTCCTTAAGCCCCCAAAAGTCCTTGTTCATCCAAACTACTGTAGGATACATTTATGTCATCAACTAAAATCCCAGCAGCAAATGTTTACTTCTATAAATAAATAATCACTGAGTAATACCAGCTTCACTGTTTTATTCATGTTCTTGCCTCTTTGGTTTTAGTAAA
This sequence comes from Danio kyathit, assembly GCA_903798195.1. NCBI lineage: Eukaryota > Metazoa > Chordata > Actinopteri > Cypriniformes > Danionidae > Danio > Danio kyathit. The sequence continues at coordinate 54,213,106 of LR812524.1, read as the reverse complement.
CCAAAAACACAAGCAATTGGCAACTGTTTGTGTCTGATGCAAAACAAGAGAAATAGAAGCAAAGAACGTTACTAAAACCAGTTTCAAAGGAAACAAGGTGAAATGAGAAACACGCTATCCTCGATAGTGATTCAATATCACAAAATAGGCCAGATCGTATTGCTATCAAACAAACAAATCAAGGGTATATTCATATAACATCATTTTCAACAGAAATGCATTTGAAATTTGTTTTAAAAACGGGTTACAAACTGCAAATTTTTGTCAAAGAATACCATTATTGCCTCTATAAACTCTTGCAGGCATGCCTGACATACCTAATGGCTAGTTTTCACTGAGTGGTACAGTACGGTACGGGTCACCTTTATCAGGCTTGCGTTTCCACTACAAGGGGTACCCTTTTGGTGGGCGTGGTGTACGACAGAAAGTTTAAGTCGACGTCATTTTCGCTCAAGGAAATGTCTACAGTAAAGCTGTACAGGTCGTTCACATCATATGAGAAGCACTTCTCACAAAACAGATGCTTTAAACATATAAATACTTGTTTATAAATGTTTATTACTATCTTTGCAGATCAATGACAGTGCGAAATAGCCTACTGTAACATCTGCAATTATATCAAATAAATAAATAAATGAACATATATGAACACATACAGACCCTTACAGTCCTCGATATGTAACCAATTACAGAAAAACTACACGCAGCATACATTTAGTCCTTATTTGAGTTCAAAAACAACACGCAACATAGTCCGGTCAGAGCAAGGCTCTCATCTGTGTCTGTAATCTTCACCAGCACATGTAACCTCTGTTAGAGAGTAATTCCGTCATTCCGAGTTCATAATAGTCCAAAAGGCGATTATAAACATGGCAATTTGTTCGTGATTCAGGTTGCTGTTTGGGCTTATCCTTTTTTTCGTTCATCACTCTCGCGCTTGTCCTTTTCTTTTCTGAAAGGATCAGATGTCGGAGACACTTCAATAATCACACACACGTTAATATCATCAGCTCAAGAAGTTCGTTATATCAAATATAGACGCAATCGCGAGCTCCCTAGAGAAAGCGAAAACCGCTCGCACTTTTAGATGCACTTTTAGATTTTTAGCCTTGTAAAGCAACAACAGGACACGGCAGATTTTGTTCTTCTTGGCTTTGTGGCTGTACATTAAGACAACGACAAGGTTTGTTTGATGCTCGGGTCATCTATCGCTCGTTATTATATGCATATAGTATTTCCATGTAATGTCTCGGCTTAAAAAACATGGCGGTTCCTTTGTTTTCATTCTGGCTAGCTCCATGAGATTGTGACGTATCTCTGTAACCAATCAGCGTTCAGCAGCGCGTGTAGCTCCACCTTTTGGTACCCTTTCTAGTGTTTGGTACCCTTTCGAAAAGGTGCCGAAAAAGTGATACGGTATGGTACGGTACACTTTTTGACAGTGGAAACGGCTATAAAAGCGTACCGAACCGTACCGTACCGTACCACTTAGTGGAAACGGGCCATAATAAAATATTTTAGCAATTCCTAAACGTAAAAGTGCAAATGAGGATCACTGTGACAATATGTATGAGGAACCTTTCCGAAATGAAAAAAAAACCTTTTATTTAGACATTTTCAAACACTGTTGTCATATAAATGCATTACAAATCATATCAACATCAAAAGCTATGCAATTCAAGCACCTCCAAGATGCATTTGGCATTTGGTCAATAATTCACAATTTTAGCTACAGTATGTAAAACCCAACCCAGGCTCAATGAAAATCCATGCTTCAGCCTACATTTTTGAGAAACTGTACATTTGACTGCAGTATCTACATAAAATGAATGCTAAGGGGTAGTATGATGCCAAAAAGTTGTGTTGCTTTTCACACTAATTATATTTGCAGGTACATATTATTGATTAATAATGGATTATTTTCACACAGTTCTTTGCGCAAAACCATATAAGGGTAATTCTTCAACTATGGGCACTTTTATGTCCTTTGATCATATATCCAAAAATATATATAATTTTGTTCAAATTCCTCTTTCTTTGTGAAACTAACAATAAAACCTACTTAAAAAATTTACTACCTTTCTATTATAAATTTTTCATATTATTCAACCTCTTTTTAGGAGTTTCACCTTGTCGCACACCCCGAGTTTTAAACTTCAACAATGAAAATAACATTTTAAAATATTATTTATCTGGTATCTATTAATGTATCTTAATTAAGCACTAGTGAAATAACTTAAATATTTTATAGTTATTAATGTGAGACTATTATCAATATTATTTTTTATACAAAATATAGCTGTCGCACAGTATCAGTGTCATTTCCACCACAACACTGTAATGTCGCTTCAAAAGATTTGTGCAAAAGATTATTTAGGTGGTTTCTATGAAAATGAACAGTGCCATCTGAGAACATGTTCAAGATGGAGGGAATTTAAATTTTTATCAACAACACTTGAAGAAAAATCAAGGTAAATATTGCCTGATAAGGAAATGCATTTATTCTACGTCATTTCCAAACATGTTGTACCTTCAAAGATGTTTTTAAAAACCAAACAAAATTAAGGTAAATAAGAGTGTTTTGTATACATGAAAGTCTAGTATCAATTCAAAAGCTAATCGGTGAAGCTATTTTTCATTTTTTCACAGTATACTGTTGAAATGTCATTTCCCCCACTGTCATTTCCATCACCACACACATTTTAAAAAAAAGTTCTCATCACACATTAAAAGTGTATTCACAGTGTATAAGTTCATGCTTTATTTAATATACAAATTCAGTTTATTTATTTTCTTAACCAAATTAATATACATTTTTAGAGTGTGACAGGTGTACAATTCAACATACAGCTAATTTATTTCATTGACAAATGTATAATTATTATATATATTGTGGAAAGATTGGTTAAACTTCATACAAAATGATCTTAGACAATGTTTGACTGCCATAATTTATTTCATTTTGAAATAAGCTGTATATTGAATTAAATGTTTATCTTCTTATCTAAGTTTGTCCTCTTACAGATCTTAAAACTAGACAAATTGTTTAAACTTATGAGGCTATGTTACGTTAATTTTGAACAAGTTTTTTTTCTCAACTTCACAAGGCTAAAAGTGCCCATATTGAAGAATGGCCCATAAATACATCAAAACAACTTAACGTTGTCTATGATTTATAGTTAAATACTTTCGCCTCACCTATCTATCTCCAGATGTACATTACTGCTGTGGTTTGCTCAGTAGTTCACAGAGTGCTTGGATTTGTGCCTGATGAAGCACAGTTCCATAATGGAAGGAAATCAAGGTAAAACAATTGCAATTGCAATGCTATTTTATCTTATGCTGTGTTCACACCACGTGAATGAACCAGGCTATTCGCGTGTAAATAGATGCGTTAACATTTTTGGTTTACTCACTTTCTTCGCCCGTCATATTTGCTTCATTCGCCCATCAAATTCACTTCACAATAGACGTGGATTTACGTCATGGGAGAGCTTCTGCCTGCCTGGTGATTCTAGCTTCACTGCTAAATGGCCAACATGGATTTTATTGATATAGTAGCTGTACTTTATGTGCTTTGAGAAAGCTGAAAAACAACGTATATTCGTTCGGCACCGTGTCTGAGTCTACTAGGTCCCTAAGAGGTGCACCCAGCTCTGCGAGTTCATCAACTCCTTCAGAAACTATACCTGGATGATGGAGGCTTTCAGCGGTGCTTCTGACTGAGCTGAGCCCAGTTTGATGAACTGTTGTCGGCAAGAGGATTTCCCCTCGAGACACCAACAACAGGCACTTTGTCATAATCACTTCCCTACAAATAGCAAGCTCATGATTGGTTAACGCGGCGCAAATGTCCGCTAAAGTCAAATTTTCCAACTCGAGCGCTAAGCATGTCAAACACACAAAACGCTCAACTCGCGCCACTTCATTGGTGCGAATCAGGTCATTCGAGCCGCCTCATTCACACGAATCACGCTGCAGGATGTCTATTCGCGTCTTTGCATTGGCTTAACATGTATATCACTCACGCAGCATTATGCTTGTTTTTGAAAATACTGTTGGTTGCGTTTAGGTCAGTGGTTCAATAGTCTACGTGATCTGTACGACAAGCCCCACCTTCTGGTGGATGTACATGAAATGTATAACAAAACGTAGCCCAAGTAATGTATTTCAGATTCACAAAAAAATTTACCCAGCCCCCTCTAGTAAATTCGTCATCTGAAACTTGCAACTAAACGTTCCTGGAGCAACATATTTTACATTTCGCAAATAAAAAAAAACGTAGATGCATGTTTTTTGATAAAGCATGCCATTGTTAGCTCTGAGTAAACTACAAAAACACTTGCAGAAATGTTTCTTTGACTTGTCTGGCATGCATAATAAAAAAATTGAGTAATTTCTTTTCTGTGTGATTGTGAACACTTTTAACACTATTTTTATCTGTAAGTAAAAGTTTTTGAATGGTTTTACATAAGAAAACCTTTTTCCACTTTTCAAACATTTTTGTTATATAAATGCATCCTTAAAGGAACATTCCACTTTTTTGGAAGTACAGGCTAGAGTTTATCACCTAGAGTAAAACAGTTGAGTTTTACCATTATTTAATTCATTTAACCAATCTCTTGCAGGACTGAATGGATTCAAAAATGGTTAAACTCAACAGTCTAACTCTAGGGGACTTGTGAAATAAGCCCATTTCCAAAAAAAAAGTGGAGTGTTCCTTTAAGTTTAAATATCAGATCCACTCCAAAATCTACGGAATACAAGCGCCCCCCAAAAATGCACTGAGCGCCTGGTCAATATCCCACAATTTCAGCTATTTAAAAACAATCTCATGAGCAGAATGCCATGTCCTAGAGATGTGTTGTTGAGCCCGACTGCATAAAGCCCAATCTGAGAGCGCGAAAGGAACAAATTGTCCGTACAGCTAAGGTCATAGAAGACGGCTGTGAAGAATGAAAGAGATCGTTCAAATGCTCGGCAATCACAGATGTGCTGTCAAACAGAGAGAAGGGGGAGGAATGGCGAGAGAGAGAGAGCGTAAAAATGTCCCAATATGTGCCATTTCAAGTGCATGAGAAAAAGACCTGGCTGAGTGAGAAATTCCCTTTTGTGTTTTGGCTTTTATAATGTTTTTTTTTTTCATTACTCTCTTTCTTTGAAGTCTTTGAGACGAGAGGGATCCTACGTGCCCTGGACAGTGATCATATTAGGCTGTTATCCGTGTTGAGTGGCCTGAAGTAGAGGGGATTGGAAACAGGCACACCAGGGGGACAGGGGTGTTATTTTGTGGGAACTGACACAGCAAGAGCCCTGGCTACGTTCATTCAGATCTGACGGATGTTGGCAATCTCCCAGGATGAAACTTGGCTGTAGCCAGACAAGATAAATGGAACTTGTGCCCAAGATTATCTCCTTCCCCTGACAAATCTAAAGCTAATTTACTTTTTCCTCGTGTAGGCACAATTTTTTTTTTGTATTCCTAAGGCAAAGAAATATCTAGTGTTTGTCACTGAGTAAATAGCACGCTAATTCCCCCTCTGCGTATTTTCCAAACACTGGCACACCTGTGTCTATTGACTTTTGAGGGGTGTAGAAAGTGATTCATAAGAGCTATTAATGTAAAACATGCTCAAACTTGTTCCTTAACATCTGGATAATCTTGGTTTAAATAAGCAATTTGACAGTGCTGTCGGAAGTGTCAAAATATTCTGGGTTTCTTCACCATTTCAGCGCTCATATAAAAGGCCTTTTTATCAATTTGTTATGAAACAGAACACGAATGTTAAACAGGGATATTTCCAGAGCACATCAAACTATAACATTTGGCCAAATTATAGTGCATGGGTTCACAAAAAGGTTCATAGGAAATAAATAAATAAATAAATACATAGACCATCCCAAAATTGCTCATAACATCACACAAAAAAAAAAAACAAAAAAAAAAAAACTCCGGTTCTACTGATACTGATGGGACCTATGTTTGAGGTCTTAAACATAACTGGTAGTACTGTATGTAGAAGTAGTATACAACAAAAATAAAATGAATTGTAAAATATAGACAAAAATAATAAAAACCCACCGGTCCTACTGCACCCAATCCTCTCTGACCTGGAATTGAACCGGCGATCCTTTGTATCGGTTGTTCTAACAAGGAGGCTAAAGACCATGGCCTCTAGTGTCTGTTGCTAGAGCACCTTTTGAGGTCAGCGGACTGAGGTTTACCTGCATAGCACTTCGCTAGCTGGCCTCTGTTACACTCACCCCCCTAAACCTAACTCCCATCCCAGACGAGGACCCATGTGTAACTCACCGGTCTTACTGCACCCAACCCACTCTGAGCTGGGATTGAACCGGCGATTCTTTGTATTGGAGTCGGTTGCTCTAACAAGGAGGCTAAAGACCATGGCCTCTAGTGTCTGTTGCTAGAGCACCTTTTGAGGTCAGAGGAGTGAGGTTTACCTCCATAGCACTTCGCTAGCTGGCCTCTGTTACACTCACCCCCCTAAACCTCACTCCCATCCCGGACGAGCCCCCACATGTAACCCATCGGTGCTACCGCACCCAACCAGCTCAGAGCTGGGATCATGGCGATTCTTTGTATGGGAGTCGGTTGCTCTAACAAGGAATCTAAAGACCATAGCCTTTAACGTCTGTTGATAGAGCACCTTTTGAGGTCAGAGGAGTGAGGTTTACCTGCATAGCACTTCACTAGCTGGCCATATAATTTTTTTAACTACATTATTAAAATGTACATAAAAAAATAAATACAATGGCAAATGATTAAGAAAACAATAGTCATTCAATCATACTATTCATCTTTATTTCTATAGCGCTTTTACAATGTAGATTGTGTCAAAGCAGCAATATAATCATAGTCTCAGAAACTCTGTATTTAAAGAGCCCCTATTGTACATTAAATAGGGTCATATTTTGGTTGTAAGGGTCTCTAACAACAGTCTAATATGCACACAAGGTCAAACAACACTTTCATGGTCTTATAATATGCATTTATTTTTACCTAATTATCCTAGCGACTCCCATATGAATCGGTCAACGATTCATCTGCTAATCTGCGCTGATTGGACCGATGACAGCCTGTTGTGATTGGTCGACACTGACAGCCTTCAGCGCGAGACAGAGTGAAATGCACAGCACAGCTTATCAACAATATAGAAATAGTCAGAGTGCATACACGCTTCATATTAGTGTAAGGCGTGGATTTTGGCTATGGGTGAATGTAAATACAGACGATGGACTTGAAAATACTGACGACTAACTGTTTTATTGAGCAAAAACCCCAAGAACTGGGGAGGAGATCGACACGAGTCTCCTAGCCCGTCACACTCTACCTCAGTGTTGCCAGATGTAGCTGACTGATTCCAGCCCAAAAACTATCCAAAACTCGCCGAAATGCAAAAAAAACCCCGCCCACTCATCTGGAAAACACGGTTGTGACGGTCGCGAAAAAACACGATAAGTGTTTATACCCGCACAATCGTGTTAAAAACAGTCCAATTGAGCGGGAAACCGCCCACTCTGGCAACACTGCTCTACCTGCTTTTTTTTCACACCCACCCACACCCACACACACACACACACAGGACAAACGACAGGATTGCAAGCTCACAAACACGTTTAAATCCGCAAAGAAAGCGGCACGCGTCGCGTTTTTAGCATGGTTTTAGTGTTATATGTTCTCAGGGCTTACCTGTACTCTGCTTTGCCCAACGATCACCAACCCTCATTACAAAATGGAGGATGAAACTAATCCATGAGCTGTGTATTGATAGTTCCTGTGGAGCTCTGTCAAAGTCTCATACATCAGTAGTCTTTTCTGATCCTTCCTCTTTTGCAAAAATAAACCTCAACCACTGTCTCTTAACAGCTTCATCTTTGGGTAGAGAATATAACACGAACTTTCCCTCAAACTTCCAATAATATCCAGCTAAGCACAGCCTCCTCATGACTAATGACTTCAGGATCTGTTTATCTTCCTCTTTGTCTTTGCTGCTGTGTTAGTGGGCGGGACCGCAGGTTTAAATTTTCCCGGGTTTGCGTGCAATTGGGCGAGGCTTATGTTTCGTATCCACTTCACGCCGAAACAGCTAAAGACTCGTTATCAAGACGATTCATTCGAGCCACTATGAGTCGACTCTTTTTTAGATGAATCAATAGTTTTAAACACTGTCCACTTTCAGATTTAAGCCTTAGCTGGATATTTCACTTCACTTAGAGCTGTGTTACACACTACATAGAAGGTCATTTTCAAAAACCCATAATAGGGGCTCTTTAAGACTGTATTTCTGAAAATAATAATCACAATTATTATTCCCTTAATTTTGTGTAACATGTTGCCCCGATCTAAATGAAACACAATAAACATATATTATTAAAGCTTCAAACCTCTGTTATACCACCGAATTCATATACACTTTTCAGAAATGTAATGCTATTCCTTTTATAAGTTTGAAATCTAGATTTGAAATTAAGAAAAGCTTTTCAAATAAACTAACTAGTTTTATATAAACTATATTTTTTTCACCAATGAAATAGAAACAGATCACAGCATGAGCATTAACAAGCCAAAACAAACTAATATGACCATGAAATACACATTAAATCCCATCTGTGAGGCCATAACTGACAAGAAACATAAATGAAAATAAAATAAAAAAAAGCTCGCTATTTTCTAAGCATTTATACAAAGAAATGTATTAAAGCAGATATTGCAAAAGTTATAAAAAAAATTTTTTACCACAAAGTTAATAATATTCAGAAATAAAAACTGGATTCACTGGGTGTGTAATGTGTATTTAAAGGTGCTTATTTATATACAGAAAATAGCTAAGATAACAAATATATGCTTGAAACATGTTATTAAGTTGAAACTTGTTTTAAAAATTGCATAAAACCTATTCAAATAAACAGCATATACGTTTATTTGTTTCACAACATGAGCATTAACACACTAAAGCACTATTATGAGCATGAAATACACATTAAAACCCATCTGTGAGGACATAACTGACAAGAAACATGCAAGAAAGGAATAAAAACAGAAAAGCTAGCTATTTTCTAAGCATTTAATACAAGGAAATGTATTAAAGCAGATATGGCAAAAGCTATAAACCTATTTTGTATACCACAAAGTTAATACTATTCAGAAATAAAACCTGGATTCACTGGGTGTGCAATGTGTATATAAAGGTACTTATTTATAGTCCCTAAGGCAACAAACATGTTTGAAACATGTTATTAAGTTATACATTTGTTTTAAAATGCATACAACTAATTCAAATAAACAGTATGTACATTAATTTGTTTCACAACGTGACTATTAACACATTAAAACACTAACATGAGCATGAAATACGCATTAAAACTCATATGTGAGGACATAACTGACAAGAAACATGAAAACAAAAAGAAAAACAGAAAAGCTAGCTATTTTCTAAGCATTTAATACAAAGAAATGTATTAAAGCAGATATGGCAAAAGCTATAAACCTTTTTTTTTTTTTACCACAAAGTTAATATTATTCAGAAATAAAAACTGGATTCACTGGG
>LR812524.1:53993537-54198537 GCA_903798195.1 Danio kyathit | reverse complement strand
ATCGCCATCGAGAGCGACAGAGCAGAACGTCACCGAGCAGGAGGAGCTCAACCAGCCGTCTGACCAGGTGTGTGAGCCGGCAACATCGCCAGAAGTGGGAGTCCTGGTGGACATCGAGGGACCGAACGAGAGTCCCGTCCACCGACCCACAGCAGAGGGTGAGCTGGCCCTGGACCCCGAAATGCTGCTCATTGACTTCTGGAGCGAAGTCAAACCCCTTCCGCTGTTCCCAGACAGTCCTTCAGTCCCGTTCAATCCAGAAGACGAAAGCTCCAGGGTCATGAGCAGCACCCCACCCGACCCGCCCTCTTCATCACCAGTGACGTCATCCACAACCTTTCTGCCATCCCCAGTGCGGCTACAGTCAGCCAGTCCCCCAGCTCACCCTCCAACCGCATGTGTGGAGGTATCTCTGTGGGCCTGCCCTCCTGTTTCGCTGGCCAGAGGTTGTCACCCGACGTCCTCTCCTTCAGCCTCCGAGCTACGGACTCCGCTTCGGCCCTCCGACCCAACGGCTCCACGTTGGCTCTCTCCTCCCTCGTCTCCTCCTTGGCCCGTCAGCCCACCAGCTCCACCAGGCTCCCTCGTCCCCCCGGCTCCGCCTTGGTCAGTCGTCGCCCTGCCTCCACCTCTGGACTCCGCTCCACCGGCTGCGCCTCATCACTCCATCCCACCAGCTCCGTTGAGCTCCTCCTTCCCTCCAGCTACGCCTCGGTCCTCTGTCGCTCTGGCTCCACCGCGGGCATCCGGACCTGTGTCGTCGCTTCGGTCGGGTGAGCCGTCCGCTCCACCTCGGCCCTCCGGAACCTCAGCGTCACCGTCACCCTTCGGCTCTCCGTCGACTCCTTGGGCTCCACCTCCATCTGCGGCGTCTCCCACGGTCGGCCCCCTGGAGTCGGCGACCACTCCTCCTCCATGGCTCCTCCCTCCGTCGACTCCACCCTGGGCCGTCCTTCTGGCTGTGTCCTGGGTCCTCCTCCTGCTTCATCTCCCTTCCTGGCTCCTCCTTCCTCCTTGGCCTCCTCCTTGGTTCCACGCCCTCCAACTCACCTCCTGGCTCCTTCCTCCTGTGACTCCTCCTTGGCCTCCTCCTTGGTTCCACGCCCTCCAACTCACCTCCTGGCTCCTTCCTCCTGTGACTCCTCCCTGGCCTCCTCCTGTTTTCCACGCACTCCAGTTCCTCCCTCACAGACTCTCCTCTAAAACCCCCTCCTTTTATTTAGGCGCGAGGGCGCGCCTTTTAAAGGGGGGGGGTACTGTTACAACCTGTCTTCCTCATGTGTATGTTTTTGTCATGTGATCCTCACCATGTGCTCCTTTGTTCCCGTTCCCGCCATGTCGTTCTGTTCATTACCTTCACCTGTGTCCATCCACCTGTTTGTCATTACCGTCATCATGTCCCTGTGTATTTAAGTTCCCACATTCAGTCTGTCTGTTGTCTGGTATTGTATTGTCTACAGTCGTTGATGTGTGTCGTCCAGTCCTGTTCATCAAGTTACCCTTGTAAGTGTCCTTTAATAAATATATTCCGTTTTCTAATCTCTCGTGCTCGTGCCTTCTTCCTCACCCACGGAACGGCCTGTCGTGACATGTACATTGTCTTATTATCTTTTGGGAGAAGCTCACATCATTTCTCTTAAAAAAAAAAACAAACAAAAAAAAAACTTGCTGGTTAAATAAAAGTAACTATAAGTCAGAATTTGCCAGGGGTATTAATAATTTTGGGTTTGACTATATACAGTCATGTGAAAACATTAGGATACCCTTTGCAAGCCTGGGTATTTCGTAAGGTTTTCTAATATACGGTTGTTTAATCTCAATTTGAACAATGCAGAAAGATTAAGGTAACATATCTAAACAATTAAACTGAGAAAAAAAATTATTCTGTAAATGCAATTCTACAAAAATGCATATTCTAACTAAGGAAAAAGTTAGGATACTCTACGCCTTAATAGCTAGTGTTACCTCCTTTGGCTAAAACAACTGCAGTGAGGTGTTTCTTGTAGCCATCTACCAGGCTCGTTTCAAGTCACCCCACAGCATCTCAATGGGGTTACGATCTGGGCATTGACTTGGTCATTCCATTTTTCATATTTTTTTCATATTTTTTTTTTATTTTTAAATGACTGTACATACAGTTGAAGTCAGAATCATTAGGCCCTTTTTATTTATTTTTTTTATTTTTTTAAAATTTCCCAAATGTTGTTTAACAAGCACGGAAATTTTCACAGTATGTCTGATAATATTTTTTTCCTCTGGAGAAAATCTTATTTGTTTTATTTAGGCTAGAATAAAAACAGTTTTTAATTTTTTAAACACAATTTTAAGGTCAAAATGATTAGCCCCTTTAAGCTATATTTTTTTTCAATAGTCTACAAAACAAACCATCATTATAAAATAGCTTGCCTAATTACCCTAATCTGCCTAGTTAACCTAATTGACCTAGTTAAGCCTTTAAATGTCACTTTAAGCTGTATAGAAGTGTTTTGAAAATTCATTCATTCATTCATTTTCTTGTCGGCTTTGTCCCTTGCGGGGTCGCCACAGCGGAATGAACCGCCAACCTATCCAGCACGATTTTACGCAGCGGATGCCCTTCCAGCCGCAACCCATCTCTGGGAACTTCCACACACACATTCACACTCATACACTATGGACAATTTAGCTTACCCAATTCACCTGTACTGCATGTCTTTGGACTGTGGGGGAAACCGGAGCACCCGGAGGAAACCCACGCGAACCCAGGGAGAACATGCAAACTCCACACAGAAACGCCAACTGACCCAGCCCAGCCGAGGTTCGAACCTGCGACCCAGCGACGTTCTTGCTGTGAGGCAACAGCACTACCTACTGCGCCACTGGGTTGCCCATGTTTTGAAAATTATCTAGTAAAATATTATTTACTGTCATCATGGCAAAGATAAAATAAATCAGTTATTAGAAATGAGTTATTAAAACTATTATGTTTAGAAATGTGTTGAGAAAATCTTCAGAAATTGGGGAAAAAAATTAACTGGGGGGCTAATAATTCTGACTTCAACTGTGTGTGTGTGTGTGTATATATATATATATATATATATATATATATATATATATATATATATATATATATATATATATATATATATATATATATTATTATTATTATTATTATTATTATAAAAAAAATTTTTGTAATGTTGTGATTTACCTTATGCCTGGTTTGACAATTTTATAATATTAGTAAGCATTACTAAGTAGTTGCTAGTGTGGCTGCCAGACGGTCATCAATTTTTCAAGTAATCATTCAATCAGACATAGCATAAGTGTGTATGAATTATAAACACTAAGCAGGCTCAATTACAGTAATGTTTGTCTTTACAAGAGCAGAGAACAAATATAACATCTATTATTGATGCTAAGCTGTTCCGCAAAGAGGCCATTCATCTGAACTTGGGCGGTAATGCGAACAAGACCCTTTAAATGCCCTCCTTTGCTGGCTGAAGGAGGGACAGAGGCAGGTTTTGGCAGGACGAGAGGGTTGTTTGATAGCGTGAGCAGATTGCCAGACAGAGAGAACACTCAAAGCGCCACTGTGCCGATGCTGAACTGACGGGGCCCTTCCAGTCCCCTCAGCATGTCCTTTTTAAGTGCTCGGAGGATGAAGCTGCCATTATGGCTGCACAAACAGAAAGACGGCTGATGAACTTCATAGGAATGCTTCTTCCTGAAAGCAACAGGGTTAGAATAGAGTAGCGGGAGGGAGAAAAAAAAAGAGAGTGAATCGGAGGGCAAACTGCCAGTTCCACCAAGCTCAGTCTTCACGCAACCAGGCCGAAACAAACCTGACATTGTTTTGGGCACTGCCTAGGGGATCACATCCATTCTTTCTTTTTTTCTCTTTCCTCAGCTCCTCGATTTCATTCAGCGCTCAAAGTCCGAAACCTTTCGCTTTTCCACTTTGGAGGATTCAGGATGAGGTTGTTTGATCTGCTATTGTCGTGTAGTACACCCACTCATGTTGTTGGTTTTGTTGCTTTGTAATTGAATAAACTGTATATGACTCAATAACCTCACTTTTGAAAGGCAGTCGACAACTTTGTGTTTTATGGTTTTAATGTTTGAGACTATTTAAAGGCAAATAAAGAAAATATGATGGCATAATGCTTATACAATATAGTTGGCTCATGTTTTTTTTTTGTAAATACGTAATAAGATTTTGTTTTAGCATTTACAAACCAGTTAATAGTGTGACACATGATCATATTCATGACGATCCGACTCAGCGCTGGATAAGTCAGCAGCATAGGCTCATTCTGAAAACGTAGCCCTTTATATGTTTCTGGAGATCACGAATTATGTAGCCAGAAGTATGTATGGCTGCCTTTCTTTTTTAAAATGAACGCTACGGGGCGGTATGACGCCATTCCTTTTCATGCTTACTAGCTGACCGCTTACTTCCATTACATTATGAATGGATTTCCCGCTGTTACTAGTTTGTCCAGTTAGCTCGCCATGTACGCAGGGCTTAATTTGTGAATTGCGAGGTTCCGGAACAGATCGGGGTAACGGTCCGGCATGATACCCGAGGATGGAGAGGATTGTCACGCACAAAGTAGAGAACGGGGGGGGGTATTGTGGATGGGGGTGGTAGAGGCGTTGGATGGCGGAGGGGTGGACGAAAGTATAGAGCAGGGGGATGGTGCAGACGAAAGTGAAGAGGGTTGGGGAGTCGTGGAAGAAAGTGAAAGTGAACAGCGGACGGGGGAGGAGGGTGGTTGAGGAGGGGGATAGGTAAAACCAGGTGCCGGATCAGATTTCAGAAGTGCCAGATATGTATCCGGCATTTTTCGGCACAAATTAAGCCCTGCATGTACGTCAGTGGACTTGAGACGCAGAGAGCAGATGACCACGACAATGGAGTTTGAGGCAAAGAACGGTTCCAGAAAGCAGGTAAGACAAAAACAGAAGCCAAAAATTAAAATAAACAAGTACATAAGAGGGTGATAATATGGTCAAATCTGAAAATGTGGTAAAAATCAGGCGAGGACTTTTCTTTTTCTGGATTGCTTTTTAAAACTGTCGATTAGGTTTGGGGAAGTGGGTGGGTGGGTCAATAGGTGCTTTTGAAAACACTTGATTCGGTTGAGGGAAGGAGGATTGTGGGTCAGTCGATCGGTCAGTCAGTCAGTCAATCGACAGCGGCCTCTGGTGGATTTTCGTGAGAACAGCAAGTGCAAATGGCACTCGCAAGAGAAATTGGAGATCTGAAAAAAGCGTACACAGCAGCCTCTGGTGGATTCACGAAAACAAAAACTGCAAAAAAAGTAGCCCCTGAGACGTATTTGGTGCTTTCCAGAAATGTATGTAGCGGTACGTTTTTAGAATGAGCCTGGGTTGGGATAAGCAGAGGAAAATGAAATGAAATTATCATATTCAAACTAGATCATTACTGTTGTTAAAGTCACCATTAAATGGAAGTTAAGTTTTTATGTTTTCCTCTAACGTGACGTACTTTACATCCACTTGAAATGCTCCTTTCCTCAGTTAGGAACTGATTGGATTGTTGAAAGATGGGTGTTGTTAACAAAATTAAAGAAGATTGACAAACGGATGAAGGCAGAGCAGAATTGAGAGACGCCCTGATAGCCCCTTCCGAAAGGCATTCAATGTGACCAGAAGAGAAGAAAAGTCATTTCGAGGGGGAAGGGAAGGTTATGATATTTGATTAATGATTCTGAAGGCAAATTATTTTTTACAAAATAATGGCGTGCACAGATCCATCGTTTATAACAAGCATTACATATAACAATAATAAGAAAAGTACTTTTTGATTTAATTCCGACTAAAGAATTAAAGATTAATTTCATTAATAGATTAAAGAAACAATACTGATGCATGAACACAATTTTATGAGTTCAATGTTTCAGACCATATTCAATGGTGAATAATAATAAAAATACTTTTATTAATTTAGCCGATGCTTGAAAATGATTAAAAAAGCAAACACAATATATGTTTTCTGTTATTTTCTGTATATTACAAAAAAAATAATAATAATATAAAATAAAAATAAAATAAAATAAAATAAATTGAATTATAGGCGGTTCATTCTGCTGTGGTGACCCCTGATTAATAAAGGCAAAATAAATTTAAATTAAATTAAATTGGCGACCTCTGATTAATAAAGAGACTAAGCCAAAAAGAAAATGAATGAATGAATGAAAATTAATAAATTAAATTAAATTAAATTAAATTAAATTAAATTAAATTAAATTAAATTAAATTAAATTAAATTAAATTAAATTAAATTAAATTAAATTAAATTAAATTAAATTAAATTAAAAATACAGTGATATTGCTTTGTTGGAGCAATATAAAAGTTGCCCCCATAATAATAAAAGCAACAACAATCATGTCATTTACTTAAACCATGTTTCTACATAGTAAAATGGCATTTTCATTTAAACACAAGGGTGAGAAAATACTGCAAATGTCAAGCTCCAGACAACACACAAAAGCCAAAAACAACATGTAAATAAACATCTTGCCATTTAGAGCAATTTTTTTTCATGAAAAGGAAAAAAAAAATAGATGAGAAATCGATAAGAAATTGATATTTGGTGGAATACCCAGGATGTTAAAAAAAAATAAAAATCTTGCATAACTTTTATATTGTAAGAAATAAAAAATGCTCCAAATAACATCTAATTAATAAATCCAGCAAATCCAGAGGAACTGAGAATTTGTAATTGCTCTCTTACTTTATTTCCATAACAAATAAATTGGCAAAAGTGAAGTAATACACTTACACCTAACCTGCCCAGTACATTTAACACTTAACCATAACCATGCAGACAGACTAGGAGAAAACGCACAACCTGCAAAAACCACAAACCAGTGAAGGGCACAGAGAAGCACAGGTGCATTCCTCTACAGGACGTAACCCCCCTGTAACCTTCAGGCATTGCTGACAACCTACACAATGAGCTCACCTGGGCCCTGATCAATGCCCTCCGGCGTGTCAGGATGATGTATGCACCAGCATTCAGAGTGAGTCTCAGAGCTGGTGATAGTGTATAGGCTGAGGCATAAAGAGAGCTGGCCGGCGTGTGCTCGGTTAGGGGCAGGACGTGAGCAGTTCACCAGACCGAATAAGGACAGTCTCCTGCTGACTGAACGCTAATCCAGCGTGCCATGATTACAGAACTGAACTCTTTCCAGAACCGCCAAATGGAGTTACTCCATTATCTACAGAAACATAACTTATTCTATAACATACTCTTTCAAACTTATTTTCATTTATTATTATTAATTTTGATGATGGGGTGATAATTTTAGCACGTTTTGTTCAACTGAATTTTTAGGGCTACCCACTTAGTTCATTTATTTTAGTGAATTTAATCACACAGACGCACACACATTTGTACAGCTATCTTTCAACTATCTCACATTTTGTTCCATAAGCATAAGAAAAATTCAGTTTAAAAATGTATAAAATAAATTAGATGAAATTCAAAAAAAAAAAATGTAGACAGACACACACGCAAACACACTTGTACAGCTAAACTTATGGGGACTTCCCATTGATGTAATGATTTTAATACTCTACAAACTGTACCTAAAGTTCATAAACCCAGTACTCACAGGAAATGTACTGCATTTTTTTGCACTTTAAAAATACTTAATTATGTGTGTTTTCCTCATAGGGGTCAAAAAAATTTCCATGTAAGGTCAAAATTTACTGGTCTTGAAAGAATTACAATTTAAAAATGTCAAATTAATTAAATGAAATTAGATGAAAATGTAGACACACAAAGAAACAAAGGGCTCTATTTTAATGATCTAGGCACAAAGTCTAAGGCACATGACACAAAGGCATTAAGGCGTGTCCAAATCCATCCAATCTTTTGCTAATTTAAGGATGGAAAAATACGGTCTGCGCCCCAGAGCATGATCTAACAGGGTTGTGCTTATTCTCTGAATGAGTAATGGGTGTGTTTTGAGCATAACGTGCATTAAACCAATTAGAGTCTCATCTCCCATTCCCTTTAAGAGTCAGCTGTGTCACACCATGGCGCATTTGCTATTCACATGGCAGACTTTGTAAGTGGAAAAACTGAACAATTCACAGGCGAGAAAACAGTAAAACAAACCATCTGCAGCACAAAAATAAAGAACGAGCCTCCTTCATTCGGTCTCTTTACTTTCTCTTTACTTTACTCCTTTACTTTCGTGGATAAGGAAACGGTGTTGTACGCACTCCACTGAAGACATTATTTAGCCTACATATTTAATTTTGTTTCCTAAGTGCAAAGATTTGTTTCAAAACTATTTCTAAATTCAGTTCTTATTTCCAGCAAACAAATAAATGAACAATAATCTTATACTAATGCAAATTGTCCTAAATAAACTGAAAAAGCCAACCCCCCAACCCCAAGGTGATGAAGGCATGGTGGTAGTGGTTTTTATATTTATGTAGAAATTAATATGTTTTGAAAAATTTTAATCCTTGAATTTTTTTCATATGCAAAGATATTTGCTTATTGCTGTACATCCTGTGTGTTTTAAGCGATGTGTAAGTGTTTGTACCTGTATAGGCACATAACTAACACGTTTCGCGCTAGACTTTAGACTAGCTTTTAGTTGGTCAATGGCACAGTCTATTTCAATGTCCTTAAAATAGAAATGCGCCAACGATGCGCCTTAACACACCTCCTTTCTGACAGCACACCCATAATTTCACAAAGTGGCGCAAATGGATTTGCTATCTTAATAACGGGGCACAAAACTTAAAAATTTGGGTTGCACTGGTTGCACTGGACAAAATGTGTCAAATTAATTAGATGAAATTCTGAAAAAATGTAAACACACACACAAACACATTAATACACACATTAAGAATAAATTAATACATATTTTGCCTTTTAATAGCAACTTTGTTTGTATTACAACACTAATATCTTTGAATCTCTTCCCAGCCATTTTAGGAGGTATTTCATCTAATTAATTTGACACATTTTTAAATTGACTGCCAATCCTTACACTTTGAAACATGTATTTTTTCTTTCTTTATTTTCATATTTATTAGTAGCTATTCAATGCTTCAGCTCTATCTTAGTTCTCAAGTTAGTCTTCAAAGTGAACCAGCTGGTGATGCAAACAAAAAAAGGAAAAGAAAGTTAGCCAGAATAAGCTTGTTGACATGCTCTACTTACCATTGATCGTGTCGCTGAAATCAAACAACATTGATCAACGGCCTCCAGTGGAGTGGTAGAAAGCGCTCTCCTAAGTGTTTATTTTAAGTAAGGTCAATTTACTCACATAATTTATCAGGTGGGTTTGCTCCAGTGCCCCAGACGTTCATTTGGTTTGCCGCCAAGCACCTCCTTTTGAACTCTTTCAAACATGTCATAATTATCGTTTATCTGATGTGTAGTGAACTCTAACACCATATGCCATTCCAATAAAATACCCATTGTCTTGATTGGTCATGTTTATAAGCGATTCCCCATTAGCCTTGACACTTTAATAGCAGCTAAATTGTTTCCAGACGCAAGTTTATAGAAGCATCAACATACAGGACACGATTTACTGTATGCATTCGTTATACAATCCACAAGTGTGGCCAGATGAAAATATAGCATGTTCTACACAGCTGTTGTGAAAGCCATCAGCTCAAAGCCACGTTCGTCTTGAAAACCGAATTAACACAGCTAAGTGCGTTAAAGTGCTCGGTGAGGTTCGGGTGAGGCTTAGTGTGCCATATGGTTAGCATAACTCAACCTGAGAGAGAGAAAGAGAGGGAGAGAAAGAGGTCGAGAGAGCTCAGACTCCTTTTTGGCCGCCTTATTCACAGATGGCACTCACTGCAATCACTGGCATCAATGAGCATGTGATCATTCTTCCTGATTAGCCACCACCAAAAGATCTTGAGCAAACATATGTCAATTGAGAAAACGTCTTATGGGTGAGACATCCTGCTTTGGGTGTCAAATAGACAAGCTGAATTGAATTTAAGTTTAAAAGTGTACAAAATTGTGTCAAAAATAAAATATATTACACTTGTTTATTTTGAAATCGTATATAAATAAGATTACTGAAGTAGATTTTACAACAAAAAAATACTAAAATACTATTTTAGTATTTTATTATTTCAAAATGCCAAGTTTAATGGTGATGTTGCAGTTTCTTTGTAATTATTGGAGAAATGATTTGCTAATTTCAGTGCAGTTAAGGATAAACTTGATATCAGTAATATATAAGCTGATATTAAACTCTAAATAAAGCTGGGTTGTTGCAACTGAATGATGGGTCAAATATGGACAGACTAAAAAGTCTAAATTATTATTTTTTTTATTCCATATTTAAACCAACCCAGCATTTAGTGATTGTTTTAATTAAATATATGTGTATTGCTTAATGTACATTATATATATATTTCTTTCTGTTTTTATATTTAGATTAGCACTAGTATAATCAAAAAACTTTAATGAATAAATATAAAATCAATCATTTTATTTTATGATATTTATTGTAACGATGAAATGTAATTTCTAGAAGCTTTTAAAATATCAACTTTCAGTAAAAATGTTGCATGAAAATTGTTTTAAAGGTAAACTTGTGTATTGTTTGTGTAAATTTATTGTAATAAATGGCTCTTTGTATGTTTCCCAGCACTGAATTGCAGCTGGAAGGGCACCCGCTGTGTAAAACATATGCTGGATAAGTTGGCTGTTTATTTCGTTGTAGCGACTCCTAATGAATAAAGGGACTAAGCTGAAGGAAAATGAATGAATGTCTCTGTCAAATATGCAAAAAAAAAAAAAAAACCACGACATGTTTATGTAATTCCACAAAAAAATCGACAAATACTTGTACCATGGGTGCCACCATTGTTTTCGATGATGTAATTCGGGTGCTCCGCTTCTGGAGCTCCATCCGCTTTTATTGTAAAATCAGCACAAATAAGGGGTACTAAGTAATGATATGATGCCACTTTGTGCAGATTTTGCTTGTTTTTTTTCAGATGAACAACACTACAAAGAGACGTGACACATGCCTTCACTGCTTTCCCAGTGATAAGAAGAAAAGACAGTGAAGATGTCTAATGACTTTAAACCTTTCAGTGAACTGTTATACTGAAGGAGCGCACAGTTGGAGACAGATATAAGCACAAGCTTAAACTAAATGCTGGAACATGCTGTAAGTGTTTATACACAAAAAGTCTAAACCCTCTGTCAAATTATGCCAATAAATATTATATTAGTAATATAAAAGGCAATGATATTCATTCATTCATTCATTCATTTTCTTTTCGGCTTAGTCCCTTTAATAATCTGTGGTCACCACAGCAGAATGAACCACCAACTTATCCAGCATGCCCAGCATGCCCTTCCAGCTGCAACCCATCACTGGGAAACACCCATACACTCCCATTCACACACATACACTGCGGACGATTTAGCTTAGCCAATTCACCTGTACCACATGTTTTTGGACTGTGGGGGAAACTGCAGCACCCGGAGGAAACCCACACAAACACGGGAGAACATGCCACACAGAAATGCCAACTGACCCAGCCGAGGCTCAAACTAGCGACCTTCTTGCTGTGATGTGACACTCTGCACCACTGTGCCATTTCATTTGGTTATAAATTGGTCATTCACTCATTTTCCTTCGGCTTAGTCCCTTATTTATCAGGGGTTGCCACAGCGGAATGAACCGCCAACTATTCAACATATGTTTTACACAGCGAATACCCTTCCAGCCACAACCCAGTACACTTACAGAACACTCTTGCCTTCACACATGCACTCATACACTACGGACAATTCAGTTCATACAATTCACTTATATTGCATGCCTTGGGACAGTTGAGGAAACCGGAGGAGCATCTGGAGGAAACCCACATGAACACTGGGAGAACATGCAAACTCCACACAGAAATGCCAACTGGCAGCAGGGACTCGAACCAGCGACCATCTTGCTGTAAGGCAGCAGTGCTAAACACTGAGCCACTGTGCCGCCACATGTAGATTTTATTTTGAGTAAAATTTGACATGTATTTTTTTTTTTTTTTAATCTTCTGAACTTTTATTATATTATATTGACTGAATTGACTTTAAAAAATAAGAGAAAAACTTAAAAAATAGGACTTTTGTTGTTTTATTTATGACTTTTAAAATATAAATGATTGTTTTCCATTTTCCAGAGAATCAAAATAAGTACTAGCTTAATACATATAAGCCAGAATTGAACAATTCTCAATTCAACAAAGCTCTCCTATATGTAAAAAAAAAAAAAAAAAAAGGCTCAGCAGTGTCCTTTTTGATAGGCGGTTCCATTGCGGCTCTTTATTGCCCCAAGTCTCTCATCAAGTTGACAAGTCGGGGTCTTCCTGAAACCCATTTTAATCATGTTACCCCAGAAATCAATAAACTATTTCCCCCTGGGTCAACCTCGACAATGAAGAGGGCCCGCCGTGTTGAAGTACTCTCAATGTGTACACAAACCGCCTGAGTGCAATACAAACACAAAGCTGCGAAGACAAATTCATTGAAATAACCACCGTGTCTCCTCCAAATGAATGTGTGTACATGGCAACCTATCCCCGCTTAAACCTCCTATGCATGTACAGCAGCAAAAAAAAAAGCTTGAGGGAGTGGTTTTCAAGTTTTTGCACGTCGATAGTAATTTAATGGCACTATCCTGCAGGCAAAGTGCTTCACTGACCATCATCGCATAAAAATTATATCATAAAGCACTCCAGGTGGAATCCATATCACTCCCACAGACACCACAGTTCCTGTTAAATCAGATTCACAAGTGAGATGCATGATTCTGGGAGGCCTTGATATCAATCCCTCTCTTCCTTTTTTCCTTAATAAGATAAAACCCAGCGGTAAGCAAGCCTGTGATAAAGCAAAGGATCTAACTAATGCCTTTTAAGGAGAGGGTAAGCAGTGGTCTGTCTTTGGAGGCCGAGGGGTTGCGGTAGGGGAATGGAAGGGCATGTTGTAATACTGCTGTAATCCTGCGGTGGATAATGTATCGGGGATCAGCTTCGCATGAGCAAGTTTCTCCTGATGAGGTGGAGGTCTCCGTAGTCAGAAGGAAAGCAAGGTGTTGCATTGACATGCGGGTCACAGTCGTGTATGACTCTGGAATACACAAGCTCCTTTTTCAGACAGAGAACAGAGGAACAGTGTGGAGAAGAAGGCAAACTTCCTCGCAGTATTTTGCTCATTCTGTCTGCTACAGAATAACATATTGGAAATGCAGCTGCAAATACTGTATAAACTCTCACATTTTTCTGTAAGAACAGTGTGGGCATCTTAGTAAGTAAAGTAATTTTCTCTGTAAAGTTTTTCCCAGTAAAACCTATTCTTTTTTTTAAATTAGATTACAGATAAGTCAATATAACAATGTAACATACACTCACCAGCCACTTTATTAGGTACACCTAACTGCTCGGCCACTTTATTAGGTACACCTAACTGCATGCCCACTTTATTAGGTACTCCTAACTGCTCGTTAACGCAAATTTCTAATCACATGGCAGCAACTCAATGCATTTAGGCATGTAGACATGGTCAAGGCAATCTGCTGCAGTTCAAACCAAGCATGGAGAAAGGCCAGACTGGTTTGAGCTGATGGACAGGCAACAGTAACTCTAATAACCACTCGTTACAACCAAGGTATCCAGAAGAACATCACAACACGGCGAACCTTTAGAATGTCAAATGGACTACAGCAGCAGAAGACCACACCGGGTGCCACTCCTGTCAGCTAAGAACAGGAAACTAAAACTACAATTCACACATGCACACCAAAATTGGACAATAGAAGATTGGAAAAAACGTTGCCTGGTCTCGATTTCTGCTGCGACATTCGGATGGTAGGGTCAGAATTTGGCATCAACAACAAAAAAAAAAACATGGATCCATCCTGCCTTGTATCGATGGTTCAGGCTGGTGGTGGTGCTTTTGGGTGTGGGGATATTTTCTTGGCACACTTTGGGCCCATTAGTACCAGGTGAGCATCGTGTCAATGACACAGCCTACCTGAGTATTGTTGCTGACCATGTCCATTACTTCATGACCACAGTGTACTCATCTGCTGATGGCTACTTCCAGCAGGATAACGCACCATGTCATAAAGCGCAAATCATCTCAGACTGGTTTCTTGAACATGACAATGAGTTCACTGTACTCAAAAGGCCTCCACAGTCACCAGATTTCAATCCAATAGAGCACCTTTGGGATGTGGTGAAAAGGGAGATTCGCATCACGGATGTGCAGCCGAAAAATCTGCAGCAACTGTGTGATGCTATAATGTCACTATGGACCAAAATCTCTGAGGAATATTTTCAGTAACTTGTTGAATCTATGCCATAAAGGATTAGGCAGTTCTGAAGGCAAAAGTGGGTCCAACCCTGTACTAGTAATGTGTACCTAATAAAGAGTTTGTTCCAGTTTCCCTCACTGTCCAAAGACATAGGTGAATTGAATAAACTAAATTGGCCACAGTGTATGTGTGTGTATGGGTGTTTCCCAGTACTGGGTTGCAGCTGAAAGGCCATCCGGTGGGTAAAACATATGCTGGAGTTGGCGGTTCATTCAACTGTGGCGACCTCTAATGAATAAGGGACTAAGCTGAAGGAAAATGAATGAATGAATATAACAGTGTTAATTTTGTTGACAAAAAATGTTGTCATATTTGTCGCAATAAACAGGTTTATGATGAAAACTAAATAAAAATTAAGTTGTGATGATGACAGCTATAATAAAAATATAATGACATTTTCGTCGACTCATAAAAAAAATTTATGAAAATGTGAATGAGAGATGTTTTTTTGGAAAATATACAATGAGAATTAGTCTTGGTGTGTGATGCGTAAGACGCACACGTACATTTGAAAAGTAACTGATCCACCCATAGCCGCGAGATGCAATTACATAATCTTCCATAAGGGTGTCTGTCTGATTAAACTAAAATGAAATGGCAACAGCTGAGAGAAAAAGAAGAGAAGACAATTTTGTCAATTTTCATGTTTGACATCAAGAAAAAAAAGAACATATGTAAACCATGTGGGGGGGAGGAAACTGCTGATGAAAACAACAAATCTAAATCTAAATCTAATCTAAATCTGCAAGCCAGGAAATCATCCTGAAATTCATGCAAAGGAAAACATTTTTTTTTTTTTACCCGAGTGTCTGGTTTTTAGAATTTTAGAAAACTGTAATCAGTTTTTTTTCCTACTATGGAAGTCAATGTTTACAACTTTTCAGCTTTCTACAAAATATCTTCTTTTGTGTTCAACCGAGGAAAGAAATTTATGAAGGTTTGGAACCACTCGAGGGAGAGTAAATAATGAGTCAGTTTTCATTTTGGGTGAACTATCCCTTTAAATACAAAGTGAGCATCAGAATGGGAAAGAGAGGTGATTTGAGTGAATTTAAATGTGGCATTGTTGGTTGGATAGTCTGAGAATTTCAGAAACTGCTGATCTATTGGCATTTTTACACAAATGCATCTCTACGGTTTATTGAGAATAATCTGAAAAAAAGCAGATATCCTGTGAGTGGCAGATCTGTTACACAAATGCCCTGTTGATGTCAGAGGTCAGAGGAGAATGACAAGACTGCTTTGAGTTGATAGAAAGCAACTCAAATATCCCCTTTTTACAACCGATGTGTGCAGAAGAGCATCTTTGCATATACGCATCAAACCTCGAAGCAGATGAGCTACAGCAAAACTAAATTGTGGTAAAGTAAACAAAATAATGACCTGATCAGATAAGTCTCATTTACTTCATTTGAATGGTAGGGTCATATTTGGCGTAAACTAGATGAAAGCATGTATCTTTTCTGCCTTGTGTTGATGGATTGGGTTGGTGCTGCTGGTGTAATTGCATGGGAATATTTTCTTGCCACACTTTGGTTCCCTAAGTACCAGCCGAGAATTGTTTAAGTACCTTTGATGACCACAATGTACACACTGTTAAAAAAATATCGGTAACACTTTAGTTAACTACTGGCTTATTAACTACCTATTTTTAAAATATTAACTGTTCATTAGATGTTATAAAGTATGATCTACTCTGCATCCCTAATCCTACCCAAAACCGAAACCCAACTTCTACCTTATTAACTATTAATAAACAGCTAATTAGCTAATAGTGTTAGTTAATAATTTGTTAATACCGTGAATTGTGACCTAAACTGAAGTGTTACCAAAATATCTGTTAATAAACATTTAAGAAACATTTAACGTTTCCATATTTTGTAAGTTTTTATTTTACAAGTGTTTATTTACAGTTGTGAATTGAATTATGGGATGTTAATCTCTCCTCAGATTTGAAAATTCAACTTTACAGTATAACAAAGTAATTATATAATATATATTCAATATTTTGAAATAATATATTGCATACGAAATAATATAGCGAAATAAATCTGTAAAATAAAAGTATTTTACTGTACTTTACAACAACAACCAAGACAATATAGCACTTAAACCTATTAAAAATGTTAATAAAAGTCACTTTTTCCATCTTTTCAAGTTTAAAGTTGTTGGAAGAAAGATCAAGGTCCCATAATGCAATAAGCATGATTACAGCAAATTACTGTAAAAAGGGCTACATCTTTTGCATGTTAGTTATATAAATTCATACTCTTTTTATTTCATTCAGCATAGAGATTAATACAAATAAAGTTTTATATATAATATTTTTATATATATTAAATATATATATATATATATATATATATATATATATATATATATATATATATATATATATATATATATATATATATATATATATATTTTTTTTTTTTTTTTTTTTTTTTTTTTTTTTTTGATATTTAGAAATAATAGAATATTATTGCAGCCTCAAAAACCATTTGGTTACATCTTCAAAAATACCTTGAAAAAAAATCATCCTGTTTTGAAACGACATGCATATCATAGTACATTTTTATTTTTGAGTGCACCGCACCTTTATTTAATTTTATAAGGTTGACATGGAAATATGAAATTATTTTTAATGAACATAACTGTGTGCTTAGCCAAAAACATAATACACTGGAACAAAAGTAATTGATTTATAAAAACAAACACTGTTAAACACTCAAAAGGATTTCAAAGTCAGGGTAAATGTCACAATGACTAGCCGAGGAAAGCCTACTTCACAGTAAAATATAGTTAATTCTACAAGATAATACTGTGAAATCAGAGTAATGGACTTTACGATCTACTGTGAAGTTACAATATATGGCTGTAATTTCACAGTAATTTAATGTACCAAAATCACCGTAAATTACTGTGAACTACCTCAAAGTAATTTGATGTGAATTTACCTACAGTATTTTACTGTAAAGTAATGCAATTATTAGCTAGTAATTTACTGTGAATTTAAGGTCAAACTTGCCATGCCACAAAGTTCAAGTCTTCTCAAACTGTTCTTGAATATTTAATCATATTAAAATTGTCAAAAGAACATGCTTTGGGTGTGACGAAACTGGAGTTTTGTATCAAGTATGCTATCATGAGCAATGTTTCCAGCGGTTCTGATCTATATAGAAATGGTAGGACTTGGTAGGATACTGTACATATTCTAGGTTATGAACAGGATAAAGAAAATGGATAATTAAATTCAATTATAAGCAATATAATTAGTAATCCTCTGAAAGTGCCAGGAGCAAATATAAAATGAAAATTACAGTATTTCTTAGCCTCAGGTGCAATCAATTGTGGGAAAGGTATAGTCTTGTCTTTCACAGCAAGGTGCAATTTTTTTTTCTCCTCCCTAAAGCCAATTAAAAATACACACTGAAATAAGCCACCGGCGGAGGTTTCTAAGATGTATTACAAAACTGCATTACTATGCTAATGTACCTGATATCCTAAGATACATTAAGTCTATCAATTACTTTGCAAGCATCAGAATGCATTGCAAAAACTCAATTAGAGATTTTTAATGGAAACTTTTGTTGAAAGAGGTTATATTAATGATGTACTAGTCAAGGGTACAATAATAATTTCTTTGTGTTGTAAAGTGCTTCCTTAAATGCTTCCTTATATCATGTTCACATACTGTAGACAGCCATTTTAAAGTGCACATCCAAGGTTTTATTTTTATTTTTTTAATTGCACTCTCTACAGTAAAAAATATATGTATATATACTTAAAATAATTGTGTAAGTAGAACAAAAACAAATGCATTTAAAAATGCATTTAGAAACAGTTGAGTTTCCCCTCCCCTTTCTCACAGTGGTTTGACCCACTGCCTGCTTTCCCAGTTCATCTCACATACACCTACACATACAAGTCAGGTGTGCAGTTGCAGCTCAATTAATGCTGAACTCCAGTAAGTAGGGTGTTTTATTCACTTTAAATAAAGTGATTCTCTTTAATGTAGTTGATGCATACTCATTCATAAATTAGTTGCAGCAAAAATGCTGATTACCGATGTAATATTTCATGAATCCGTTATATTAACGATTAAAATATTCCTTATAGTTAACGTTAGCTTGTTTACAATAGCTTGTTGCATAGTGCATTGCAACTAACATGCCAAAGCCGTTTCCTATCCATTGTTTTATTTGTGACGACATGGCATAATGTTAACTTAACATTTATGGCCACAATTAGCATATTGTTTAGCTGTGCATTAACCAAATGACTACTGTGCCATAACCGACATGACCCCACTGTATTTTTTTTTTTGTATAATAAATGTGTATTCTGTTCTTAAGAGTCATAATTTTAACTAAAATTGTAAACCTTTTTTAATTCCTTGTGTTTACTGTTTATGCGAAGCATGTCAAATCAACAGAAATATCAATCAGTGAAAAAAAAAGATTAATCTCTCACCAGCTCTCCTTTGCTTTCTCTGATTGACCAACTGACCCACCCACTCCTTCCCTAAACAAAAATGAGAGAAGTAAAATTTGATTAATATGTGTCCCCTTCAAAAATTACTCCTGAGAAATTTTATATTTATTGTCCCCCCTCCTACTGCTAAATGAAATTTACGCCCATGACCATCACTGTTTCTTGAGTGAAATCAACCAGAAATGGCTTATGTTGTTTGTGTAAGACCCTTTAGGATTGTGTTTGAAATATCTTAGGGGAAAGAACGGTGAAAACTGTCAAATAAAATAAAATAAAATAAAATAAGGGCTGCCTGGTGGCGCAGTGGGTAGCACGTTCACCTCACAGCGAGAAGGTCGCTGGTTCGAGCCTTGGCTGGGTCAGTTGGCGTTTCTGTGTGGAGTTTGCATGTTCTTCTCGTGTTCTCGTGGGTTTCCGCCGGGTGCTCCGGTTTCCCCCACAAGTCCAAAATAAAATAAAATAAAATAAAATAAAAATAAAATAAAATAAAATAAAATAAAATAAAATAAAATAAAATAAAATAAAATAAAATAAAATAAAATAAAATAAATTGGGTAAGCTGAATTGTCCATAGTGTATGTGTGTGAATGAGTGTGTATAGATGTTTCCCAGAGATGGGTTGCTGCTGGAAGGGCATCCGCTGCTAAAGCATGGGGTGGATTAGTTGGTGGTTCATTCCGCTGTGGCGACCCCAGATTAATAAAGGGACTAAGCCGAAAAGAAAATGAATGAATGACTAAAAAATAAAAAATAAAATAAAAAAAAAAATTTAATAAAATAAATAAATAAATAAAATAAAAAATTATAAAAAAATAATTTCATAAAATAAAAAAAATTAGCAAAATAAAATAAAATATTGGATGACAGACGGACGGATAATTGGACAGACGAATGAACGAACGAACGAACGAACGAACGAACGAACGAACGAACGAACGAACGTATATATTAAGTTACTGAGATTTTTCTGTCAATATCTCAAAATTAGAATCTGGAAAAACTAACACTGGCTGTTGAAAAAGGCGAACAATACTGTATTTGCTATTTTAAAGTACCAGAGCAGTAGAACTAAGTTCCTTATACTTTAAAAAACTGCCCCATCTATTGTAATGTTTCCCTCATGATTGACCCATTTACATTTAAACAGCCATAACAGCCTATATTTCATAGAATTCCCAAAATTTCAGACATTCCCAAATGCTTTGTGTAACCGATCCATCTTTGTTTTCCACTGCAGATACATTTGAGAAGTCAAAGCTGAAAATATAGCAGCACCTGCAGTGCACATCTGGCATTTGTGAACCCCCTGGGCCAAAAGTGCAGGTTTCCTTACAAGCAGTCTGGGACATGGACATATAACTTTGTAATTGTCCACTTAAGTCATTTCAGAGGGTAAGATCTCGTGCAGTTTTATGGTCCACATGCTGGGTTCTTCCTACTCCAAAAAAAAAGCTGGTTCATTACATGACTCTAAAACAGCTTGAGTATAAAATTCAACACCTTATCTTCACACTGTATGATAAAAAAGAGATTGCATTTTTGTGTAGCTTTTTTCTGCAAGTCTTCTCCACCCTGATGATTTCAAATAATGTGAAGTAATCTCCAAGCTCAACATATGTAAGAGGCTTTAGAGTTTTTCACTGGCGGCCTGCAGAGCGTCTCTCACGTCTTCACTCAAGAACATTGAAAGTTATCTTTCGGGATGCTTGAAAGGAGAGCCACAGCATTAAAGAGCCCAGTGAAAAGAAGGCTTTTACAGAGGCGTCTTTGTCAAACTCATATCAAAGACTGTGTCTGGAAAGTGAATAGTTTGGCTTTGTGTTTGGCAGCGCAGGGGTGGGAGTTTGTTGTGGTGTTGAGATACCCCTGTGTACACGCAGAGCTAACCCTGTTGAAAGAGCTACTGGGAAATCTTCAACATTTTACAGCTCTTTGACCAAGTGTGTTCCTCACCGCATGATATCATGGTTTGACATCTAATAAAGGGATAGTTCACACATTACAGGTCACAGCGCTCTCGTGAACGCGCAACCGGAACTGATGCTGAAGAGAAGAAACTGTACAATGAAGTTATTTTTGTTATAATATAAAAGTATTTTGATAACTAAATAAAATTACAATTGAATAACTGAACGCATATTTGTTTTTGGTACATTTCTGGAGTGTAAGCTCTCAGATTTCATCTAAAACAGTGAAATTTGTCTTATAAAGATGAATGAGGGTGACGCAGTGGCGCAGTAGGTAGTGCTGTCTCCTCACAGCAAGAAGGTCGCTGGTTCGAGCCTCGGGCTGGGTCAGTTGGCGTTTCTGTGTGGAGTTTGCATTCGCGTGGGTTTCCTCTCGGTGCTCCGGTTTCCCCCACAGTCCAAAGACATGCAATTGGGTAGGCTAAATTGTCCGTAGTGTATGAGTGTGAATGAGTGTGTATGGATGTTTCCCAGAGATGGGTTGCAGCTGGAAGGGCATCCGCTGCGTAAAACATGTGCTGGATAAGTTGGCGGTTCACTCTGCTGTGGCGACCCCAGATTAATAAAGGGACTAAGCCGAAAAGAAAATGAATGAATGAATGAATGAATGAATGAATGAAGATGAATGTGGGACCTAGGGGTTTGTCACATGAGGGTGAGGAATTAATGATGGACATTTTTGGGTGAACTATGCCTTTAATAAAGAAACCTATATTTGAGACCAAGGCACTATTTGGACCGAATTGCATTCTTATAATTAAAAGGTTCTTTACTGTAATGTGGCATTGAAGGTACCGTGAAGAACCATTTACACCCATCGAAAGCTTAAAATGAATTGAACACCCATTTATGGCATTCATTTATTCATGAATTCATTCATTTTCTTTTCGGCTTAGTCCCTTTATTAATCTGAGGTTGCCACACCGGAATGAACCACCAACTTATCCAGCATATGTTTTTTACGCAGCGCATGCCCTTCCAGCTGCAACCCATCACTGGGAAACACCCATACATTCATTCACTACGGGCAATTTTAGCTTACCCAATTCACCTGTACCACATGTCTTTGGACTTGTGGGGGAAACCGGAGCACCTGGAAGAAACCCACCCGAACACGGGGAGAACATGTAAACTCCACACAGAAACGCCAACTGACCTATCCAAGGCTCAAACCAGCGACCTTCATGCTGTGGGGCGACAGCACTACTTACTGCGCCACCGCGTTGCCCCCATATATGCCAGAATTTTTGGATATTTTTTTTGTAATAGATAGTTAATTTAAAGGGTCTATAGGGCAGGATGATTTTTGAAATTTACATTTAATTTACATAGTTCCCTAAGCATGGGAGTAATGAAATGCATACACATTTGATATATTCAACACAAAAATTAAAGAGGCACAATGCAGCGGGGAAAATAAGTATTGAACACATCATGTTTTTTTCTGAGAATAATATTTCTAAAGGAGCTGTTGACATGGAATTGAACCAGATATTGGTAAAAACCCAAACAATACAAACATAAAACTAAACAAAAAAATCTGAAAAACAATATTTATAAAATTTTGTGTAATAACAATGGAATGACACAAGGAGAAAGTACTAAACTACTGAAATATATTTAATACTTTATATAAAAGGCTTTTTTAGTGATGGCAGCTTAAAGACGCATCTCATATGGAGAATGAAGTCAAATGCTTTAATCAGGTGTGATTTTTTCACAGACTTTAACAGAGTGTAAAAATCTTGATGGTTCTGTGGGTCCTGTCTATCAAATCTTATCTTTACTTTGTATTTTCTATTGGATTCGGTTCAGGTGATTGACTGGGCCATTTTACAGCTTGATTTTCCATCTCTAAAAGCATTTGAGTGTTTCCTTGGCTGTGTTTTGAATCATTGTCTTGCCGAAATGTCCACCCTGGTTTCATCTTCATCATCCTGATAATGTAGATGTTGGACAAAAGCAACAAATATTAATTTACAATGAGGAAGGGCAGAGGGTTGCTGAAGAACTACTGAGAGATTTCAGCTGCTGTCTGGGCTTTCGCTGCTTTTCTGCACCTCCCTATCTTTATGTGTTCAGTACTTTTTCCCTGTGTCATTTCATTTTATTACACATAACTTAATTTGTAAACAAATTTGATTTGTTTTCTTATGGATTTCTTTGGTTGTTACCAACATCCAGGGGGAAATTCAAGTCAATGGCACCTTTAGAAATATGTTTTCTGAGAAAAATAATGATGAGTTCAATAGTTATTTTACCCGCTGTATTTTTATTTATTTTTTTGCATATAAAAACATCAGAACAATAGCTTTGTCCCAAATGGCACACTAAACACTATGCACTTATGCACTTTGTACTTATGCATTTACACACTCAACAGCATAGTATATGAATGTAGTGTTGTCCCAAATGGAACACAGTTTTTTTACTAAGCGGAAATTTAAATCGTTTCCCTGATGATGTTTGACAGTTGCCAAATCAGAGAAATAAATGATCAAAGTACCAAATAACACCTGCCATAAGTAGAACCGCATTTACCATTGGGCGGTGCTATAATCACTCTTGTAGGAGAATTTTGCTTTCACCATCCAAAATAAATAAAGTTATCCAACATGTGCACCTGATAGCTCCACTCCTTCCGCTATTATGCTGCAGTCGTTGAGTGTGTGAAGTGTCCATCATTACACACTTCATTTTACCGATTGAATAAGTGCATCATCCAGGTAATTAAAGTGCACTTATTATTTTTAGAGTTTTCAGTGTGAACGCACTACTTACACTATTTATACTACAAAATGACGTAGAACGGCGTAAACTGTGTTTACAATAATAGTAATCAAGCCATACATACTGTCAGCATAAAATAAAAATACAAATCTCCATATAATGGAAGCATATGGAAGAACCAATAACTTAAGAAGACATTGCAAGCTTAGGAGAGGTAAAACAAGAATCAATAACAATTTCCAAGAGGGAGAAAGATTGCAATAAAGTTGGACTAAAGAGAGATGCTGAATGTGCAAGTTTTTTTATTAGACAGGAGAGCAACTTCAGCACACTAAAATATATTTTTACAATTGGATTGGGTATCGCACACTTGAACATTTTAACACTAAGTGACCTAGTGAATCAGGAGTAATTTAACATTGAACATTTTGTATATTTTATCTATGTCTTTAGTGAGATAAAATTACATGAATTACATGAATTTATATAATCAAATCACAACATTTATAACATCAATTCTCACAACCTCAAACATGATGAGTACTGTTTGTTTTATGTCAATGTGTATGTGAAAATGACGATCCTTTGCTCATTCATGACATCATCAATCTATGTTTTTGTTATTGTCGTTGTTTTGAATACATAAAATCTACCAGTGAAATGTGTGTGTATATATATATATATATATATATATATATATATATATATATATATATATATATATATATATATATATATATATATATATATATATATATATTGCCCTTAAACAGAAAGACAGGATTAAAACTAAGTACAACCTCGCAGGGAAATCTATTCTTGTTCAAATAACAGTGCTTTAATATTTTATGAATAGACTTCAGTTTGATTTCTGTCTCTTTTATACATGCATTTCCTCCCATTAATTATTAATGTGAATGAACTTATTATTAAACTACTTATCATTTTATTGATAATTCAATAACAGCCTGACAATAAATCTTTTTTTTTTTTTCCAAACCTTCGGATAACAAGCTTAAACCTGTCTTTTGCCAGCAACACATTATGCCCACTGTATAATTCATAGATATTACCCGCCAAAATGAGGGCAATATCGCATAGGGGCCCTTTCACTGGCATCCATTCAAAATGTTCTGTCATTGTTCAGCCTAAGGCTGTAGTTTGGTGCCAACACATCGAGCTCAACCCATATCCTCTCTTCATTATTAACAAGAGACCTCCAGCTCTCTGATACAATGTCATTTAGAGAGCAGATGTTGAAACACTGATAGCATAACCTAAATATATTACCATTCTTGGTGATGTCGACATCCTCAACCAAAGTGTGGATTGAATTAAGGAGAGCTGAGTGAATTTAGTGAATGCTGGTCAGGAGGTTAAAGAGCAGAGAAGGGTTATCTTGGCTGCAATTAGCATGTGCTCTGAATGGATGCTAATGAATGGCGATTTTTTTAGGAGTCTTTGTGTTATTGTTTTGAGGGACACCGTGTCCTTGAAATAAATCTGTTTCAAGACCAGCAAGGTTCAAGGTTAGTTAATCTGATTTGAAATTTTATCCGGGGACTATATACTTCAATTTGTTAAATCACATTTACTTGATTGGGAAATGAACAATGGCACGGGATGTTACGCCTACACGACATTAGCATGGAATGGTCATTTGTGTAAATGGCTTCCTGAGTCAAAACAGGCCATAAATGATGTGTCAAATGTTAGGCCCCCTTTTTTACAAGTTGTAATATAAGTCTCCCCAGAATGTGTTCGTGAAGGTTCAGCTCATAAAAATTCACAAATCATGTATTATTCCATGCTGTAAATTCACCTGCTAGGGTGTAAGCAAAAACATTTGAAAGTGTGAAAAAATGTGTGTCTCTTTAAATGTAAATGAGCTACTGCTCCTTGCACCTTTTCCAAAAAGATGTGGTGCATTTACAGCATGTGCCTCTGGTACTCTGATCAATGTTGGGGTTAACGCATTACAAGTAACGCAGTTACGAGTTACGTAATAATATTACTTTTCTAAGTAACGAGTAAAGCAACACATCACTTAAAAAAATTAAGTAATAATAATTGAGGTACTTTTTAAAAAATGTTACACATTTTTAAGTGTTAGTTACTTTCTTGTTTAATTAATTAGCTTTTAAAAAGTAAATTGCTGAATTAAAATTGAGATTGTATTCATTATTTTTAACACAGAAGAAAAGGAATTGTACTTGAAAATTTTTTCTACTTCCCGAATAAGACAAAGTATAAAAGCAGCAGACACATGTTTTAAATTTTCATTAATCTGTATGTACAGCATGCAGAGCTCTGGGTTCAGGAAGTTCTCAGAGGATAACATTATCCTACATTAGTATTATTCAATGTGTTTTTTTAAGGTAAATAAAGGTGTAGGTTGTACAGTGTGTTGTTGACTGCAGAGCTCCTCTATTTAAGTTCTGAAAGAGATCAAGCCTCTGTCAGGTCAGAAAAAGTAATACAAAATTAACTCAAAAGTAATGTAACACAATAATTACCATAAAAAGTAACAGAGTAATACAACTAGTTACTTTTTTAGGAGAGTAACTCTATATTGTAATGCATTACTTTCAAAAGTAACTTTCCCCACCAATGACTCTGACAACAATAAATAGCTGAATGCGTTTAAACGCTTGTCAGTGTAAAGTCCTTATAAACATTTTCTGAGACATGAAAACATAGAAAGACCAATACTCTCTCACACCAAATTCCTAACTTTTTGATTTAGCGGCTAATTTGTATGAATTTGTAGGACCTCATTCGTACATTTTAGTACGATTTGTTCATCTCCCAATGACTGTTGGATTTAGGGATATGTTTTGGTGCCACACCTCAACTCAAAAAGCTCGTCTTACAATTTTTAATTTTTTTTTTTTTACTGTGTAGGGATGAAATGTACATATTGTGCTTTTAAACAGAAAAACAGGATTAAAACCAAGTACAACCTCTTCAGGGAAATCTATTCTTGTTCAAAAAACTGTGCTTTAATATTTTATGAATAGACTTTGGTTTGATTTTTCTCTTCAATACATGCATTTCCCCCCATTAATTATTAACATGGAAAAACTTATTATTAAACTACTTATCATTTTTAAAATCGTAT
This sequence comes from Danio kyathit, assembly GCA_903798195.1. Lineage (NCBI taxonomy): Eukaryota > Metazoa > Chordata > Actinopteri > Cypriniformes > Danionidae > Danio > Danio kyathit. The sequence continues at coordinate 54,171,837 of LR812524.1, read as the reverse complement.
ATTTTTTTACGATTATTTCTCATGAGATTGGGCTGAAAAGACAGCTTCAGATGGTGTTCCACATGAGCATCAAACTAAATCCTCTTTCGTATTAGCTGACAAATACCCAAAAGCTATAAGTAAAAAGCACCAAACTTAATGCATGTGAATGTAAACAGTTAAGAAAGAAATAGTATGTATATATATATATATATATATATATATATATATATATATATATTAGTGCTGGGCCGTTAACGGCGTTAACGTGCTGCGTTAACGCGAGACTCTTATCGTGCGATAAAAAAAATATCGCCGTTAATCTATTCTCAAAGTTGGGTTGGGAGCTGGGTCTATTCTACCCAAGCTATGATGGCTTTCACCTTGATATATTACCGCGGATGTATACCTGACCGGTGAGCCGTCTGCTCTATTGAATCAAATCAGCAGGATGCCTGACTCTAACTGCAGTTTCACTTTTCATTTATTCCTTCGTGACAAACTGGGGTAATATAGACGCAAATACGGAGTAAGGACAGGTGAGAGAGTTATGGAGTTTAATAACGCATGCCAAATGGTAAGAAAAAAAAACTTCCGCATTTCGCGATGTGTGTGTGTGTGTGTGTGTGTGTGTGTGTGTGTTTGTGTATGTGTGTGTGCAGTCTTTTCTGACAGCCGCGTGTGGACCTTGTCGGAAATATGGCGATAGGTCCTAAAGACCGCGGTGTTTACTTCAATAATGCCACTAAAATCTGCATACTCCACGTCTTAATTCCATTTCTGTTTAGTTCAGTGCTGACTTTAGTCTGATTAAGCTCATCAGAATTCGCTGTTTGGAGCTTATGTAGGCCTACAGTTCAACATTCATGTTTAACTGAATAAACAGTTAGTAAACACAAGTAAACACATCTTATTGAACATCATTTATTTTCATCACCAATTATCATAGTAGAACAGTTTCTCAAGCAGTTTGTGATGCATTTTGGAAACATTTTGGAGATGAGACCCTGGTCTAATGCGACACCCGGCTTGAGAAACCCGTTCTCAAAGACTTATTATTTGGGTAACACACATATTTTGAATGCCTTCGGCAGAATTCAAATGAGCCATTTTAATCTAGATTAATCTAGATTAATTTTGAAATTAATCTAGATTAATCTAGATTAAAAAAATTAATCTATGCCCACCTATAATATATATATATATATATATATATATATATATATATATATATATATATATATATATACACACATACAGTTAAAGTCAGAATTATTACCCCTACTTTGAATTTTGTTTTTTTGGTTTTAAATTTCCTAAATTATGTTTATCAGAGCAAGGGAATTTTCTTAGTATGTCTGATAATATTTTTTCTTCTGGAGAAAGTCTTATTTGTTTTATTTTGGCTAGAATAAAAGCAGTTTTTAATTTTTTAAAAACCATTTTAAGGTCAAAATTATTAGCCCTTTTAAGCTATATTATTTTCCAATAGTCTACAAAACAAATCATCGTTATTCATCATATATTGGACCTATGAAACAGCATCTCTAGGACATTACAACAATACACCCAACTCAACCCAGCCTCACTTAAAGAAAAAAAAAAAAACATAACTTCAGTATATTGTGATGAAAACTCAATAATTTAAGTTATTAAGGGAGAAACAGTGCCAGTGTTTTACAAATTTGCTACTTTTGAGTGGACTTCATGCCTTATGCAAAAAAAACAAAAGCAAAAGGGGCATAACAAGAACCCTTAAAAAGCAGACACTACTCAAAATGACACTTATGAAAAAAGAGAATTTCCAGAATTCAATATAAGCTAATCTCTAAAGGTTTTAGCTGCTTATGAAACCTGAGACACTGACTAGTTGCTTCACTGCACTATCAGGAAATGACTTTGCAGGCAATGTTTGCGCTTGAAGGCACTTCACAAATCTGATTTCAAACAGACCTCTGATACAGAATAACGCTTTAAAGATATACAACAAAACTGAGGGAGCTTAAGTGATATAAGTGGTATAAGTGCATATATAATTTCTACAACACTACAAAAAGTCTGGCTAGAAATGACATCTAAAAATGAATGAAAACCATAGAGTGACTTTCATAACACAATTTTTCAGATTGATTCAAAGCTTTGCTGTCAGTTAACTGACATGGGATTGTCAAACACACTGAGAGATACATCTGCACTACCTTCAAAAATCAGTCAGATGAAGATATTATTATTAAGTCAACCCAGACTCATTCTGAAAACGTATTGATATATACATTTCTGAAGAGCGCCAAATACGTTTTTGTTTTTGCGAATCCACCAGAGGCTGCACTGTATGCTTTTTGAGTTTGATTGACTGACTGAACGACTGAACGATCGACTGACGCACCCTCCTCCTTCCCTAAACCCAACCAATAGTGTTTTCAAAAGCACTAATTGACCCGCCCACCCACTTCCTTAAACCCCACCAACAGTTTTAAAAAGCAATCCAGAAAAAAAAAAAAAAAGTCCTTGCCTGATTTTTACCACGTTTTCAGATTTTACCACATTTTCACCTTGTTATTTAATTGATTATTTTATTTTTTGGCTTCTGTTTTTTTCCTACCCGCTTTCTAGAACCATTCTTCACTAGACTCAAACCCTGTCATCACAGTCAACGCCTCTCTGTGTCTCAAGTCCACCAACTTACATGGCGAGCTAACTAGACACACTGGTAACAGCGGGAAAGCCGTCCACATGGAGGTAAGCGGTCAACTGGTAAGCGTGAAAAGGAACGATGTCATACCGCCCTGTAGCATTCGTTTTAAAGACAAAATGCAGCCATACGTATTTCTGGCTATATAATCCACAATCTCCAGAAATGTATATAGAGCTACGTTTTCAGAATGAGCCAATGTTGTATAAAGTATGATATGATCAGTAGATTTGGTCATCCCTTGTTGCCTTCATACATATGTCCGTGTACTGCCAGCAGAGGCAGCATTTATATGCTTTTTAAACAGCAGTTATGCGTCAATCTGCGTCATCTGCATAACAAATGAATTATGCATAAAGTATCATTGATCAGTAAGTGTTCGTCATTTCAAACCCCTTTGAAATCAGTCATTGCAAAGGGCCTTTGAAGTGGTCAATTTTGACCACTTTTGTTTGAAACAACCCTTTAATACGGCTGGCATGATTGTTCTCACTCCAAAGTGGTTTTTAGAGATGAATTTATCCATTTGGAACATAGCCCTTATTTTAGAGGGAGGCTTTTTTTTCAACTCACAGGTTGAACAAGTAAAAACTGACATTTTAAGGGGACATTATGGTGCAAATTTGCTGCTCAATATGCAAATGTAATTTATTATACAGTAATAAAGATGTAGATAGATCATGATGCTGAGTGCTATTTTCCTGGTGCAAAGAAAACAGTTAGCAGGCCAAATATTCTTTCAGAGCAGGGGTGCTCAACCCTATTCCTGGAGATCGACCTTCCTGCAGTTTTCAGTTGCAGCCCATGTCAAACACACCTGCCTGTAATTATCAAGTGCTCCTCAGGTTCTAATTACTTGGTTCAGGTGTGTATGATCAGGGTTGGAGCTGAAATCTGCAGGAAGGTCGATCTCCAGGAACAGGGTTGGTCACCCATGTTTTAGAGAGACCATTGTGCACATTTTGTAGTGATCCTGACTAGGGTTGGGTCGATAGACAATGCCATCGTCTATCGCTAATGGCTGATAGACATCACAATGCTGATCCTCAGCCCCACCCCTGTCGCAGCAGCAACTTGCTCACGAAAAATACACACTTAGGCCCTGTTTACACTAATACGTCTTAAAATGGCATTTTAGAACGAAAGTGGTCTGCGTCTACACTGCCGTTTCATCAAGCTTTTCTGAAACGATCTCCATCCACATTATACCACTGAAAACACACATCAAGTGACCACACACACACACACACACACACTCTGGCATGAGCTGCAGCATATGCGCACGTCTGAGCTCCAGGCAGTCAGTGGGTGCTTTGAGCACAAAACCCCAGAGAGCAGTGCACGTCGGACAGTTTATCAAGGACGTACCGCTGTATCACGTCTCAGTAGAGTTGTTAAATGTGATATTTAATTAATCTTGTCTCTATCTAATGACTCTTCTGTCTTTTGAATCTATCAGGTAATGTGTCACAGCCATCAGTACACTGCTTCAATATTTCACTTTCACGCTTGTAGTTAGTAATTTTAGCGAAAACCTCAGATACTGTTGGTTGGTTGGTTCCTGTTGGTTGTGCACCTTTTTTACCAACCGTTTGTCGATGCAATTATAATGACACAGACCACTCTGCCTATTCATGCCAGAGTCTCGCTGAAAAAGTGATTGACAGGTGGTAATTTGTGTGTAACTTATCTTTATTTAATTATGATTTGGTTATGGGTAAAATAAAGACCATGTGGGTCAGGTTGTTGAAACGGTAGGCTGCAAATAATTAATTCATTATGAATTAATTAAATATTTATAAATAATTAATTCAACGCCGCCTATGACGACGATGCCATCGTCCATCGCAATGTTTCACTTAAGACATCGTACGATGTCAAATTGGTCGACATCGCCCAACCCTAATCCTGACAGAATTTAAATGATTTTTCAAATGATGCATACATACATCCAGACCCCTGGTCAAGCAGTTTCACAAAGACTTTCTCCTGCGTTCATATTGAGCTTGACAGATGGACTTTGCATTGAATAAAGCTCTCTGTGACTTTAAGGGCATCTATTGGAACTGTACAGCTGAGCAATCATCTACCCGGCATTCTCGAAAATGCTCATTGTGTATAGCCTTCGACAAAGACTTCAAAGATGAAAGCCATACACAAAATAAATATAAGAGCGGCAGGAGCTGAACAGATGTTGCAAGACATGAGTAACACGAAGGGACACACATACACACACACACACAAACACACACAAACACACACACACACACACACACACACACACACACACACACACACACACACACACACACACACACACACACACACACACACACACACACACACACACACACAAAAAGTGTGTACTGTTGCAGCCTGTTGATAAAGCTAGATACAGTGTGCTTTGATTTGTTTGTTTGATCTTTAACACTTTTAATCCACCAGACAGTCGTACGCTTGAAAAGACATAGCCAATCACTTTTGCTTTCTAAATATTGCATCAAACAATGCAAAATATACCCCTAAAATTATGTTTGCACTCTTGAGTAAAATATAGTGTATTGAAAAAAAAACAGGAAAAATAGGTTAAGTCTCTTGTTGATACATTAAAATTCATATATGCTAAAAGAGAAAGCTTTGAGTATTTTGGTTCATTGAATAAAAGACATTTAGATGAAGAAAAATAGAAAGGGAATGCCCTGCTTAGAATATTTATACAATTGACTGGCTTTTTTTTCTGTGTATGACAGATGAAAAGCACATGACATGTGAGCGCAGAAGACAGCATCCCACGAGTGTTTGCCAATGATGTCAGATTTTCATTGTTGCCGTTTCAGAAGAATCATTTCACCACAATGGAGCCATAATGGCACAGTGTAAAGAAAAGAGAATAATGCATTGATTTAAAAAGAAATTACAGCACAGCAGTTTAAAACTATGTTTAAATGTAATAAAAATAATGGAATGCATTAAATATTTTTTTATTTAGTAATAAGATAATCTTAATTTTTTTTTACTTTTAGTTTAGTTTTTGTTTTTTGAATATAATTTACCATCTTTATTGGATTTTTTAAACTGTCTTATGTATTTTAGTGTATACATTGAATGATTTCCTTGGTACTTACATTCCCCGGCCATTTTACTAGGTACTTCTGTCCAACTGCTTGGTAATGCAATTCTAATCAGCCAATCACATGGCAGCAACTCAATGCATTTAGGAATGTTGACATGGATCAAGACAATCTGCTGCAGGTCCAACCGAGCATCAGAATGGGGAAGAAAGGTGATTTAAGTCACTTTGAGCGTGGCATGGTTGTTGGTGTCAGATGGGCTGGTCTGAATATTTCAGAAACTGCTGATCTACTAGGATTTTTACGCACACCCATCTCTAGGGTTTACAGAGAACAGTCGAAAAGGAGAAAATATACAGTGAGCGGCAGTTCTGTGGGCGCAAATGCCTTGTGGATGCCAGAGGTCGGAAGAGAATGGCCAGACTGGTTGCAGCTGTTAGAAAGGCAACAGTAACTCAAATAACCACTCATTACAACCGGTTTATGCAAAAGAGCATCTCTGAATGCACAACATGTCCAACCTTGAGGCAGATGGGCTACAGCAGTAGAAGACCACACCAGGTGCCACTCCTGTTAGCTAAAAACAGGAAACTGATGCTACAATTCACACAGGCTCATCAAAATTGGACAATGGAAGACTTCTGCTGCAACATTCGGATGACAGGGTCAGAATTTGGCATCAGCAACATGAAAGCATGGATCCATCCTGCATTGTATCAATGGTTCAGGCTGGTGGTGGTGGTATAATAGTGTGGGGATATTTTCTTGGCACACTTTGGGCCTATTAGTACCAACTGAGCATCGTGTCAACGCTACAGCCTACCTGAGTATTGTTGCTGACCATGTCCATCCCCTTATGACCACAGTGTACCCATCTTCTAAAGACTACTTCCAGCAGGATAACGTGCCATGTCATAAAGCGCGACTCAGACTGGTTTCTTGAACATGACAATGAGTTCACTGTACTCAAATGGCCTCCACAGTCACCAGAGCTCAATTCAATAGAGCACCTTTGGGATGTGGTGGAACCGACAAATGGATGTGCAGCCGACAAATCTGCAGCAACTTGGTGATGCTATCATGTCAATATGGACCAAAATCTCTGGAATATTTCCAGTATCTTGTCAAATCTTCGCTAATTAGGATTAAGATGGTTCTGAAGGCAAAAGGGGGTCCAACCCAGTACTAGTAAGGTGTACCTAATAAAGTGGTCGGTGAGGGCATAACTAAAAGTAAGAAACAAAACATATTAAATTAAATACATTTTATTTAAGATACTGTTTATTTCAAGAGACAATAATGGTTGTAGTAGTTTTTGTTTTCATTAACATTACTATTCCTGTTGTTTACTTGTTGTTTTCATAAGTGGACATGCAACAAGGCTGCACAATTCATTATGTTTACAGAAATGTGAACAAGAGTTAAAATCTCTTGGCTGTACTTGCAGTAAATCAGTGAGATCACAGGAGTTCAGCTGCCATAAGCTCTGATCTAGAGTTGAGGAGTGTGCACTCATACATTAAAATAATGTAGTCATGTTCTCTGGAGGGCAGCTGCAGGCCACAGGACTGTCAGACCGAGGGCTTTGAAGTCTAGTATCAGGGTTCCAACCTTTTATACTTTGGGAAATTAGATTTTTGCTCTTGCATTTAGCACCTAGAATATCAAGTTATGTAGAAACTTGCTAAGCTCATTTCAAAGAAGAGCTGGAAGGGGCAAAAAGTGAATCTGGGCCAGATGAAATAAGCAGAGTCAGGCTGCGATCTTAAAGTCCAATGCATAGGAAGTCTTGGTTTGAAGAGCAGCCGATAAGGACGTAATTACTTTGACTTTCCATTTCCTGTCCAAATGTTAAGCTCCCGTCAAGCGTACAAAGCACTTTTCCTGATGACATGGTTTGTAAAAGTCAGAAACAATGAACTACCTGAGAATGACTGAGTCACCAGGTATTGTTCAGGTCTACACCGGTTCCTCTTTCGCTCTTTCATGAATCATGAGTAAAAAGTAGGGTTGTTATATATATAGAGAGCTGAAGTCAGAATTATTAGATCAAGGTCTTATTTGTTTTATTTCGGCTCGAATGAAATCAGTTTTTAATTTTTTAAAAACCATTTTAAGGTCAAAACTATTAGCCCCTTTAAGCTAAATTTTTTTTCGATAGTGTAGAGAACAAACTATCGTTATACAATAACTTGCCTAATTACCCTAACCTGCCTAGTTACCCTAATTAACCTAGTTAAGCCTTTAAATGTCCCTTTAAGCTGTACAGAAGTGTCTTGAAAAATATCTAGTAAAATATTATTTCATTTCCGGTTCATTCATTAATTCATTTTCTTTTCAGCTTAGTCCCTTTATTAATCCGGGGTCGCCATAGCGGAATGAACCGCCAACTTATCCAGCACATGTTTTACGCAGAGGATGCCTTTCCAGCTGCAACCCATCTCTGGGAAACATCCATACACACTCATTCATACTCATACACTACAGAAAATTTAGCCTACCCAATTCACCTGTACCGCATGTCTTTGTACTGGGGGAAACCGGAGCACCCGGAGGAAACCCACGCGAATGCAGGGAGAACCTGCAAACTCCACACAGAAACGCCAACTGACCCAAACCAGTGACCTTCTTGCTGTGAGGCGACAGCACTACCTACTGCGACATTGCGTCGCCCTACTGTCATTTTGGCAAAGATAAAATAATCAGTTAGTAGAGATGAGTTATTAAAACTATTATGTTTAGAAATGTGTTGAAAAAAAATATTCTCTCTGTTAAACAGAAATTGGGAAAAAAACAAACAGGGGGGCTAATAATTCATGGGGGCTAATAATTCTGATTTCAACTTTTTATATATATATAGCAAATATACACTTGCTACCATAATTTATCTCTCTGAACTTGTCCATGACAAACTAACCAAAGATTTATGTAGATTTATGGTATAAGGACAATACAAAGTATGAAAAAGCTTAATGTATTTGTTTTATTTAAAACTGCATGAGATTATTTCAAATGTCTTAAGTTTTAATAAAAGCAAGCTAAGACTCAATCCCAATTCTAACGCTTAGCCCTTCCCCTTACCCCCAATCCCAATTATCTTTAGCTTGAAGGCGTAGGGTTAAGGGAAATGGGTCGATACCCCTTGAAACGAAGATTTTTCAGAATACACCATCTGCAACGGCAGCATGGCTGCACACGGAAGTAAAGAGATGCACAAATTACTATTTTTTTGTAATTGTTACGAATTTTTACATTAAACAAGCACATGTTTTAATACATTCATAACTGCGTTCGTGTTTTACAGTCATACTTAAAAAAAAAATGTTAAAATAAAAATCGCTACATTTTGCTATCTATAATCCATAATAATAACTCCTGTATAGCAGTCCCACAACATTCTGACACTGGAATACTCTGTCAGAAAGGTCTAGTGAAGCTCTGAATGTGATCTTTTTACAGTATCTGTAAATTATAATATTAATGCTGTTTTTGTGTGTTGACTCAAATGAATATGGTCAGGGTGTGAATGCACAGTAAAGTTACAATCTTATTGCCACATTATATTGTTACAATACACATGATATATGCCTTGAGTGATTTTCTGAAGATAAATACCAAAAAATAACACAACTGGAATAACTACAGCAGTCACGATCATCTGATCTCATATGAAGCAAGAGATCGAGATGACATGATGATGTGTGCAGGTGCTGTAGTGCTGTCTTATTTCTTGGGGGTAAATTTTGAAGCCCTTCCTCTTCCTACTCTGATTCAAGGGCCAGGGGGAAGAGGTAGGGGTTCAAAAATAAAATTGGGATTGGGTCTTAGACTCATTTACATTTCTGGTATGGTGTTTTGAAAATTCTTCAGTATATTTCCAACTTAACAGTGAACACAGGCTCATTGGAAATAAGTTCTTCAGTTCTTCAGGCTACATTTTTATGAAAACACAAAAATGTACTTTAACGTTTGACAGCAGTTTTTAGGTAACATGAATTTTACAGGACAGTTTGAGGCTAAAAACCTTTGTTTCATACTAATTATATTTACAAGGACATATTATTGATGCATAAAGGATTCTTTTTATTCAGGTTTTTTTGCACAACACTAAATAAAAACCACAAAACAACTTACCTACTGTGTGTCTTGTAATCAAATACGTTTGCATCACCTGTCTATTTCCATATGAACATATTGTGTGTTGTACTTGTGAAAACTTACAAGTACAAGCAATGTAAAATCAAAGTTAATCTTTGCGGTCACAATGCACTTTTCTTTTACATTTGCTTTTGAAAACACTTGGCTGAATTTTGGGTTTAGGTCAGTTCACTAGTCTAGGTGATCTGTACCACAAGCCCATCTTCGTGTGGACAAGAAGGATGTATATCTGAAACATACAACAAAACATACTTTAAGTAACTGTGCGTTTACACCGAAAGCATCGAGACCGTCAAAGTAGCCGGAAGTCATTAATTTTTAATGGGAGCAAGCGACGATAAGTGGCGAGGGAGCAGTGTGGCACGTCTTTGGCGGTGTGGGCATCGAGGAGAGTTGAAATCAAGTCAACTTTATGGTAATGACCTATGATGCAGTTCAGCGGCAAGCAATCAGAATGTAGAAGTCCACCGCTTGAGAAGATTCTAGAGAACACAGTCACTGTGAACTTGGTTCAGGACACAGTTGTTCCCAAGGGTTTGATTTTTGCGGCCGCCGGATTTCCCATTATTTATGATGTTTCTTACAGGGACATAAATAAAAATCTTACTGATGAGTGGATGTACATTAATGTATGTATATATATATATATATATATATATATATATATATATATTAATGTATAATAAATACAGTTGAAGTCTTAAATTATTAGCCCCCCTGAATTATTAGCCCCCTTTTTATTTTTCCCCCAATTTCTGTTTAACGGAGAGAAGATTTCTAAGAGACACATTTCTAAACATAATAGTTTTAATAACTGATTTCTAATAACTGATTTAATTTATCTTTGCCATGATGACAGTAAATAATATTTTACTAGATATTTTTCAAGACACTTCTATACAGCTTAAAGTGACATTTAAAGGCTTAACTAGGTTAATTAGGTTAACTAGGCAGGTTAGAGTAATTAGGCAAGTTATTGTATAACAATGGTTTGTTCTGTAGACTATCGAGAAAAAAATTAGCTAAAAGGGGCTAATAATTTTGTCCCGAAAATGGTGTTTAAAAAATCAAAAACTGCTTTTATTCTAGCCGAAATAAAACAAATAGGACTTTCTCCAGAAGAAAAAAACATTATCAGACATACTGTGAAAATTTCCTTGCTCTGTTAAATATCATTTGTGAAATATTTAAAAAAGAAAACAAAATTCAAAGGGGGGCTAATAATTCTGACTTCAACTGTACATATATTTCTTAAAAAAGCAGGTGGTAACTATATAACTCATGCTAACTATAACAACAGTACAAAACAGTACTGCTGTTTCAGAATATTTCAGACATATGGACACATATTGGCAAAGTGGAGCAAAGCCACACCACACACAACTTGATCTACCAAAGTTAAATGAATTTGATAAAAAGCATGCAACATTTTCACGCTAGAAAGTAGGTTATTATCCAGGAATGTAACTGATATGCTGCAACGGCCCCTTTAAAAAGAGATAAATGCAGCAAATTTTGACGCTCTCGCCAGGAGAGCAGTAAAGGCAGATAGCATTATCACCAGGGCGGCCAGAGCAAACTTTGATGCTCTGGCCGCCTTCTTTGTGAACGTACAGTAATGTACTTCAGATTTGCAAAAATGCACACAGCGTCCTCTTGTGGATTTGTGATCTGAAACGTGCAACAAAACGTACGCAACAATGTGGACTGACGCACATATTTCCAATGAGACTAGGCTGGATACAGTGGTGATGTTCAATACAATCAAGAGTCTTTCAGAGAGGTTTGTTAAAAACAACCAGTGCATAAAATTCATGTTCATGCTTCATGTTTACTGATGCATTTTTTAATTCAATAACAGACTGCTTTGTTGATTATTAGATTAACAAAATGCAATGAAAATCTGTTTAGTTATTACACTGAATCAGATCTTGATTCTTCAAGCTAATGAGAAATTAAAAGATCATGAACAAGCATCAAACCGTTAATTTAAAAAAAATGTGAACAATTAAGGGCTGCCAATAATCAACAACCCATATTTATAACAAAAGCAACATCATAAATGTAATAAATGACAAACGCATATTTTTTAATATATCTAAAATGTAGCTGTTTCTGCTGTCGCATTAATAAAAGTCCAATCTTTGTCAAAATGAAGAATATCCTCAGACCTCTCCTCACCACAGGAAACCAGCAGTCTTGTTTTTGCCTTGAAAACGCATTCATGTTTACCACAGGATTGAGGCACCACACGCAAGACCCACTGAGGCCATATTGTGACATGGGAACCCCAATAAAAAAAAAAGAAAAGATGTTAAGAGCCAGGGGAATTTGCATTTTGGAAGGCGCTGAATGAAAGTATTTGTTCTTCCTGCGCCTCAGTGAAAGACTCCGTTAAGACTAAAATGCTTTATAGATTCTTCCTCATATTCAGAAGTCAGGATTATGAGGATGTAAAGTCTGACAATTGATGCACGTTTGCCTCAGCGATACTTTTAAAGTCGGGCAGTAAATCAGGCATCTTGTGTTTTTTTTCTATGCTTTCCCCCTATTAGTTCATCAGTCAATTACGTTCTCTGGCAGGTCGATTGGCGTGTCCTAGAAACGGGGGCTTTATCTTAAAATTATAAGGGGAAAATCGCAAGCGAATAGGACAAACACTTCCTGGCTGTTTTTGTGAATGCAAATGTCAGGTCTTTTCTTTGGCGCTCTTCACAGAAATCGCAAGGTGGTAGTATTTTGAATTCCACTTTAATGGTAGTTAAAGTGCTTGTTAGAACAGAAAGCTATAGATGCGTATTGTCTGTGTATTTAGGGGAAAAAGTTTTTATCCCTTGGACTAGTTTTATGTTGTAGTAGTACATAGAAGCATACTACTAACGGCAAACATGGATCAAGAATCAATAAACAGAATGTACATTTATAAATAAAATAACAACCTAGGTTTCATTCTGAAAATGTACCTCTATACACATTTCTGAAGACCATCAAATACGTCCCGAGAGGTAAGTTTTTTTGCAGTTTTTGTTTTTGCGAATCCATAAGAGGCCCCTGTGTATGCTTTTTAAGATCTCAAATTTCTTTCGCGATTGCCATTCCGCCAGCCGTTCTCTCGTAAATCCACCAGAGGCCGCTGTCGACTGACTGACTGACTGACTGACTGACTGACTGACCGATCGACTGACCCACACTTCCCCTTCCCTAAACCCAAGCAATAGTATTTTAAAAATCAAATATTTACCTGCCCACCCACTTCTCTAAGCCCAACCGACAAATTCAAAAAGCAATTCAGAAAAAGAAAAGCCCTCGTCGGATTTTCACCATATTTTACCACATTCTCACCATATTATTTCTTATTAATTTTATTATTTATTATTATTTGTTTTGGTTTATTTTGGCTTATGTTTTTGTCTTATCTGCTTTCTGGAACCGTTCTTGACTGGACTCGAACCTCATCATCATGGTCATCTCCTCTCTAGACTTCTCTAGAAGTCCACCTATGGCGAGCTAACTGGACAAACTGGTAATAGCGGGAAAGCCGTCCACACGGGTAAGCGGTCAGCTGTTAAGTGCGAAAAGGAACGACATTATACCGCCCCGTATTGTTCGTTAAAAAAATGAAATGCTGCCATACGTACTTCTGGCTACAAAATTCGTGATCTCCAGAAATTTATATAGGGCTACGTTTTCAGAATGAGCCTATGTTGCAAAATAAAGTACATGAGACTTATAAAAAATGTTTTTGAAATGCTTTTTTTTTTACAAGAAAATGCTACTTCAGTCTTTTCTATTCTACTTTAAAATTGCATGCTTAATTCAATGTGTAACTTGATGTTTCTCTTTGATTAATTGTAAAACAAACTACAAATTAAAAAATTGGTTCTTAACTATTTAATTTTGAATGTACTGTAGTAACACACGAAAATAAACTCTCAACACTTCATCAGCCTCTTAGTACACACACAAAATAAATCAAAATAATAAGTACATTCAATCTTTTTTTTTTTTGGCTTAGTCCCTTTATTAATCTGGGGTTGCTACAGCGGAATGATCCACCAACTTATACAGCATATGTTTTACACAGCGGATGCCCTTTCAGTTGTAACCCATCAATGGGAAACACCCATACACTTTTATTCACACACATACACTATGGACAATTTAGCTTACCCAATTCACCTATAGCGCATGTCTTTAGACTTGTGGAGGAAACCAGAGCACCCGGCGGAAACTCACGCCAACACGGGAAGAACATGCAAACTCCACACAGAAATACCAACTAGCCCAGCTGAGGCTCGAACCAGCGACCTTCTTGGTGTGAGATGACAGTACTACCCATTGCGCCACCACACCGCCCCACAATAAATACATTTAAATTATAATTAAATATATTAAAAAACTAAAAATCTGGAAAAAAAAAATCACCCAAATCCCTGTGAACAAAAGCAGGACACCCTCTCTCCCTCACCTCACCACATGACAATCTAAAAACATTATCAACTCTAAGAGTGCCTCACACAGGTGAGTGGACTTGACAAACCACCTGTAGCAAACCAACATAGGCTCATTCTGAAAACGTAGCCCAATATACATTTCTGGAGATAGCAAAATATGTAGCCAGAAGTACGTATGGCTGCATTTCGTTAGTAAAACAAATGCTACGGGGCGGTATGAAGCCATTCCTTTTCGTGCTTACTAGCTGACCGCTTACCTCCATATGGACGGCTTTCCTGCTGTTACCAGTTTGTTCAGTAGCTCGCCATGTATGTTGGTGGACTTGAGACACAGAGTTTACCACAACGACGGGGTTCGAGTCTGGTGAAGAACAGTTCCAGAGAGCAGGAAAGACAAAAACAGAAGCTAAAAAATAAATTAAACAAGTTCAGATCAATTGGTGCTTTTGAAAACACTATTGGTTGGGTTCCAGGAAGAAGAAGGGTGGGTCAGTCGATCGATCAGTCAATAAGTCATTCAGTCAGTCGATAGTGGCTTCTGGTGGATTTACACGAGAACAGCAGGCGCGAATGACACTTGCGAGAGAAATTTGAGATTTCAAAAAGCGTACACAGCACCCTCTGGCGGAGTCGCGAAAACAAAAACTGCAAAAAAGATGTAGCTTCTGGGATGTATTTGACGGTCTCCAGAAATGTATATAGCGGTACATTTTTAGAATAATCCTGGGTTGTAGAAAACACATTCAACAGTTTTGCACCAGGCATGAATTCTTACAATCACTCAATTGTGCTTCACACATCAACATTATCAGCTCTGAGAGTGCCTCACACAGGTGAGTGGGCTTGACAAACCTCCTGTAGAAACACTCTCCTCTCCTCTCTCTCTATATATAAAAAAACACTAATCCATCCTTACGCTAGCACAGTTCCTTTGTATAATTAGCACCTCTTTTTCTCCTTGTTGAACTGCTAAATACCTTATAAATTGTGAGCCTCTACTAGTCACTAAATATAAATGTAAACAAAACAAAAAAATAGACATTGTATGTTTCTGCTTCTTTAGATCTGGACCAAAAAAAGAAGTTATTATTATCAGAGAACTTGTGATGAGATTATAAAGAGTTGGAAATTGGAACATATTTTTGACACCTGTACTGAATAGTAATTAGGGTTGTCACGATACTGGAATTTTATACCAATCGATACTGAAATTTTAAAAACATCTATTTCTATTTTTACTGTGATTGGCCATAAAGGTCATCAGTTCACCAAACTCACCGCTGTTTACTGAGTGTAAACACAGATACAGGGACACTGGAGCATTTTAAAGCTGCGATTCGTCAGCGAAACACTCGTATGTCAGCTTATAGACAAACCAGCTAATCGAAGTGACTTTGAAATGCTCCAGTGTCCCTGTATCTGTGCTTAGACTTTGTTTACGAACGTACATAACAGCGCTCAAATGTTAGCAGGAAATGGACGTTTTTAGAATTTCAGTATCGATTGGTACCAAATTTCAGTACCGTGACAACCCTAATAGTAATGAGCAATATTGTGACTATGTGTAATGAAACTGTCCACTAAGTGGGTTAATCCAATTAACTGCCCTGACACAGCAATAATGATTGTTTTAATCCAACCATTCCTGTCAAGTATGAAAACATCCGAAATCAAAGTTCATTATAAAATGCTTTACAAATACTGTTGCCACAATGTTTCTGCATCAAAATTTCTATTTTTCTATTTCTATTTAATTCAACATATACATCTTTTTCTTCAGTTTTTCTTCAGTATGTGTGTGAATGAGCGTGTGTTGGTGTTTCCCAGTGATGGGTTGCAGCTGAAAGGGGATCCGCTGCGTAAAACATATGCTGGATAAGTTGGCGGTTCATTCCACTGTGGCGACCCCTGATTAATAAAGGAACTAAGCCGAAATAAAAAAGGAATGAATGAATTTCAGAGTGAAAATTCGCACCATTTCCAATGTGTCAACACACTACTGTGCTGCAGTATGTTACAAAGGCATGCATCTCTCACTTTTCCTTCAGAAAATGTAACAATCTTGCTTTGTTCCTTAATTTAAGCACTTCACATTTCACCAAAACGCCCTTTTCTTATTTCCTGGCATGTCAAGCTTAAGCTCAATACAAAAAGTCGCACATGATGTCACTTCCATGCTAATGAATACACCCATCCGCACAGATGACATGCTACACTTCCCCATTATATTCCACTTTCACACCAAATAAAACGCGCCCCACCACAGTGTAGTTTTTAATGGATTCGATCCCTCATATCTTTTAGAAGCTCTGAAAGAGACAAGGCCGACATCCCGTCCCACTGCTTTTGGCACTAATGATGGCTGCTATTGACCTGGGATGCAAACCCACGCTGTGTAACACAGCAGGACAGTTTGTTCAGTTGAGGGCCACGTCACACCCTGTATCACCCACAGCTCTCATCCGACAACATTCAAAAGATCAAGTCAGCAAATACTCTACGCTTTGTTGTCTCTCTCCCAAAACATGCATATTTATAACATACCTTGATAATCAAAGCAGCAATGGCACGAAAGGTTAGAGATCCACCTGAATTTACATTGGTGAGGATGCTTTGATTCAAATCTAAAACGGGGTTAGTGGGAGAGATCAAATTGATTGGAATGACAGCAGACTAGTTATTCACTCATCCAAAAAGCTGCGAGAGGAGCCGTGTGATTCTGGAAATGGTCCATCTTTTACTGCTGACAGGGTAGGGCCCCTGCCCTTTAGATAAGAAGATTACAGAGTGATTCAGGGGTCTAGCAGATTTATTGTGCCAGAGCTGAGCCATTTAAAGGATAGACGCAAACTCTCTCTTTAGAGGATGCTGCATTCAGGTTTTAATATCTCCCAAACCCAGCTGTTCACCCATCAAATGTGACAGGTGCATGAAATAAAAGAAAACAGAGATTTGCCCTTAAGGTGACATCTTTTTTTTTAGCTCTGTTTGTGTCAGCGCATTGGCAAAGTACAGCTCGTCCAAATCTCTGATGCATTTTAAATAGATGTTTATTCAATAAAGTTCACAACCTCGTTTTGTTATTCAACTTTTTCAGATTTAAAACTTTTCACTTTTTCAGTTTTCACTTTCACTTTTTTGCTATCTATATACCCCTCCATTCATTCATCCATCAATCCTCCCATCACTCCATTCATTTATTAAAGCCTCCATCCATACTTTTATTCAGGAATAAATACATTCAACTACATTATGCATACATGTATGTATCCATGTATTCTTTCATTAAAGCATGCATCCATCCATTCATTAATGTATCCATCCACCCCTCTCCTTTCATTCATTCATTCATTCATTCATTCATTCATTCATTCATTCATTCATTCATTCATTCATTCATTCATTCATTCATTCATTCACCCATTCATCCATGAATCTAAAATGCATCAATCTTTTCATCTATCCATCCATTCTTTCATTAAAGCATCCATCAATCCATCCATTTATTAATACACACATTCATCTATTCACCACTGTCCTTTCATTCATTAATTAATTCATTCTCTCACCATCCATCCAATGATCCATGCATCCAATCTTCTATCTTTTCTTCTATCCATCCATTCTTTCATTAAATCATCCATTAGTCCATCCATTTATTAATGCACGCATTCATCTATCTACCCATTCACCCATCCACCCCTCTCCTTTCCCTTTCATTCATTCATTCATTCATTCATTCATTCATTCATTCATTCATTCATTCATTCATTTACCCATCCATCCAATGATCCATGCATCCAAAGTCCATCTCTTTTCATCTAGCCATCCATTTTTTCATTAAAGCATCATAAATCCATCCATTTATTAATGCACACATTCATCCATTCACCCCTCTCCTTTCATTCATTAATTCATTCACCATCCATCCAATGATCCATGCATCCAAAATCTATCTATCTTTTCATCTATCCATTCATGCTTTCATTAAAGCATCCATCATCCGTCCGTTTAATAATGCATGCACCCATATATCCATCCCTTTATTTATCCATCTCATCTATCATATCATCTATTCATCTATTAATTCACCCAGCCATCCCTCTCTTCATTCAGTCAGTCATTCATTCATTCATTCATTTATCCCACAATCCATGCATCCAACCAACTACCATTTATCTTTTCATCTATCCAGCCACTCTTTTATTAAAGCATCCATCAATCCATCCATTTAATAATGCATTCATCTATTTACCCAACCATCCCTCTCTTCATTCATTTATTTATTTACGGTTTCATTCATTCATTCATCCATCCAATTGTGCATGCATCCATCAATCCATCACTCTATTCATCCATCCATCCATCCATCCATTCGTCCATTCACCCAACCATCCCTCATTTCATTCATTTATTCATTCATGCTTTCATTTATTCATCGATCCATCCATCTATCCAATTATGCATGCATCCATCAACCCATCCCTCTATTCTTCCATCCATCTATCCATCCATTCACCCAGCCATCCCTCTCTTCATTAATTAATTTGTTCATTCATTCATTCATTCATTCATTCATTCATTCATTCATTCATTCATTCATTCATTCATTCATTCATTCATTCATTCATTCATTCATTCATTTATTCACCCATTCATCCAACGATCCATGCATGCAACCACCATCTATCTTTTCATATATCCATCCATTCATTCATTAAAACATCCATCAATGCATCCATTTATTAATGCATGCATTCATCCATCCATCCATTTATCCAACCACCACTTCTTCATTCATTTTTTCATTCATGCTTTCATTCATTCACCCATCCATCCAATGATGCATGCATCCAGCTGTTACGTCCTGCACAAGTCTAGGGGAACACAATGAACGTAACTATATTGAATTAATTTTAAAGAGCACTAAACTGGGACCAGTCACAACACAACAAAGAGTAGATTTCAAAGATTTATTTACAAACTCAAAAGTCACACACAAAGTAGGTTTCAAGGAAGCTCTAGCTTCAGGAGGGGAATAATGCCAAAATAACAAACAAAACAGGGTTCTGTCTGGGAGTAAAGCCTCTAAATAAACTACAAGAAAACAATGATGAAAATTAACAACAAAACTACACTGACTCCCTGACTGACCTCAAAACAGGAGAAAAAGCCCAACAAAAGAAATGGCCGTCCACCTCCTTACTGCTTCCTGGGGGGGAGAAAAAGCAAAAGAAAGAAATCAAAGTTTAAATTGTGGTACTGCTCTTAGCCACAACAGATAAGTACCAATCATTAACAAGTCAGAGTTTTGATCACAACAGTTCAATTTCCAACAGTTCACAACAACTTTAAATTTACTGAAACCCAGCTAGTGCTCTGGAGAAAGGTTCCTCTCTAGCTCCTTCTCAACAGTCAAGTGTTTCGCCTGTGTTTATATCCCCTCTCACTCCTCCATGGTGAGTGGACACAGCTGTGGAGAGTAATCAGCAACCTGCTTGAAACTCAGGAGGGGAGGAGTCAAGGCAAGAGAAAGGAAGAAAGACATTTGACAACATAAACACACAATAACTTTAAACAATACGTCTCTAAACGTAACACTCCCACCCATAAGTTACAAACAATTCCAACAACAACAACAAAAAAAAGTGTTTGTAAACCTATGAACCAGCAACTTGTAATATTGTTCTACTGGTCTACACTATATACTCTAGAGAGAGCATCAGCAACAACATTTTTGGCTCCTTTCCAATGTTTAATATCCAAGTTGTATTCCTGAACAATTAACGCCCACCGCATTAGTCGTTGGTTGGTATTACGCATTCTAGATAAGAATACTAAGGGGTTGTGATCAGTATACACTACAACTGGATTATTACTACCACCCCAAGTAGACCTCAAAGTGTTGCAAACCCAACAGCAAGGCTAGGGTTTCCTTTTCAATGGTGCTGTAGCGCTGTTGACATTTTGTCAATTTCTTAGAGAAGAAACTCACAGGATGTTCTACACCAGTGGGGTCTTCTTGGAGAAGTACAGCCCCTACTCCAGAATTACTTGCATCCACCTGCAACTTGAATGGAAGGGTGAAATTTGGAGCAGAAAGCACAGGAGCATGGCACAAAAGATCTTTTGCAGCATTAAATGCACTGACACAGCCCACATTCCAAATAAACTTTTTAGAAGTGCTGAGGAGGTCTGTCAGTGGAGCAACTACAGAAGCAAAATTTTTGCAAAAACTTCTATAGTAGCCAACCATACCTAAGAATCTTCTTAGCTCCCTTTTATTGGTGGGGACAGGAAAATCAAGTATGGCAGCAACTTTTCCTTCAACTGGCTTCACTTGTCCTTGGCCCACCTGCTTACCAAGGTAAGTAACTACAGCCTTTGCAAACTCACATTTCACCAAGTTTAAAGTCAATGAAGCATCAGACAACTTCGTAAAAACTTGGTCAAGGGTGTTTAGATGATCTTCCCACTCATCTGAATAGACCACCACATCATCCAAGTAAACTTCACAGTTGGTAATTTCCGACAGTACTCGCTGCATTAGACGCTGGAAGGTTGCAGGTGCGTTACGCATTCCAAAGGCCATCACAGAATACTGGAGGAAATTGTCAGGAGTGACAAAAGCAGAGATCTCTGATGCTCGAGGTGTCAAAGGCACCTGCCAATAGCCTTTCAACAGGTCAAGCTTGGTGACATAACAAGCAGAGCCAACATGGTCCACACAGTCCTCCATCCGAGGTAGCGGGAAGGAATCTGGTTTGGTGATATTATTTATCTTCCGGTAGTCAGTGCAAAAGCGGAAAGATAAATCAGCCTTGGGAACAAGTAAACAGGGAGAGCTCCAAGGGCTCTGGCTGCGAGTTGCAAAACCATGCTGTAACAAATAGTCAACTTCTCTTCTCATCATATCTCGTTTAAAAGGATTGACACGATAAGGATTTTGCTTGATGGGTAGAGATTCGCCTACATCAATGTCATGCATGAGTACGGTGGTTTGACTTGGAACGTCAGAGAACAGATTGGGATACTGGTTTATGAGCTCCACTATACTTGAACGCTGGTGCTGGGGCAAGTAATCAAGTTGGAAGTCCAAGTTAGCCAGTATAGCAGAATTATTCAATCGCATAGCTGACATTCGGTCCTCATTCACAATCAGATCATCTTCTGGGGAAAGATATGCTGCTGTCAACGCTGTAGGAACTGCAGTTAAGGGGTCAGAGTTCAGTGGTTCTTGTGCAGTGTCACTTACAATGTAGGATTTCAACATATTTATGTGACACACTCGATTTTTCTTTCTACGGTCTGGTGTAGAAATTACATAATCAGTTTCACTCAGCTTCTTTTCAACAGCATATGGCCCAGTAAACTTAGCCTGCAGGGCTGTACCAGGTATTGGAAGCAAAACTAAAACCAAGTCTCCCGGCAGGAAGTTACGTTCCACACTCTTCTGGTCATATCGGCGTTTCATCTTGGATTGTGAACTTATCAAGTGAGCTTTGGCCACATCACAAGCTTTGTGTAGTCGTTCACGAAAGGTAGTAACATAATCTAAAATGTTACTCAACTCTGGGCTTTTCGACAACAACTGCTCACTTAAGAGCTTCAAAGGCCCACGAATGGTGTGTCCAAAAACAAGGTCTGCAGGGCTGAATCCTAATGATTCCTGTACAGTTTCTCTAACTGCAAACAGCAACAAGGGCAAATCTTCATCCCAATCTCGTCCAGTACTTGTACAATAAGCACGCAACATTGACTTTAAGGTTTGATGAAAGCGTTCCAAAGCTCCCTGTGACTCTGGGTGGTATGCACTGGACAGCTGATTAGTAACTCCTAATTCCTTACAAACTTGTGTAAATAGTTTAGAAGTAAAATTAGTACCTCGATCAGTTTGGATGACTTTTGGCAATCCAAATGTTGAGCAGAACTTAACGACCTCCTTTACGATTACCTTGGCTTTAAGAGATCTCAGTGGAATAGCCTCTGGGAATCGAGTGGCTGTGCACATCAGGGTCAGAATGTATTGATGTCCCGACTTCGACTTTGGTAGGGGACCAACACAATCCAGAATCAATCGTTCAAACGGTTCTCCCATTGCTGGAATTGGATGAAGTGGAGCAGATGGGATGGTTTGGTTCGGTTTTCCTGCAATTTGACACACATGACACTGTTTACAGAACTTTGACACACTTGATTTCAGTCCCGGCCAGAAGAAATAACGAGAAATGCGTTTGAAGGTCTTGTTAACACCAAGATGTCCAGAAAGAGGATGCTCATGGGCAAGCTGCAACACAAAAGATCGGTAAGTAGAGGGCAGAACAACCTGATAGATTGCTAAAGCATCATCCACATCACGATCCTTCCAGCGACGCATTAAAACATCATCTTCCCACATGAAAAAGATACGGGCATCAGACTGCTCGCTTGGTTTGATGGCAGTTTCCACACAGGACTTAAGAGATGGATCAGACCTCTGAGATGCAGTCAAGTGTTCTTTATCCATTTTCAATGTCTCCACCTTCAAATCAGAGTTCAGCAAATCATTAGACACAGACTCAGGTTTGATCAATGAACATTCCATAGATTCAACTGCTGGATTTAGGAACGAGTCAGCCAAGTCTATGACTTCCTTCCATTTTTGGTTCTGTGCACGAGTCACTACACAAGCAGGAAATGCAGAGGGGTACTGGATAGCAACATCAGATTCAAGTGTCATATCTGGTTTATCCACAACAATTGGACAAGGGAAAACTTTGCCACCTGCCAAGTCATTCCCAAGGATAAGGCTTACTCCTTCCACGGGCAGTTCAGCTCGGACTCCAAGAGGAATGGTGCCTGTAACCAAATCAGACTTTAGATGAACTGTATGCAATGGAACTTTTACACATCCCAATTCGATACCTCTGACTAACACATCAGTTCCGGCATAAGTTTCAGGTGAAAATGGCAAAGCATCAGCTAGAATAAATGATTGTGAGGCTCCAGTATCTCTCAGCATTAAGATGGATTTGCCAAGAGAGTCATTGCGAAGGGAAACAGTGCCATTGAAAAGGAAAGGTTCATAACCTGCATTTAGGATGGAACTGGTATTAGGAACTGAAACAGACTGAGCAAAAGCCACACCCTTTGATTTTGCAGTAGCATTCTTCTGCTTCCAGGCTTTGCAATCAGTAATCAGATGACTTGAATCAAGACAGTAGAAACATACACGCTTGTTACCAGAGCGTTTTACTTCTGCTTTACGACCCTTCTCTGGTATATCTCTTACAATATTAGAGACCTCTCTCCCCGAGTCAGGATCAAAGAACTGCCGTCTAGACTGACGTGAAGATGGAAAAACAGTCTTATGGGTCAACACAAATTCATCAGCCACCACCGCTGCTTCAGAGAGTGTACTCACTTTCTGCTCATTCAGATGAACAACAAGAGATTCAGATGCACAATTTTTTAATTCCTCCAATAAAATGAGCTCCTGAAATTCCTCAAGGTTCGTAACCTTACTAGAAAGACACCATTTTTCAAATAGAGTCCTCTTTTCTCGTGCAAACTCTACATAAGTATGTCTGGCTGATTTCATTAAGGTTCGAAAGCGTTGTCTATATGCTTCTGGCACCAATTCATAAGCTCTTAACACAGCTGCTTTTACATGCTCATAATCAAGAGACTGTTCAATAGGAAGTGACGAGCATACTTCTTGTGCTTTACCTACAACATTACATTGGAGAAGCAATCCCCACATATCTTTTGGCCATCCCAACTTTGTAGCAATACGTTCAAAGGCAGTAAAATAAGAGTCTACCTCGGCTTCTCTAAAAGGTGGAACAAGCTTAACATACTTTGCAACATCAAAAGTGGCTTGGGTATCACTACCTGAATCAAAATTAACAGTGCTAGATTGCAACTGTGAACTACCCAGCATTGGTGTTGAGGGAGCTCTAGTACGGGGAGGAGGAACAGGCTTAAGGCGTAAAGCTTCTAACTCAAGTGTTTTCAACTTAATGTCTCGGTCAGCTTCAACTTCAATTGTACGCAGCTGCACTACCTTGATATCATGTTCTTGTCTTTTTAACTCTAAATCAAGCTCTTTCAATTTGATAGCAATCATCGGATCTAAATCAGATTCAGCAGACAAGACAGCTTCTGAAGCAAAGATTTCACCCGCATCTACCCCTTCACCAAACACAACTGCCTGTGATTCATCTGGCAAAATACCTGCAGTGATTAGTTCATTATACAGCTCCTCTTTTATCAATTGCTTGGTAGCTTCTCGGTTCACTGAAATATTAAAGAAATCAGCAATCATTAACAGATCTTTTTTTCTGCATCGATTAAAAACTTCTGTTGATGGAGCAAGTGTAAATTCTAACAAATCAAATTCCATTGTGTGTCTCCACACACACACACTCTTCCACACCAAAAAAAAAAAGCAGCCAAAAGCCTTTCAATTAACACCGTATGAGAGATACAAAAATACAAATAGGTGTTAGAATGGGAGTTTCCCCTCAATTAAACGGTTTCACAAGAGAAACAAATACTTAAGTCCAAAAATACCTAAAGCAACAAGTTCTCAAGAAAAAGAAATATTTAGTCAAAAATATCTAATCAACTATTGCAACAACCAAATAAGCATCATGGGTCCAAAAAGAAAAATTTGAGTGAACGAGCCCCCAATAATATGTTACGTCCTGCACAAGTCTAGGGGAACACAATGAACGTAACTATATTGAATTAATTTTAAAGAGCACTAAACTGGGACCAGTCACAACACAACAAAGAGTAGATTTCAAAGATTTATTTACAAACTCAAAAGTCACACACAAAGTAGGTTTCAAGGAAGCTCTAGCTTCAGGAGGGGAATAATGCCAAAATAACAAACAAAACAGGGTTCTGTCTGGGAGTAAAGCCTCTAAATAAACTACAAGAAAACAATGATGAAAATTAACAACAAAACTACACTGACTCCCTGACTGACCTCAAAACAGGAGAAAAAGTCCAACAAAAAGAAATGGCCGTCCACCTCCTTACTGCTTCCTGGGGGGGGAGAAAAAGCAAAAGCAAAAGACCATCCAGCCATATTTTCATCTATCCATCTATTCTTTCATTAAAGCCTGCATCCATCCATCTGTTTATTAATGCATGCATCTATCAATCCATCCCTCTATTCATCCATCCATTCATTCACCCAGCCATCCCTCTCTTCATTCATTCATTCATTCATTCATTGTAGAAGCTCTGTCACGAAAACAAATTCCTCGTATGTGTGAACATACCTGGCAATAAAGCTCTTACTGATTATGATTCATTCATTTATTCATTCATTCATTCATTCATTCAGTCATTCATTCATTCAATGACCTATCCATCCAAAGATGGATGCATCCAACCATCTACCTATCCCTCTTTTTATATCCATCCAATCTTTCATTAAAGCATCCATCCATCCATCCATCCATCCATCCATCCATCCATCTGTCAATCCATTCATTAATGCATGTACCCATCCATCCCTCCATTTAGCCATCCATCCACCCAGTCATTCCTCTCTTCATTCATTCATTCATTCATTCATTCATTCATTCGTGCATTCACCCATACAAGCCTCCATTCCTTCCTTCCGTCCTTCTAACCATGCATTCATTCATCCATCCCACCCTACATTTATAGATCAATCCACCAATTCAACCCTTCCTTCCTTCCTTCCTTCATTCATTGACCTATTCATCCATTACTTCAAATCAAATCATTAATCAAATTATTTGGAACTAGAGGGTGGTTATAAGAACAGATTTTTTATTTTTGGTTGATGTATTCCTCTCAATCCTCCAGACAGCATTTTTTTCCCCATCCATCTGTCCATTCATTCTGTAGATCATATCTCTTACGAAGGGCTGCAAGAATCTGAACAGAAGCCTATCCCAGCATCTCAGGCCAAAGGCAGGGAAAGACTCCGGACAGGTGGCCAGTCTATCACATGGTTTCACACTTTTCTAACCAAACATATGTCCTGAAGGAGAATGATGTGAGAAATGAGAGGGAACACAAAGAAGGGACAGAGACAAATGAGCAATGACCCATTGCTGATACAAGACAGAAGAGTCAATGAAGCGAAACCACAGAAAGGCATTATGTCTCTGAAGCGATCAAACACAATGACGGGTCAGGAATCAAAGGGGGGACATGCCATTGCTGGCGCTGTGTCAGATCTCATTCTGCAGGCCAAAGCTGCTTGTTGATTAAAAAATAAATAAATAAAATATTGATTAGTGACAATGAACAGCTACAGGCTAATCAAAATTGATGCCTCATAGCTTCCCCTTTAACCCTTTAAGGCCCTTTAAGAGTTAATTTTCAAATAATACATTTTATGAATCTGTAAAAAAATGGGTATCAAGCTGAAAAACAAAATTCTGTTTGCTTACATAGGTTATTTTTGCTTATTCAAGTGGTTTTGCCCACCAATTCTTAAGTGGCCTTAAAAGAACTTGGTTTGGTTGGTATGAATCATTACAGTGCACTTAGAGCACATTTATTCCTTGCACTGATTAGCATAAAAGTTTAATTTCTTAAGTAGTGGGCAACGATCAATCCTTCAAACTGTGTGGTATACAATTCAGATAAGTTTGGAATGTCCATGCGCTCAGTAAACTCATTTTGTAAATTGTATACTGTAGAGATCTCTGTTTCCATGTAACTTAAGATGCCTCCCACCATTTTTGTAATTTGGTATTTCTTGTACATAACTCCCACATTGTACCAATATGGTTATAAAAGCACTCTGTTTTATACTGTAGTATTCATACTTCATACTAAAAGCAAGTGGGGGGATGGAACTTGTACAGAGTAAAAGAAAATACAGTTATATTACAGACATTATTTAATAAACAAGTATCAATATACTGTATAGTCCTGCTTCTGAAGTAAAAGATTTCAAAATAAGTCAAATATGATATCAAAAGTGTATATTATCCATTCCTATGAACTATTTATACATCAATATATTCCCAAACCGAACTACTTTACCTAAAAGGGTTTTAAAGGAACAGGATCCATCAAAGCACTGAAACTGAAATCGATTATAAGATTATAAGGCAGGAAACAGCCAAAGGAAAGTGTGCAAGTGGAAATGTACACTTGAACTCTGTAACATCCCTTATCTAAGCAGTTGATGAAGAATCCATGGTCTTATCGAAGCGGGCCAAAATAAAGAGTTTCTCCAATACTTCTTTTGCTAAGAAAGAGATCCATAAGAGCCTATTTAATTTATTTAATAGCTTGCCTGTGCATGAAATACACTCTCAGTCTCTGGCTCGGGCTGCTTGAATCGATCAGCCCACTGAACTGAACTGCAGTGGCTCAATGAGGAGTAACAATCAATGGTATTGCAAAGTGCAGGACAGGCCAAAGCTCCCTCATGGTTTCTGGAGCTGTTAGTGTTAAATCAACTCTCATTGATTGTACGGGGTTAAATTGGATGGGGGAGGATGGAAACTGGACCAATGAACTACTGGACTGGGGTTGAATAAACCAATATAACCTAGTATAGGATCTTTTGGCATGGTTATTTTCAATTCAGGGATTTAATTCAAATTGGATAATACATTTTAGCAATGTTTTTTATGCAATTCTTAACAAATTTTAACTCTCATTGATTGCACGGGGTTAAATTGGATGGGGGAGGATGGAAACTGGACCAATGAACTACTGGATTGGGGTCGAATAAACCAATATAAACTAGTGTAGGATCTTTGACATAGTTATACTTAATTCAAGAATTTTATTTTAATTAATTAAATCATTCATTTTCTTTTTGGCTTAGTCCCTTTCTTAATCTGGGGTCGCCACAGCAAGATAAACTGCCTTTATTTAAATTGGATAATACATTTTAGCAATGTTTTTTTATGCAATTTTTAACAAATTTTAACTCTCATTGATTGTACGGGGTTAAATTGGATGGGGGAGGATTGAAACTGGACCAATGAACTACTGCATTGGAGTTGAATAAACCAATATAAACTAGTGTAGGACCTTTTGACATGGTTATTTTCAATTCAGGGATTTAATTCAAATTGGATAATACATTTTAGCAATGTTTTTTATGCAATTTTTAACAAATTTTTACTCTCATTGATTGTACGGGGTTAAATTGGATGGGGGAGGATTGAAACTGGACCAGTGAACTACTGGATTGGGGTCGAATAAACCAATATAAACTAGTGTAGGATCTTTTGACAGTTATTTTTAATTCAAGAATTTTATTAAAATTGGATAATACAATTTAGCAATGTTTTTTTTATGCAATTTCTAAAAAAATTTTACTCTCATTGATTGTACATGGTTAAAATGGATGGGGGGGGATGGAAACTGGACCAATGAACTACCAGACTGTAGTCGAATAAACCAATATAAACTAGTGTAGGGTCTTTTGACATAGTTATTTTTAATTCAATAATTTTATTTAAATTCCTTTAATCATTCATTTTCTTTTCGGCTTAGTCCTTTTATTAATCTGGGGTCGCCACAGCGAAATGAACCGCCTTTATTTAAATTGGATAATTCAATTTAGCAATGTTTTTAATGCAATTTTTAACAAATACTAAAAATATTTGGTTCACCGTTTCTTTCTTCTGTTAAAAACATATTTTAAAGAATGCTGGAAACCTGTAAGGTCCGTGTATCATCCGTTCATTCGATTATTCTATTTATTCTGGAAAACGAAATACCAGAAAAACAGTCGCTATTACGTTTTTCTGTTTATTCTGTAGGCACAAAAAAACAAAAACTCTGTTATCTTGTTTTTAACTCAAAACGGAGAATTAAAACAAACATAAAACAAAAACAAAATAATAATTAAAAAGACTGCATTTATTTGTTTATTCGTTTGATCAAAAAAACGAACACCAAAAAAAACGAGATTTCAACGTGTGGGCATGCTTTTTTGTGTGACGTGTGGGGGCGCATAGGGGCACCACACATGAGGGGGCGCCATTGTCCCAAAACAACTTTTAAAAATTATCCTTATTAAAAGTTTCAAATAATAAAAAATAATTAAATATGTTTTGTTAAAAATGTTTATTTAGCATTTTATATGAGTATAATATTGTATTTTATAAAAAAAAAAATAATACCACCCCTCCCCTTCGTTGACCATTTGATCCATTGCAGCTGGATATTATTGCGTTGCTCGATTACAGTTACATGTTCAAAATGGTGAGAAGAGTGAAGAGACATTGAGCGTAGAATACAGAACAACAGTAAATGTGCAGTTGCACCCCTGCCGATTGGTCAATAGCTATGAGGCTGTAGGATTTAAATCAAACTTCTCTTATAAACTCATACATAAAACAGGTACATATACACCTATAAATTACTCGCATATACACCTATACTATTGGAATTTCAAAACAATATATATGAAACATATATATGAAACATATATATGAAACTTGCATATATACATAAACTTGATGCATGCATACACCCACATACACACACACACGGCCAAAAACTCTCGCATATAAACTTGTTGCGTGCATAAACACCCAAATAACACTCGTGCAAACATTCAAAATAAAATTCACAAATTGTGTGAACGTGCAAGTGATTTCATATGTGTATGTGCATAGACTTCTCAAAAGTCATTTAAGTTTAAATGGATGAGATCGTTATTTATTATATAAATAATAATTAATAAGCTTATGAAATAGAAATAATCAGATTAATAGAGGAATTACATCTGTTGAATAATGAAAATAGATTATGCTAAATATAAAAAAATAAAAAGATAAATGAACGAATGATACACGGACACTGTAACCATTGACTTTCATAGTATTTGCTTTTCCTACTATGGAAGTCAATGGTTTCAGGATTTCAGCTTTCTTTAAAATATCTTCTTTAGTGTTCAACAGAAGAAAGAAATACTCTTAACCACTTTGAGTGTCAGTAAATGGTAAGCAAATTTTCATTTTTGCGTGAACTATCCCTTTAATGCACCTGCTAACTGGTTAAATATTGAATAAGCGAACAATTAGCTGGTCCAATCAATTCTCTCTTTCAGAAAATGGGTGGAATACTTAATCATGTAAAGTCCATCAGTCACCAGTGCTCAGTCTCGTGTGGCACAAAAAATAGATCACAATCAATACTAGCTGAACACGCAACCAAAAATGAACACGCAAACAGAGAGACCGAAACCAATCCGTGCTGCGTCGCAGGGACAGTTTGAGTTCTGCATGCTTGAAGCTTGTATTAAGACAGGCAGCACAATCAGCAACCTCGCTCTCCACGAGTGGGGGATGCAATCCCAATGCTCCCACGAAAGTAGAAACTCTACAGCCATCATCATTAAAACGCCACCAAAGGCCCAGAGACCATAATGCGTCCTTTCTGCAAGCGCTGCAGTTTTATCTGGCTCATTTGAGACCGAGGAGGCCATAGTGCTATGAATTACCAGCAATGGGTTGCTCCTTCCCGCTAGCTCTTGGTGGTATCCAGGAACAACCACAAGGAGAAATCATATGCATCTTACTGCAGCAGTTTTTGCCTATTCTTTTCAACCCTACCGCCCGTCAGCCATATAATAGGGGTTTTAGTCTTCATTTATCTTCATTTAGGGCGGTTTTGTTTACTGTTGGAAATATTGGACGTTTGAACAGTGGAGGAGGGGTGGTCGGTGTAGACTATGTTTGAGCGGGGGGAAGGGGGCTTTCGAAATACTCATAGACTCGCATTTTGCCCCAGACTCTTAATTACTCTGAAACATTCTTCCGTCGACTCATAGTCAGTTCTGACAACGCTACAGAATTAAAGATCCCGGATGCACACAAAAGGCATTAACATGTAGATGCAAAAAATGTGGTGTGCATTTATCATGCTGTCAACCAAGCTATTGAAAATGGAGTGAGTCAATAGAATAAGACAACAATATACATTGATCAATTCTATGTAAAAAAAATTATATAAAAAAAAAATATATTTATATATATATATATATATATATATATATATATATATATATATATATATATATATATATATATATATATATATATATATATATATATATATATTAGGGGTGAAAAG
Organism: Danio kyathit; assembly: GCA_903798195.1. Lineage (NCBI taxonomy): Eukaryota > Metazoa > Chordata > Actinopteri > Cypriniformes > Danionidae > Danio > Danio kyathit. The sequence goes on along the minus strand of LR812524.1, from coordinate 54,140,398 downwards.
AGATTATTATTGTTATTATTATTATTATTATTATTATTATTATTATTATTATTATTATTATTATTATTGTTAGTGTTATTATTATTATTATTATTATTATTATTATTTATTTATTTATTAATTTTTTATAAATATATTTTATATTCAGGGCTTGCTAAAATCCGGTAGCTCGTATTGTTTCCTGGGGCTATTGTTTTTTCAGGCGAGCTACTAAAATCTAGCCAGCTCCAAATAATGACTTCAACAAAGTATCTAAAAAATGACATTTATTCAGGGGTAATTAAAAAATGTATAAAAATAAAATGAAAATAAAGTATTTATAAGACATTAATTTCTTACCTCAGAATTGTACAGAACTGTACATTTTAATAGGACATGTCTTTCTTTTGGTTTGTAAACAAGCTGATGCAGTTTCACATCATGTTAGGCCTGTCTAAGCTATGTGAAATTAAAAATATATCTTTATGCAACTATTCAAAATTAAAATCAGGATACATTGGTTAGACATTCAGACTGTAACAAAAAAACATTTATTTTTATATTTTGCGAGTGTGCGCAGGTCTGTGGAAAGATCAGAAGTACATGCTTAAGAAAGATAGAATGCACATTATGGGCCCTATTTTAACGATCTAGGCGCAAAGTCTAAAGCGCACGGCGCAAAAGCATTAAGGGCATGTCAGAATCCACTTTTGCTATTTTAAGGACGGAAAATTCCGCTTTGAGCCGCAGTGCATGGTCTAACAGGCTTTAGTTTATTCTCTTAATGAGTTATAGGTGTGTTTTGAGAATAAACCAATCAGAGTCTCATCTCCCATTCCCTTTAAGAGTCAGTTGCGTCGCGCCATAGCACATTTGCTATTTACATGGCGGACTTTGTAAGTGGAAAAACTGAACGCTTCACTAGCGAGAAAACAGTTAAACAGACCATCTGCAGCGTGAGAATAAGAGATGAGCCTCCTCATTCTTTACTTTCACTTTCACTCTCGTGGATAAGGAAACGTGTTGCATGCACAGACATCCATTAGCCTACATAATTAATTTCGTTTGTTAAGCGCAAAGATTTGTTTCAAAACTATTTCTAAATTCAGTTCTAATTTCCAGCAAACGATTAAATGAACAATAATAACAAAGTGTGGTCAAAAAACTGAGTTATATCCAAATACACATGCTATGCCCCATATGGTCTAAAAGCTGACAGGTGAGCAAATCTAAGCTTGTTTTTAATAAAACAAATATAAATATGCATATAATAAATAATAATCCTAATAATAATAACATTATACAAAAGCAATTAGTCATGAATAAACTGAAAAAGCCCCCCCGAGATGAAGAAGGCATGAAGGCAGTAGTTTTTATATTTATGTGGGCTAGAAAGTAATATTTTTTGTAATATTTTAATCCTTTAATTATTTTTCATTTGTAAAGATATTTGCATATTGCTGTACATTCTGTGTGTATTAAGCAATGTTTAAGCGAGGCGCACAACTAACGTGTTCTCCGTAGACCTCCTCTTAGCTGTTGTATTAAACAGTCTATTCTAGTTTCTAAAAATAGCAACGCGCCAGCAATGCGCCTCAACACACCTCCTTTTTTAGACCAGAACACCTATGGGCGCACATATGAGCGCAAATGCATTTGCTATTTAAATAGCGTGGCGCAAAACGTCAAAATGACTCTTGCTCGACGCAAATAACTAGCAAACAACAATTGCGTTGCGCCTTTCACTGCATTGCACCGCGTGTATGACAGGGCCCTATACTGTAAGTTATTAAGGATAAGTTAATGTTATCTGTCTACTTTTTGCAGTCATTCAAAAGGATCGATAAAAAATTGGCAGTCAGGTTGTAAAAGGAAAATGTCTGTTTATTTTTTTTTTCACTTAAAACAAAACAACTTTTACACTATAGACTCCTTAAAAGGACTTTGATTTAAAGGGATATTTAAAGGGGCAGTTACCCAAAAATGAAAATGAACCCACTATTTACTCCCTTCACTTGTTTCAAACCTGTTTGTTATATTTTTTTTTATTTTGAATATTTTGAAGAAAATGTTTTATGTTTAAAAGAAAAAGAAGCCTCAAAGCTAAAATAATTCAGATTGTACTGGTAGCAGTAAGTCATATAAGAAATAATCCAAAATAACCACAAGGGAACATTCTATTTATTATATGTAACATTTTTTTTTTGTTATTAAAAAAATATATAAAAAAAAAAAAAACTTAAAAAGGTTAAATAATACAATTTTGGTTATTTAAAAAAGATAAATATATAGCCTGTAACAAATGCCATTATATATACTTTTTATTTAGTAAATGTATGTTTTGTTGTAGTAAATGTAATAGTTTTTTGTAATTTACAAAATTACAAAATTCTAAAAAAAAAATTTTAACTAAAAGAGTGCCTCCCCGAAGGTCTACACGGAATTTAGAATTTTGCGAGCCCTGATATTCATTATTTATTAATAAAAAATATTATATGAATTAATTTATTATAGTTGTTTAAACATATTTTTAAAAATGCATTAAACTTTAAATATATATAAAAATGCCTGAGGTTCATTAGAAGCACCAGTTTTGCTGAACAGCTCAAGTACTGCCATTATGTTTTAACATCTGTTCTCAGAATTACCTCTTTTCCTCATTTTCCCTAAAGATATGATTGTTTTTTTAGAAATCATGCCAGATCTTGCCAACAGCATTCTCAAATTCCCCTTTCCTTTACCAATCCTTTAATACAGGTCTATATAAAAACACAGGGGAGGAGGGGTTTCATTTCAGGGAGTGTGGAGAGCAATCATGTTGCCAAGCCTGGGACCCTTTATGAATTCCCATCATATCTCCTCACACCAGCTGTCGTCCATTGATAACGCCAGGTAGACACGGCTCTTTCAATCCCTTATCTTTCCCTCCTCAAGCTCTGCACGGGCTGGACAAGACCAACTGGACAAATATGTACATTCACTAAATAAAAGCATACAGCTATCTTGTACTTTTGATAGACTCCCTTATACTTTGTTCTTAAGTGCTGGCAGATTTGAGACAAATCCATTAGAAATCTTCTCCAGGTTTAGAACAGAACCAATCGGGATGGAACGACATATGCGATAATACAGTATGTGAAGTGGCGTCAAGTATGATGTTAATGCATGAAGTGATAACCTTAACCTTGAGGTCTTCGCTAGGTGTCGATATGCTAATCTGCTTAAGCTGTTGTATATTGCAAAACCACTGGTTTCGCTCTGAAAATGGATGATATTTGTGATGGTGAAGTCTGTTGTTAGCATTCACACGCTAGGTATGGTTAAGCTCACTGTATGTCATCCACACTTCACGGCACAAAAGCTATTCAGTGACGTGACTCCACTGCTAATGCTAAATTACCCACAGCGCTGTTCAACAACAAGCCATTTTCTATTATTTATACTGCAGTCGTGAATGAGGTCATTCTGGTTACCATAGCAAATACAATTGCTATGTTAAGGATACTGCATTATTTAGCATTCTTGAGAAGTTTTGTGTATTATTAATAGAATTATGTGGTAGTTATGAATAGAATATCATTAACACAATCACGTGTTGTATAATTTCACACATTATGAACAAGTTGCTGACCTTATCTCAATACAAAATCAGAAATCAGTCCTCAGAATGTGTACCTGGTCTTGCTGTGCATGTATTATGAATATATTTTCTTATAATACATTTTCCTTATAATAAATAATACATTTCTTACAATAAACCTTTCTTATACACATTCCACCAATTATTTGGTATAGTTATTTCTATAGTTGTAAAAAAGGCACTGATTAAGGGCCCTATCATACACCCAGAGAAATAAGGCGCAAGACGTGTTTGGCATGATTTGTAGCTATTTTCAGACCAACGCGACACTCATTTTTACGCTTTGCACCACATTGTTTAAACAGCAAATCAATTTGCACCAATTTGTGGACTCATGGGTGTGCTGGTCCAAAAAGGAAGTGTGTTAAGGTGCATTGTTGGTGCAGTTGTATAATATTATCATTATTATTATTTATTATATGCATATTTATATTTGTTTTAATAGATTTGTCCACCTGACATATGCATCACCATATGGGGCATAAGAATACGACATGTGTTTGAATATAACTCTGTTTTTTTTACCAGACTTCGATATTATTCTTCATTTATTTGTTTGCTGGAAATTAGAACTTAATTTAGAAATAGTTTTAAAACAAATCTTTGCACTTAAACTAATTAAGTATGTAGGCTAATGAATGTCTTCAGTGGAGTGTACAACACCATTTCCTTATCCACGAAAGTAAAAGAGTAAATTAAAGAGTAAAAGTAAAATAAAGAGAAAATAAAGAGGCTAAATTACAAATAAAGAGCTCATTCTTTATCTTCGTACAGATGGTCTGTTTAACTGTTTTCTCGCAAGTGAAGCGTTCAATTTTTCCACTTACAAGTCCATCATGTACATAGCAAATGTGCCATGGCGCGATGCAACTCGTATTCTCTTTAAGGGAATGGGAGATAAGACTCTGATTGGTTTAATGTACATTATGCTCAAAACACACACATAACTCAATAAGAGAACAACCATGTTAGACCATGCACCAGGGCGCAAACCATTTTTTTCCGTCCTTAAAATAGCAAAAGTGGTATCGGATATGTCCTTAATGCTTTTGCGCCATGCGCTTTAGACTTTGCGTCTAGATCTTTAAAATAGAGCCCTAAATGTCTTCTGACTAAATTAAAAAATGTTAAAAAATTATAAAACTTTTTTGAATGATATACAAATTAGTCTTTCTATCCAACAATGTTTATCGAAATTATGCCCAAAATTATAACTTTATGTGAATATAAAATATTTAATGGAAATGGGGAAAATACATCAAAAGTATGTATATACTGTAAGTGTCAAATATGAAAAGATGATTTGAAGCATTAAAAAAAGTAATACAGTTTTGATTTGTATTCATTATTATTTTAATAAAAACCTTTAATAAAATAACATTTATAATAATTTTTTTTTTACAATTACCATTTTTTACAATCTCTAAAATTTAATTCATTGTAAAAATAGTTTACATAATTCATTCATTCATTCATTCATTCATACATAGATTCAATTTCCTTCAGCTTAGTCTCTTTATTCATCAGGGGTCACCACAGTGGAATGAACCACCAACTTATCCAGCATATGTTTTACGCAGCACATGCCCTTCCAGCCATAACCCAACACTGGGAAACACCCATGCACTCTTGCATTCACACACATATACTATGGCCAATTTAGCTTATTGAATTCACCTATACCGCATGTCTTTGGACTGTGGGGGAAACCGAAGCACCCGGAGGAAACCCACGCGAATACTGAGAACATGCAAACTCCACACAGAAATGCCAACTGGCCCAGCTAGGGAATAAATAAATTATTAAAATATATTATAATTTCGTTAGGCAGATTAAGAACAATAATAATTTAATCATGTTAAAAGACTTTATGTATCACAGATCAGCCCAAAAATAAAAATTAATTGTCATTTTTAATCTTTATACTTTGCCACTATACTTATTAGGCTATATATTTATATAGGTTATATAATATGTTTAATATGTAATATAATATGTATATAATATTAATATACTGAATGATTATGGAACATTATTTCACCCCTATTTTGCATATTTACCTTTTATTTGATGAAAAAAAATAAAATAAAATAGACACTTTCTTGAATTTGATATGCTTTATTACGTTTATAAATCAACTTAATGCAGACACCAGAATGGAATGTCTCATCTTTGACCCACTTGCATTTAATAATAGAACTTATGTATACTATCATTACCTTTTTTCCACCCAGAAATGTCAGCTTGCTGCAATAAAATGAGTTGTGAATGCCAAACTGGCAAATTGCAATACTCAAAATATTGAAGTTCTTCAGAACGATAGAACGCCTTTGACGGAAAGCACGTAGAAGTGCATCTATTCCAAATTAGGCTGGTTGAGAAAGTTACTAACAAGACCAAAACAGTGTAGCTTCTGTTCGAAGACACAATTCACATAAAAGGCCGGTTGGGTTCAGCAAAGGATGTTCATGTCAAGTGAGAGGAATGCTGAGCACTTGGGGATGAATGGAGAAGAGCTTGCCCAAGTGCCCTTTTTAAGGTGGTATAAAAGACTTGGTGGAATGCGAGTTTTATTGGAAGAATTGGCACACCAGAACTCAGACCCTCTCAAGCCACAGGTGGAAGGGCAAGGAAACAGCAGTGGGAATGTTTGTCTATCTTTGTCCAAACAAAAAGTGACACTATATACGGTATCGCTGTGCTATCATAATGGGATTAGATACGGATCAGCGGGAAATGAACATGAGTATGTGCCCTTACTATATGCTTAGTCCAATTTCAAATCTGTATCTCCTATATATTGTTTCAGTGACAGCATGAGGGCATGTGGATCATACACTGCAAAAAAAAAAAAAAACGTCAATGGGGTAAGCAGAATAATCTTATTTACAAATGAAAAACAAGATCATTTTGCTTACCCCATTGGCAGATTATTTTGCTCGTTTTCAAGAAAAACTTACTTAATTTTAGCATATTATTTCTTAAAACAAGACACTATTTTTTGCTTGTCTAGATGTTTATTGATTTAAGAATGTTTAACTAGAAACAAGACAAAAAAACTAAGTTAGTAAAGCATCTTTTGCAGTGCAAAAACCTTAAATTTGAGAACAAACTAAGTATAACCTTAAGAATAAATGTTATTTTTGTCCTTAAGCTCAAAAAACGTATATAATTTTAAATATAGTATGGCTTGTAGAAGAAAAGCTGTTAGTAACTGGACTAACTCAATTAGATGCACAATTAGATGCACAGGTTAACACATATTTGAAGTTTTGGAGTTAAAAAAAAGTAAAGTACAGAATATGAAGTCACATTGGATTAATTTAGATTACCAAAAAGTAATTTCAATATTAGTTATGGGAAGTTTGGATCGTTTTACTGACTCGGACCTTTGAGTCTCGTTCATTGAGATGAACGAATCTTTTTTCAGGTCATTTAGTTTATTTTGTTGAGTTGCTTCCAAACTCATCTACAACTACACCAAACACTGAACACACTACAAACAAGTCATAATGCTATAAGAAAGAGAAAATAATCATTTATTGTTTACTTTTGTCTATGATTATGTCAGCTGACCTCTTCTGACAGATCTTCAAATTTGAGTGGTCCGTTCAAGTCACACTGACAATCCCATATATGCTTAACCAATGCACACAGTCTGAGCCGAAAGGAGCCATGATTAGTTCACCTTTTGATTCTTCTGGTTTTTGAGTCGTTCGTTCATCACGTGACAGCATGTAAAGAGAGATGACTCAAACCGAGGACTCGAGAAATAAACGGATCAAATATTTTTCCAGCTCTAAATGCATATGATGGGCTTTTGTCTTTCACATGATGAACAAATGACTCAAACCGAGGACTCGAGAGATGAACGGATCAATTCTTTTTCCAGCTCTGACTGCGTATGATTGGCTTCTGTCTTTCACGTGATGAACGAACGACTCAAACCCGATAGAAGACTCAAAAAAGGAACTAATCTTCTACTCCACCTGCACAAATGTGCGCATGCGCTAATGAACAAATCACTCCCTGAGAGGACTCATAGTTCTTGAGTCATACAAAACATTTGTTCAAAATGAACAAATCGATCTAGAATGATGTGTTTAATAGTGTCACAATCACCAGCAATCCAGGCTTGCAGATCGCTGGTAAACATTCACTTTCACTCGAATTACAATCCTGTCACTATATGAACTACAAATCATGTCATGCACCTCACTCACACCTGTTCCAGTTTAACTTTGATTACACACAGCTGGGAGCAGCTCAAGGACTGATTAAGGGTGCACTCACACTATGCTATCCGAACCATGCCCAGGCATGTTTCCCGGATCGTTTGAGAAGTGTGAGTGCTCTGAATCAGGCTCAAGCGCGGTTCAGTTGGCCGGCCCTGGCCCAGTTGGAAAAGATGTGCTAGAGCGCAGCTCACTTGTGCTTTGGTGCGGTAGGCTTGTAGTGTGAGTGCAAAGCATGCCTGAGCCTGAAACTGAAGGCGGAACATCACTTTTAAGGGACTGTTTCATATGGATTTATTAATCATTCTTACTGTTCAATGAATGCAAACTGTCGTGGTTTATTAAAGACGCAAACCCTTCACTGCAAGTCAGCTGCACCTTCAGCAAACTTCCTAATACCAGCAGTACGAGGACTTATGATTATTTTTGAGCGTCAAAAGTGGCTGATCTGTTCGGCGAAATATTTGACTGCGTGTCACTGCATATGAAATGACTAAAATGATATAACTAAAGAAATCTCCACTGCGCTGAGTGAGAGCGCTTCTCTTCTGGTAAACTGAACAGCGCATCATTGATGAAGTAAGTGTGCTCAGGCTCGGATGCAATGTGAGTGCAGCCCGTCGGGGGAGAAGGGAGAGGGGACAAGCGTGCTTCGGCACAGTTCAAGGCAACTGTACCTAGTGAGAGTACGCCCTAAGAGTATATAGACTGCTCACTTTGTCATACATTTTGTTTAGTCTTGTTGGTTTATTCTCCGAAGCATAATCCTGTTTAGCCTTTCTGTGTTTGTTGCTAGCCTTGTTTTCTCGTCTTTGATTCTTTGCCGCCTGTACTAACCATTTGCCTGTTACCTGAGTTCACCTTTTGGATTACCAGTATGTACCTGTTTGCTCCCGTGTTTGACCATTGCCTGCCTGTCAAATCTCATAATAAAACTGCATGTGGATCCCTCACCTGCGTTGTCCAGCGTCCTTTAGTTACAAATAGCTTGGAAATTATGTGTATGTAATTTAGGGCGAGGCGATATGGCAAAAATGCAATCTTAATTAATTATTAACTTATTAGTTAATTAACAATAACGATATATATTTTGATATCAGTTGTTAATGCTTCATATTTAAAAGAGTATCCCAACAATGACTGAAGCCACAAAAATTAAAGTGTGAGTGTGAGTGCAAAGCACGCCTGAGCCCGAAACTGAAGACAGAACGTCACTTTTAAGGGACTGTTTCAAACGGATTTATTAATCATTCTTACTGTTCAACGAATGCAAACTGTCGTAGTTTATTAAAGACAATATATATTTCGATATCAGTTGTTAATGCTTCTATATTTAAAAGAGTATCCCAACAATGACTGAAGCCACAAAAATTAGAGGGTCCATTAAATAACATAACCTATTTTCAATGGGCGATAATAATTGCCGCCGAAAATCTGGTACATCTCTAACATCAACACACTTCTAGATTCCCATTGTTGCACTTTTCTGCTGTGTGATTGCCTCTTAGATCAATATAGAGTAAAAAAGTCCAGAGCTTATCATTGTTATTGACATAAATTTCATTGCAATTCGATATAATATCGTTTGTCGGCCCAGCCCTAATGTAAATATCAGTCAGCTTACCCCACAAAAATATCATGAAGTATAAGACTTCATAATCACACTTTAAAATAATGGTCCATTAGTTAATGTTACTTAATGTATTTCCTAGCATGAACAAACAATTAGTAATACATTTATTATGATATTTATAATTTTTTGTTAAAGTTAATTAACGTTAGTTCATGTTAACTCACTGTGCATTAACTAATGTTAACAAGCACAACTTTGGATTTTAATAATGCATTAATGTTAAACTATTATTAATAATTGCCTTACAAGATTATTCATACTTATATTAGATAATATTAGTAAATACACTAACTAAAATTAACTAATGGACCATTATTCTAAAATGATACCGACTTCATATTAACTACTTTATTGAATTTGTATCTGTTTTGAAAAGCTCTAGTTACAGTTTATTAGATTTAAAACTTAAAATATTTTTTAAAAAAGTATCAGAAATTGTGTAAATTGCACAAATGATTACAGAGAGAACTGAAAAACATTGAATTAAATGTAAATGTATGAAGTAGAGCATCTGCAATTGTATTTCCTAGTAAAACATATTCCAATAACATTTGTTTGATTTCCATAAAAATGTATTTCAAAAGTGCGTTTTCCAATTAGGTTTCATAGAAGATAAGGGTTAGGAACAACATGAGGGTGAACTTGAGTTCAAAGAATGCTCAAAAATTGCGCTAAATTGCCAACCTGCTCGGAAAAATTAAACTCAGCCCTTATCAACAGTGTTGAAAAGGCTACAAAATTGCTTATCAAACCAATACGCACCGCATGAATTCTGTCTCATGGTACTAGCCAGATGAAATAGGGTTCCTCTCCGTCTGCTGCTTGCACATGTGGAGAAATGGTGTATTTACGCCACAGGCACCTCACACGCTAGTAGTTCTATCAAGGGTCCCATGTGACACAGGTTGCCCATAGTAACTGGCTTAGCTGCAGTCAATGGAAAATAATACATTAAAGAGTAGCGAAAACAACTTCAAACACAGCAGTGTTGAAAGATTCAGTTAGTGGATGTAATGAATCAGATACGAACCGCTCGGGGCTGTCCTTGCACAACGTGTCAATCATAGCTGATGGCCTGTGAAAATGTAGGCAGGTCTTTTTTTTTTTTTTTGATTCTCGGCCCCATTTGTGTGATGGACAGCCCCACCATCCAATTATCACCATGCCGGATCACCACAAGAGTCGATGCAACATGCCACAAATATTTCGAATATTTCCACAGCATTATTGTGGATGTGTTTAATATCACTATAGTAATACAGCATGTGATCCTAGACCACAAAACCAGTAATAGGTGTCAATTTTTGGAAACTGAGGTTCATGCATTCATTGTCTGAAATGTGAATAAATAAGCTTTCCATTAATATACAGTTGAAGCCAGAATTATCAGCCCCTCCCATTTTTTTTTTTTTTTTAATAATTCCCAAATTATGTTTACTAATGATGTGAAATTTTTACAGTATGCCTGATAATATTTTTTCTTCTGGAAAAAAAGTCTTATTTGTTTTATTTCGGCTAGAATAAAAGCAGTTTTAAATTTTTTAAAAGCCATTTTAAGGTCAAAATTATTAGCCCCCTTAAGCTATGTGTTTTTTCGATATTCAGAAAAAAACATGGTTATACAATAACTTGCCTAATTACCCTAACCTGCCTAGTTAACCTAATTAACCTAGTTAAGCCTTTAAATGTCACTTTAAGCTGATATATTATTTACTGTCATCATGGCAAAGATAAAATAAATCAGTTATTAGAAATAAATTATTAAAACTATTATGTTTAGAAATGTATTGAAAAAAATGTATCTTCGTTAAACAGAAATTGGGGAAAAAATTAAACTAGGGGGTGTGATATTTCAGGGGGACCAATAACTCTGACTTCAACTGTATATGTTATCACGTTTAATACTGTCCAAATTAGGTGTTCTAAAATGCAACATCAAAAACTGAGATTATACCAATTTGTGTTAGAAAATTTACTAAATGTCATCATGGAACTATAACATGATCTTTATTTTATGGTTTAAAGGTTTTTGACACACAAAAAAGTTCTATTATTTTGACCTAAACAATGTATTTTTTGGCTATTCCCATAAGTATACCTTTGCAACATAAGAGGTTTTGTGGTTCACATATGTGTCTTGTAAACCCATGCATCTATGTGAAATAGGGCTGGGCGATTTGGCCTAAAAATCAAAATCTCGATTAATTGAACATTTAAGCTCGGTTACAATTAATTAATGATTATTGTATTATATATATATATATATATATATATATATATATATATATATATATATATATATATATATATATATATATATATATATATATATATATATATATATATATTATTTTTGCCCTTATAGTTTACAGACAAGTTTTGTACAGTAAATATTACTTGATTTTAAAATAATTGAAGGAAACACACACTACCTACTGTAATTTCTATGATTATTTATTGAACATCAACGTTGAACAACTAAAATTAAAACACACATTGCCTAAAACCAACTGTTACTTGTTTTATATTTTATAAAAAAGTGAAAATAAATAACTTGCACTTTTGGAAATAAAATTTATTATTTTCATTGTTTTTCATATTAAAAGTAGAAAAAAAAACAGTGTCTTGTCTAAATAAAAATAAAAACTCTTGATTATCCTGTAAAAAAATAAACATTGCAATCTCTGTAAACAAACATTTTAATGTAAATAACAATTTTATTGTAATAAAAAATAGGCCATCTCAAGGCATCTCTGGCGAAGCTTCCAATTATCGCCAATGAAGTGCAAAGTAAGGCTCAAGAATAGGTCCATCGTCCTACTGGACCAGAGATTATATGTGGCTGCAAAATGGCTGCAGAAGTATAAATCAGCCTTAAAAAAGGCTTAAAAGAGCACGATCATGTGACTCCCGAAAAATGAAAAAATCCTGAAAAAATCGTCCTGGAAAAATTTGATCGATTATAGGTTCTGAAAGTCCATTTCAATTACTTTTTTATTAATCGCTCAGCCCTAATGTGAAAACAAGTAGATGTAGATGTAGAATAGATGTAAGGAAAGCAGAATATGAAGTCAAATTCACAGCTCATTGCGTGAGATGTTTATATTTCAACCTAATGATTTGATTAAATCTTTTTCAATATGCCGAAACCACCAAACTTCAAACACAATAGACTCATTAGGAAAAGATTATGATCTGTAAGTTACTGAACTGACATCGCAGACAGTATAAACATCTCAACTGATCTGATTCAACTCAGTCATAATTCAATTTGGATCTTTTTTTGATTCTCGACCCAATTTGTATGATGGACTGCTCCGCTGTCCAATTACCTCCACATGCTGCTGGATCACCACAAGAGACAACACAACATACAATGAATAAACCCTAACATTTGGACATTAATGTGCGCATATTCAATAAAAAATACTGTAGTAATATATGTCTATAAAATACACCATTGAATTACATTTTAAAGCATCCATATGAAGTCAAACCTGAACATAGAGATGCAAAGAATGCAGATCATGAAGTAAAATGTACAGCTAATTCACTGAGACGTTTACAGTGAATCCTAAAGATGCTTCCAAAAATGCCCAGATTAGTATAAAATCTAAGTCAAAATTAAATTTGGAACCTTTTTTTTGGGGATTCTTGACCCTATTTGTATGATAGACAGCCCCGCCATCCAATTACCACCACATGCTGCCATATCACCACAAGGGTCGCATTTAACAGACCTCGAGTGTAGGAGGAACACCTGCATCGGGCAATTTACAGCTGGGTTTGTTGACAGATCTGGATCTGTGACATTTCTAAATGAGGGGGGTTCAGATAACCTTTCCTGAACAATTGAAATACACACTATATGACAGGATGTGCTGCGCAGGAATCGTATTGTAATTATAGAAGAGAACTATTTTGTAAATATATAAAAAATTCACATATAAAAAGACGTTACAATGATGCTTGTCAGTGACACAAAGGACCTTTTTTAATCGGAACAATTTATGCAAATGATGTTGACAAAATGCCTAACTCTTATTGTTATGCTGTCATACGCATTTAGCCCAACACAAAGCCTCTCTATGCATGTAAGAGACACATGAGCATATAGAAAAAGACCAGTTATTTTTTATCAAACATCATTAGCGGGAAGGGAAGTGTGCAAAACTGCTTTGTTCGTGTCTCTACTCATCCATGTCAACCGGCACAATGACTGACAAAGAAGTGAAACCATGTTGGCAGCCATATTTGAGGTGAGTCATATAACAGCAGGTCTCTGAGGGGCTTCAGAACTGACACGGATGGATCCCAGCTATATGCTAATTAGATAGCGTAGAAACCTGCTCGAGAAACAGGTACTGTGATAGGTAGACAAGTAAAGCCTAGAAGCAAAAAGATGAATTGCAGAACGGCATAAAAAGGATCAGTATGCACTAATTAGGGTTAATTGTGAGGTGTTTTGCTTGAAATGTTTTGTCAAGGACTGCCAGCCAATGAAACCCAATTAGTACTCTCCTTTTTCTCCCATTCTCTGCTTCTCTTGGCTTGACAGTTATAAAGAGCCAGATCCTATATGTTAAGTATCCTATATGTTTCTTAAAATAACTATGCAAAGATGCTCTTTCAAATTTAAATGGGGGCGTTCACACATGTATAGCACCATCACTAATAAGATTGAACATAAAGGGCTACTAGCAAACAAGCTAACAAATAAGGCTTGGCAATCAACAAAACAATGGTTTCTGTGGGTTTTTTTAAGCAACTAAACCCTTTGCTGCTTGTTCAAATTACTTATTTAAAATGAGCTAAAACAACACAATTCTTAAGATTTTTGGAACAACTTAATTGTTTAATACTGAATCCCTTTAATTGGTAAAAGTTACATGAATTGTTACATTTTTTTAACAGTGTAAAAATGTCCATGTGTTGTTTATGTTACTATTGTTACTATGTCATTAGTTAATAACTTTGAAATATCTCATTGATCTAAAGTAGATTGATTAATTCCCAGGATACATAGCAAGTGATGAAACTATGAACAGTAAATGCACTTACTTGTTTATAGCTTTTAATGTCTCTTAAGCCAATCTTTTGCATTTTATTTTTAATGAAAAGTGTGTACATACTGCTTTTGGTAAATCATTTTTACAATTATTAAGGCCCAATTCTATTTCTGTACCCCTACCCCTTCTACTTGGCCCTTGAAATAGAGTGTGAAGGGGAAGGGCTTCAAAATTTAGCCCTAAGAAATGGGACAGCGCTACAGCACCTGCACACGTCATCATATGTCATCGCAATCTCTTGCTTCATATGAGATCAGATGATCGCGACTGCTGTAGATATTCCGGTACGTTATTTTTTGGTATTTATCTTCAGGAAATCACATATCATGTTATCATAACGATATAATGTGGCAATAAGCTCGTAACTGTACTATGCATTTACATCCTGGCCATATTCATCTATGTAAACACATAAAAACAACATTAACATTACAGCAGACACTGTAAAAAGGTCATTCCCGGCCACTAGACTTTTCTGACAGGGTATTCGAGTGTCATTGAGTGACAGAATGTTGTGGGACTACTAGAAGTTGATATTAGGGATTATAAATAGTGAAATTTATGAATGTATTAAAACATCCTTGTTTGTTGTAAAAATTCGTAATAATGACAAAAAATACTAATTGGTGTATTCTAGCCAATTTTCGTGACTCTTGGTTTCGAGTGTGGTCTTGAAAAATCTCAGTTTCATGGGGTATCTAGCCCTTCCCCTTAGCCCTACACTTTCAAGCTAAAGAGAATCGGGACACCCCAACCCTATGGTCCTATGTGGGCCTAAATGTTATTTAAAACAAAAAAACATGCACTACATGTGAAGGTAAAGAGCTGGGAAATAAACTACTACTACTGTTTTTTTGTTGTTAATATGACTCAAACCTCAAAAGAAAAAATGGAAATCACCCTGCTCTTGAATTAAAGTTCTTAATCTTAAAAAGAATAATTTTTTTACTTGAAACCAGTGAATCTGATCTTTGCTAATAAAGCAGATTATCACCAGTGCTTGCAATGTCACAGTGGGCAAATCTGGAACAGCCTATCTTCAGACTGTTTATGATTTATGAGGATTAAAAAACAGAGTGGGAGGATTTCTACCATTATAGGCTGTTTAAACACCATGCAAAAGTGAATTCAGCACAATAGCCCCCCTTTAATGTGGTGAAAATTGGTTTAAAACTGGTTTCTCAGACTTTATGCTCAATTTGTGTCCTAAGACAGCACTATTGCAAAGATAGCAACTGTACAATTATGTCAATTGTAATAATTTTGAATCAGTAGTTTTCACTTTGCTAATGCAACCTGCATGTGTATAATTACCTAAAACAATTAAGCTAAAATTACCATCACAAATGCTCTGTTGTCTAGCAGTTTATGTCCTAAACGGTCACTAACCACAGTGATTACATGTAGCTTGCATTTACATGTTACGATTAAAGGATTATGAGATTTACATTTGCAATTATGCATTTATTAGATGCTTTTGCCCAAGTGATTTTTATCAAAGTTATTTTTTTTTCCCAAATAAGCTGGGCCATGGTTTTCCAGTTGAATTACAGGAATAGGATGTATAAAACTAAAGCAATAACACCATTTTCATCACAATTAACCAGATACAAAACCCTGTTATCCAAGTAATCCAAGAACCCAGTTCCATTATTCCCAGCACTTCCAAATTAGTCACCAATCACCCTTTTGGGAGCCAGCAGCACATCTGTATTCCTTCCAAATACAAAGATAAATCGAACAAATTGGAATCTGGCTTGAATTTAGTGGATTTCACTGGGACCTGCAGAAGAAAATGTAATGAGGTCACAGGGCTGTGGGGTCTCAGCGGGGTCAGTAAGGGACGTGGGTTTTGGTCCCAGAACGCAGTGTTGAATTATTGGTTTGGCAGCGGTCTCGTACAACAGTTGCCGTTCCTGCAGGATGTGAACATTGAGATCTTGAATATCGCTGTGCTTTTGGCCCTAAGCACGATAGGTGCGATCAATGCCAAGAGCAGACACAAAGATTGTCTTATCCTTCCGCACACTTTTTTTGTCAGGCATTAAACTGTGTCCTAACCAGAATTAACACTTTTAGCATTTTCAGAGAAATTTGTCACAATAAGAATGTTTTTTTTTCACATTCCAGTTAAATTCTTGAATGATGAAATTAATTTGAAGGTTGGTATGAAGGTACAGTAGCAAACCAGCAACAGAACTGTAATTCATAGTGTAAGAAAGCATGTAAGAAAGAATTTAAGTTAAATACATTAATTATATTTTGGATATTACATTTTATGGATTTTACATACCTGATTTGTAGGTTTTGAAAGAGGTTATATGGATGGATGGATGGATGGATGGATAGATAATCACAGCTAAACAGATGGATGGACTATATAAACAAAATATTGGACTAAATAAACAGATGGATGGACTTTATAAACAAATTATTGGACTACATAAAAAATGAATAAACTATATAAATGAATGAATGAACTATATATAAAAAGATGCATGGATGGATGGATATATAGATGAATGAACTATATAAAGAGATGGATGAACTTCATATAAAAAGATGGATGGATTATAACGGATGAATGAACTATATATAAAAAGATGAATGGCTGGATGGATGGCTGGATAGATGGATGGATGGACAGATGGATAAACACATAAAACAGATGGATGCACTATATAAACAAAATATTGGACTACATAAACAGATGGCTAGACTATAAACAAATGGTTAGACTATATAAATAAATGAATGAACTATATAAATGGATGGATAAACTATATATACAAAGATGGATGAACTATATATAAAAAGATGGATGGATGGATGGACCAAATATATAGTGATGGATGAACTTTATATAAAAAGATGGATGACTGGATGGATGGCTGGATGGATAGATAGATAAAAAGATAAACAGATGGATGGACTATATAAACAAAATATTGGACTATATAAACAGATGGATGACTTTATAAACAAATAGTTGGACTATAAAAAAGTGAATGAACTACATAAATGAATGAATGAACTATATATAAAAAGATGCATGGATGGATGGATGGATGGATGGATGGATGGATGGATGGATAAACACAGATAAAACAGATGGATGGACTATATAAACAAAATATTGGACTATACTGTATAAACAGATGGATGGACTTTATAAACAAATGGTTGGACTATATAAAGAAATGAATGAACTATATAAATGGATGGATAAACTATATATAAAAAGATGGATGAACTATATATAGATTGATGGATGGATGGATGGATGGATGGATGGATGGATGGATGGATGGATGGATGGATGGATGGATGGATGGATGGATAGATAGATAGATGGATGGACTATATAAAGAGATGGATGAACTTTCTATAAAAAGATGGATAGGTGGATGGATGGATGGATAAACACAAATAAACAAATGGATGGACTATATAAACACAAGGCATGACTATATAAACAGACGAATGGACTATATAAACAAAAGGTTGGACTATATAAACAGATGGATGGACTTTATAAACAAATAGTTGGGCTATATAAAGAAATGAATAGACAATATAAAAAGATAAATTAACTATATAAATGGATGGATGAACTATATATAAAAGATGGATGGACTATTTAAATGAATGGATGAACTTTATATAAAAAGATGGATGGACTATATAAATGGATGGATGAACTACATATAAAAATATGAATGAATGGATATATGGATGGATGGATGGATGGATGATGGATGGACAGACTATATAAAGAGATGGATGAACTACATATAAACATATGGATGGGCTATATAACAGATGCATGAACTATATATTAAAAGATGCATGAACTATATATAAAAAGATGGATGAACTATATATATAAAAAGATGGATGGATATATGGATAATTGGATGGATAAACAAAGATAAACAGATGGATGGACTATATAAACAAAAGGTGGATGGATAGACTATATAAAGAGATGGATGAACTACATATAAAAAAATGGATGGACTATATAAATGGATGGATGAACTACAAATAAAAATATGAATGAATGGATATATGGATGGATGGATGGATGGATGGATGGATGATGGATGGACAGATTATATAAAGAGATGGATGAACTACATATAAAAACATAGATGAGCTATATAACAGATGCATGAACTATATATTAAAAGATGGATGGATATATGGATAATTGGATGGATAAACAAAGATAAACAGATGGATGGACTATATAAACAAAAGGTGGATGGATAGACTATATAAAGAGATGGATGAACTATATATAAAAAGATGGATAGACTTTATATGAAAAGATAAATGAATGGATGGATGGATAAACACATAAAGAGATTGATGGACTATATAAACATAAGGTGGATGGATGGAGGGGCTATATAAAGAGATGGACGAACTATATATAAAAAGATGGATGGATTATTGATGGATAAACTATACATAAAAAGATGGATGTATGGATGAATGGACTATAAAGCTATGGATGGATAGACTATAAAAAGAGATGGATGGATAGATGGATGGATGGATGGATGAATGGATGGATAGATGGCCGGCTGGCTGGCTGGCTGGCTGGCTGGCTGGCTGGATGGATGGATGGATGGATGGACAATATAAAGAGATGGATGGATGGACTAAAAAAGCTTTTATTGTGCTACTTGGACACATCTAGTTACTCAGTGTTTTGAAGACTAATGCAAGTTCTTCTCACGTCTACAATGAGTGTTCGCCAAATGACTCTAACCAAATTATTGAGACAATTTAACTAGCTAATCTCATTTGTGTTGGGTTCAATCCAATTACATTTCCACACAAACTTTGGCCATATGTTGGGATTTGTGCAACACTTGACATATAAAAGGCTCAATCTAATTACCTAAAGACGCTTTTCTTTGCAGCAGTGTCTTTAAGGTTTAAGTGCACACAGAGAGACTGACAGAGACTGAAGTTCATTTGGTGAGCCATTTATTATGCCCCCCATGCTTCTTTTCTAATCAATGCTCATCAACTCTCTGATGCCCGGCTAATAGTGTTTTACTGCTCTGAGCCAGTAAACATCTTCTTTATATGCACGGCACATACATATATTAGCAATACGTTTTTAATGTTATATTTTTTTTCTCCTCTGGCATGTCTCCATGTAGCACCTAGTACAATGTAATGAGTCCCAATGGGGGTCTTATATATGGGTCTCACACTCTGCCATTCTGACTGACAGGATTTCCGGGTTGGATATACTGTATAGAGAGACTTGTTAGGACCACAGTGCTTGCTAAACAAATGGAAGTGGGCATTAAAGAAGGCTGAAACTGCCTCGTTAAGATGGAGACTGCACCTGCTGGTTTTGTTTTTGTTTGTGTGCACATATGGAGCTCACACCCATTAGGACTGATTTACAATGTGGTGCAAGACATGCTTAAGTCCTTAACTCTGGCATGAAGGTTGACCTTAGACAATAAAACAAGTTAATGATCCACAAGTCCTTGCTTAAATGATTTTACTTTTAGGTGTTCTGTTGATCTTAAACCTTGCTTTTACTTTATTATTATTATACTTTTATATATATATAATTTACATTTTATCATCATTGACTCACCCTAATATACCAAATCTGTGTCATTTCCCTTCTTCCATGTTATGCAAAAGAAGTAGAAAGACAATGTACATAAAAGAGCAACCATTTGTATAGTAAATAGCATTTATAGCTGTCAAACAACATTCTGTGAATGATGATTTAAATGTCTTTTTTTATGTTTACCTAAAAAGCTTTAATTTGTCTTCAGAACACTTGTAATATAGATCCTGAGTTGTATTTACTGCTTTTATGGTGCTGACAGCTCCTTTATGGAATTACACTATCCATTTGCAAGACCTTTCCGAAAATTTTTGGCGTTTAACATTTTTTTTTATGCTCACTGTGAACAATAAATTACTTTTCAATTGCAATTCAGTACATAAACAATCATGCAATAAAATAATTAGTAGCTCAAATAGTAGAGCATGACACTTTTTTGAGGTTTCCCAAAACTCTGAATTCCCACAGAAAAAAGAACTGATCAAATGTGTACGCTAAATCCAGGAAAAATTGCTTTTGAAGAAAAGCAACAGGTATGAGCAATTCCATGCAAATGTCAACCTTGCCATGAAAAAAATTACGTTTTTGCCAAAATATTGAAACCGTTTCTGCATTTTTGTGTAAGCAAGTTTTTTACAGTGCTTTAAAAAATGCTCATAAATATCTTTGTTAATGTTTTCAAACTACTATATTTGATTTATCAAAATCACACAAGTGCCAATTTCACACCTGTCACATCCATAACAAAGAGATGTCACATCCATAATGGATCTTTTTCCTCATAAATGCAAAAAAAAATTGTTAAATAAAATAAAATCAATCGTTTTTTTGTTCTATAGAGAGCCAACTCTTATTCTTTTGATTAGCATTGTTTCTTTTGGGTTGTGCAGTTTAATTCACAGAATTTCTACAAAGTATGTTGTATACTGTAAACTAACTGTATACTGTAAGCTAACTTTTTTTGTCACATCCATAACGCATGTTTAATTTTCTCATTAAAAATATAAAAAATGTTTACAGATTCATATTTTTCTGTACTGAGAAACACCCATATACTCTGCCATATGCACACGCACTCATGCACTACTGCCAATTTTGATTACCCAATTCACTTACAGAGCATGCCTTTGGACTGTGGAGGAAACCAGAGCACCGGAAGGAAAACCACGCCAACATGGAGAGAACATGCAAACTCAACACAGAAATGCTAACTGGCCCAGCCAGGACTCCAAACAGCGGCCTTCTTGCTGTGAGGCAACAGTGCTAACCACTGAGCCACTGTGCTGCCAGTACATAAACAATCATGCAATAAAATACTTAGCAGCTCAAACAGTAGAGCATGACACTTGTAATGCCAAGTTCATGGTTTCGCAAAGCACTGAATTCCCAGAGAAAGCAAGAACTGATCACATGTGTACGCTAAATCCAGGAAAAGTAGCTTTTGGAGAAAAGCAACATGTATAAATGTAAATAATTAGAAAAAAAAAAGTTTAATATATGCATTTGCATATTAATTGTATTCAGGATGCACCATATGTGCAAAATATCTTATTGTAACCAAAGTCAAAATGCATTAGAACATTTGCAGATTCATAACTATCTGTGAAATACAAAAAAAAATATATAAATAACACAATTTCGTGAAAAAAAGGGATGTTATGTATATGTATATATGTTCAAACAAACACGTATATGTCACGGTTGTGGATCTGTCTGTTTCTCTTGTATGTGTGTGTGTGGATGTGGGTGTGTTTGTTTGGGTGTATCTTCACCGCGTGGCTGTGTGTGTTTAAATTCGTCAGCTGAGCGATCACGTGTCTTGCTGCTGCTCAGTCTCACTCAGCTGTTATCTATTAACCACAGGTTAACATTGTATTAAAATTCATATAAAATATATTTAAAAATGATACATTTTAATACAAGAATTCTTGTGTTCTGAAATAAATAAAAAATTGTGTATGGAAAGCATTGTCATTGCACCGTGATGCACCGAGATATTGAATTGAACCGAATCGATGGCATGATAATCGTAACCGAACCGAACCGTGAGACCAGTGTAGGTTCACGCCTCTAATACATGTGAGAGTATTCGACAAACAAAACAACTACAATGGGCTGCAATAACGCATGTGTGCAGTGATATACAGTAGTGTGTCTTTCAGCATCGCCAACTACAGATCTGTCATGTATAATACTTTTTTTATTTTGTTGTAGATCCATGTGAACAGGTAACCTTCTAATTACAGAAGAAGAAAACATCATACATCATACATGTTTGAAAAAAAAACACTTATAAAAGTTTGAAGGAAGCTTGTTAATGCAACAGCTAAACGTTTCTTGATTAAAGGTCTTCCTGCAGGTCCTGTGACTGGTACATCCTTGTTTACATAGTGAGAGAGACAGACCGGCGCAAAAGCAAACCTCTGCATGTTTCATATCACGTCCCTGGACACAATGAGTCTTTTCACTACCATGAACTTTTAGGTCCCCATGGCTGTCACATCTATCCTCCTTCATCCTTTCTTTCCAGCATCCATTCTTACCCTCCACTCCATCTTTGCAGCGCCTTGCTTGCCCATACCCTGAAACACAACCTCCTTTATAAGAACCCCAGGGACAAAGATGTCGCTATTCCAGAAGCGGTCAAAGCCCATTCATCATTTCATTTTTTATTATTATTATTTTCCATCTTTATTTGTATAATCCGCTCACTTCACAGTTTGGGTCTTGCTGATTTGAATAATGGCTCGTATGAATTCCATCAGTGTCGCATGCTTTGGGTTTCATATCTCTATCACAGGAAACATTATATCGCAGATAGTGTGAGCATGCTATATTTCACACCATGTTTATGGGACATACGCCAGCAGGATTTTTTAATGGTGCACCCCATGGCGCAGCACTAGGTACATTGTGAAAAGTTGAGAATCGTATCTCCTGGTGCTTAAATGATACATCTTTCCTCATGAATAAGATTTAAAGTGCATGGGTGGAAGTGGAGATATGTGAAAGAGATAGGGCCATTAATCAGACGATGTCCACGGGCATGATGGGGGAGGGGCAACCTGAAGAAATGTTGCTGCTGGCATTATTTTGCCGCAAAGGCCTGTGCAACACTGTGAAGCTTTGTTTTAAAAAAAGATGCTGACCTTTCAACTTCCTATATCTAAGCTAATCTGATAAGGTTACACATGAATAATGATGCAAAGATATGACAGTAATAAGTTCTTTTTCTTTACCACCATTTTCTTCCTCGCCAAATGATAGATGGGAATAATTTCTATCTCAGAAGGTGTTTACACAACAACACACAACAAAAGCAAAAAGCAAACACAAGTGAATCACTGAATTCAGTCACAGGTTCTCAACTGTCATATTCTGTCTTTATTTTATGCACTGTGTTTGCCATAAAGTTATCTGTAGCTCAAATGATGGCCTTTTGTATTTAGCTTTCCGTTTGTACGGTGGCTTTAAACTGTCAAAAACACCTTTCAACCCAGTCCAATTTTTTTATGATGGACAAAAGTTTCGAAGGCAGTGTGTCAATACTATTCACACGATGTGAGATCGAATTTATTTTTTAATGTGCGAAAATTCCAGATGGAATTTTTGGATTTTGTGCGCAATAACCTTTAAAGTTGCATTATGAGATAAAAGTCAATGAAAATAAAAATTAAATATAAATAAATAAAAAACATGTTAAATCACAATACGAAAATATGAGTTCTTAATTTTTTTTTTGTTTTCTGTGACAAAATCAAAACCCAAACTCTTGAGAAAGCATAGTGCATTGTCAGAAGTGTGTCTACATTGAATAAATATATACGATTTCAGTTGCATGAAAACTTACCATTTTAAAAATTTAAAATGAACGCCATCCCTAAACTCATCCGTCATTGGGGATGAGCAATTTGTAGCAGGGTAGGGCGATGTCGACCAATTTGACATCGTACGATGTCTAATGTGAAACATCGCAATGGACGATGGCATCGTCGTCGTAGGCGGCGGTGAATTAATTATTCATGAACAATTCATTCATTCATAACAAATTAATTATTTGTAGCCTACAGTTTCAACTACCTGACCTGCATGGTCTTTGTTTTACACATAACCACATCATAAATAAAGATAGGGTACACATAATTTACCAGCTGTCAATCACTTTTTTTCGCAGGACTCTGACATGAATAGGCAGAGTGATTTATGTCGTTTTAATGGCATCAACAAACTTGGTTGGTAAAAAAGCTGCACAAACAAGAGGAACCAACCAACAGTATCTGAGGTTGACGCTAAAATTACTAAGTGCAAGCGTGAAAGCGAAAGATTGAAGCAGGGTACTGATGCTGTGACAAGTTACCTGATAGATTTAAAAGACCGAAGAGTCGTTAGAAAGAGGCAAGATTAATTAAATATCACATTTAACAACTATAGTGAGACACGATCCAGCGGTACATCCTTGATAAACTGTCCAACGTGCACTGCTCTCTGGGGTTTTGTGCTCAAAGCATCCACTGACTGCCTGGAGGATCGCGATGCCAGCTCAGCATCGTGATGTCTTTCGCCATCGGCGATGGAATCGCTTATCTACCCAACCCTAATTTGTACTAAACAAAAAAAAATTACAAATTGCCATGAGATTGCATAAAACAAAACTTATAATTACATACGTATATTTTATGATTAAAAAAACTGAGTCTGTATTTGGGATAAAATGCACAAGGAGACCAGAAATGTACAGCAAATGAGCATATACAAGGTAAATTTTAAATAAAATAACAGTGCTTCCCTACTTCTCAGATATACAGTCTGTGCATGTCAGATAACATTACATCAAATACAAAAACCGCCAAAAGGTATTGATAAAAGACTATTAATTCAAGTATTTAACGATCTAGTGCTTCATAATCCAAAAAAGATACACTCAGTGATCAAAAAACAATGAATCTAGATGAATTGTACAGAAACTGTGCTTTCCTACAGCCTTGGGCATTAGAAAAAAAATATATTGGTGTGATGTTCTCAGTGCTTTTTTTGTTTGCCTCTTGGGAAAGGATGGAAACCCTGAACACGTCTGATAAGACTGACCTCCTTCTCAGGTTTGTCCTTCAGGTATTACCGCATCATGTTAATTCTCCTTTTGCTGCGAGTGATGACGGTGACCGAGCAACTCCAATGACAACCAGCCTGTTAAATAAGGTTTAGGGGAGACCCTCCATCACTATAATCACTGCATCTTTTCCACGGCTAACCAATAATCCCTTCCCCCAATGCTCAACAGACAGAATTGATTTTATTCACACCACATTCAAAACCACAGAATACACACAAACACACAGGCGCTGCTCTCTCTCCCTCTCTTTCTTTCTAATCTAATTCAGAAATAATATCAGTGGATCTCTGAGATAGTGGCTTCAAGCCAGTGTAGGCTAATCATAAAACAGAGTCTCTATACAGGCGCTGTGAATATGAACACTGTCTTCGGCATCAATAACAGGAGCTTATATTGTAATTTCAGGCACTATAATTATTATTTTTTTTAAATCTAAGGATTTACAGGTATTGAACATGTCATTCTAAAACTGTAAGACTTGGAAAAGCAACCATTTTTACTGTTTATATTTATGTATACATTATAATATGCTCTGTAAAGCACTTTGCAAAAGGATTTAAAAAGTTATAGAATTTTTTAAAATATTAACTTTTTCAACACTGCATATTTTAAATTTCAAGTTAGATTTCATTAAACAAAGCTACAGTATGAATGTCATTCCTATGGTGCTTTTTTGTATTTTAAAGCTTGACTGTCCACTATTTGGCAGTACATACCTGATTTGAAAATGTGATCGGTTAAACATTAATCATAATAAACAGTCTTGTGGCATATTGTTGCATAAGATCTCAACTAAAAGACTACAGCAAGTATAACACTGTATAAACAGAACAACACGCTACTGTTGGGCCACATTTTCAAGTGTTCTTAAACAAACAAGTTCATAAAACAGTTAAATATGATGTAGAGTATCTTGAGATAATCCTCAACAGAGTGCCATTATACGCTGCTTTGTTAAGGCTATAGAACATTTGGGATCTGCTCGCATTGCAATGGTGATGTTGGGGAGTTTTCCTGCAGCATTTGAACATTATGGGAAATTTAACCAAGAGCAACCAGATTTTAGGTATGAAGGTGGGTATAGTGAATAGGGACAAAGAGTAAAGACCACTTCAATTCAATCCATCTTTATTTCTATAGCACTTTCACAATGTAGATTGTGTCAAAGCAGCTTAACATAGATGAAGTTCTGGTGTATTGAAACAGCTTCAGTCCAGTTTTCACAGTTGAAGTTTAGTTTCAGTGTACTGTAAAGCCCATACACTGACGAGCAAATCCAACGATGTACAGCTTCACAAGTCCCAAACCAAGCAAGACAATCATGGACTTTTTGACAGTAGGAACACACTAGAATTGGACTGATCAATTTGATTGTTACATTCACCATTAACAAAAACCACAACACAACTGAAAATTCAGCGCTCATCTACAGGGTCTTGCTAGTTCATGTCTATGCACCCTGATCCATACGCAGCCTCGCCAGTGGTATAAGCCCATTTTAAGCACAAAAAATAACAATAGATTGCAATTTGACTGGATTGTAAAACTGGTTAAATTTAGGACTACAGGACAACTAAACTACAAGTAAAAAGGATTTAGATCTGATACAGTGTTTGTTACCAAACTTAACCCAATTTGCGAATGTCAAGTCGGTGACATTTTGACTAATGTTGCATTTGAAAATTTGGGGAAATTTAACCAACAGCAACTAGATTTTAGGTATGAAGGGTGGGTATAGTGAATAGGGACAAAGAGTAAAGACCACTTCAATTGAATTCATCTTTATTTCTATAGCGCTTTCACAATGTAGATTGTGTCAAAGCAGCATAACATAGATGAAGTTCTAGTGAATTGAAACTGTTTCAGTCCAGTTTTCACAGTTGAAGTTTAGTTTCAGTGTAATGCAAAGTCACTAATAAAATCCAAGACACTGACGAGCAAATCCAGCGATGTACAGCTCCACAAGTCCCAAACCAAGCAAGCCAATCATGGACTGTTTGATAGTAGGAACCCACTAGAATTGGACTGATCAATCTGATTGTTACATTTACCATAAATGAAAACCACAACACAACTGGAAATTCAGCGCTCATCTACAGGGTCTTACTTGTTCATGTCTATGCACACTGATCCATACGCAGCCTCGCCAGTGCTATAAGCCCATTTTATGTACTAAAAAGAACAATGGATTGCAATTTGACTGGATTGTAAAATTGGGTAAACTTAAACTACAGGACAACTAAACTACAAGTAAAAAGGATTTAGTACTGACACTCTGTTTGTTACCAAACTTAATCCAATTTGCAAATGTCAAGTTGTGACATTTCCACTAATGTTGCATTTGAAAATTTGGGGAAATTTAACCAATAGCAACCAGATTTTATGTATGAAGGGTGGGTATAGTAAATAGGAATGAAGAGTAAAGACCACTTCAATTCAATTCATCTTTATTTCTATAGCGCTTTCACAATGCAGATTGTCAAAGCAGCTTAACATAGATGAAGTTCTAGTGAATTGAAACTGCTTCAGTCCAGTTTTCACAGTTGAAGTTTAGTTTCAGTGTAATGCAAAGTCACTGATAAAAGACAAGACACTGACGAGCAAATCCAACGATGTACAGCTCCACAATTCTCAAACCAAGCAAGCCAATCATGGACTGTTTGACAGTAGGAACACACTAGAATTGGACTGATCAATCCGATTATTACATTTACCGTTAACAAAAACCACTACACAACTGAAAATTCAGTGGGGTCTATAGGGTCTTACTTGTCTATGCACCCTGGTCAATATGCAGCTTCGACCGTGCTATAAGCCTAACAATGGATTGCAATTTGACTAGACTGTAAAACTGGTTAAACTTAAACTACAGGACAACTAAACTACCAGTAAAAAATTATTAGAACTGATATAGTGTTTGTTACCAAACTTAATCCAATTTGCGAATGTCAAGTCGGTGACGTTTAACTAATGTTGCATTTGCAAATGTCTAAAAACCTCATTCTGAATATCTTTCCTCCCTCTCAAATTCTCTTTTACATCATATCTATGCTTCTTTTCAGGCATGCCACCCTCATTCATTCATGTTGTTCTGCTTTAGAAAACTTCTGCGCCAGCTTTAAGCTGGCATAAAAATGAAAAGCGAGATGCAGCACTTTTTTTTTTGCTCAGGGCGCAGGTGTTCATCAATTGAATTTGTATGTCTGAGTGGATGTGGCGTCACACATGGAGATGAGAGGCCTCGCTGTAGGTTTCATCTTTGCCTGTGATGGTTGAAATCCACAGTGAAAAATCAGTTAGCCTACACTGCGGTCGGGGTTATCTCACACATAAAATGAAATCTGAATTGTTTTTACAACCTTTGAATAACATAAAAGTATATCATGAATAAGAAAAAGGTCTTATGGCACTTCAATTTACAGTGTTGCTAAGAAAGAAAGACAAAACTTGACCTGGTAGCATGAAACTAGGGTGCTATGTGTACCAATACTATTCTACTCCCTATAGATATGCATCATTCCCCTCTCCTAGCAATTTTGTCACCAGTCAGGTAAAATGGCATCAAAAACAGTGCACATATCTTTAACAGGCTGCATTATTTGAACCTCACAACAAGATATAAGCACAGAAAAGAATTGTATCAAGTGGCACCTTACTGGCACAGAATAGCTTTCATTACAATGCTGGCATGGTGCATCGTCCATTTACAGTGTTCTATTTGTGGGTTGATGGTGAGAGGAATCTGGCCTAGTTTTCCTAGCAGTGGCCTCAATTGGCAGAATCTGGCAAATAAATAGCCTTTATGCCATAAAGGAGTCCCACTTTGAAGAGTCATGAACGTAAAAACCAATGATAGTTAATCATGTAATTGATTTTCTATGTAATTTTTGTTTTAAGTCAATACTGCAGTTCGTAAAATGTCAAAAATCCAACCTGATCTCACGAGAAAACCTAAGTATTTTACGTTTTGTCAGTTTAGTGGCTAATTTGTACAAATTTGTACGATTTTTAAAAGAAGGCGTGGCACCTGACCCCACCCCGAAACCCAACCATCATTGGATGATGAGCAAATCGTACTAAATTGTATAAATTAGATCGTACGAATTCATACGAATTAGCCACTAAATCAAAAAGTTACGAATTGCTGTGAGATTGCGTTGCAAAAATTCTATTAGGCAGATTTAGAACAGTAATCATTTAATGACATTTGTCCAAATTAATCATTTAAAATATAACAAAACATAGTATGATCACTTATTATTTGACATATATTAAGTACAGGTCAGATATAACAGTAAACATATGACCTGGAATCACAATTGAACACTATTTTACATCTTACCCATATTTTGATATTTTATTTTGACAGAGGTTTTAACATCACAGTAGACAATTTATGTTAGCATTTAATATGCTTCATTTGTCTATAAAATCACTTTTATAAATTGTATTTGACATGGAAACCATAATAGGAATCCTCTAGCAACTTCTAAGTTCTAAAAACCTAAACTGTAAAAATATGAACTCCACTTTACTGTAATATTATAAACATATTTCAAATCATACAGGTCCAATTTCGCAGTTAAATCACCCAGTAAATAAACACACAAATGTGTGACACACGCAAATAAAATTGTTTTGTAATAATGATGACAGTCCACCCTACTGAATATCAAACATAAACAAGAGTTGAATAAGAAACTAATGAAGTCTTTTGTTCCTGGCAGTAAAAATCTAATAGAAAACCAGCAATTTGCAGTGTTCTCACAAGCACAGATGAACACAATGCTCATTCCTCCACTGCCACCACTCATTAGTAGCAAATCACACCCACTGTCTCAGTGGACGAACATCCAACTCATTTCTTATCTGGCTTTTCCACACTCTATATACTGTGGACGGAAGAAGAAACCAATCATTGAGCTAATTCATCCTACCAAATTCGCTCGTGAAGCCTCAAAGCACGCGAGGCTGCCTTCTGTCTCTAATGCGACTTTAATTGTTTTCATTACAGTAGAGTAACTTATCTTGCTGTCATGACATAGATTTAGAAAGAATCTGATTTTCATAACAGGCGTAAAGTCTTGATAATCACATCAAAATTTGACTCTGAGGGCTGCATTCAATATTTTGTACGTTAAAGAGGCTACTTAAGGGGTTTACAGAGCCTCCATGTTATGTAAATGGGTTTGTGTACAACTAAGCAAAATGTAAGGTTCATCAATGGTTTTTGATGTTACATCACACTTTCAGTAGAGTATCGAAGCACATTTGCATGACATTAATGTATGAAAAATGAAAAAAATTTATTGCAACTTTAAAAGATTATACATACTGATGTCAATGTTGTTAAATTAAATTATGTATGCCAGGCCAGTAGATGCTATGAATAATTCAATAATTACAAAGTTATTTTTAAAATAATGCAATAATACAAATATTACTAAGTATGAGATGAAGTTAATATAAAACTATTAGCATCTAACAAATTAATGCTGTACAATTAGTCACCAATGATGCCGCGGTCACACTTGAGTTTGAGCATCCGAAATTCTGTAGTACGGCGGTGTGAAAAGGGGCGGGATTAAACAAGATGCTTAGACATTCAAAAAAACGAGCGATTGGTCCATATTTTACATTTCTGTACAGACAGCTCATGTTTGGTCTTCGATTGGTCTTACGCAGTCACGTGATGCGATTTTGCAGGTCAGAGTTCACCAAGCTTGAACTTTGCACCCCAGCGAACTGCGAAACTTGTCACATAAGCTTGCATTTCCGGTCTGACCCATTCGTGTGTGTATGAATGAAAGTCTATGAGGAGAAAAGTTCAGTGTGACAGCGGCTTGAAACTATTTCAATGACTCAAGTGAAGTCACATGATGAGAGATGATTTTATTAGCTCAATGCAACTATATCCACCAATGATATAAAAAAAGAGGTGTGGAAATCTGATTAAAAGCTTTAAACAATAAAACAATGACTAAAATAAATATAACTAAGTATATATAAACTTTGATATCTAATAAATGAATGCTGTACAACAGGGGTGTCAAACTCAATTCCTGAAGGGCCGCAGCCCTGCACAGTTAAGTTGCAACCCTGCTCCAACACACTTAAGCTGCGGTCACACTAGAGTTTGAGCTTGTGAAATTCTGTAGTACGCCATTGCAAAAAGGGGCGGGGTTAAAGATAATTAGACATTTAAAAAAGCAAGCGATTGGTCCATATTTTAAAAAATTCTGTCCAGAGAGGTCATGTTATGATCCTCAATTGGTCTCACGCAGTCAAGTGATGCAATTTCACAGGTCAGAGTTCACCAAGCTTGAACTTTGCAATGCAGAGAACTGCGAAACTTGTCGCACAAGCTTACGTTTCCGGTCTGACGCATTCGCGTACATACAGTAAGAATGGAAGTCTATGGGGAGAAAAGTCCAGTGTGACCGCAACTTTACTTGTAGGTTTCAAACAAGCCTGAAGGACCCAATTAGTTTGATCAGGTGTGTTTAATTAGGGTTAAAACTAAACTCTGCAGAGCTGCGGCCCTCCAGGAACTGAGTTTGACACCTGTGCTGTACAACAATTAGTCACCAGTGAAAAAGTTTAAGCATTCAAGGGAAAGTCACATGAGAGGGCGGTGATTTGATTAGCTCAATGTGATTATGTTCACCAGTGATATTAAAAGGAGGTGTGCGTATCAGAATAAAAGCTGCAAACTGTAAAAAATAGACAAACATATCGCGAAATAAGCAACTTTTGGACTCTGAATCTGAATGAACATGATAATGCTTACATAAATACACCCACTTGTTCATTGCCATGAAGAAAAATAAGTCAAAATACGGAAACTGTTTCTAAGTTTTTGTGTAAGCAAGTATTTTAAAGTGCTTTAAAAATACTCAAAAATGTATCTGTCAATGTTTTCAAACTATTATATTTAATTTACCAAAGTCACACAAGTGGCAATTTCACATCAGTCACATCCATAACGGAGAGATGTCACATCCATAACGAAGCTTTTCCCTCATAAATGCAAAAATCTTAAATAAAATAAAATCAATCATTTTTGTTCTATAGAGAGCCAACTCCTGTCCTTTTGATTAGCATTGTTTCTTTTGGTTTGTGCAGTTTAATTCACAGAATTTCTACAAATTATGTTGTATGCTGTAAACTCGCTGACTTTTTTGGTCACATCCATAACGCATGTTTATTTTCCTCATTTAAAGTACAAAACCTGTTTACAGATATTTTTCTGATCCCATAACTCTGTGGTCAGTTGTTCTAGAAAATATAAACAGTTGTTTCAATATAATGTTGACATATACATTCTATGTGAATTTACGTGTTGAGTTTTTACTGCAAATGTCACATCCAAAACGCTGGAATTGCTTAATATCATAATTATAAAAATTGTCACATATGCATTTATGCTGAAAACCATTTCACCATCAAATGGAACTACTAAACGTCTATTAATGCAGGGGAAGGACTTTGCCTCCTCATTTCCAAAGCCCACCACATACCACTGCAGTACAGATTTCTAAACAACTAAAGAACAGCAAGTATGCTGCATGTGCAGCCTAAAACTCTCCTCTTGCACAAGCTTTTCCCCTCTTAACCGAAACCTTTATTTTCAAGACCGTGCAGCCTGGGGTTCAGTGAGAACCCAGAGCAAGCCAAGCACTCCAAAAAAAGCACAAGAGATCAATCCTGTAGAGGAAAATTAGCATCTATTCAAGTCTAATGTTGGTGGTAAGGATGTCAAGGGCTACCAAGGGCATGCTTTTCAAAAGCACAATATGCTTCAAGCACCACAAGTGTAATGAAAGTACCGCATATAGTATATAGAAACAGCTGCAAGGCAGTGTGCATTTTAGATTAACAAATTGCAGCATGACTGAAGTCTCAGGATAGCAAAACGCCACTGATACACTATTATGAGGATGAACCAAGAGGAAAAGAGTTGCAAATCTAACAGGTTTTGTGTTCGTTGTATTTTCAAACTGCAGCCACTTACATTCATCTTCATGATGCAGTTCTGACTAATGCCTTCACTTAACGATCCCACAGAAAATATCGAATAGTTCTCTACTCACATTTTAGTCGTTTAAACATCCCAAATAGCCGTGAAAGCAGACATTAGGTCAAATAAAGACAATCAGCAGGGGTTTCCTGTCACAGCTGGAGTCCAGAGTAAGTACGCTATCATGGAAATAAGCGCTTTGATTTCACCTGTCAGACGCGCAAACGCTTTGCTATAACTCTCCTGCATCCTATATGAAGCTTTCAAAGTGATAAACCACGCGTATCTAATGATATATATGGAATAAAACCTTTCGTTTTCGACAAGACACAATAAAATTCCTACCTTTCACAGGAGTTTTTTGCGCGAAGAGCTGGAGCTGTTAGTCAGCGCGCGACAGCAGAATGTCTGGAGCGATGATGCTTTTACTTCAGTGGTGTGTTTCTCTTACAAATACGTTCAGTGAAAGGCTGAACGCAGTCAATAGCTTTTAGAAATCCATGGCAACCGAGAAAACCCCTCCACAACTTCGCTACATTGTGACCGGGAGGGGTTAACAACACACACCCCCTCTTCAATGACAGTGCCTCTACTCTACTACAATATGCCAATTGGTGACTATGAATTTCTCAGAGGTCTTGTGGTATTTATAGGATACTGAATCACATACTGTTCCTCAGTTTTGTGAATAATGGATATTACAACATGTTCACAAATAGTATGAAAATACTTTTTTAATGAAATCAGACAGACATAAAACATTACTTCAAGATATGCCCTCTTATAAATAATAATAATAATAATAATAATCATAATAACCTTAGTAGTCTTTAAAATAAATAGAAATGTATTTTCACAGTCATTGCAAAGAAATGTTTTCTGCAGTCTAATAAGTAAAGATACAAAATATGTCACTGGGGTGGCATTGTATGTTTTTACAGTACGTTTTTACTTGCATGTCCATATTTCTATTTAAAAATACACATTAGTTAAGTGTACATTAATAAAAAATAAAATAATAATAATAAT
This sequence comes from Danio kyathit, assembly GCA_903798195.1. Classification (NCBI taxonomy): domain Eukaryota; kingdom Metazoa; phylum Chordata; class Actinopteri; order Cypriniformes; family Danionidae; genus Danio; species Danio kyathit. The sequence continues at coordinate 54,106,072 of LR812524.1, read as the reverse complement.
AATAAAACTTTTGTACCTTTATTGCTGAGAGTGCACTATAAAGAACATTTTGAATTTGGTAATCATTATTTTTATTAGTGTATCTGACTGACTGACTGACTGACTGATGAGATTTGGAGACAAGTTATAGACCAACTCAAAGCAGATAAGATCAGCATACTAGTCAACAGTGTTATGTTAATGCAGAGGACTTAAAATATTTGGCCCCTGTTGTGCTTTCAGCACCTTAGACAGCAGCACAATTGCTGGCTTCTGGCTTATGTTTGAATGCCCTAACATTTACAGCCACTATACAGTATTGTGATGGAAATATGTTCTATAGTGACCAGGTTTGAGCTTGTATACTATGTACAGTAAATAAATAAATAAATAAATAAATAAATAAATATAAATGTATATACATATATATATATATATATATATATATATATATATATATATATATATATATATATATATATATATATATATATATATATATATAATTTAAAATGGTTCATTGCATTTGAATAAAAAAAACAACTAATAATTAATTAATAAAATATAAAATTAAATGTATTAAAATACTTATTAAAAGATGTACTAATTGGTACAATTTATACTGAACAGCAATTATAATAAACAAAAAAAATACTAATTTAATGAAATAAAATGAAAAGATTCTAAAATAAAAATCCAACCTTAAAATGTAATCAAACTTAAGTTAATATAAAAAAAAAATTACAAAAAAAAAATTATATATACATATACACTCTAAAAAATAACTCAAGAGGTCTGTTACTACTAGTTTAATCCATTGTTGTAACTTAAAAATTCTAAATTGCTGATTAGATTAAGGCAACGCAGTGGCGCAGTAGGTAGTGCTGTCGCCTCACAGCAAGAAGGTTGCTGGTTCGAGCCTCGGCTGGGTCAGTTGGTGTTTCTGTGTGGAGTTTGCATGTTCTCCCTGCGTTGGTGTTGGTTTTCTCCGGGTGCTCCGGTTTCCCCCACAGTCCAAAGACATGCGGTACAGGTGAATTGGGTAGGCTAAATTGTCCGTAGTGTATGAGTATGTATGGATGTTTCCCAGAGTTGGGTCGCAGCTGGAAGGGCATACCCTGTGTAAAACATGTGCTAGATAAGTTGGTGGTTCATTACGCTGTGTTGTCTCCAGATTAATAAAGGGACTAAGCCGAAAAGAAAATGAATGAATGATTAGATTAAGTATTCACAACAGGAAAATATTGAAAATTACATCAACTAAAATGCGACTAATTTAAAGGTAAATATGTCTGTCAATTAGTTTGAAACAATATTTAACTTGTAGCAACCCAAAGAAATTGGGTTGATAACTCAATTTTTCCACACAAATTGAGTTCTGGATTTCAAAGCTCCTCCTCCACTGAACAAGCAAGAAGCAAGTCCAGACAGGTTTTAGGCAGACTGTTTGACACAAAAGACATTTTAAGGTGAGTTTTATTTAATTTCCATCAATTTTCTCCATTCCACCAGTGGCGGCTGGTCAATAGAGGGCGCTGGGGCGCCGCCCCCCCTTCAAGTTAGACCCCTTTAATATGTTAATGTTTATTATCACAAATATTAACAAAATAAATTGATTTAATTATAACATTCTAACATTTATTGTAGTCATACTAACATTTATTGAAAAAAAAAAGTATGAACAATATTTTTTCATATGTGTGCGGGGCGCCGGACTAATGAGTGTCTATGTAGGTACACAAACTTTTGCAATGCACGTGATATGACGATAAGCTCTAATTGGCCGGTTTTAAATTGTCCCTGGGGCGTAGCGCTCTGCGTCCCGAACCCTCCCATTTTTGTTGTTAGAACGAATCATATATGTTTTTATATGATTGGCCTTATGTGATTGGACCATTCTCACCAAAGAGCTTAGAATGCAATTTCTCGAGATGAAGGAAAATGCCGTTGTATCTTTGCAAAGATATCCGTTCACAAGGCGTTTGGATGAAGAAAAAAAAAGAATCAAAAAGCTTGGACCAGATCGACCGTCTTTGCAAATTCACCAGTAGTCAAGTGATGGCGAGCGCGCGAATATTCGGGGCTTTTCCAGCACTTGTTATGACAAACGGAGTTGGCCGGTGTCATGAGAAATCGGGTCCCCCCTGCAATCGAGTCCGCTTAGGACCGGCAGGTTCATGTAAGTCATCCCTTTTACTATTTCCGTGTTTGCTGTTTCAAACAGCATGACGCAAGAGAGGCTGAATGCATTGGCCATCTGTCAATAGAGAAGACACTGGTGACTGAGATGACTGACTTTAACGGTTATTGAGAAATTTGCAAGCCAGAAATAAAAAAGGAGAGCATAATTTTTTTTCAAGTAGTGCTACTGGCCAGTGATTAGGCAACATTTGTTTGTGTGTGTGTGTGTGTGTGTGTGTGTGTTTACTGATTATCTTGATTACTTCATTACTGATAATAAACCCAAATTGAACTAAAATTAACTGATTTGTGATGCATTTATTGTATGCTTTAGTCATGTTTTAGTTTTTTGATACATCACCTGAAAAATGGCTTTTACACTCTTACTTTAACAACAGTTAGATTTTTTTCTGGTGTTTGCGCCCCCCGCCCCAAATTTTTTAACACCAGCCGCCACTGCATTCCACTAGAGTGTTGGCTACTCCTAGTAAATATATTTGATGTTAGCAGTGTTTTTTGATTCTAAAAAGTATTTTTTTTCTTGCTTTACAAGAATACACAAAAATTTGAAGAGGACCTTGAAAGGCAAGTGATGACAATTGCCATCATTGGTGATCAGTCTACTTTGGAATTGAACCACAAGATAGAAACCATCATGGTTGAAGGCGTGAGAATCCTAAATGGAATGGACATCTCAAGGTGCTGTGCTCTGCTGAAGGGCATAATATATGCAACCTAAGTTACCTCAAGAAACTTAAATATACAGAATATTTAATATATAAATATAAAATATATAAAATATAACGAACATTATTTTCTGAACTCTCTACTTGTTGTTGAATGTATTGTATACATTCAACATATTGTATATGTAATGCAACTAAATGAACAGTAAATTTGAAACAAAAAAAATTTAACAAACATTTTTTTATTTATTCAAACTGATTTATTTATTTATTTATAATTTTTAAACAGAAAAAGATTAAAAGATAATCGGGCCTGACTGAGCATGAATGCTGTTTTTCAGCAGGTTACTGCTCTGCAGAACATAAAAACATACAGACACAGTTGCCATCTCATCCATCAACAAATAAAAACAATACAAACAATCACCAAACATACAAAATAGAGTAAGCAGGCTACTAAATCAGTGGCTATAGCAATAGTTGACAATCAGATGATAAGCATGGAATTTTTTAAAAAGTCTTAGTGTTGGTATTGTGTTTAGATGTTGTGGGATCTCATTCCAGGCTTTTGTGAATACATAAAAGAAAGATCTCTGTCCATACACAGTTTTTATTAGCCGGTGATCGCAAACATCTATTTGTTGCAGATCTGATGGAACCGAACTTGCATGTATAATTATGGCAATTAAGTACATAACACTAGATTTATTTTACATTTTATTTAAAAAAAACTAGTTGAAACAACTTAATTTTTGGAGTACTTAACTTTAAAAATGCGGCAACCCAGTGGCGCAGTAGGTAGTGCTGTTGCCTCACAGCAAGAACGTCGCTGGGTCGCAGGTTCGAACCTCGGCTTGGCTGATTCAGTTGGCGTTTCTGTGTGGAGTTTGCATGTTCTCCCTGGGTTCGCGTGGGTTTCCTCCGGGTGCTCCGGTTTCCCCCACAGTCCAAAGAAGTTCCCAGAGATGGGTTGCGGCTGGAAGGGCATCCGCTGCGTAAAATCGTGCTGGATAAGTTGGCGGTTCATTCCGCTGTGGCGACCCCGCAAGGGACAAAGCCGACAAGAAAATGAATGAATGAACTTTAAAAATGGAGTTTATGCTATATAAATATGCCTCTGATTGAAGAGGAAAAGGTCATTCGGCTAACATAATAAAGTGTGTTGTCTGAACTTAATTTTTTTAGATGTCGTAACATATATATTGAGGAAATATGTTGCGTTAATTTTTTTGTATGGTCTAAACAATATTTTTTAAAGTGTATATATATATATATATATATATATATATATATATATATATATATATACACACACACACACACACACACACACACACACACACACACACGCAATATAATAGTAATTTTTTTTTATTATAGTATAAGATCTTTAGACGAGATCCCAGTCCATACTCTTAAAGTTCACTTTGACATCACTAGTGTTGACATCTTTTGTCAGTTAAACTCCAATTATCAATTTGAACCCTTTTAGTTGAGTTTATTTATTACACCCAACACATCCGAATTAACAAAAGAAACTCATACCTGCTAAACTGGCAAACGGGTGTCTAACTCATTCTACTGGATCCCCTCAAAGGCAGCAAATGACCGGCGAAAATCTAAACTAATCTAATTTGGGCCGATCTAATCTAATTGAGAGGCTTACAAGATCATAGATTCAGCCAGCACAAAATGTAATTGGATCTTTTTATGAGGCCCACTGCCCCTCAGTAGGTGCTCTCTTAAATCCAAATTGATTTATTGTCAGCCGGCGGACACCTGTCACATCTAAGTGTCTGCTGTGGGGCCAGGAAAGTGCTTGCACTACAGCAATCTATAGTGATGAGTATCAGACATGTGATGACTAAAAGGTTAGAGGACTAGCACTGAGTTATGGGTGGTGTAGCAGAACATGTTGCTCAGCGGGATGCAGATTGGCAACGCAATCTAAGTAGGATGTTTTATGCAAGCTTAACTGCTCTGCGAATATGGCTGTGGATTTAGTAAGCAATAGACTGTTTATACAGTAAGAATGTGATTTTTTAAATATATTTTTTCTAATTTATGTTGAGAATAACTTATAGGATGTGTTGTGTGTTTGTTTATTTCCTTGAAAATGGTTTGAATTAAAGAATAGTTCACCCAAAATTGAAAAGTATGTTATTATTTACCTTTTATTTGGTTCAAAACCTGTTTGAATGTCTTTCTTTTGTTGAACACCAAAGAATATATTTTGAAGAAAGCTGGAAACCTGTAACCATTGAATCCATATTTGTTTTTCCTACTATAGAAGTCAATGTTTACAGGTTTTCATCTTTATTCAAAACATCTATTTTAGTGTTAAACTGATGAAAAATTTCAAAGTGAGTAAAGTTTTATTTTGGGGTGAATTAATCCTGAAATATCTGAAATATGCTACATTGCAATCTAAGGATCCTTTTAGGATTCTTGAGATTGTGTTTCATTTTAAGTGGTAAGATTGTTAGGAATATTATGTTTTCCTAGTACATAAACTAGTGTTAATATCATGAATAAATCTGCTACACAAACATTTTTCAAAGCAAAACACAAAAGATAAAATAAACACCTTCCTGTACATTTGACTGATAAAAAAGTCTGAAATCTATCAGTCTGCCAAACAGACTGGAACTTGTGATTCTCTAAAGCTGTCATTTTCGTGTGCAGACATACATTGCATGATGGATGAATAGTCAGTTTAATCCCGCTTCAACTTTCAACCGAAAACCGGACCAGAAATTCATTATGATTAAACTTACTGCATGATTGAACAATGGCGATGCTGAGGTCAGTTTTATGCAAATTATCAGTAATATGCTGACAATCATTGGGAGTACATACAGTACAGTCTTTACGCTCTTGAACACCAAAGAACAGCATGATGTTAGTAATACCAAAGTCATGGGTTCAATTCCTAGGAAAAGCAAGAGCTGATAAAATGTGTAAACTTTCAATGCAACGTACGTCCCTTTAGATAAAAGCATCGGCCAAATACATAAACGTAAATGGATTTAGAGGGCGTGTAAAGCCGAAAACCTGTAATTTTTGCTTTTAAAAATAGATTAAAACATACAAAAAATATGCATAGTGTAGTGTGCCTCTTGCATTTAAAACAGAGGAACAAAGAGTCACCATTTGGTTAGAAACTAGTTACAACGTCTTTCAAAAGTGTCAGAGTTCACCAGTTCAACCTGAACACAATAATACCTTTTATCTGGGCTCTCTCTCTCTCACACACTGGGGTATCGGTGGAGCAGAAATGGCTCCATTGACATCCTGAGGACTGTGTAATGAGAATAAATGATGTGGAAATAAATATGCAGCTTGTTTGCGGTCTGTTGACCGTATGCTACATAGGTCTGAATATGCATTTCCCTGAGAGGCATACAGTGGTGGAAAGAGTACTGAAAAATCATACTCAAGTAAAAGTACCATTACTTGCCTAAAAATGTAGTGCAAGCAGAGTAAAAGTATCTGTTGTAAATATTACTCAAAGTATGAGTAAAAAGTAACCCTTTTAAAAGTACTCAAGAGTAGTGAGTATTACGCTGTAAAAAGCTGATGCATTTACTTGTAATTTGTGTATGTGTGTAAGCGTAACATTCTGTAGTGCATTAAGTTATTGCGCAGCAGGCACACAACATCATAAGATGTTAATATTAGGTTAGATTTAGGTTGTGATGTCAGGTGATCAAAATTCAATGTTTAACCAGCGTCTAAGGACAATGTTATTTTAATGTCCAATAATGACGTCAAATGACATTTATATTTGGTTGACTTTAGATTGTGTTAGAAAGTGACCAAAATCCAACATCGAGTCAACATCTTAAACCAACGACATAGTGACGTCAAATACTAACATGTATTTGTCAGGTATAGCAACCAAAATCCAACATCTGATAGAGGTCATGGTAACGTCCACACAACGTCTAGCTATAAGACTTTTAGATTGGACGTTGGACATTAACATAAGCCTGACATTGGGTTCTGACGTCAACCCGATTTTCATTTTCAAACAAAATGCAACGTTCCCATGACATTAAGGTACAACGTCAACCTGACGTCTCGTTGACGTCTTGTGCCTGCTGGGTGTTTAAGGCCATTTCGATCATCATAGAGTAAACATCTGTCATCTTCTCATCAGTGACATGCATCTAAACAGTCTCTGGGTCAATGCGTGCGAAGATTTTGGACATCTTCGTGAACACATTTAATGCTTTCAAACAGTTTGCTGCAACTATAAATCACCATGTCTTGAGGTAGTTCATTATGATGCGATTTACCTTCTATGTGTGATTAGATTGGGCACTGGACTGATTTTTCTAATCCCCATAAACAAGAAAAAATAAAGTAGTGACTACAGGAAAGTAGTGGAGTAAAAGTACCAATACTGCACTAAAAATGTACTCAAGTGAAAGTAAAAGTACACATTTTTAAAACTACTTGGTAAATTACAATTCCTGAGAAAAAAACTTTCAGTAGTTTGAGTATTTGTAATTTGTTACTTTATACCACTGAAGGTAGAGAAAACACTGGACTTTGAAGATGGTAATACTGTATTTGCCCATAGAGGTGCACTGGAATTAGACACGTTTATTTATTTATTTTTTTGTGGGAACTGCTTGAGAGCATTTATATTTGTAACAGGATTAACGTCTTAAAACAGCAAAATAGAGATTAACATTAAAAGGCTGAACATATTTTCCTGACAGTTCAAATAACTGGTATCTATTAAATGCAAATATCTAAAGCAAAATAGCAAACCACCATTTCATGTAATACATTTTAAAATTTAAATTTAATAATACTTTTTTAAAAATGTGCTATTAAATCACCTTATATGTTACTGTAACTAAAAATATATGTATATTGAGTATCTCCAGCTTCTATAAATCCAATAATCCAGAAACAGAAGCGTGAATTTCACACATAATTAACACATAATTATCTTTGCTTCTTAATCGGCAGCACATGCATTTCTGGTTTGTGAAAGGGATTACATTATTGTCTTTATCTGCCATTAGGAACCTTTGAAGGGATTTAAGTAGACGTACACCTCTCTCTCTCTCTCTCTCTCTCTCTCTCTCTCTCTCTCTCTCTCTCTCTCTCTCTTATTCCCTCTGAGAATGTACAACATCAAGGCTGTATTTTTGATTCATCAGGCTTAAAGCATGTTGGCTCCCTGGGTGGACGTCAACTCTTACATTACCTAGAAACACAAAAAGATAAAAACAAGTTTCTGTTTGTTTAAATTAAAAGAAGAAAAAAGGAAACCCTACAAATATCCTACTTTAAGTATTAAAATGAATCCATATTTACTGAAAATGACAGATTAGACATCAAAATGGCCATTTTTCATTCCGCCTAATCATTCCTATCTCTTAAAACACCATGTAATGTTCTTTTGCTTCAGCATATCCATCTGATTACAACCAGATTATGAGATGCTCATGTGCCGGGCTATTGACTAGAGCTTCCCTTAATAACCACATAATACCTTTATCATGATTTCATATGCTGCTCTCCTGCACTCCTCCCCCCTCTGAAACCCAAGCAAATGTCACTGGAAGCTGAAGATCCCGTCAGCCCGAATCCTATTGGACGATCTCATCATTGAGCCGAAGCAGAGGCCACAACTGGTGGTGAGCTTGTAATTAAAATCTGTGGAAAGGCATTTTCCAATCCCACAGTGGACAAAAGATGCGCAGACACTGGAGAGATGCTTGGTGTTGATGTAGAACTTAATTATATGCTTTCAAAGAATCATTAAATGGTAATGAAGCAATGAAGAGGAGAAAGACGGTCAGCTTGAGAGACAGATTTAAAAAAAAATACTGAAACTGTAAAATGCAAAGAATTTACAGCTAGTGTAACATTTGAGGTTGTCTCCGGAGCTCCCCAAAGTCGCTCTTTGAGAATTAAATGCACCATAATTGCATTTCTCAGTGGATGATTGCTGCACAATGACAGTGTGTTCATGCAAATAATGACTTTCATTTCGTACGCCGATGCGCTGAAGCGAGGCACGCATCTTCATATCTGATGTCGGGCAAAACACAAAAGAGGCTTCACGCTTCTAAAAAAAGGAATACAAATCTCCAATGTTGATCTGGTACATCTGAACTTATTGTCTTGTGAATGTAGCCACAGCAAATGAACACCCAGAGATGCTGTTGCTGCTCTTCAAAGAGGTCTCGCTTCATCAAAAATTCAGCACGGCCCCTCAGGCATTTCATTGACATGTTTGCTCAATTCCCCTGATGAAATTCAGAGATGCGAAAACACAACAGTTTTGCTGTTTGGCCCCCAAATCCCACTGGTGGCTCAAAACATGGTAATAGATTTTCTCTCCCGGGGGATGAGATTTTGCCACATCTCAGTTGAAACCTTCACCTATCAGACAGAAGCATAGCAGTCAGTGCTAAACCGCAAGGGCTTGGGAGAATGAGGAAAAAAATAAAGTAGTTGTTTTAGGGGAAAGTACATGCTATCAATATTGGTAGGCCAGGGGGCAGATGAAATCACAATTTAAGCCATACGGCTAATTAAAGAAAAGAGACAAAAATCAATAACATTGGTCTCTGGTATATTGTCTCTACGTTTTATGCCCACGCAGTGATTTGTAATTAGATATTAAATGTGAGACAGATGGTTTAGGGGTTTTCGATTGGGGGGATAACTGATGATGTGGAAGAAGGAAGGGAGGAAAGTATTTAACAACAGGTGATCAAAAGATGTTTGACAAAAGTGACAAAACAAACGTTTTATGCAGTTGTGCCATTCATTTACTTGACAACAAGGTAGTAAGGGGTTGAAGATGCCAAAATTTAAAGACGTGTTTCAATGCTTCAATTTTTTGAATCATCTCAATGTATATCAAACTACAAGAGGACATTTTATAAAATAAGTATCATGTAGTCATGTGTATGAGTACTACACTGTAAAACAGTCAACTTTATCAAATTAAATGAGTGTAGTTAACTCAAAATTTACTGAAAGTTAATTCTACTCATTTGAAAAGTTTTGAACTCAGTGTTGAAGGTAATGAGTTAATTAAATACCTTGTTACACTGTAAAAAATGATTTTTGGGGCTTGTAAATAAAGAGAGCATAATCCAAGTACATTTTACAAATAAATCATATTTTGTCTTTTTTTACTTCCAAATATCACATTTAATTCAATAAGCTACTTAATATTTCTTTTTAATTTATTGTGCTTAAAATACAATAGTAAATTCAAATGGATAAACCCAAGTAATATTTACTTAGTGTTTTGTAATAGTGCAAAAAAAAAAGACATACACGAGTAAAACTTACCTTTTCTGAGTGAAAAACATTTCCAAGCTTTTTTCAAGTAAACCCTACTCCTCATTTTTTACAGTGTACTTCAACTTAAATGGAGTAAATTCACAGTACTCATATAAATTAGTTTTTTTTTAACTCAAACGGTTTGTTGCAATCGGTTTCCTCAAATGGTTTCAGTTACCTAAACTTTTTGGGTTTTACAGTGCATGTATGTGTGCAATCAGAAGATATACAACAGAACAACAGCACTATAAGCTGTGTACTGTTGGAGTAGGAACATTTTCTTTGCTAACCAAAAACAAACCTTAAAATAAATTACATTAATAACCAAAAATGCCAATTTTTGCATTATCTGAAAATCAATTAAATTCGTTTTTATTTGTGTGTGATTTGTTAGGACAGGACAATATTTAACATGGATACTACAATTTAAAAATCTGAAATCTGAAGGTTCAAAACTAAACAAACAACCAAAAAACCTACTGAGGAAATCACATTTAAAGTTGTCCAAATTAAGTTCATAGCAATGGATATTACAAATCAAAAATTGATAAATTGATTTTTGATATATTTATTTCTATAAATTATATTCATGGAACTTGACCCTTACTTAATAATCTCATTATTTTTTGCCATAAAAGAAATATATACATTTCAAACCAGCCGATCTGAATGTTATTACTTGATTGAATGGGCATTATCAGTGTTTATCAGCTAATAGATATGGGCAAGAAGAGGACTTCTGCGCCTACTAGTGAGCTCAGAAGGCTGTTATCATCCATCCACATGGTTAATCAGCTATAGATCACATACGGCTGCTGCCGGAAGTTAACGGGAATTTATTTGTATTATTTATTAAATTTCCCATTAATTGTATTTTATTAACGTCTACCCCTAGCCCAACCCTAAACCCAACTGTCAGTGTAATGTAAAAACAGATCTGGATCTGGAGTCTTCTCTATTAGTATAGCTGATTAACTATGTGAATGGATGATAACAGCCTTCTTAGCCTGGGTTACGTATGGCTTTGAATGAGGCTCAACCAATCACAATCATACGATGGCCGGGAAGTGCAAAACAACATTACAAAGTGTGAAACACTTTTACAAAGTTCGAGACAAATTTACATTTTGAAAAACATTTTTAACTATCATAAGACACAATTACATAGGAAAAATGATTTTACCATGGACGAAACAAATTTACATTTTAGAAAAAAATTAACAGGACGCAAAAAACTTTTACCAGTCACGAAACAAATTTACAATTACAGATTCCTTACGGAAAGGGAATGTACCACACACCGGAAGTGACGCGGAATGTACCACACACCGGAAGTGACGCGGGGAAACGTGTTGTTGTCTTTGGTGGTGAGCGCGGTCAATTCGTGTTGTGGAGTACATGGTGTAAATACAGTTTATGGTGACCGAACATGGCCTGCGATCGAGGGTTGTTTTGCCCGTTTTGTGGCAAACACATGAGCAGCTTAACGCGGTTTGCTTTACGTGTGGCCGGTGTTTGGAGTTTCTAAAGGACGCGGACCAGACGGAGACACCAGACATACTGCATCAATGTGTCCAATATGTTAACGAGGGCCACTCGTACGCTGTAATCGTGGACATGGTCAAGTCTACACAGTGTAAACATCTGCTTGAGGACTCTTAAAAGTAAACTGAACGAAGCCAGTGTTACGGTTTAACTGGTGTCCATGTTAACTGGTGACCCTTTCCAGATGTAAACTATTCACGTTTGCAGATTGGCAGATTCGTCACTTTTTCACATCAACAAAACATGCCCATACCAAATAAAGATTCTTATTACTTGGTGTCAGTGTCATTGTAAGCATTATTGATCTTAATATTTGTGTGGCAGAACAGTATATAACCAAAATTAATGTAAAGAGATGATTATAATTTATGTGTCATCAACGAGATTCGAACCCAAGTTAAAAGGTTCGGAACAAGTATCCAGTGACCTATCTAACTGGGCTACTCAGGACTACACACTGATGTCGGTTGTGATATTTTTATCATGGTTGATGGTTGTTAACTCGTGTTAGCTTGTTTCCTCTGTACTTGCGTTTACATGTTTCTACAAACTCTCACTATGATATTTTCTCAGAATAGCTCTAAATGACAAAACAATGTTTTATCGCCGTTGGTCAAACCATGAATTTTATAGTTGTAGACTCATATTATACTCATACTCATATTATCCTTAAGTACATTCCACGTCACTTCCGGTGTGTGGTACATTCCCTTTCCGTAAGGAATCTGTAAATTTGATTCGTGACTGGTAAAAGTGTCTTGCGTCTTGTTAATTTTTTTCTAAAATGTAAATTTGTTTCGTCCATGGTAAAATCGTTTTTCCTATGTAATTGTGTCTTAAGATAGGTAAAAATGTTTTTCAAAATGTACATTTGTCTCGAACTTTGTATAAGTGTTTCACACTTTGTAATGTTGTTTTGCACTTCCCGGCCACCGTACAATCAAGTACTGGAAATATTTGTTTTCGAAAAAATAATCCTAAAATACTACCATTAGTGACGGACAAGACCAGTATGTAGTGACAACATAATACAGATGGAAAAGACAAAAGGTTTCAACTTCGTATTGTTTTCTGTCTTTTATAGGGCACTGAAAAAAACTAAGCATACAGTTTCTCAGTTGAGTGACAAGCACTGAAGTCTGACCTGGTGTTTTCACCCATTTCCTGTCGCCTGCAGTCAGCAGCCGTCGCTCTCTTTCTCTCGCTCTGTATTCTGCACCTTAGTCATTTACACCAGCTGACAGACAGCCATCAAATATAGCCCTTGGCGTGGAGTGTAGCATCTCATAAGAATTTCCTGACATTTATAAAGTGACATGCAAGTAGTTCTTTTAATGGGGTTTAAGTGATATGGCAGTTCTTATCAGCAAGCTATGAAACACACAGTACAGTCTCAGAATGGTCTGCAATACAAGCGAAAATGAAAAGGAGATTTGAGTTCGAAAACAGTATCATAGCTATCAAGTTATTTATTTTACTGAGGTGAAATCTGTATTTAACCTCACTAAAATATATTTATTGATAGCTACGATACTATTGTAATAACTTTAAATCGATAAATCAGCTCTCTCTCTCTCTCTCTCTCTCTCTCTCTCTCTCTCTCTCTCTCTCTCTCTCTCTCTCTCTATCTCAATATATATATATATATATATATATATATATATATATATATATATATATATATATATATATATATATTTTTTTTTTTTTTTTATTTATTTATTTATTTATTTATATATAGTTGAAACCAGAAGTTTACATACACTGTATAAAAAGGCACATAACCATTTAAAAAAAGTCAGTTGTTAATGTGACTAAACTTTTTCTCTTTTAGGTAAGTTAGGATTATCAAATTTGTTTCTGTTAGGCTTAATAGCAGAATAATGAGAGAGATATTTTTTGAGAAATTGTTATAACTTTTCTTGAAAGTCAAGTTTACATACAATAAGATTATTATGCCTCTGAAAAAGCTCAGATGATGGTGTCAAGGTTTTGGAAGTTTCTGATTGGCTAATTGACAACATTTGAGTTAATTGGAGACACAACTGTAGAATAGTATTTAAGAAAACCTCAAACACACTGCTTCCTTGTGTGACAACATGGGAAAATCAACAAGCCAGAATCAACAAAAAAGCCAGATTACAATTTGCTAAATTAAACTGGGAAAAAGACAAATTTTTGGAGACATGTCCTGTGGTCTGATGGAACTAAGATTGAACTGTTTGGCCATAATGGCCAGTGTTACATTTGGAGGACAAAGGGGAAAGCTTACAAGCCTAGGAACACCATCCCAACTGTGAAGTTATGGGGGTGGCAGCATCATGTTGTGGGGCTGTTTTGCTGCAGGAGGGACTGGTCCACTTTACAGCATAGGTGGCATCATGAAGAAAGAACATTATGTAGAAATACTGAAGCAACATCTCATGACATCAGCCAGGAAATTAAAACTTGGCCACAAATGGGTCTTCCAAACAGACCATGACCCCAAGCATACTGCCAAATTAGTTAAAATGTGCTTTAAGGACAACAGAATGAATGTTTTGGAGTGGCCATCACAAAGCCCTGTTCTCAATCCTATAGAAAATTTGTGGGCAGAGTTGAAAAAGCTTGTGCGAGCAAGACAGTCTACAAATTTGACTCAGTTACACCAATTCTGTCAGGAGGAATGGGCCAAAATTCCTGCAAACTATTGTGAGAAGCTTGTGCAAGGATACCCCAAACATACCCCAAACATTTGACCAAAGTTATACAGTTTAAAAGCAAAGCTAAAAAATACCAAGGAAATGTATGCAAACTTTTGACTGTCTAGAAATTAATAAAAAAATTCTCAAAAAACAAATAATCTCATTATTCTGGCAATTAGCAATTGTAAATGATTTAGGTAATCCTAAATAGTTATGTTACTTTTTTTAGAGTGTATGTAAACGTCTGGTTTATATATATATATATATATATATATATATATATATATATATATATATATATATATATATATATATATAGCTATTAAAACAGTATCGTAGCTATCAATAAATATATTTTAGTGAGGTGAAATCTGTATTTAACCTCACTAAAATATATTTATTGATAGCTACGATACTATTTTAATAACTTTAAATCGGTAAATCAGCTATAACTATATATTTACAGCTATTAAAACAGCATCGTAGCTATCAATAAAGATATTTTAGTGAGGTTAAATCTGTATTTAACCTCACAAAATATATATTTATTAATAGCTACAATACTGTTTTAATAGCTATAAATCTGTATTTGACCTCAGAACAATCTCAAAAGAAGAGTTAAAAGTTGAATTTTGTAGTGGCTGTCTATAATTTAAGTATTATATTAATTTATCTTAATTCAAGAATTAAAGGGTTTTGAGAAAATTAGAAAATGACTAACTCGCACTCTCAAAACATTAATTTGAAATTTTGAAAAGTAATCAAATGTATTAAGATGCATTACTTTAAGTAACAGATTTACACTATTACATTTAAACCAGGTAGCTTGTAACCTGTAACCTACTACATTTAGAAAGCAACCACCCCAAGGTTTTGTGGTGAACAATTCAAATGTGCATGTCATTAAGAAAAAAAAAAGTTTGCTCTTGTTATCTAAAATTTAAATCTGAAAATTATGGTATTTTGAGGTATTAGACGTGGCTAACATACTTAACCACGCCCCTCCAACTCTCAGGATTGACAACAAACAGAAATGGTGCGGAGGAGGTGTCTGTTTTAGGTCTCCCGAAACACTTTTCATGATCTTTCGAAATGAAATGCCTACTTTAATACATCCAATCAGCTCACAGTAGAAAAAAACAAGCCATACCTATTGTTTCTCATTCAATACTCCATTTCTCTAGGAACTACGTCATAATGCGAAAAAAAAAAAAAAAAAACGGTCATAGTTTCCGGTTCATGTGGACTATAAGTTTCTAGCATGATAGCTTTCACATTCTTGCTATGTAGTTATGAATTGGTGATCTGTCATTTATAAAGTGGCATGCATTAAAAGAGGTTCTTTTGTTGTTGTATGGCAGATCTTATCATCAAGCCCTCAGAATGCTCTGCACTGCGAGTGAAAAGGTGAGGCGTTATAGAAATGCCATGAAATACTACTCTACTTTTGTAAAGAGAATGTGAATGACTGCTTTTTAAAAGACAAGACACATCTATGTGAATAGAAAAAAAAACTCACTCACAGAACCAGTGAATGGTCATCCTTACAAGAAATAGGATTGGTCAGACATGACTGGATGGTGATAGAATGACATTTGTTTCCGACGGGAACATACGAGTCCCTCTAGCCAGAGTCAATGGGCGCATGGATTCCCCCCTTTTCTCTCTCTGTCTCCCTTTCCTGCTTTTTTCCCCCCTCTATACAATGGCCACCTCTGTTTCTCCATCCAGACAGAAGATCTGATAGGTCTGACTCTTTGTGTGCATCTATGGAAACCATGAAGCCAAAAGACAAAGAAAAAAGTCAGAAGACTATTATGTTATCATCATTTTGTAATTCTTTTAAAATAAAATTATTCTATTTAAAGTTACAGTAAAACTGCCATACAGTGAAATATTACAACAATAAAACAATTTTTAAAACATTTGACTGTATTTTAAATTGTAATTTGTGACAAAACTTGACAAAATCTGAACAAAACACTGATTGTGACATTGTTTTCTAGTAAGATAAAAACAATTTCATTCATTGCATTTTCCTTCGGCTTAGTCTCTTTATTCATCAGGGGTCGCCACAGCGGAATGAACTGCCAACTTATCCAGCATATATTTTACACAGTGGATGCCCTTCCAGCTGCAACCCAGTACTGGGAAATAACAACAATTGTATGTATGTATGTATGTATGTATGTATGTATATATATATATATATATATATATATATATATATATATATATATATATATATATATATATATATATATATATATATATATATATATTTTTTTTTTTTTTTTTTTTTTTTTTTTTTTTTATGTTCTAAGTTTAACACAGCGTATTATATTTATATATGTATGTAGGACGTTTATTTTGAAAATGAGCCAGCAGCTCTTAGGTAAATCAACCGGGTATTGAGCATCTCATCTCATCACAGCTTGTCGTCAAAACACAAAATTCAGGTTAGACAGATTATACTTTTCTTCAGCATCCTCTGAAGAGGCATAAGGTCTGCTTAATTGTATTTTTGATAGTTTCATGTGTACATTGTGAAATTTGCTGCCTATGTTTATAATGAGGCAACAGACACATGTAAGTTTGTAATGGGACAACAGATACAAGTACACAAGTGTTTAATGCACATTTATGCTCTTACTGTTATTGTCTGGAGTGAAAGGCACCTTAACTTCATAAGACTCATCTGTTTATGAAGAGGTTGATATTAATTCCTTTCTGTGTTTTCATCAGCTTGATCTCAAGAGGAAACATAACTCACGTTTTGTCGGTTTAGTGGCTAATTCAGTTCAGTCGTATAGAAATGTACGATTTTAAAGAGGAGGCATGGCACTCAACCCCACCCCTACCCCAAACTGCCATAGGGGGATATGCAAATTGTACTAAATTGTACAAATGAGATTATACGAATTCATACGAATTAGCCACTAAATCAAAAAGTTACGAACTGCAATGAGATTGTGTTGGTTTTCATATATACCACAAAAAACAAAACAAAAAAACAACTCTATATACATCTCTATACATATACGTCTCTTTGGTTGAGTTCAACTATAATTAACATGTATCTTATCCACAACACTAGGTTGCAAACTAGGTTGCAAACTAGGTTGCTCTGATGGTATAAAGATAGCTCACTCAGTCCTTCTAGCTAAAATAAACCTCTATACCAAACTGCCATTTAACAAGGAATATACTCAATGTGTTTAAATAATTTTTTGACAACTGAAGTATGATTATTTTGCATTTATCATGCTGTGTCTATGCGTCATGCACTGACATGAGCTGTAGGAGCGTCAGAACAGAGCTTGTTAATGTTCATGACTCTTCCAAATATAGTCAAAAGCAACCATATCATATTAGGGCCATGTCTTGGAAATGGACCTGTAAAACTGTAAAAATTTCTGGAGAATTTTCTATGTTCATATCAAGCGGCAACCTCCCGCTCTCCCTTGTGAAGCCAATATGGAAGTAACCGAAACTGCAGTTCATTGACTCGCCTTTGGGGACTGGCTCCAGAAAGTCTAGATATTCACTGACTGCAAAGCTAAATTGGCCAATTTTACAGCTGGTAAAAACATGTTTACAGCCGGGTACAAAAGATGGTTTTGGTGCAAATAGCTAATATTACCCTTCATGACAACTATGAGGGGGGTGACATTTTTTTTAACTCATCTGTTTCATTTTTATTAGGTTATATTAAGTCTGCATAATTTAGGGCATGATCACTTGAATGACAGCTTGAATGACAGTCTCACTGGTCGCCCTCACTTCACCTCAGCTGTTTCCAGCTGATTATCTGCTGAACTTGGCATATACATTGTATTTTTGTTTTGTTTTATGTGGCTTTACACAGTCAATTGCCTTTTGGGATGATATCCTACAATTATCAGATAATATGGCATGCTCTGTACACTTAACAAACCATTCAAGTTGCCTCTATTTCCCAGGTGAGTGAAATTATATACTTATATACCATATCTATAAAAGTATTTGTTTTACTTAAGATAATTTATCATTTATACTGTAATTTTCTTTAGACCTGTAATGCACTCCAGAATCTAACAGATCTAGCTGTAGGCTATAAAACAGTTGTCTGAAACATTGTCATACAATGTAATGCCTAGATTTCATAAATAGCCTTGCATTTACTAACACAGACTATTTTTTAAGTGCTTGGAAGTAATTCGCGTTTTCCTCCTGTAGAAAAACATCATAAGAACAATGCTTAGTGTCTCAATGTGTTACAACAGTGTTTTTTGAAAAAACAAACTCTTTATTGATATAGTATAATACCAAGCACATGTGGTCAGAACACAAACGAGTCGCAGGTAATGACGTATTAAGCGTTTCTCCCAAAGAAAAGCTCGTCTAAGCAAATTGCTAGCAGACATCTGTAGCTCTGCTCTGCCTCTTTGCCCTTATTTGGTATCCCCCGGTTGGTGCGATGACATGCAAACAAAATGACTACGGTTGGCCATGCCTACTTGTAGCTTAATTTGTGCTCTTCAGAAATCTATGGGTGACGTCACGGATGCTACGTCCATATTTTTTACAGTCTATGGTCGATATCAGATCTCATGTTTCTATGTCGATGTCAGTGAACAATTTACACATTGTATCAATGCATCCTATGGCACCTTTAACTAGCAGATGTGGTCTCTAAAACCTTCTGGTAAATGTGATGTCATAACAGTAAGTGCAGATAGTAGATTTCTTCTACATGCTAAATAAACCTTTCGAAAAAGTTGCTAGATTTTTTGTAGTTCCTTATTTATTTTCTCTAAAGCACCACAAATATCGACAAGGTCATTACTGGTGATACTGGTGACAATATATTGGTTAGCCTTTGCAATTATTCTGTGGAACACATACATCTTGAACCATGGGGCATGATCTATATGGATCACAAATCAACTGTTATCCATTTGACCCCTAAGTGTTAGAATGTTGAAGGCGGAAACCACAGCTTTGATATGCAGTTGCTAAGCCGATAATCAGTCTCTTTAGCATATGTGGTTACTAGGGTGCTCCTTTCTGCGTGGTTAGTTATGTATGGATGTTCTGATCTGGCAAGTATCTAAATCTTAGCCTATGGCTTGGTTCCCTCGTTCAACGTAAATCAAAGTGAGTTTCACCTACTATACCCCATCTGCAACCAGAATAAATCAAGTCACTTAGAAAAGTAGCATGCATTTTAAATATTCAACTATGCAGAACCAAGTTATGCATCAATGTTTAGAAGGGTTAGAGGTCTTTTCAAAAGCCTTTGATCAAAAGTAATAGTCATACATTAGCAAAGACCACAAATAATAAGCATTACTGTTCCACTTTTCTCTAACACTTAGCGGCAGCCTGTTGCCTGTGGATAAATGGGAGATTAGTACACAAGACTACATCAAAGTAAATGAAATTCAAAGTTGCGGTAAAAGAAAAACTTAATCTTCATTTAGAGGTCTTGAAGAGGGGATGTAAAGTTCTTCATCGTCTTTCTTTCCCTTTTTATATTCTCCTCCCCCAGCGACTGCCGCAGCTGCTTTAAAAGCACACAGGAGTTGCTATAGAAATGCAATCTAGGTGGCATGCAGGAAGTTCATTAGCGATACCATTAGAGCCATAGCATTCGGTTGTGAGGGTACGGTGATTATAGGATTTATTTTCCAGCTTTTGCTTTGTTTTATACTGCATTCCCATTATAATCGCATGCAAATAAGCATCTGCACCATGCCTATTTATAGATTTGGGGGCCCTTTTAAAGCTCGTATATATTGCTTTTGAACATCTCCGTTAAGGGATGAATTTGATGGGCCTTATGTGTTTATTTCAGGCCTGAGCGTAAGGAGTAAAACAAGCAGACAAAAGAGCGACTGATAAATCTGTCAGGGTGGAGAAAGTGCCCTGCCCCTTGAGCTCAAAGATGTCTGCTCACACACACAAAGCCAGGCAGTGTTGCGTGAAATTTGCATGTGCCTCTTCTTCGCAATAAGCCTGGCAGCAGCAAGGAAGCAGACGCTCCGTCTCACAACTACTTTCAAATCAAAACAGCACAGCGTGCGACGCATTAAACAACATCCTAATCACAGATTCATTATCTACAGTGATGGCAGAAAATATGAAAGATGAATGTTCACTTTTAGCTGAATGCTGAATCGAGAGGTTTTGAGGAAAATGTGAAGAGGATTTTTTTTAGTTTGTTGCTAAGATGTTGTATAGAGGCAAGCAATTTATTACAAATTATATTATATTATATTATACTACGGGGCTGTTGAATGCTTGATTCAAGCTGATGAACATGTTAAAGGTGCCATAGAATGCATTGATTCATTGTATTTAAATTGTTTTCTGATATCTACATACACTCAAAAAATCCTAATAATATGTTTGCTGCTTGTTCAAACTACTTATTTGGAATGAGCTGAATTAACACAATTCTTGAGATTTTTTGGGACAACTTAATTGATTTATGTTCAGTCCACTTAAATTTGTCAAAACTAATTAACTTAAATGATTTGTGTTGGGACAACAGAATTGAATTGTGTGGAACCCAGCATTTTATTTTAATGTAGAAGGTAAGTGGCTTTGAAAAAGAGCAAAAAAATCTCGAGAAATGGCTTTACAAGCTCATTTAGAACCCAATTATTTACCCCTAGAAAGAAAAGCTCTCTTTCTACCTTATTTGGAAGGGTCATGAATATTAGTTATGCTCTGTATATGTCTCTGGCTCCTGTTTATATCTCCAATATTACACCAGACAAAAGGGACTGACCGAGATCTATTTGCAGTAGTGTGTTTTGTGGGTTTAGAGCACTCAAATCCAGTTCCTGGAGGGCTGCAGCACTGCACAGTTTAATTCCAACCCTGCTTCAACACACTTACCTGTAGGTTTCAGACAAGTTTGAAAGACTCAATTAGTTTAATCAGGTGTGTTTAATTAGGGTTAAAGCTAAACTGTGCAGAGCTGTGGCCCTCTAGGAACTGGATTTGACACCTGTGGTTTAGAGTGTATAAAAAAATACTAGCAGGAATTACTATAAACCTCCACACCGAGCGATATGAAACGATGCATAAATGTGTATTAAACACTTATTCGGCAGTGTATATGTATTCATTTAATTCAAGTTTATTCGTATAGCACTTTTCATAATGATTATTATTTCAATATGTTTGTCTGAGCTTCGGACATTATCAGGGAGGCTATTCCAGAGTTTGGGAGCCATATATGAGAAGGCTCAACTTCCTTTAGTGGACTTTGCTAAAACGCGGGTTGGATAGAGAGACAGAAGGTTGGTTAGATAAACAAGAGCTAGATTATTTAAAGCTTTATAGGTAAGAAGCATTATTTTATAATCATGTACAGTTGAAGTCAGAATTATTAGCCCCCCTTTGAATTTGTTTTTCTTTTTTTAATATTTCCCAAATGATGTTTAACAGATCAGGAAATTTTCACAGTATGTCTAATAATATTTTTTCCTCTGGAGAAAGTCGTATTTGGTTTATTTCAGATAGAATAAAAGCAGTTTTTATTTTAAAAAACAAAAAAACATTTTAAGGTAAAAATTATTAGCCCCTTTAAGCTATATATTTTTTAGAATGTCTACAGAACACACCATTGTTATAAAATAACTTGCCTAATTAGCCTAGCCTGCCTAGTTAACCTAATTAACCTAGTTAAGCCTTTAAATGTCACTTTAAGCTGTTTAGAAGTGTCTTGAAAAATATCTAGTAAAATATTATTTACTGTCATCATGACAAAGATACAATAAATTAGTTATTAGAAATGAGTTTTAAAACTATTATGTTCAGAAATGTGTTGAAAAAATCTTCTTCCCATTAAACAGAAATTGGGGCAGAAAATAAACATGGGGGCTAATAATTCTGACTTTAACTGTATGTATGTGTTGCCTCATTACAAACACACATGCGTCTATTGCCTCATTACAAATGTATATGGAAATGTTCACAATATACATGTTAAAATATCACAAGATACAGTTAAACACACCTTATGTGAATTGTTGTAGCCAGTCAAACTCTGATTCTGTGCGTATATATATATCAATGATCCCATGAGTACTATCAGAGTCTTTGTTTTATTTAGATTGGTTTGTTTATCACTGTAGGAATTACATGGTAATGAGAAAACAGTGGTATTTGGGGCTCACTGTATGTCATTACCATGTACTGAACTCTTTTTCAGCTATGCCTAAGTATATCCAGTTTTTCATTTTGTGGCACCTTTAAGGTGTGCAATTGTTTACAGTTTTTCCATATCACTATGCCTGGATGATTTCCATTATTTCACATTACACAATCACATAGTCTACAACAGCCAAAAATAAAATCACATCAAAACAGAAATTCAGACACAGGGGTTATTTGAGGACAACAACCTGACAAATGTCTTGAAATACAACATCTGAACAATATCTTTAGGCATGGTAACCATAGTATAAGCAAAACGATTGACTATAATCAATTAAATTACTAAGATGATCTATTGAATTATTCATATGCATTATATCATATGCATTATTTTCTAATAATTAAATGGCCCATCATCAATTATTCCTTACTCATCAATGCAACGGAAGTTTTCAAATAGTACAAAGACACCCAGATTTTAAAAAAAATAATCAAATTAAACAATTATGTTATATATTCTAATCTTGCTTTTATTTACAGAATGCAATCAAATGTTTGCTTGGTATATCTTTTTTTGAAACATTGAAATCTTATTTTAAATAGTTTCTTTCAGACAGCATGCGACAAATGTATCAAAATTGACTGTTTACGTAGTGATAAAGCAAGTAAAATCTACTAAATGATGTTATTATGGACTTTATATTTATCAAAGAGTCCCAAACATACCATTGTTTACTACAAATATATCAAAAATCTACAACATGTAAAGCTATAAGTACAGTATATAAGCAATCACCTTATCATAGATCTAAATCATGGCCAGGAAAGTAAATAAATGAAACAAATTCAACCTCCACAAAATATACGACTATACGTTGATGTGAAATTGGCTTGGTGCTTCTGGGAAGTCGTTCCCGTTATCAACTCTGATGACATCAGCGCCCCTGGAGCAGAGGAGACATGGCATTTCCTCCTCATCAAGACAAATAAAGCAACACTTTGATGCCATCATCCAGAGATGAGGCCCTCGCTCTCTGACACTGTCACTCACACCAAACAGAATCACATTTCCCACTAATCAGGTTCCTGTGTGTGTGTGTGAATGCTTCTGTTTGTATGTGGCAGACATGGAGGTCTAGACTGACTAATGAATAAACTATGCTGGAGAGGATGCTCTTTGAAATGATGTGTTTTTTTTCTGCTGTCTGCATTTTCAGGATTGAGGAATTTAAGTAGTGTTTAGAAGTGCAGAACTGTTGTGTAAGTTCATGCCTGCTTTGTTTAAGTCTCTGCATCGTTCATTGCAAGAGCAACAAGTCAGTAATGAGGTGGAAGCGCAACTGAACAGATGTTTGCAACTGAACAGATGCTCCAGGAATGTCTGCAAGGCGGTAATAGTGCTGTTGTTGTTGTAATGTTACAGTACTTCATCATTATTGTTAATAATAATAAAAATAAAATAGCAAAACATTACTACATATTTCATTGTGTGATAAAAAAATGATAGGTATTGTATGTGTCTGGTTTAGCAGATAAAAATAAATATTATTTTCATCAAAGGGAGTGGTTGCAAATAAATGAATGTATTAATACATAAGACCTTTTTTAAAATCCGATCCAGAAAATAAGCATGTTATAATAATAATAATAATAATAATAATAATAATAATAATAATAATAATAATAATAATAGTAATAATAATAATAATAATAATAATAATACTAATAATGTAGTAATAGTAATAAACTATTATTATTATTATTATTATTAGTATTAGTATTATTATTACAAATAAAATGCAATTATTATTATTATATTATTGTTGTTGTTATATTATTATTATTATTATTATTATTATTATTATCATCAACATTATTATTATTATTACAAATATAATGCAATTATTATTATTATTATTATTATTATTATTATTATTATTATTATTATTATTATTATATTATTGTTATAGGCAAGTTTTTATTTTTATTTATTTTTATTTATATATATATATATATATATATATATATATATATATATATATATATATATATATATATATATATATATTATTATTATTATTATTATTATTATTATTATTAATGTATGTGTCCTAAAAACTGTCAAAGCAGCACTTAGAAAATAATAATTAAAAAAAATTATTTATTATTTATTATACAGTACGTGCATTTTATTGAAAACTATGCATATGAATTATCATTAAATATTTACCTGGTTACCTCTAAGCTCATTTGAATTTGTTCTAGATTAATTTTAAAATTAAACTGTATTTTTATATCTTACTTATGCATTCATTCCATGTGTGTATTACAGATTATAAATATATGGAAAGCTATACAAGTGCCATTATGACTTGAACCTCTTTCTGTAAAGTAAATGATATTATTCTAAAGTGGGCATGTGCTGCCATCTTCTGTCTGTCACTAGCAATGCCAGTCTCCCTTGCATATCACGAACCAAAATGCATTTTTAAGTATAGACTGCCCCCTATTGGTGGACAAAGTAAATCGTCATGAAACTCATCACAGAAGCCACATGGGCTCCCTATTTTTGCAAAGTGCATAACTTGCTCCAAAAATAATGCAGTTTAATTACAAACCCATACACAATTAATAATTTCACTATGCACAATGATGCTAGTTAAAGTGCATGCAAAATATGTTGGCATATATGACTGGTATCACAAAAGAAACAAAAATAAGCCGACAACTTAGTGAACAAATAATGAGTGAATCATTCCTATGATCACCCAATTATTATAATATCTGGACTGACTTTCAATGTCTTGTGATAAGATGTCTCTTCATGCATGCTTCCCTTATTTTTTGCTATTTATAATTAAGATTCATTTCTGTGTGTGTCAGCAAGGGGTTTTCTAGTAAAGCAATGGCCTGCTGCCTTAATGGTGGTGCATGTGGTCTCTGGAGGACTGTTTATTGTGCCCTTCAGCAAAGACCCTGTCCTTAATTACTTCAGCATGGTTTCTGTCACACCAATGAGACCCAGCATGGGTTTACATTCTGTAATGCATTGCTTTGGCTGAAGCTGATTTTAAATAGAGCTTCTCCGCAGCAAAAGAACGTCATTACTTATGCAGGTGCTTTCAGAAGAGACGTGTCGACTGTCTAGTCACAGCTCTTTAGCATTATCAAGGGGCTGTTTGGAAAAATATGAGCTTTTCTGCACTTCAAATTATTAATCTGCTATTGCTTTAGAACTACAAAACAGACGATGGATATGTTCAAAATGCATTGCTGGTGCTCCCAAGAGGCACATATTAATTCTAAAGGGATTTTTTTTTAAATTCTGTCATTATTTTCTCACTTTTTCAAAACCTGTTATACACGAATAAGATATTTTGAAAAATGCAGGTTGTTGAAACCCATTGACTTTTATCAATGACTATAGAATACACAAGACATGTCACTCGTGTCTTTTAGAATGGGAAAAAGTGTAACAGTCAATATGGTGAATAAAGACCGCCTTCTCTAGTACAGGAGCCAATCATCGATCACTATAGACTGACGATACTCCGGGGGAGGGGCTCGGACCAGACGTGAGTTTCTGCAGATTCTGAGTGATTTGGATGTTTAGAAATGAAACTAAAGACACAGTTGTTGTTAAATTTTATTGATGATTCCTAATATGAAATCCAATCGTAAGCTTGGCAAGCAGTTTTGGAGAATTTGATGTTTCCCCATTCAGACAGAATGTTGAGCATACTGCCTGAGAGGTGTTTAAAGATGGCCGCCGTAATGACTTGCCTTAAGGCTGATTTATACTTCTGCATCAAGCGCACGCGTATGCTCCGGCGCAGCCTACGCGTTGACGCATAGCCCTCGCCGTGGCCGTCAGCGACACTGACGCGCACCTCTCAAAAAATTTAACTACACGTGGGATTGATCGGCTTGGTATCGCTAACGAGTGTGGGCGGAGGAGCCACGCAACCCGATGCAGCGAGTGTTTACAAGTGTCGAGTCCCATGAAGGAGTTCTAGATGGAAACTTTTGTTTTGTGTTTTGTATAATAAAAGTTGTTGCACGTCCGCCGGTTCCCACCTCTGAATGAGCGTGTTTGAGCCACTTGTACATTAAGGTAGCGTTCAGAATCAAACAAAACACCAGCAAAGAAACTTGACACAGAGGAACATAAACACCTACTGCCAGCTAGTGTTTCAGAAGTGTTATTACAGAGGAACACAAACAGCGCGCAGAAGTATAAATGCATGGCTACGCGCAAGGCATGCGCCGTGGGTCACGCCGATCACTCGATGCAAAAGTGTAAACCAGGCTTTATGCTGTGTTCACAATAGACGCGGCACGCGTAGATAAATCGCACTATTCGCATGTAAATAGACAGGTGAACATTTTGAGTTTACTCGCTTCATTCGCGCATCAAATCTGCTTCATTCACGCGTCAAATTCACTTCACAGACACGGATTCGCAGGACGGGCATGGCTTCTGTTTGCCCGGTGACTCTAGCTTCATTGCTAAATGGCTAACATGGATTTTATTGAGAGAATAGCTGTGTCTATGTGCTTTAGGAAGACTGAAGTCCACTAGATCCATTCTGAGGTGCACCCAGCTCTGCTTGACACTTTTTCCGGTCTGGTGTGAACACAGCTTTAATAGGACTTTGCTTCTATGCATATTTTTTTGGTCTGCTTTGGAAGTCAATGCACAATAGGCACCTTGATGTCAAACTAAATCAAATTGATATTGGCATATAGATTTTGATACTGAGATTGAAAAAAAAACTTGTCAAAAATGCTAATTGATTTGACATCAAAACCTTAATGTCCAAATGAAATCCACATATTAATGCCCTTTTAAGATTTTTTTTATTTATCTGAAAACTTTAAATACAAATTACAAATTTACACTGTATCAAAAAAACATGTCAAAAAATGTAAATGGATTCGATGTCAATTAACGTCTATCATTGGCGTCAAAAAACATGTCAAAATCAGAAGACATTGTTGATGTGTTTTTACTCCAATGTTATATGTCAATTTGATGTCGTTCTGACATCAGGTAGATAATTGAGATCAAATCATTTTGCATTTTGATATCAAGGTGCCCGCTGTGTGGGTCCCAGCATCTTATTTTGTGTTTGATAGAAGAAAGTACCTCAAAAGACTTAAACCACATGAGGGAGAGTAAATGATGAAGTAATTATCATTCTTGGGTGAACACTCCATCACTGTAAAATAAAATGCTGGGTTCCACATAATTGATTTGTGTTGGGACAACATAAAGGACTTATGTTAACTTATTAGTTATTTACAAATTTAAGTGGATTAAACATAAGAGAACTAAGTTGTCCCAAAAAAACTCAAGAATTGTGTTGTTTCAGCTCATTTTAATAAGTAATTTGGACAAACAGCAAACATCATTTTTTGAGTGCTTTAAATCATTTTGCTGTTTATTTCTAATCATTCATCTTCATATTTATCTATTATTAACCCTCAGGGGTCTAAGGGTGTTTTGGGGCTGTGGAGAAGTTTTGACATGCACTGACATTTGTGTTGTTTTCAGTATCTTAAAAAAATATTAATGTCTAATGTGTGGTAACACTGTAAACAGCACAAGCTGGGCTACAATAATACCTAAGCAGCATGTTTGTATGTGTTTGTGTTTTTGAGAAAAAAAAGTTTATGCGTGGCTAGTGAAAAACTAAAATTTTGAAGTCACTGAAACAAGGCTGTGAAACACATAGAGAACATTTGTTCACAAGACTTTTGAGAACTGGATCTTGTAGCCTAGTGTTTTTGCTTCAAAATGATGTGAGAATCATCTTGTTTACTTGCTCACAGAAAACAATATATTGAATTACATTTTCTAAGTCACTTTTTGAGAGTAAATGGTCTATGCGAGAAGGCGTGAACTATCATTACTAATGCAGTGAGTCACACCTGAGAAAACAAAGACCTGCATAATGAGCTGCATAATGAGCCATCACACAGGTATGTGACCAGGGAAGAGTTTCAAGAAAGAATCTGAGAAAAAAATAAGTTTCCTATTTTTTTTTTTGCAGTTTATTTTAAATATATTTAACTATCACACAAAATAACTCGAGATTCACTTGTGAGAATCAGTACACTTTATAAAACTCTGTAAACTTACATATAGCAAATCTAAGTTACGTATAACGTACGTGAAGTTACTTATAAATACACTTTGCATATAACTTAAGGCATGCACTTAAATATACACATGGAACATTGTGTACAGAAGACACATTCAGGGCAAAATCAACAATGTAAATATGAAGAGTGTAAGATAATAAAGGGTGTAAGGTTTGTAAAAGCCCAGTGTGAGCATCACATGGTCTTAGCTGTACAGGAAGGAATCTCAGAGCCTGTGGAGCCAGGTCAGCATCAGTCCCACTTTACTGCTGTTGTTTTCACATCTGGAAAAAAAATAAGCAAGCTTATTACATAAACTACATTATTAACATTTTTTGTGATGTTCACTGATACTAGTACTAATTTACCTAATAAACTCAGTTACCACATAGGGATTATAAACTGAACAGCACCTGTTTTGTAAACAACTGTCAGTAAATTTTCACAATAGCTTAGCATATGCATACTTTATGGGAGAACAGAATGCAAATAACAAAGTAACTATATTTTAACACTATCAACCACAAATAAGTTTACCATACTCACATGAAAAACATTATTAGTATTTTGTAGTGAATAATACAGTTGTTTTGAAATATGCTATAGTAAAGTATTAAAATAATTTGTTTTATTACTTTAATAGTTGCTGCGGTAATATAACCACTAGCCTATGGTAATATACACATATAATAATAATAATAATAATGATAATAATACGTTATAGAATACAGTTTGTACAGCAATTAAACTACAAGTGGCCTGTAAAGACATATTTCATATAAATCGAGAAGGTAAGAATAAAAGACTTACTCCACAGGAATTCTATCCTCTGCTGGGTCTAGACGTTCTTCAAAATGTATGCATTCGTCATCAGTCGCGCTCTTCCTCTGAGGAGAAAGTAAACTCGTCGCTGTTCAATGCCGTGCTTCTTCCCTCGTGTAGCGTGCCATCATTCAAACGAAAGTAACTATAATAAAGCTTGTGGTTTGATGCCATGTCTCGGGGAGCGTGTACATTTTTACCTGGCTCACCTCAGTTCATTTCCATATGAACTGCGCGCTCATTGAGGGCGGGATCACGTTCGTTGTAATGAGGCGACATGAAAATCCGTACCAGCCTCTACTTTTATACGGATTACATGAAAAGAGATTATTTGTTTTCGACTTGAATTGGTTAATGCAAAAGCAGACATATCAAGCTTTCCATATATACATCTTTCATGCCTCTTTGTTGAGTTTTCGCTGAGTTTAAGTTCATTTTAATGACGTGCTTTTCCTGACACAGTACACGTTGCGTGCGTCTCGTGCACACGATTGTAATAACAATGCCTCGTGGGCGTGGTCGCATTACCTATAATGAGCTCAGGACGGGAAAATGAACATTGCGCTGGTTTCATACTGATTACTTTATCAAACAATATTTATTTTCAACATGCACTCACTGCATTTAAAAGTAGACACTTCAAGCTTTCTACAGATATGTGTCTCATGTCTGTGTGTTAAGTTTTGGCGGAGTTTCAGTGCTTTTTACTGACGCGTTTATGAAAACAGTTCACGGAGAGAGAAAAGACAGATTGCCTACACTGTTTATTATCCTTATTTTGCAAAAGCACACACGTTTGTTGTCATAGTGAGTGTACACAATAAAAACTAGACACCTAACAGATTCGATTGATGTATTGATCTTATCTGTACGATCAAAACTGAAAGTGAAATTTAGGTTCATTTCAGCGTTATGAGATGAAGACTTGTCAAACCGCGTATACGCGGGCTTCGACCCCAGAGGGTTAAATCAACTTTGAAGGGCACCTATGACAATAATCAACTTTTGTAAGCTGTTTGGACAGAACTGTGTAGGTACACTCTCAGAAATAAAGGTACGTGAGCTGGTACCTTTTTAAAAGGTACAGATTTGTACCTAAAAGGTCCATATTAATACCTCAAGGGTACATATTGGTACTTAAAAAGTACAGAAGTGTTCCTCTTAAAATGTTCAGGTACTAATATATATGTTTGAGGTACCAATATGGACCCTTTAAGTACCACCCCAGTGACAGCTTCCGTACCTTCATTTCTGAGAGTGTATAGTGTGTCCACTATCATGTTGGAGTGATATAAACCCAACAATTCTCTTTTTTAAAATTTCCTGGCGTTAAAAGGAGATCCAAATCCCAGTGATTTTGAGGCCCACCACAACGTGACGTAGGAGTGCAGTTTTCCCTGCCCACTGAATTGATTGACAGGCGCCATGTTTCTATAATAACATGTATACACATGTCCACAGACATTTTTTTTTTTTTTTGCAAATGAACTTGGATTAATATATTTGTTACAACTCTCTGTAATTTGTATAAATTTTATAAGTTTATAACATTTTAAAACAGAGCATGTTTGTAGTAAAGACAGTAAAATCACTATGCAATTCTTAACCGCCTTAATCACCAAGGCCGCATGGTGTCAGTAAATGCTAATATGTGTGTGTACTGCAAACAGCATTCGTGTGAGACTCATCATTTCAGAAAGGCTTGAATAAACTCCACCACAAATACATTAAATACACTTACTTGGTATTTTTGACTAATGAGCTGTATTTCAGCTTCATCTGTGTCTGTCTCTATTGGATTTAAAGCCACAGGCTACAAAAACAGCTACACTGTACTCAAACACTAAAATGGGCAGATTGTGGAGCCTATAATAAATTATCTGATGGGTATTTTGAGCTGAAACGTTACAGACACATTCTGGAGACACCAAAGGCTTATTTTACATCTTATAAAAGGGGTAAAATAGGTGCCCTTTAAAATGCAGGAAGCATACTGCAGGTCACAATATTACATAAAATGGTGCACTGACCACTGAAGCGCTATTGCACAGCATGTGGCCTAATTTTCGCCCTTCATGGTCAGACAACCTCCACAACCCCCTTTATTTCAACATTTATGGCAAGCATGGTGTTAGATCCAGAAGCACATTTGATGTCGCTGATAATTAAGAAAGAGGAGGAAATATAAGAGAGGCCATCTTCCTATCAAATATCAGTGATGCCACCTGTCAGCGTTTGGGTAGTTTCATGCCAAGCACCATCTGCTCACAATTTGCCAAATTTAGAAGCCATTGTTCTTGAGGGAAAAAAAAAAAAATTTAAATATGTGGAGTTCAGCGAGCTCAGTATTGTCTACACTACACTATTGTCACACTGCATAAAATCCATTAGTTAATGAATATTTTTTATCTAGTATTTCACTTAATACATCTAAAAAACAATTGGATCAAGATCAAATGTACTTCAAAGAAATTGCACTTGACATCAGTAATTAAAAATTCATTAAGCAAATTTGTGTGTGTGTGTGTGTGTGTGTGTGTGTGTGTGTGTGTGTGTGTGTGTGTGTGTGTGTGTGTGTGTGTGTGTGTGTGTGTGTGTGTGTGTGGTGTGTGTGTGTGTGTGTGTGTGTGTGTGTGTGTAGCGTACAGCTTGTATTCATTGAATAAGCCTGTTTATTTCATCAGCTCAATAGTTTCAGTTAAGGGTTTCTTTTCTTAGGTTAGTTTCTTCTTAACTAAGCTTGTAACTAAATAATTTTGAACAACTTAGTGGTACTGGGTTTCACCTCAATCTGGGAGAGATACATATACATATACACAGTTGAAGTCAGAATTATTAGCCCCCCTGAATTATTAGCCCCCCTGTTTAGTTTCTGTTTAACGGAGAGAAGATTTTTTCAACACATTTCTAAACATAATAGTTTTAATAACTTATTTCTAATAACTGATTTATTTTATCTTTGCCATGATGACAGTAAATAACATTGTACTAGATATTTTTCAAGACACTTCTTTACAGCTTAAAGTGACACTTAAAGGCTTAACTAGGTTAATTAGCTTAACTAGGCAGGTTAGGGTAATTAGGCAAGTTATTGTATAATGATGGTTTGTTCTGTAGACTATCGAAAAAAAAATAGCTTAAAGGGGCTAATAATTTTGACCTTAAAACAGTTTAAAAAAAATTAAAAACTGCTTTTTTTCTATCCAAAATAAAACAA
Source organism: Danio kyathit (assembly GCA_903798195.1). Classification (NCBI taxonomy): domain Eukaryota; kingdom Metazoa; phylum Chordata; class Actinopteri; order Cypriniformes; family Danionidae; genus Danio; species Danio kyathit. The sequence goes on along the minus strand of LR812524.1, from coordinate 54,073,331 downwards.
ATAAGACTTTTCTAGAAGAAAAAATATTATCAGACATACTGTGAAAATCCTTGCTCTGTTAAACATAATTTGGGAAATATTTAAAAAATATTTTATATACTTTACATATTTATTTACTTTATATATAAAAAAAATTGTGACCCAGTGGCTCAGTGGCTAGCACTGTCACCTCACAGCAAGGAAATCTCTGGTTCGAGTCCTGGCTTACGGTTGGCGTTTCTGTGTGGAGTTTGCATCTTCTTCTCGTGTTTGTGTGTTTTCTCCGGGTGCTCCAGTTGTGCTCCCCCACAGTCCAAAGACATGCGCTATAGGTGAATTGAATAAGCTAAATTGGCCATAGTGTATGTGTGTGAATGAGTGTGCTGGGTTGCAGCTGGATGGTCATTCACTGTGTAAAACATATGCTGGATAAGTTGGTGGTTCATTCTGCTGTGGTGGCCCCTGATGAATAAAAGGATAAGGCCGAAGGAAAATGAATGAATTAATTAAAGTTTGCACATGCTTTAGGACCACATAATTGCTTACACCTAAGTTTACTATTTATTTACTCACTTATTTATTTATTTATTTATTTTTGAGTTTGGGTAATTTTGTACCCTTTTTATTTTTCAAAACGTAATTTTTGTTCAATTGTCCATAACCTTATATTGGTGTTAAGAAATGTTGCTACATTTATTGAGCTTCATATCTCAGGAATGAACTATATATATATATATATATATATATATATATATATATATATATATATATATATATATATATATATATATATATATATATATATATATATATATATATATATATACAGTGCTCAGCATAATTGAGTACACCCCATTTTGAAAATAAATATTATTCATTTTTTAATGAATATGTATTTTGGTGCATTTAAAATGAAACAGATTTATTAAACAGGTATATTTATTAAAATAATATTTTTGTCACCAAACATATTCAGAAATTTAAAGATAATACAATTAAATTCAAGCTAAATATTGCAAAAATAATTACAACCTACAAAATTTTAACTAAATCTTTTAAAAAAAATTAGCTTCTCTTGATTTTTCCTCTTTTAAATTTGTATTTGCTATTTTTCTATAACATATATATTTGGGTGTACTAGTTTTTGAACCGTTATCGTAAGTTATTTTATTAGATAAGCTCCAGATTTGGCTTTAGTACTGACAAATTTAATGTATATGCACAAATATATTATTGTATAATTTCCTATTAAAAAAATGAATTTAAAAGAGAGATTTGTGAGGAGTGTACTTATATATGCTGAGCACTGTATATAAAGCAGAGATGCCCAAACTAGGACCCGCGGGCCAAAGTTTGCCCATGGTAACCTTTGATTTGGCCCACCGACCAATTAGAAAAGAGATGAACAAATGATGGAGAAGGTTGTGGCGAATCCCTTAATTAGAGATAGTCATTTCTAATTTTACATAAACTTTTGTTTATTTGTTTAATTGCTGAGCTACAAAAAAAAAAAAAAACTTTTAATGTTTCAATTAAATGTGAATTCATCATAAAACCCTAAAACACTTTTTTTCAGATGTTGACAGATTTATAATCCATTGTGGTATAAATGAGATTGTTTATGATTTTAAGTACATTATAAAATGTAAAAAATATATAATTATTTATACGATTAAAATTATTTATATATGGGTGACTCGGTGGCGCAGTGGGTAGCACGATCGCCTCACAGCAAGAAGGTTGCTTGTTGTGTTGGCGTTTCTGTGTGGAGTTTGCAAGTTCTCCCCGTGTTCGTGTGGGTTTCCTCTGGGTGCTCCGGTTTCCCCCACAAGTCCAAAGACATGCGATACAGGTGAATTGGGTAAGCTAAAATTGGCCATAGTGTATGTGTGTGTGATTGAGTGTGTGTGGATGTTTCACAGTGATGGGTTGAAGCTGGAAGGGCATCTGCTGCATAAAACATATGCAGGATAAGTTGGCGATACATTCCGCTGTGGCAACTCCAGATTGATAAAGAGACTAAGCCGAAAATAACATGAATGAATGAATGAATGAATGAATGAATGAATGAATGAATGAAAATCTACATATTTCTTAATATTATTAAATTAGGAACTTTCCATGGCAACTTTATTGTAATACAGTTTGATATATTTAACTTCGGCCCACCACCCTCAATCAAGTTTGATTTTTGGCCCTTCATAAGAAAAAGTTTGGACACCCCTGATTTAAAGTGATGAACTTAAAAATAAAAAAAGTGATGAACTATAAAAATACCAATTCTTAATGTGAACTACTGTCAAAATAAAGGTTGCGGTTGCATTATGAAGGTTATTATGATCATTTTTGATGTTTAATTTATGAGTTTTTGTGATTACTTTCAAAAATGCCACTCAAAATGTAGGTTCGGATCCCAGTAACTTTGACTACACATCTGAGCTCAATGTCAACTCATGTCCCATTTGATATTTGCATGATATGACGAAGCAACAAATCCCATGATATTATAATCCTGTTGATATTAGGAAGAATTTTAAAATACAATAAGGGAGCTCTATAATACTGACACTAAACGAGCCAATCAAAATGACACAAAGGCTTCCTCTCACACGACATGTCATGCTTCAGGATCTCTTATGCTTTAATATTCATTTGCCTCCTGACAAAAAACAGCCATGCGGAGAATGCATCTCGGACCATTTTAGCACCCCTAACAAGGCTACCGATGTCACCAGTTACAACAGGCATGTTTGTAACAGATTCAAAATTGGTTTTGTTTTGTGCAGGGTGAAACTGGGAGTGCATCTGAGGGCACTTCAGAGGGCATCTGATTAATCTGTGAAGTCAGTGTGAATGGCAGGAAAAGCCTACGGGGAATCGGGATCCTGTGTGGAGCGAGAAGTAGATGGAAGGAGAAGGAATCAGGGAGCGAGGCTTGGCCAGGGAGCGAGAGAAGCGACTGTTGACAGTCCCTCTCCTCATTAGAGGGGCAGTGGCAGGGCTTGGCGGTTCATTCTGCTGGAATATGTCTCTTCTGCAGCCCTTGAAGCGCTCTGAAGCCTGCTGGCGCACTGCGACCATGTCAGGCTCAAAACGAAGCCACTGCTGTCCCATACCACTGCACTGTTTTTGACATTAATCATCAACACGGCCCAGCACTGACAAAAGTTTGTGCACAACTTTGTTATTTCCGTTTTTTTATACCACATGTCTCTCTGCTCCCCCTAGAGCTTCGGTTTATTGACTGCAGCGAGGACAAGAAGATAAAAGTAGAAGCCAGTGTCAAGAGACGACAACAGCAACTGTGGGATTAAGGGCAATGCATCAAAAGTAAAAAACTAACCAAAACGAGTAGAAAAAAAAACAAGTGTCCAAGTAAGAGGTTGCGAATGTCCAGGGGGGTCTAACAAAAGAGGATGCAGTTATTTTGCGACTCTACACGGCAAGGGTTTCTTCGTGGCAGCATAGTGCCTATGCAGAGAATTATGAGGTTTATGGTGGAGTGAAGCAAACGCTGAGAATGTCAAAAAGTTGAGAAACCCTGGACTCAATGCAAATGAATGGCGAAGAATGCCAGCCAGTCACTATGAGGTGAACGCAAGCCAAGGTCGTCCGAAGAGACCTTGTCAGTCAAAAGCATTTTAAAATCTGTTGCTTTGAGTATGCCAAAAAAACTTAGCAAGTTTTGCACAGTCATTAAGAGTCCAACTTTTGATTGAATGTCTGACTATGTACAGTAGTTAAAAATGCAGTATAAGTTTGACACCCAGTGGTTGAACTAGGTATTACAGTCCTGGATCAAAACAAAAGCAAGCGCAGGTTGCCAGATTGACGGAACGAGTTTCATGATCGAGCCTAATGGCTGATTTAAATCGTGTTCTAAATAAAAGCAGCGATAAAAGGAATATTTAGAAAGCCATTTTACATGACATTTATTGCCATACTTACGGTGGCCGAGAGAGCTTAACGAGCTGCAATTTAAGAAAGCACATGCAATTACAAAAAACACCAGCAAATAAAGAAACGATCTTCATCAATTTGACAGCACACATGTTGCAAATTCTCACAACACAAACAACTTAAGAAACGCGCAGCAATTAGTCACAACACAAACAACTTAAGAAACGCACAGCAATTGGTCACAACACAAACAACTTAAGAAACGCACAGCAATTGGTCACAATATAAACAACTTAAGAAAGGCGCAGCAATTGGTCACAACACATACAACTTAAGAAACGCACAGCAATTGGTCACAATACAAACAACGTAAGAAAGGCGCAGCGATTGGTTACAACACAGACAACTTAAGAAATGCACTGCAATTAGTCACGACATTTGCAATTATCCACGTAACACAACAGAAATGTTTCAAGGGGATCCAAAACCATGACGGATCCTGCTGAGATAAGGATGTGTTTGTGTTATTATGCCGTGACTGTTGCTCAGTAAAGTGATTGGTGGTCGTTGAAAGGTGAGTTGTTTTTCGTTTATTTTAATATCCTGATTACACGACATAATAAGACATCCATATCTTAGCAGGGTCTGTCATGGTTTTGGGTCGTCTTGAAACATTTACATTAGTTATGTGGATATTTGCAAGTGTCGTGACTAATTGCTGTGCGTTTCTTCAGTTGTTTGTGTTGTGAGAATTTGCAACATGTGTGCTGTCAAATTGATGAAGATAGTTTCTTTATTTGGTGGTGTTTTTTTGTAATTGCATGTGCTTTCTTAAATTGCAGCGCGTTAAGCTCTCTCGGCCACATTACATACTACTGAAAGTAGCAGCAGATATAAAATAAAAATAAAATAAACCATTTGAAATAAACTGTCAACCTTTTGTTTGAAGGCCAGATTTCAAGCATCTATAAAACTGCATTTTTTCATGTTAAAAATGTCGCCAAACTTCGACATATGCTATCAATGTCTGATGCGGAAAAGCTTATTCATGCTTTCATGACCTCTCGGTTAGATTATTGTAATGCGTTATTAGGCGGTTGCCCTGTTGGCCTAATTAACAAACTTCAGCTAGTTCAAAATGCAGCTGCTAGAGTGCTTTCTAGAACAAAGAAATATGATCATATTACTCCAGTTCTTTCATCATTGCTTTGGCTCCCAATTAAATATATTATTCATGTTAAAATGGTATTGGTATACCTACAAAGCCCTAAACGGCTTAGCTCCCCAGTAATTGAGGGAGCTCCGCGTATATTATAGCCCCTCACGTCCACTACACTCGATTAATTCAGGACAATTGATTATTCCCAGAATATCAAAATCAACTGTAGGCAGTAGATCTTTCTCATATCTGGCAACTAAACTCTGGAACAGCCTTTCTAGCACAGTTCAGGAAGCAGACACACTCTGTTAGTTTAAAACTAGATTAAAGACTCTGCATTAGCATACAAATAAAACATAAATGCTTTTGAAATCCAAATCCTCTAAAGGATTGTTATTCTGCATTATTTAGGGCAACTGGAGCCAGGAACACTTCCCAAAAGACATTATAATTTGAATGGCATCTGCATTTCCATAATCCTGGACCAGGCCGTATCCTGAGCAGCAGCTGTGGTGGTCATGGAGGAGTGGAGAGCATGAGACTGATTCCTGTAAGACCCCAGTGACAGACGAGCAGCTCAGGACTTGTGGAGCTGCGCATCGATGGATTTGCTCTTTAGTGTTTGGACTTTCACCACTGAAATTTAAACCACACTGCACTAAACTTAAACTCTGAAAACTGGACTAACACAGTTACAATTTACTATAATCTTCTATGTTAAGCTGCTTTGACACAATCTACATTATAAAAGCGCTATAGAAATAAAGATGAATTGAATTGAATTATTGAACTTTAGAACTGTGACTCAAAACCAACACACTGTGATTCAGCATGTAAATTTAATGATGTTAAAGAGGTTTAATATGTATTAATTAGATTATAAACCCTACCATTTTGAAAGTGCACTATTCTGTGCTTCTGAATGGCTGTATTTAAATTTCTGTCGTGTTGCGTCTGGTGAAAACAGCCAAATTGCTTATCACTGCAAATTTTGTCACATAGCATGTTGTTAGGACACGGAGTTACAATGTAACCTGCTCACCTAATGTTTACATTCGTAATATTTATATTGTTTGCTAATTAATAACCTCATGTGGAGCTCTGAATCTGCGCCTCATTTTGGAGTCTGCTACTGTCCACAGGTCGCATTTCAGTCATGGACACATACTTTAAGAGCATACCTGCCAACATTTGGTTCGTAAATTCCGGGGGATTACGTCATACGCTAATTTGCATATTACTGACGTCATCACGTTCTACCTTTTCTGTTTGTTTAACAGCCTATGGTAAATAAATGGGGTATTTATATTTGCACTACGCTTTATGTAAGCTTGTCAATTTAACTACATTTATTGCTGTTTGAATACAGTATATCATTATAGTAATCTCTCAGACGTAATATACTCAGACAAGTTCTGAAACTCTCACTTAAAACATCTCTGATTGTGAACAATAAACGGTCAAATTAAATTGTTAAAATAAAGGAGAAGCAGATCAGTTTGACTGTACAAGGGAAATACCTTCACACTCCCGGTGCTAAATCATTTGCCATTGGTACGCAGAGGGGTGATCTGCTGTCAGGCTGCAGGTGGGAGAGGCTGCTGTACGAGGACTGGGCCGCCTGTCAGTGCTCTGAAGCGGGGGAGGGGCCGCGGCCGCGGCATCACCCGCAGCTCGTTGAGAAGAGTAGGGACGGTACAGTAATGGACAAACGACAGTCTATAAAAATCTCCAGTAACACACAAAAAAGTCGCTAGATTTGTCGCTAGGGGGGTCTGAAAAGTCGCTAAGTTGGCAACACTGGCGCGAACTGAAGAGCGGGGAGCGGGCCGGGAGGGGTGAGAGATTTGGGGAGATGGAGGCGCGCGACCGGAAGAGCACGCGCACAAGCACCAGGTTTGAGCCCAGACTGTACCAAAATGCTGAGAAGCGGGGGGCGGATGGGGGGGATTCCGGGAGTTTACCGGGAGACAGAACAATACGGGAGACGGGTCTGAAATACGGGAGACTCCCGGGAAAAACGGGAGTGTTGGCAGGTATGTTTAAGAGCCTTTCTGAATGAATGAATGAATGAAATATGCCAGCCTGATCTCATGAGGAAACGTAAGTATTTTACGTTTTGTCAGTTTAGTGGATAATTCGTACTAAATTCGAAAATGTACGATTTTAAAAAGGAGGCGTGGCACCTAACCCCAACGGTCATTGGGTGATGAGCAAATCATACTAATTTGTATGAATAAGATCGTACGAATTCCTACAAATTAGCCACTAAATCAAAAAGTTACGAATTGCCGTGAGATTGCGTTGAATATGCAGTTTTCCAACAAGGTAATGCAGGGTGCTGAAATATAATTGGCTAAACTGGCATTGGACAGGCTAAAAGAACCAAAACAAAGACAGACGTTGCGGCACAGAACGCCCATTTTCAAAGCAGAATATTTGACTTCAACATTGTTTTTCAGATAAACAAGAATGTTCACTTACTGTAGCATGTTTCTTAAATATCTGCAAACATATTATAGTATTTTTATGCTTTAAAAGACTCAAAAACTGACATACAGCAGCTTTAACCCCTAATACTAATAATCACCTAAAAAGCATGCCTAAAATAAAGGATCTTAAGTCAAGATTCTATAAATAAGGAGTTGAAATCCTAAAAGTCCATTGTAAGTCCAAGATGATCTTAAAGTATGAGCAGGAGTGCAGATATGAAGCAGGTTGGATGAGTGTGAAGGAGCAAGATTACTGTATAGTGTGCCATACTGTATATGTAAGATGAAGAATTTTAAATTCAATAGGATATTTAACCCGGAGCCAGTGCAAGTTTTATAATGTGGGAGTAATGTGTTCACATATGCGGGTTCTGCAGATAGTCTGTGCAGCTGAATTCTGTACTAACTGGCATTTATAGAGAAGGTTTGAAGGTAGACCATAAACAAACGCATTACAGCAATCATTCGAGAAGTGATTAAAGCATGAACCATAATAGCTGTGCTCTTTACAGAACAAGCAGGACAAAGTTCATTATTATTATGTACAGTTGAAGTAAGAATTATTAGCTCTCCTGAATTATTTGCCTCCCTGTATATTTTTTCCCCAATTTCTGTTATAACGGAAATATTTTTTTCAACACATTTCTAAACATAATAGTTTTAATAACTCATGTCTAATAACGGATTTATTTTATCTTTGATGACAGTACATAATATTTTACTAGATATTTTTCAAGATACTAGTATTCATCTAAAAGTGACATTTAAAGGCTTAACTAGGTTAATTAGGTTAACAAATAAGACTTTCTCCCTAAGAAAAAATATTATGAAGTACTGTGAAAAATTCCTTGCTCTGTTAAACATCATTTTGGAAATATTTGAAAAAGAAAACAAATTTGCACTTGAATTTAGGACTAATTTTGACTGCATACGGTTCAAATGACAAAGTACTGTACTATCGAAGGCACAGATACATGTTTAGCCACAGACACCAGAAAGAAATCAATATTAACTGAGGGACAATTGAAGAGAGTAGTTTTTGAACCAACAAAGGTAATTTTCATCTTACCAACATTTAGTTTATAAAGATTTGATGTGAGCCAGTCTTTAATGAGCCTACACAATCTGAGAGAACAGAGAGAGGAAAGGTAGAGGTAGGGTTGGGAGAAACATTCCACAGACAAAACGGTCCATTGTTGGCCTTTCTGAGGCATTTAAAAAAGAATACAAAAACAATCTGCCACCAATTATTGTATTTTTTATCCCTTTGACTGCCCGCTCTACCAAATGGTTGACCATGTTTTAATTGTTTTAAAAAAAATGGCTGTTAAATTCATTTAAAGAAGGACTGTTTTAAACAATGGTTTACAAAAAAAAAAAAATAAATAAATCAAACAAACATGATCCTGCTGCACTACTACACTTGATATATGTTTTATTGTAAAAAATAAAAATAAAAAATAAAAAATAATAATAATAATAATAAAACAAGAATGTTAAATGAGAATCTGGATTATTTTATGGCATACATAAAAAATAAAGGTAATTAGTATTCAAAAATGTTTTATTTTGAAATTTTTATTAAAATAAATTAGTCTTACACTTCATATTTTCAGATTTTTCATAGTATATGTATTAAGTCTGGTACTTTTACCATAATCTGACATACAGTATCAACCATTTGGTAGAGGCTGATATTTTAGAAATTATGGGATGTGTTGAAAAGAGGCATTGAGTGTGCTAACTAACATTAGGAGTTAATAAATGCACTCCAATTTTTTTTTTCTTGGTGGGGTAGTTAAAGGTTTATATACTGTATATATTACAGGTACATGAGAGTGAATAAATGATGACATATTGTTCATTTTTTTGGTAAGTTATCATTAGTTGCATTCTGATCTAAACACCATCTCATCATTTTTCCTGACCACAGGATTCAAATGATGCTGACTGAATGTAAAATGAGAGAAATTAATGAAAAGACAGTATATACTGTAGAGATGTGTAGTACTGTAGTAAAATGAGGCATATACAAGAGTGAAGGAAAGAAGCAAAATAAAAAAAAAAAACACTAAAGTCTATATTGGTTCAGAACCAGCCTGTAGATATAAAAAACAAGGAAAATTGCTACTGCATATCAATGAATATATATCAGAATTGGGGGCGTTTGGTTGCATTTTATTTTGCTATTTCACTGGAAAGGAGAGCAGAAGCGTATGACCCCATCTCAAACCAGTGGCAATGCCAAGAATAGCGTATTACCATATACTCTTATCTCTTTTGCTGTATCCAATATGTATACTGTGCAGAGTATGCAAATAATAATAAAAAACACTTCAACATTTAAAGTACATACTCAAATGTTACAGCTGTGAGGTTCCATTTCTATTAAATGAACATAAATTTAAACAGTGGTTAAAGGTTAGCAGACTGTTTAAAAGAAAAAAAAAAAACATTATGAATGGATTTAGTTGCTGGACTTAAGTTCGGAAAGTTTATGGAATTGTGTCTTAAAAGAGTGCTGCTAGAGCCACAGAATAAACTGGATTTAACTTCATATATATATTTGTTGCTCTTACAACTGAGATTGACGACAAGACTTTTGTGTGTGTGTGTGTGTGTGTGTGTATGTGTGTGTGTGTGTGTGCGTGTGTGTGTGTGTGCGTGCGTGCGTGCGTGCGTGCGTGCGTGCGTGCGTGCGTGCGTGCATGTGTATGTATGTATGTACTCGAACTGTTACCGTCTGGTATAGGCGCTACAGAGCACCAACCACAAAAACAGCCAGACACAGGAAAAGTTTCTTTCCTCAGGCCATCTACCTCATGAACAGTTAAATATTCCCCTACTGGGCAATAAACGTGCAATACTTTCTCATACCCACTTGTACACAGCACCTTATAACAATATACAATCCAATACTTTCTCCATTCGCATTGGTACACAGCACCTTATTACCTGTATATTTACAACATATCTGTACATACAATTCAACATCCAGATATTTTTTTACTTAATGCATCTCTGTTTAATGTTTATCGCCTTTTTCTTTTTTCATATTTAATTTTGTGTTGTCACTTTATGTATACTGGAAGCTTCTGTTGCCAAAACAAATTCCTTGTGTGTGTGAAGCACACTTGGCAATATAACTGATTCTGATTCTGATATATATATATATATAATTTTACCTTTAGTTATATTTGTATTTGTGTGTGTGTGTGTATATATATATATATATATATATATATATATATATATATATATATATATATATATATATATATATATATATATATATATATATGTATATTATTTTACCTTTAGTTATTTTAGGATTGTATTTATGTCCATCTTGAATTGATTGGATCATTGAGTTATTGTTGCTTGCTATATTTTTCAGTCAAATGAATGCACCTGGGGCTTCATTTATAAAATGATTCATAGAAAGCTTAATATATTTTATGTAAAACCCATTTATCAAATGTGCATTTGTATGATTTAATGATGAAATTAACTTATTAAAAAAAAGTATGTACGCCTCTCTTCCAGATGTGAAATCAATGAATCACAGATGAAATTATGCGCACCAAATGGTTTCTGATCTCCGTCTTATAAATGCCCCTAATTAATCTCTTTAAAGGAGCAATCAATGTCCAAATCCTGTACGACATGGCGAGCATCAAGAATGGCTTTGATTTCCAAATACTCAGATTCTGCCTTAAGGAAAAGTTTGTACATCTGATGTGGTGCTAAGCACTTATCCACATCAAACACCTAAAAATGTAGTGAATCCACACTCTTAATATCAAATCTTTGTGTACACGTTTTATAAGTGAAGCACTTCATTTAATATACACCAATGAAAAAATATAAAAATATACACCAATCTGTTTTCATTTACATTTGCTTCAGGCCAGAAAAATTAAGATTACCTCTCAAAAGAAGACTTGCAAAGATACTGTAAGTGACCAAACAACAATTTGGTCAGTTGTAATCCACACAGCACGTTTGTCCATTTTTCAGTTACTAAAAATGGCAGGTCATTCTACAACCTCATGTATTATACTGTATGTTAAGACTGTATTGATATGTAAAAATAAAATTCACTACATCATATTGATGATGTATACCATATAACACAGGCAAACCCATAATCTATTCACACATAATTTTATTTATAAAGGTGTTCTATAGGAAATTGTTTAATTGGTCCTTGGAAAATAGCATGACTATATAAAAACATAAATAATTAAAAATAATTGTTAAATAGTTTGATTTATGAAATAACATAATATGAATTATTTTAAATAATCATTTGTATAAATGTAATGCATGAAAACAAACAATATATACATAGATTTAGTTGTACAGTATATCATATTTATATAGCCTATATATCTACATAGTATATCTATACAGTATATATACACTGTAAAAAAATTATTCATTCATTCATTTTCTTTTCGGCTTAGTGCTTTTATTAATCCGGGGTCGCCACAGCAGAATGAACCGCCAACTTATCCTGCATATGTTTTCCGCAGCGGATGCCCTTCCAGCTGCAACCCATCTCTGGGAAACATCCATACACACTCATTCACACTCATACACTACGGATAATTTAGCCTACCCAATTCACCTGTGTCGCATGTCTTTGGACTGTGGGGGAAACCGGAGCACCCGGAGGAACATGCAAGAACATGCAAGAACATGCAAACTCCACACAGAAACGCCAACTGACCCAGCCGAGGCTCGAACCAGCGACCTTCTTGCTGTGAGGCGACATCACTACCTACTGCGCCGCCACTGTAAAAAATGTATTAGTTAACAGTTTCTGTATTTTGTAATCATAGGTGATTATCATTTTTTTACACATTATGGGACCTTGATCTCTGTTCTGTTGACTTTTGATGTTGAAGATTCAACTCTACAGTTTAACAAAGTGACTTTTATTGACATAGTAGTAGTTTACATTTAGTAGTTTGAAATAATAAGAAATAATATATAGAGAAATACATCTGTGAAATTACAAAACATGTACTGGCAGTTTATTACAAGGTTTTTGTACCGTGAAATACAACACCAACCCAGACAATATATCACTTTACACTATTAAAAATGTTAATAAAAATGTAACTTTTCAAGGTTAAAAGTTGTTGGAAGAACGATCACAGTCCCATAATGTAATTCAAAAGCATAAATAAACAGGAAAAAAATTAATCAAAATAAAAACATGAATCACAAAATACAGAAAACTGCTCAATTATGGAATTTTTTTGTTCAAGAAAGTCTAGACCCTGATCCTAACCCTAACCCCAACCTAACCTTATCCCTAACCCTAATCCTAACTCTATAACCATACATTTGAGGTCACAATATCAAGTCACAAGGTTGATCATACACTGTAAAAAAATGTGGGGTTCCACCAGCCTGATCTCACAAGGAAACGTAAGTATTTTACGTTTTGTCAGTTTAGTGGCTAATTCGTACGTTCAGACTGAACTCGTACGAAAATGTACGATTTTAAAAAGGAGGCGTGGCACCCAACCCCACCCCTAACCCCAACCGTCATTGGGTGATGGGCAAATCGTACTAAATTGTACGAATTAGATCGTACAAATTCATACGAATTAGCCACTAAATCAAAAAGTTACGAATTGCCGTGATATAGCGTTGGCAATTCCTGCATGTTGTCCTAACACAAATCAATTAATCTAACTTAATAGTTTTTACTAATTTAAGTGGATTGAACATAAAACAATTAAGTTGTTACAAAAAAAACTTAAGAATTGTGTTGTTTCAACTCATTTTAAAAAAGTAATTTGAACAAACAGCAAAAGTCATTTCTTGAGTGCACTGTAAACAATGCTGGGTTCCACACAGTTCATTCATGTTGTCCCAACACAAATCCATTAAGTTAACTTAACAAATTGAAGTGAATTGAACATAAATCATCAAGTTGTCCAAAAAAAATCTTAAGAATTGTGTTGTTTCAGCTCATTTTAAATAAGTAGTTTCAACAAGCAGCAAAATATTGTTTTGGAGTGTGTATTTTGTGGGTTTTAGTATTAAAAAACTGCTTTAGAAATGGCCATTATGCAGGGAAAATGGCAAGAAAAAGTCCTGAAAGCAGTTAGATTACATAATTATGCTGTGTTGCAACAATACTCTATATATGCACCTCGACAGGCTTCTCTAATATCCTAGAGTACATTGTGTTTTGCCAGATGTCAAGGGCCTCAGAATCAAATCTGGCCATGGTTTGTTGTGTTCATCCAGTAATTTTATCATTGGAATATCTCTCGAAAGCAGACTACCCTGCTAATTGGTTTTGCAGTACAGTCAGACTGCACCTGCGTCCTGTTACACGGCAAGCAGAGCTGCTTTTGAAGGGTGCTTCACTGGCTGGTTGGAGAGCTTTAAATAGTCTGATGTTCCTCCTCGAAGCCGAGTGAAGAGACTGCAGAGCGATCTGTGGTGCGATGCTGCAGTTTCAACCGTTATCAGGAAAAAAAATGAAAGAAAACCGCCACATAAGAGTCACTCGCTCGGCTCCATACAAGCTGTGCTCACAGCAGATGTTCTTCAAGAAGTCATCCATCTTAATGCAGACATATTCTGTTTGAATGCTAGTGATTAAAGACCTTTTCATTGAACAATATTGGAGGTTCAAATCCTTCTGGTTGATGATTAATGCTGCGCAATGATTTGCTCTCTTTATTAATTTGCCAATGGGATTGATTTGATTTGGAGCTCTGCAGAGGTTTTAGGCTATAAATAACTGAAATAAAGTTTAGTTTGTTGACAGTTAATACATTAGATATCTGAAACTAACATATATTTTTGTTATGATGTCTTTAATTTTATTTTCTTATTATTATCAATGTCAATACAATGCAAGTTGATCACTGCTTAGTTTTGTGGAAAATGTGAGGATTCCGAATGCTTTTATGGTGTTTTTTATGCTTTAATGAAAAGTTCACAATCTCCAAACTTATTAATTTAAAATAAATAAAATAAAATAAATGAGTTATTTAAATTTATCATATAATAATTTTATACATATATATATATATATATATATATATATATATATATATATATATGTTTGTGTGTGTGTGTTCTTATTATTATCAATGCTAATAAAAGTTGAACATTGCTTTATATTGTGAAAAATGTGAGGATTATAATGCTTTTACACTTTTATGAAAAATGTGCAATCTTCAAATGTATTTAAAATAAAATAAAATAAAATAAATGAGTTATTTATAATGAACATATATTAATTAAATATATATTTATTTAATCTTATTATCAATGTTAATACAAGTTGAACATTGCTTTATATTGTGGAAAATGTGAGGATTCCAGATGCTTTTATGATGCTTTTATGCTTTTATGAAAAGTTCAAAATAAAATCAACAACATTTCACAATCTGCAAATGTATTTAAAAATAAATTAATAAATAAAATAATAAATATGAGTTATTTATAATGAGCATTCCCTTGTGGCTTTAAAGATGCCTTTACTTTTAATTACTTATTATTATAAATGTAAATACAAGTAGAACATTGCTTAATTTTGTGAAAAAAATGAGGATTCTGGATGCTTATAAACTAAATTTCACATTATATTTAAAATAAAATAAAATAAAAGGTTCCCCAGTGATGGGTTGCAGCTGGAAGGGCATCCGCTGCATAAAACATGTGCTGGATAGGTTGGTGGTTCATTCCGCTGTGCATAATTAAGGCCCAGATTAATAAACGGACTAAGCCGAAAAGAAAATTAATGAATGAAAATAAAAGGTTATATAAAGTTATGATATAATAATAATAATAATAATAATAATAATAATAATAATAATAATAATAATAATAATAAATATGAGTTATTTAAAATGAACATATATATTTTATATAGCACAGTATCATAGACACATAAACTCATTTGAATTGCATAATCATTATTATGAATTAACATATTATCTATTAATGTATTCCTTTATTCCTCTCTTTGTACATGCAGTGTGTTTATACTGCACTGTGCAGTTCCCTATGTAGAAATCAGTGAATGAGCAAAGATTCATGGATGTTTGGAACAGCATTTTGTGAATACATGACAGAACTTTTAGCTTATGGTGAACTGTTCTTTTATCTGAGCAAATGTCCACATACAGTACAAGCTCAATAGCGTGACTATCTGTTGTTACAGCTTGAGTAGGACAGAGCTTTCAGCAGGTGTAGGATTGTTTTGAGTTTGTGCTGCTCAGATAAAACACTGATGTCCAGTATCAGGGTTCAGTCTCTGCCTCCGCAGCTGCACTCCAAAAAACACAAAGAGAATATAGAAGCAGACGCAAGGTGGGCTGTGGAGCTTACTGATTCTGTGGCCTGTTGGAAGATGTGCTGGACTGGAGAAGAACACTGAGGTTAACAGGGTACAGATTAATTTACTGGATTTAGAAGAATGCTGAATTAAAGTGAATTGCAAGAAAGACGTGACGTGATATATGCACCAAATTCGCTGCATGTGAGCAAAAACACATTGTTTTTGAGCATGTACCTTTAAATGCAAATAAGTTGCTTCTTTACAGGGCCATGACCCAATTTTCACACCTCTATTTTAAAAAAAAAGTCAGGAAAGTGGATGAGTCCAGCTTTGTTCAGGTGGGAGTGTCGAGTGATGAAAGAGGGAAGGGTGTGCATATAAAGGGTGATTTCAGTTCGTGCATGTGCTGATTTTCACAGCAGCAACACAAACACAGACGCAGGGGATATGGACAGTGATTCGGAGAGCGGATCTGTGTGAAAGTGGAGGATTTTCAGTCCATAATATTGTAGTGATATTACTGTAGACGTAGTAACTAAATCATTTTGACTAAGGTATTGTAAAAACTAAAAGAGTACCGCTGAGGGTACTAATGGCCCGTTTCCACTGAGTGGTACAGTTGATTTGGTTCGGTACGCTTTTATGCCCGTTTCCACTGTCAAAAGGTGTACTGAACCAAATTGTACCGTACCACTTTTTCGGCACTCCTTTCAAAAGGGTACCAAGCACGAGAAAGGGTACCAAAAGGTGGAGCTACACGTGCAGCTGAAGGCTGATTGGTTACAGAGATACGTCACAAGCTCATGGAGCTAGCCAGAATAAAAGCAATGGAACCGCCATGATTTTAAATACACAGCCGAGACATTATCGTAATACTTTATGCATATAATAACGAGCCATGGTTGACCCGAGCTCAAACAAACCTTGTCTTGGTCTTGATGAACAGCCACAAAGCCAAGAAGAACAAATTCTGCCATGTCTTGTCATCGTTTTACGAGCTCGTCTAAAAGTGCGAGCGGTTTCACTTTGTACAGGGAGCTCACGATCGTGTCTATATTTGAAATAGCTCATATTTTTAACGTGCGTGTGATCATTAAAGCGCTCTGATATCCGATCCATTCAGATGCGGACAAATACGAGAGTGAAGAGCAAAAAAAGAAAGGAGAAGCCTGACAAAACAGCAGCAAATGATGTTTCTGCAACCTAAAACATGAACAAACTGGCATGTTTAAGTATTATCATCACCTTTTGGACTATTATGAACTCGGAATGACGAAATTACTTTTTAACAAGAGGCTACACGTGCTGCTGAAGATTACAGATACAGATGAGAGGTTTGCACTGACTGTGGGCTATATTTTGTGTTGTTTTTTTTTTTTACCCAAATAAGGACTAAATGTATGCTGTGTGTAGTTTTCTGTAATTGGTAACATATCGGAGACTGTAAGAATCTGTATGTGTTCATATATGCTGCATTTATTTATTTTTTTATGTAAATGCAGATGTTACAGTAGGCTATTTCGCACTGTCATTGATCTGCTGTTATAATCAAATAATGTTCATAGAAAGGTTAGTAAAAAACATTTATACACAAGTATTTATGTGTATAAAGCATCTGTGTTGTGAGAAGTGCTATGATATGTGAACGACCTGTACGGTGTTACTGTGACATTTCCTTGAGTAAACATGACGTCGACTGACACTTTCTGTCGTACACCATGCCCACCAAAAGGGTACCCTTGGTAGTGGAAACGCAAGCTTGATAAAGGTGACCCGTACCGTACCGACCCGTACCGTACTGTACCTCTCAGTGGAAACGAGCCATAACTAACTTCGCCATCTGAATGAACAAACAAAAAACATTGATCACACACTTACCAAATTCGTAGAGAAAGGACAATCAACATCAACTGGAAACGCGTCTTTTTTTAAAAGAATGCGAAAAGCTCTCGGGTAAAAAATGTACCTTACATGTGGGTCGAGACGCGAGCTGTGCTCTCATCATTGAGAAATGGAAACCAAACCTTCGTTGAAGCACATTTATAAACCCAACACTGACGATCCATGTCTCTGAACAATTCTTCTACTTGAATTACAGTTGGCAACACAACGTGGCATCTCTCTGAACACTGTTACAGGTAAAAGGAGTCTTCGAAGCTAATGCATATTAATGAAGTTGCATCTCGTTCACAATAGAGCACGCTGATTGGTTCGAGTCAGGTCTTTTAATGAATTAATAAACAGACGTGCTGAAAACTCAATGACGTCACTTTGTACCGGCCGATACAGACAGCCAATCTCCATGTTGGAATTTACACAATGATCTCATCGCTGTGAAAAAAAAAACCTTGTATTAAACTGCCAGTACATTTTGCAGACTTATTTCTCTATATATTATTTCATATGCATTATATTA
The DNA here is from genome assembly GCA_903798195.1 of Danio kyathit. Classification (NCBI taxonomy): domain Eukaryota; kingdom Metazoa; phylum Chordata; class Actinopteri; order Cypriniformes; family Danionidae; genus Danio; species Danio kyathit. The sequence goes on along the minus strand of LR812524.1, from coordinate 54,055,062 downwards.
TGTCAAACTACTAAAATGTCAATAAAAGCTACTTTGTTAAACTGTAGAGTTAATTTTTCAACATCAGAAGTTGACAGAGCAAAATCAAGGTCCCATAACGAAATTCACAACCGTAAATCAACGGAAAACACATAAAATTAACAGACATTTTTTTTTACAGTGTATTACAATTATGGACAGCCTCTTTCGAGATAAAATAGTATCATAGCTCTGTTCTTTGTGAATACAGTCAGAGGCAATCGTAACTATAGACACATTAGGCATACAACTACAAAAACATATAGAAAGGAAAACTAGAAAATATGAAGTGATATACTTGGATATGAATTAGGATATGAAATTAGCACAAAAGTGCATCACTGTTGACATGACTCCCGTAGATAAAGCAGTCAACAGTAAAAAATATTTTGTGAATATATGTAACACTTTGCAGACATGCTTCAGCGCATTTCCTTCAAAAATGAAACGTATCGATTTTTTTTTTCGTGGTTTGGATGTTGGGAGTCTTGTGTTTGTTGGCACATCTAAGAGCAGAACATTTGTCATGTTTTTATTTTTATTTTTTTCCTGGCTCAGACATTGTAAATCTCTAGCTTCTACATTGAGTAAACAGAAATAATGCCAAGGGTGGAAATGGGCAGATTAACAGGTGGTAATATATAATAAGATCCCTTTCATACAGTACATCACTTGGGGAATGATATCAGAGCAGGTTGTTTTTACATGCTTGCAGAAAAAGGCTTAGTTGCTGTGAATTTGCATTTGTCAGATTTTCTGTGTTGGTAGCACTTACAATATGAAAAAGTCTGATTTTCATGATTTTGCCTTTTTAGATGAAACTGAGGACTGAAACTTTGCCAGAGCTGTGCACCTGCAAATATGAAAGTTATCATTGTCACTGTTAACATTGCCACTATAAACAAAACAATGCTGAGTGCTGGAAAAAAGGAGATCTTATTTAAATTTCAACAGAAGTTATTGAAATGGAGAAGTCTGTGTATTTTATAGATATATCTTCTGAGAAACAGACCCTATACAGTAATATCACATGCTGCTCCTCTATGATGTGGAGTTTCTCTGATCAGAAAGCAGACAGGCTGATGCTTTCATGATTTAAAAATAAATTTAAATATTGGAATACTGACTATTTAGTTTGTATTAATAGTATACACTGCAAAAAAAAATCAAGCAGCAACTAAAAATGGAGTTTTTCTTTAAAACAAGCAAAAAAATCTGCCAATAAGGCAAGAGATATACAGTTGAAGTCAGAATTGTTAGCCCCCCTGTTTATTATTTTTTTTCCCAATTTCTGTTTAATGGAGAGAAGATTTCTTCAACACATTTCTAAACATAATAGTTTTAATAACTTATTTCTAATAACTGAATTATTTTATCTTTGCCATGATGACTGTAAATAATATTGTACTAGATATTTTTCAAGACACTTCTATACAATTTAAAGTGACATTTAAAGGCTTAACTAGGTTAAATAGGTTAACTAGGCAGGTTAGGGTAATTAGGCAAGTTATTGTATAACGATGGTTTGTTCTGTAGACTATCGAAAAAAAAAAATAGCTTAAAGGGGCTAATAATTTTGACCTTAAAATGGTTCATAAAAAATGAAAAACTGCTTTTATTCTAGCCAAAATAAAACAAATAAGACTTTCTCCAGAAGAAAAAATATTACCAGACATAGTGTAAAAACTTTCCTGCTCTGTTAAACATAATTTGGGAAATATTTAAAAAGGAAAACAAAAATTGAAGGGGAGCTAATAATTCCGACTTCAACTGTATATACATTTGAAGTAGGAATTATTAGCCCCCTTTGATTTTTTTTTTTTCCAAATGATGTTTAACAGAGCAAGGAAATTTTCACTGTAGGTCTGATAATATTTTTTCTTATTTGTTTTATTTCGGCTAGAATAAAAAACGTTTTTATGAACCATTTTAAGGTCAAAATTATTAGCCCCTTTAAGCTAATTTTGTTTTCGACAGTCTTCAGAACAAACGATCGTTATACAACAACTGTATATACAGTTGAAGTCAGAATTATTAGCCCCCCGGAATGATTACCCCCCCTGTTAATTTATTTTCCTAATTTCTGTTTTATGGAGAGAAGATTTTTTCAACACATTTCTAAACATAATAGTTTTAATAACTTATTTCTAATAACTGATTTATTTTATCTTTGCCATGATGACAGTAAATAATATTTTACTAGATATTTTTCAAGACATTTCTATACAGCTTAAAGTGACATTTAAAGGCTTAATTAGGTTAATTAGGTTAACTAGGCATGTTAGAGTAATTAGGCAAGTTATTGTATAACGATGGTTTGTTCTGTAGAATATCGAAAAACAAATTTGCTTAAAAGGGCTAATAATTTTGTCCTTAAAATGGTGTTTAAAAAATTAATAACTGCTTTTATTTTAGCCAAAATAAAACAAATAAGACGTTCTCCAGAAGAAAAAAATATTATCAGACATAGTGTGAAAATTTCATTGCCTTGTTAAACATAATTTGGGAAATATTTTAAAAAGAAAAAAAAAATCAAAGGGGGGCTAATAATAACTTGCCTACCCTAACCTGCCTAGTTAACCTAATTAACCTAGTTAAGACTTTAAATGTCACTTTAAGCTGTATAGAAGTGTTTCGAAAAAATATCTAGTAAAATATTATTTACTGTCATCATGGCTGTCATGATCACCAGCGATCCAACATCCAGAGATGGCTGGTAAACACTCACTTTCACACGAACTACAAATCCGCCATGTTATGGACTACATATTCAGTCATGCAACACACACACACACACCTGCTCCAAGTCTCCTTTGATTAGACTTTCACAGCTGATGCTGATTTTGGGACTGATTACTGCATTACATAAGCAGCACAAACACATTCAATGTTGGTGAGTGTACTGTTTATGTGACACTAAGGCGTGGTTTCCTTTGTCTTGCTTTGCCGTGTTTTTGATCCTCGCCTCGTTTATTTGTTTAATCCTGTCTGCTGACTGCCTCTGACCACCTGCCTGCCTATTGACTACAATTCTGGATTGCCTGTACACATCTGTTTGCCCCTGTGTTGACCATTGCTTACCTGACCATTCTAATAAACCTGCATTTGGATCCGCACCCCTGTTGTAAGCGTCACTTCCCATGGTTACAATGGCAAAGATAAAATAAATCAGTTATTATAAATGAGTTATTAAAACTATTATGTTTAGAAATGTCGATCAACTCACAGCAAGAAAGTCACTGATTCGAGCCCCGGCTGGATCAGTTGGCATTTCTGTGTGGAGTTTGCATGTTTTCCCCCTGTTCGTGTGTGTTTTCTCCAGGTGCTCCAGTTCCCCCACAGTCCAAAGACATGCACTATACGTGAATCAAATAAGCTAAATTGGCCGTAGTGTATATGTGAATGCAAAAGTGTATGGGTGTTTTCCAGTGCTGGGTTATGGCTGGAAGGGCACCCGCTGCACAAAACACATGCTGAATAAGTTGATTTCGCTGTGGTGAGCCCAGATTAATAAAGGAATTAGGCTGAAAGTATTAAAGAATTATTTCTGAAAACAAGACGATATTTTTGCTTGTCTAGAAAATGTTTCTTGATTTAAGAATCTTAGATATTTAGACTAGAAACAAGACAAAAACCCAGTGCAGTGAAATAGTTATCAATAGATTGCTGTTGTTGTTTGTTATTCAATTCTAATTTAGGTTGATGCTTTTCTATTTTCATTTTGGATTTAGTTTAAGAACATTTAGTTATAGTAATGTTGCTATTTATTTAGCGTTTTTCTTCTTTCTTTTTTAAATCAACTTATTTTATTATTATTATTTTAGCTTTGGCTATTTCAGGTTTAAGTTCCTTTTAAAAAACAAACATTTGAAGATGCAAAAAACTCTAAATACCATCTGACATTTTCTTGTAAAATGAGCTTTTTTCCTCAGCCTCGATGCTGTTATTTCACTTTAGAGGCAATGAAAATAACATATTCATCACCATAAAAGTGAAAAACATGAACCTACACACAGGAAAAATGAGTAAAAAGGCTCATTTTAAAATAAAATTTCTGAGACTTTTTCATCTAAACTCTTTATTTATGTCTAGACAAATGTAACTTTTTTAACCCACTGCTAACATGTAATAGCATGTCGTTAGCATGTTTGTAGCATGCTTTAACACAATGCTAGCATGATTTACAATAATGTTTAATGTCGTTAGCATGTTTTATAGGGTACATGCAGAAGTACGCAGAAGGACTTTTAATTTTGCAGTAATGTGGGTCAATCGCTTCCGGTGAACTGTATGCAGTTACAAAATCAGCGTGTTTAAGGTCTATTTTCTTTAAAAATCAATGATTTTCCCTGCCAGATCGATATACAATAATAGTGGGTTTCAGATTGTACGAGAAGCACTGCATTTAATTAAATTTTCCTGCCCCATGTCTTTAAAATATGAACGTTTATTTTACTCCAGTGTTTTCAATGGTGTTTCTGCGCTCGTCTGCTGATCCTGACGGGCGTATGCATGTAAAAGACTTTTCATCTCGGTTTACACTTCAACAACTAAATGAATGCTGAAGTCTATTTAACTGATTGTATTTTAAATACATTACAACATCGATGCTGTAAAAGGAACAGTATAAATTTGAAAAAAGTCATATTGACCGTTCACCGGAAGTGTATCGGTATGGGAAGAAACACTACCTGTGCATATACCCTATTGGGTTGAAGTTGATGACACATTGCTAGCATGACATTTCAAAAATTTTACAATTTAAATATTGTACACTGCTAATATGTTAGCATGTTTCTAATTTAACACAGCACTAGCATGTTTTTTTTATCAGATTTCTACTGTTCTCTACCATGATTTGACACCCTGCTAAAACTAAAGTAATACAAACATTTAATTTTTCTCAAAATATCCATAAACACCTGAACACACATGCAAGCTCCAATGTGAAAACTATTGTTATAATACAATATACCATTTTGTAATCAATAATGTGTATACAAGAATTTCAGTTACTGAAAGTGCTGGTTGTTTCCACATGATAAGCTGTTCTTAATGCAAATCAGGAAACAATACCATTGCAGCCAAAACTTGTGCTGAACCCAATTTGTAGGGAACAAATTTCCATTAATTAAATGTAAATGCTCACAGTGTCACACTATTTCAGCACATTTGAAGCCTGGTTAAAACTGATTGCAGGTATTTTAAGAAGTTATCTCTTGAGATGCAATATTGCATGCAAAATCGGTGCAATCCTTTAGTGACAACATTCAGAAAGTTCAATACGAACACAAAAACGAGGTTACATTCAGTATGGGAGTGGGCGAGAGATCTGCAGAGTGAATGGCAACATCAACAGCCTGAGGTATCAAGACATGTGTGCCTCCCATTACATATAACCACAGGAGAGGGCAAATTCATTAGCAGGATGGTGCTTCAGCCCCCACATCAAAGTTCCTGAAAGCAAAGAAGGCCAAGGTGCTTCAGGATTGGCCAGCGCAGTCACCAGAAATGAACATTATTGAGCATGTCTGAGGTAAGATGAAGAAGGAGGCATTGAAGATGAATTCAAAGAATCTTGATGAACTCTGAGTCCTGCAAGAACGCTTTTTTTTGAAATTCCAGATTGGAGATTCAATGCAGAGATGTATGGATGCAGTCGTCCAAGCTCAAGCTTCAAGGAATTATTTTTCCACTGCAGCATGACTTTATATTCTATACCGTACACTATTTCTATAGACTTTTGTCTAAGCAAAGTAAGACCTTACTGTCTTAATTAAATAATTAAAAGTCATCATATAATCATCATAAACATGATCATATTTTATTTTGGTAAAATAAGTGTAATCTAGAGGCCTTTGCCTTTTATATATTGTAAGCCACTTCTGATATCAAATGATTAACTAGACGTCAAGTTAATATTTGTTCTTCCTAAAACTTGAACAGGCAACAAGACTTATGTCAGGTAGTGTAGTTTTATTCATCCCAAACATATTTAGGTGAAGCATCCAATTCAAAGTCAGCACTTGATGAAACAAACTATCACTGATATTTTTGAGATATAAAGAAATAACTTCTGAGCAATAAAAAATCCTCCTTGAAGATAAAAACACACATTTTTGTCATATGCAGAAAATGAAACAATTGCTGTGTGTCTATCTGTCTGATCTGAAATATAGGAGGCAGCCGTATCCTTTAATATTCTTTTATCACAAGTTTCCTATCAGCTCTTGTTATGTTTTCATGACAGTGTCTCCTGTTTCTGCGGTTCTCAATGTCTGGAGACAGGTGTAAGTTGCAGCTTCACTCGATCATATCTGGCTTCAATCCATCCGCAATGCCAGAGAAATGATTTAGCAGCTGTTTCACCACTTCAGTGGAGAATAATAACAGTTTGCCATCAACACAGAAGAATTATTTGACTTAAACAAGCCTAGACCCGTGCATGAAGGGAAAATATTACTGTGATTTAAAAGAATGGAGTCGTCTGGATTGATGGATTGCCAGAATGTAATGCTTTTGTATACGCACTGGCATGCTTTCACTTTTCAGAGATGTGATTTTTTTTTTCCTAAGCTGTATGAATGAACCAGAATGGTAATGAAAGTGGGAATAATTAGCCTCAGAATACTATATTACTATTATTACTTTTTTTATTTTTTTTATATATTTACTAAAATTGCAACAACATTTGCCATTTAAAAAGCCTGCAAAAGGAAACATTTCTTGAGATGAGGAGAAAATCCATTCATTGGGTAACTTTATTTTAATATTGAGTTATTTAGTTTGTCTTAAATCTTATGTGCTGTTGGGGATGCTTTCATCCACTCTGGGTTGATTTTAAATCATAATTTGGCCATTACTTTTTCTGTTTCAGCTAGCAGAATGGTTTTTGGTGACACATTTTATTTTGACACATACTTTGAGAAAATGCTTTGAATTAAAAAAAAAACAACAACTTAATGATACACTCGAGGCAAATTTACTACCCTTTTGTTATGTTAAGGATGAAAACATCCACTGAATTGAACTGCTGTAAAATGCATTATATATATATATATATATATATATATATATATATATATATATATATATATATATATATATATATATATATATATATATATATATATATATATATATATATATATATATATATATATTTTTTTTTTTTTTTTTTTTTCCATAAATCTGTTAATCAACCTCAGTCCTGATCAAAACTACTAAATTTTTTTGAACATTACAGGGTTTTAACTCTTTATATGTCAAATTGGTAAATGGTGTCACTGATTTGGTGGGAAAAATAATATATTTTCAATATAAAAAGTAATTGTGGACTGGATTTTTTTAACCTTTTATCACAGTCATGGGCATGAGACGTCTTTCGGATGAGACGTTAAACCGAGGTCCTGACTCTCTGTGGTCATTAAAAATCCCATGGCACTTCTCGTAAAGAGTAGGGGTGTAACCCCGGTGTCCTGGCCAAAGTCCCTCAATCGGCCCTTACAGATCATGGCCTCCTAATCATCCCCATCCACCGAATTGGCTCTATCACTGTCTCTTCACTCCACCAATAGCTGGTGTGTGGTGAGCGCACTGGCGCCGTTGTCCTGTGGCTGCCGTCGCATCATCCAAGTGGATGCTACACACTGGTGGTGGTGTGGAGAGACCCCCCTCATGATTGTGAAGCGCTTTGGGTGTATGGCCATACACAATAAATGCGCTATATAAATACACATTACATTACATTACATTACATTACATGTGAAACGCCTTTGATGCATTGTTTTTGATTAATTTTCTTTTCTTTTTTCTCCCTAATTTACTGTTGGTGGCTGTTTTTGCCACAGTGACTTCCATTATAAAATCACGACACCATATAATCATGCATTTTTGATTGTTGGTGGTTTTTCCTGTTGGGGAGAGGAAAAATTTGTAATTTTTTACTGTTGATCATCAGTTGGCATCATTAACCCTTAGCCTTTAGATAGGCCTGTGCAAAAAAAAAGAAAAGAAAAAAGAAAAAAAGAAAAAGCCTAGTTTATGGATTTTATAGGCAGTATAACAGCAAATCAAAGTGTGTGTATGTGTGTCTGTGAGTGTTTTAGAGTGTGAGAATGACTTTTACGCACTTACCTCAATGTTACTGAGAAAATCAAAATATGCATTTCAGCTCTTAGAACTAAATGGAGTAAATAAAAGCAAAGACATCAAATGTGGTTATAATGAAAGTCAATGGGGCAAAAACAGCCACAGTAAATTAGGGGGAAAAAAAATGAAAATCTAACAATGTCTCAAAGCCAATGTTGTCACTAATCGTTCACATGTCCAAAACTGTGATAAAAGAAAGACAAAATCCAGTACACAATTACTTTTTATATTGAAAATATGTCATTTTATGTGTTTTTGTTATTTTTTGTTTTTTTTTTTCAAATAAGTGACATGATTTGTGAATTTGGCAATTAAAAAGTTAAAATCCTGATTTAACAGATTTCTGCAAAAAAAAAAAAAAAAAAAAAAAAAAAAAAAAATATATATATATATATATATATATATATATATATATATATATATATATATATATATATATATATATATATATATATATATATATATATATATATATATATATATATATAATGTGATGCACTTATTCAGCAGTTTAATTCAGAGAATGTTTTTATCCCTAACATAACAAAAGGGTAGTAAATTTGAATAGTGCACAGAGGTTAATAATTTAATTTGATAATAATTTAATTTATTAACATTTTATTATAGTTTGATTTTGTTTATATTTTAATATAGTTGTTTAGTTGCAGTAATCTTGCTGTGTGTTTTGTGTTTTTATGATTTATTCTTTATTTTCTTTATTAGTTTTATTTTAGTTTAGTTTAAGTTCATTTTCAGCTTCAACTTTATTTATATAGTACACTTAATTGCAAGTTAAATTGCCCAAAGTGCTTTACATAAGACGTAAAAATTAATTATTTAAATTACTTTACTGAAAGAGAGACACATTTCCTTGGCAAGTAGCTAAAATAAGTGTAATTTTCTGTTTTAAATCATGCAAGAAATATGGTAGCATCTTACTAAAGCAAGTTAACAGTGTGCTAAATCATAAACATGCTACTGTATAATATAATATTCATATAAATAATCATGCTATCATTTTGTTATAACATGATAAAGTACAATGTAGTACCCAGTAGTTTATTTGCAGTGTGTTAAATTATGTTAGAAACCTGCTAGCACAATGATAAAATGTGCTAAGTTGGTGTCAATTGCTAAAAATGCAGCAATAACATAATAACAAGCATGTAGTCTTGCTAGAAACCTGTTATCAACCTGGTAAAACAAATGTTTTGTTGTCAAATCATGGTTGAACACAACAGAAATCTGACAAAGAATGTTAGCACTGTGTTAAATAAAAACACACGCCAAAGCAACACGCTAACATACATTAGCAGTGATTTAAATTGTATTTAAACATGCTAGCACCCTGGTCAAAGGTGAGGGTTAAATCTTTGGAGTAGCATGATAGCAATGTGTCATCAATCTGATAAAACATGCTAGCATTGTGCTAAATCATGCCACATACATGTTAGCATCATGCTACATGTATTGCAGTATGCTACATCGTTAGAACCTTGCTAGTGCACTTAAAACATGCTAGAATGGTGTTTATAACTTTCACAGTTATTAGTAGGCCTACCTGCTCTGAAGATGGTCACTGGGTAATAAAATAGCTCGTAGACAGATTAAAATGGGATACATATATATCATATGCATGGGATATATATGGGATTATGTTGATTGTTTTGGTCTGAATCTGTCTCTTTTGTCCCTGTTGAATAAACCACACACACTCACCCAGCTGGCTATTTCCCATGATGAATTGTAGGGTTATTTTCAGCTCTTTCTCTTGGCAGAAACACCTGGCACTGATTGAGGTTCAGGTCACATTGGCACCCCAGATCAACTCAAAGCAGGAGTCTGGGTGAGACTGGCACTGGGCAGCCACTAAGGGTGCTCGTCTAGGACAACAGATGGAGGATCTGCATATTTCTCAGTGTCTGCTCCAGAATGAGAATCGACCAATGGGATTGCTCAAGTATTTTTTTCTTTCTTTTCTTTTTGTTAATGTATGTTATTATTGTGAGGGCAAAGCAGAGTTTTCTGCAGCTATTATTAGAGTCCTTAGGGTTAATAATAATTGTGGGGGAATGTGACTCCAAATTTCTGAATAGTAAGAAAGATAATATAATAAATTAATTGTGCATAAAAATTTATTATGCATAAATAAATAAATAAATAAATAAATAAATAAATAAATAAATAAATAAATAAATAAATAAATAAATAAATAAATATCTGTTAATGTTTTCTTGTGTTTCTTGTAATGTTTTTGGTTTGTTAGTTCATTATTTCAATAAGAATTTTGCTCAACATGCATTTTCACAACACACATTTTCACATTTCCACATTTTCATCAACACACAGTCGCCACCAGCCACCAGCTTATTTGCAGTGTAGCACCCACCAAAGAGTGTGTGTGTGTGTGGGCACACATGTGAGTGTGAAGTGTTCCTGACAGTGCGCCCACTTTTAATGAGAAACACCTGGCCCTCATTCATAATGGAGGGCGGATTTCAAATTAATTTGGTGGCACTTCTGTCTGTCCTGGGTGATGTTCAACAGCTGTACAACTCCACTCTCAACTGCATAATGAATCACGCTTCCCTCCCATTTGAACCCTTTTCATTGTTCATCTTCTCTGCTATTGAGGGCTGCCACCTCTATAACATTTAGCGTTACTGACAGGAAAAAGTTACTAAACTCAGAGTCCGATTCTAGCCATGATGTCTGAGGTAAATGATGGGTGTCTGAGGAAATCTGTTGTTATGTAGATTGAATGTTGCAAAACCTGTCAAGGTGAAGATGTAATGCAATGTAATCGTCAAATTTGACCCCAAAATAATGATAACAAAACTATTCTGCAATACATGTGTAACATGTTCTTTTTAATTACTGACAATGAGAAATTGTTGTGCAACATGCATTAATATATCATTTAAAATTAATACAGTATGTTTCAGTTAATGGACCTTAATAATGATTTTTTTATTAGCTAACATTATTCAAGGATAAATCAACACTGTTACATTTGTATTGAACATTGTTAATTAATATTAGTTCATGTTTAAACCACCAATTTACCATTAGAGTTTTTAGGACAGTTAAGCTCATTTATACCATGAGTTTGCATTAATAGTATGCCTTCATTTTCATTTAGGAATTCATATATACATAGTTAAATTTAACTTGTATGGAGCCAGATCAGTCTCAGACATAATACATTTACAAAATAAAAATAATACATCCACAACACAATTCACATTTACAAAATCCAATTTGTAAATTCAAAACACCATTTAAAAATACACAAATCCAATTCGTAAATTCAAAGTACGATTCATAAACACACAAATCCAATTCATAAATTCAAAACACAATTCATAAATATAGATCTAATTCATAAATTCAAAACACGATAAAAAATATGCAAATCCAACTAATTTGCCAAAAATATTTATGATTTTTAGTTGTGAATTCACAAATTGTGTGGAGTTGGATTTGTTTTTCGACTTGGATTTGTAAATGTCTGAATGTGCTATGCATGTATGAATTTTATTTTGTTAATATTTTGTAAACATTTTTGAGACTGAGCTCCATAACTTTGAGATTCATCAGTGATCAAAATGCACTTAATCTGGTTGCCTAAAATTGGTCTTTAAAGGATAGTTCATCCAAAAATTTAAATTATGTCATTATTTACTCACAATGACTTTACTTGTTTCAAAACTAAAGGATTTATTTCTTAATTTAAACCATAGGTCTCAAACTTAATTCCTGGAGGGCCGCAGCTCTGCACAGTTTTGCTCCAACCCCAATCAAACACAGCTGATCCAAATAATCAAGGTGTTCAAGACTACTAGACCAGCTGTGTTTGATTAGGGTTGGAACAAAACTGTGCAGAGCTGCGGCCCTCCAGGAATTTGAGAAAAATGTTGGAAACTTGTAACCATTCACATACATAATACTTGTTTTTTTTTTCTTTTAGTCAACAGTTAAAGGTTTTCAGGTTTCTTCAAAATATCTTCGTTTTATTTTTGACTTTGCCAAAAGTTTACAGTTATTTACTGCAAAAAAAACAACAGTAAAATACCACATACATTCTTTACAGTTTACTACTGTAATATGCACTGCTTTGTGGGTAATTTTAATATATGTTATACTATACTATGTTCACTTTCAGAGTAACTTACTGCATATTAGCAAAGTCCCTTCAAGACAAGTCATTTCACTCAGCGGCCATCTTTGAAATGCCTCTCAGGCAGTATGCTCTGGCATTCTTTTTGAATGGGAAAACATCAAATTCTCCAAATCTACTTGCCAAGCTTGCCATTATATTTCATATTATGAATAACCATTAAAATTAAACAACAACTGTCTATTTAGTTTAATTTCTAATGGTTCGTATCACACAAAATCTGCAGAAACTTGCTTCTGGTCCGAGCCCCTTCCCCGGAGAATTGTCATTCTATAGCGATCCCTGATTGGCTCCTGTACTAAAAGGTGGGCTTTATTTGTCATATAGCGATCGCTGGTTGGCTCATGTACTAGAAGGCTGGGCTTCGTTCGCCATATTGACAGTTACACTTTTCCCCATTCAAAAGTATACGAGTGACATGTTTTGTGTATTCTATAGTCTTTGATATTAGATATTTGTAGTATTCTACTGTAAGAGTAATCGAGTACCGCTATTGTAGTTGAAGAGAAAAATGAAACAGTTAATGAAAAAAAATCATAAATAACATCTTGTATCACAAAATGTATTCAAAATAGAACAATGAAAATTACGTTTGTAAACCATTTAAAATTGATATAATAACAATGAATAATAAGAATATGTTTGTACATTAAACTGTCGTTTGGAATTTAATACATAAATGTTTTGTACTGCCAGTGTAAAATGTAAATAAATTACAGTTAAATTGTCATACTGTAAAATTAAAATGTGGCAAAGGGCATTTTACCATAAAAAGAAGTAGCGTAAAAGCCTGTGCACAACGAGATATTTTTTGCTCGCGTTTTCCGTCTGCGTTTAACGCCTCGTGATTAAATAAAGGGCGTCAAAGTGATCGTACACACCAACGCGCAAAACGGCAGGCGCAAAATCGTCATTTTAATAAAAACGCCTCATGCTCGTTTTTTTGTTTTGACAAGACACCTCTAAACCTTCTCCACCAATCAGATTGGCACTTTTGTTCACGTGCACGGAGCTGCTGAAGTTACAGTAAACAGCACTTGGACGCGCTCAAGTTCAAAACTGTCAATGCGAGCGCACATTGAAGAAGATGCCCAGAGGAGATATGAACGTGGATCTGCTTATTGCACTGGTGAACAATAATAACTTCTTCATCGATAGAGCTGGAGCTGCTACTTGAACCATCCATAACAACAAGCGTGTCAACTTTGTCTTCTTCTTCTGTGTTACAAGCGGGTGTCAGAAGCTTACAGTTGTGTAGCGCCATCTTATGTCAAGGAGTGATTTTGCTGAAAATAACGCTGACAATAAACGCAAACGAAAAGCGTCCAGGTGTGTACAAGGCTTTAGGTTGTATACTATAAAATAGAATTTCTACTGTAAAACAAATTAACAGGTAAGTTACTGTAAAGGGGCATTTGCAATAACTCACTGGTAACAATGCTGCCAGTAAGTTACCGCAAAAATACAATAAAATGTTTACCAGTGTATCCCTTTAACATAAAGAGCATGACAACTTGTCTAACAAGACATAATGTGTGCTTTAGAGCTTCTGTTCTTTATATGCTCCCTCTGAGCCAAATAATGAGAAAGAACCAAATCTCCTACCACAGCTATGCTGATGACACTCAGGTCTACTTAGCCTTACTGCCTAATGACTACAGCCCTATTGACACCATCTGCCAATGCATTTATGAAATGAACAGTTGGATGTGCCAAAACTTTCTTCAGTTAAACAAAGAGAAAACTGAAGTCATTGCATTTGGGAACAGAGATGAGGTTCTCAAGGTGAATGCGTACCTTGGCTATAAAGGTCAAACAACAAAAAATAAGGTCAAGAATCTTGGTGTGACTCTGGAGTCAGATCTGAGTTTCAGTAGTCATATCAAAGCAGTTACTAAATCAGCATACTATCATCTCAAAAACATTGCAAGAATCAGATGCTTTGTTTCCAGTGAAGACTTAGAGAAACTTGTTCATGCTTTTATCAGCAGCAGGGTGGATTACTGTAACAGCCTCCTCACGGGCCTTCCCAAAAAGACAGTCAGACAGTTGCAACTCATCCAGAACGCTGCGGCCAGGATTCTGACCAGAACCAGAAAATCAGAGCACATCACACCTGTCCTCAGGTCTCTACACTGGCTCCCAGTTACATTTAGAATAGATTTTAAAGTATTATTACTTGTCTATAAATCACTAAATGGCCTAGGACCTCAATACACTACAGATATGCTCTCTGAATACAAACCTAGAAGAACACTCAGATCTTTAGGATCATATAAACTAGAAATTCCAAGAGTTCAGTCAAAGCAGGGTGAATCGGTTTTCAGCTACTACGCCCCTCGCTGCTGGAATCAACTCCCAGAAATGATCAGATGTGCTCCAACATTAGGCACATTCAAATCCAGACTGAAAACACATTTGTTTAGCTGTGCCTTTACTGAATGAGCACTGTGCTACGTCCGACAAATCGCACTATTATGTTTTTCTCTTCTTTTTCATTCTTTTACAACCTGTTTTAACACATTTTTATCTGTTTTTTTATTATCTGTTTTTATTTTTTTTCTTCTTACACTTGTCTTTTTATTCCTGATTATGTAAAGCACTTTGAATTGCCCCTGTGTATGAAATGTGCTATATAAATAAACGTGCCTTGCCTTGCCTTGCCTAAATGAATCATTTAAATAATATTGTAATTTACAATGCAGTTTGCATTGTTTTAAAATGTGCAATCTGTGCAAATCCTTAGGTCAGCGTTTACCAAACTTAAACATAGAGCAAACAGATTACCATTTAACTCCATGAATGCATCTTGAAGGACACTTACAGCTGGTTTTTATGATATCCGTTCAGTAAAGCTTCAGTACTCAAAGAGCCAATTGTAAATACCTCCTTACAGTGTACTTCTCTGTGATTGACTGTCGAAATAAATGAAGATTCTTCCCTGAATGTAAGCAATTGCTCAGAAACGGTTGAACAAAACATTAAAGCTGGTGTAAGTTAGTCTTTCCACCTAACGTCTGTCGCCAAAGATTTCAGCACAAGCTAAACAAAAGAACAATTAAGTCTGAGAGGAATAAAACTGCTGCGGTACATGCTGTGTCCTTCCTCTTTGAAATTTCATCAAGAGTGCAAACCTTGAGTTCTTTATAAAACCGCACACATTCACAACTTCCTATAACCAAACCAGACTCTAATCAAACCAGATGCGACTTTCAAGTGAAAAGAGAGAAATATGTGACTCGCTTCCTTCTACAGAGCACCGTCATGTTTTAACAGACTGTGAAGATGATTCATAAGAACAAGGCTTGTGTCAAAAGTCTGTCTTTCATTTTTTGTATCACTACACCCACCTATCCACACTTACAGTCACATAGATAGACACAGCTGCTTGTCAAGTGCTGGATTCTCATATATAGAAGAATTTATGTGGATATGGCTTGCAATTCCACTTCTGCTTTCCAAATCGCAGCCTCTCTGATCTTCCTAAGGAGCTTGCGTTTGATGTCCTTGAAGGTTATAGGTTTAAAGAACAGGATGCCACATTCCTTTTGAGGATTTTGATATGCTCTGCTTATCTGCTTGGCATGTTTGCATCAATTTTTTAACGATAATGAAAGCTGGGTCGTGTCTAATGAAACATGAAGATCATGTGACCTAACACGTGTGTGATTTATTGAATTAAGAGTGTTTCAAAGGGTCAATGTTGGTAACCATGCTTAATTTAACTGTTGGCGAGAGATTTATTATGTTATTTTTAACATTTTATTTACTTGTTTTAAATGATGGAAAGCATACTTGAAGCACAACACCTTAGCAACCACATTGCAACATCCTAGCATCAATAACACTAGCAACCACCTGGCAAATACAGTTTCAGTCACCTAAAACATCATGTCAACTACCTAGAGCAGCAACAGGTCAGCCAGAACACCCTATGAACTGCATAACAACTGTTTAAATAACCTTATAACAACGTTGTAACCGCAAAGCAACAACCTAACAGCCACCCTGAACACCAATGGAACCACAAAGCAACATCCTAGCAGCCACCCAGATCAACTGTAACAACCCCAAACAATTTGCACAGAGAAACCCACACCAACTATGGTACATACAGTAGCAACTGCCACCTAGCAACATCCTAGCATATATCAATAACACTAGCAAACACCCATTCAGTCACAGAGAACAACCCTAGGAAGTGCATCCTTTAGCAGAACAACCCTATACATATAACGTGTATAGCAAGAACCAAGCAACCCCAATAACACTCTAGCAGTCAGCTAACCAGAACGCCATAGCAACACCCCAGCAGCCACACATACTGCAGCACTCTAACAAGTACATAGCAACACTCTATCAACTGCCCAGAACACCCTAGCAACTACTAAGCATCCGTTACCAAGACCACATTCACAAAATTATATTAAGAATCCAACAACTATCTAAAAGTTTCTTAGCAGACATCCAAAATATCCTACAACTACAGTAACATTCCCGCAGCAAACCCCGATTCAGGCATTCAGAACAAACCTAGGAACTGGATATCAACACTTTAGAATACCCAGATAGCAAAATTCATGTGGCTCAAATCTGGCCGACACCAAACACTTATATCCGGCCCACATACCGCATGGAATGATGGCACTTGGGCGGTACGCTCCTGTTTGCCAGATCTGGGCCACAATTAAGCTATAGCAATACCACATATCAGCCAGAATTCAACCAAATGAACCAGAACTGACTCTATTCTGGGCCACAGTTTGCTTTTATTTTGGCCCAGATATGGCCCACACCAGACACTTACATTCGACCCACATCCGACTCACAGCCACATTAGCCAGAGCTTACAGCTTACTGTGCTGAATATTTGCCAAAAGTGGCCCACATATGTCTTAAGATAAATGGGCCACATTTGTCATATCACATCTGGACCACTTTAGGCTCACAGCACATTAGCCAGAGCTTACTGTGCCAAATATTTGCCAAAAGTGGCCCACATTTGTTTTATAACAACTGGGCCACAATTGCATCTATACATGTGAGCCACTTTGGGTTTAGAACCAGATTACCCTTAAATGACTATGCCACGTTTGCCAAATGTGGCCCACATTCGTCCCCTGTCATTTGGGCCAAATTTATCATTTTCCACATGGGCCACATTAGGTTCACATTCAGATTACATGTTGCCATAAGTGCCTAATCTTTGCCTTAAATGGTGCATATATGAATTGGAATCATTGGCCCCCTTTTGTCATTGTACAGGTGGGCCACTTCAGGCTCACGTTTATTTTGTCTGGGCCGAAAGAAGACACAAATACACACTTGTCTGCTAACTGGGTATGCCAATAACATCTTAACAACCAGCTACCAATTATTTTTCAACCTACTAGATCATCATAGCAACCACTTAGCAACATTGCATCAACTAAATACTGTAAACAACTACAAAGCAACACCTTATCAGGCAAAAACAGCCTTGGAACCACCAAGCATAAATGCTTACTCAAGACACCCTAACAACAGCCTAGAAGCATAATTGTAGCATCCCAGAACAGTCTAGCAACCGACTAATCAATCAATATTCTAGCAACCACCTAAAACACCCTGACAACCACATTAACACCCAATTGCAGCCAAATTGAAACACACTAGCTATACACAACGATTGCAAGAAACTGTGCTAAAAAGCTTTGAAGACCTAAATGTATGTTAATAATCTTCATTCCAGTGTTTTTGATGTGAGAGTCGTTTGAGAAAGATCACAACTAATCATTCTTTTATTTAATTTATTACATATTCACCCAACGTGTTGCAGAGCAAAGATTTCACATCAGAATTCATTTTCTAAACATCTATAGTGTATATAAAGGATGTTATAGACTTGTATGAGCCAGAATTTCTAGAAAGTAATACAATGACAGATGGGAAGAGAACATACAGAGTGAGTTAACGGATCTTTTTGTGAGGCCAGAGCCATCTGCACACTACATTTCATTTTTTTCAGAATAGGCAAAAAAGATTTTTTGATCAAAGATCTGTAAGTCATGACAAATTTGTGAAATATGAAAGTGTATTGTGATTGCAAAAGCCAAATTCGATAACCCCATTATTTATATTTTATCAATCCTTTTTATACTTTATTAAAAAATATGAATTATTATTTACTTACCCTCATCTTGATCCAAAACTGCATTATTTCATTCTGTGGAGCATAAAAAGAGAATTTTTTTTTCCATGTAATTGCACAATATAACAGGTGTTAGATTTTCAAGCTTAAAATCAGTCAATAACTATCAATAAATAAATTGTAAAGATGGTTCACAAGATGTATAGATTTATAATTTGTTTATTTTACAATGTTATGTCATTTTTATTTAGTTTATTTTTATATACTTATTTGAATGGCTTAAAGCAATACTTAAAATACCTTCCAAATTATAGGGTTCAAATATGCTAGCATAACACCCTAGCATCCATATAATACACTGAAAAAAGATTACTGCTGCTTGTTCAAACTACCAGTTTTATGTTTTTATGTTCAGTCCACTTAAATTTGTAAACTATTAAGTTAATTTAAGCGTGAAGGAGACAACATGAAGGAGTTGTGTTGGTCCAACCTGGTTAGGGGATTTGTAGTTCCCAGCATGCTTTGCGTGGGATTGAATTAAGAGAGGGAAAAGTTGTCAATAAAAGTAATCTTAAGTGTTTAAAGTTAATATAAAGACTTTGCTTTGGGTGTTGGCAACTTAATTAGCAAAAATGCAGTTTGTTGCTTTGCTCAGTGAGCAATAAGTGTCCTAAAATTAGTTCTGAGATCAGTCTCAATCAACTGTATATGATTGAAATATGCTTAAAACAGTTTCTTTTAGTTCATTAGGATAACTTCAAATAAAGCTAAGAGACTTTGAAATGTACGACATATAACAGACATCAATGATATTATCAGACATTTGATTTTAAGTTAAATAAAAATACAAATTTATTTAAACTTTTATTTGATATAATCATGTTGGACCAACTCAATTGACTCTATGCACGACTTCTTCCGCGTTCGCGGTTAGCCCGCATGACAACTTCCGGTGCAGCACGGCGATCGCATTAAGCGGATGGCGCCGGTGAGGATCATAGATTACACTCGCTGTTTCTAGGAGTTTGCTCGGATTATCGTTAATGACATTAAATTAATCATGAGACAGAGAGCTGTCACACCAAGCAGCAAAGAAGAGAAGAGGTTCAAATTCTACATTTCGAGTTACATTCATCATTTTGAGGGTGAGTATCATGTTATATATACGAATAGCAATTGAACACTAGCCGTGTCCGTTTCTCACAGTTCATATCGATTTTTATGTTATATTTTAATTACCTGCATCATGTCTATCCTTCCATCTGTCCAATATACCCATAAGTATGAACTAGTATGAGTTATTAACTATAGGTTATAGTTTCCAGGTTTCCTGTAAGGATGGAGTGACAGGAGAGATCAGCATGACGTGTTTCAGGTTGATGATGAAGTCAGAGAGGCTGCATAGTTTGTGTGGGAGGTTATTTATTCTCAGGATGACATGATGATCCAGCTCATATACAAAGACATCGAAATGTTTCAGAAGAAGCTGACCATTTCTTTCTTTTCATCTTTCTTTTTTACTTTTACCTGTCAAAGTGACTACAGATCTGAACAAACACACTCACACAACTTTATATTTAACAATTGTTTAATGTTGTATTTTTACACATCGCTGTAAGGGAAATGTTTAACATTTTGTCAAATTATTTATACTGCGGTGAAAATGTCTAAAGTTATGTTTTTACATTACTGCTGTGCAAATGTCTAGTTACTTATATTTACATATTTCAGGGTTTTTCCTTGTTCAAAATAAGTTGGAGGTGGTGTCCCATTCATTACATTTTTGTGACTTGAAATAATTGTAATTTGCATTATTCTTGTAATCTTATATTAAAAACATTATATTTAAAAAAAAAAAGGCTAACATTAAATGTAATTAAATACAACCAGTGCTTGAGCATCATTTGGAGTCTGACAGTAGTTGCCTGCCTGATTTTTTGTCAAAAGACAGAGGTGGTACATTTGATGGAGGTAAGCACTGCATAATTCCCTATGCACAAAAACCCCTGCTTATTTACACATGCAGTGCAAGTATCTAAAGTTATTTATATTGTTCTGTAATATATGTTTAAATGATTATGTTGAAAATGAATGTTTATTATATTGACAACTTTATATTCCTGCAGTGCAGACAACAACATATAAACTATGTACAGTGTGTATTTATATCATTTTTTTACATGAATAAATGTTGGTTCATCATCTACTCTTTAATCTTTAGCTCAAGCTTTTACTAATGGGCAGAAGGCAAGCCACTGTATAAATATGGTTGATGCTCGCTGTAATAGAAAGAGATGATGATCGTCCAGCTTCATGCTGCGGATGAGACACTGTGTGGACCCTCAGGCGTGCGATGGACGGTGTCTCCCTCACACTTGCTCTTACTCTGGACACTCTGGATGTTACTCTGGATGCTGTAGGATGCAAGTTGTGAACCTAAATCAGATGTGATGCATGTAGATGTATAAATCAGAAAGAAATGTATTAGATTTTGCATATAAATACTTGTGCTTAACACATTTTGTCTATTACATGAGACTAGAATATGTGTGTGTGTATATATATATATATATATATATATATATATATATATATATATATATACTGCAATTTATTGAAGTTATGGTGCAATTTATTGATGATGGTTAATTCTACAGTATGTTGCTGCATTCATTAACAGAAAGTTGTAAATACTACAATGTTTATTCATTTACTTTTCGGCTTAGTCTTATTAAATGCTACAACATATGCAGTATAATACAATTTACTATAGTATGGTTAAAAACGTAATATTATATAATATAAAATACAATTACAACTTGTTACTTCATTCATCTGGGTTAAATTCTAGTACATCATTTTTTTATCGTACCTTTAGAGCCGTATAACATCACCAAAAGCAGCATCGAAGCAGTCTCCTTTCAGTCACTCCACCTCTTCACGGAGACTGTCAGCCTGATCTTGTATTAATCATCTGCAGTTGGTTGTGGAACTGAACAATAATGATGTTGCAGATGCTGGGCATCCACTGGCACATGAATCTCATTAATTTAAGTGTAAATCTCCCGTTTTTTGCCATGCTCCGATGCATTTAGGTCTTGCCGCTATTAGATATCGCTGTAAAACGCGCTATGCGGAAATCGAGACACTGGCGTATATTCTACCGGAAATACGTCAGCAGAGTTCGTGCATAGAGTCAATTGCATTTAATTGTGTAAAAAATTTTTTTTTAGATGGTACTAAACAAATTTATTGGATGGAAATCCTGCCCTCAAATAAATTGAGTTCATCCAAATGAGTTATTTTTTAAATGTACCCGAGCATCAATAATACCATATGGGCAGAACACCGTATAACTACATAACAACATTACATAAGCCTCCTAGAAACTACCTGACAATACCCTTTCAGTCGACCATATAGCAACACTATTTCAGCTGTTCACAACAACCCTAGGGAATGCATAGAAACACCCTTAAAAACACCAGTAGGATGCTAAAAACCAACTAGTAATTTCTATCTTATCAACCACAGAAAACCAAAGCAGCAACCAACCAACACCTTTTTAGCCAAAACAGCCTTGCGACCACAATGCAAAAACACCCACTTAAAACACCATAACAGCTGCCTAGCAACAACCTTTTAGTAACCCAGAACATTCTAGCAACCACCTATCAACCACCTAGAACACCCTGGCAACCACTTTAAGTACTCATAACACCGTAGCAACCACCTTAAAACATTAGCCATGAACAACAACAAAGACCAATGCTGATCCTTCTCATTAAAGCTTATCAAAGCTTTTAGAAACAACAAAAGGAACTAAGGTCCGATTTGTTTTCTGAAAGCGTAAAATACTTTGTACACAAAACTCTAAATATTTTTTTTTTAATTTTGTTAATTTATTTTATTTTAATTTATTTTATATTTAATTTTATTCTTATATTTAATTTTTTATTTGTATTATTTATTAATCAATCAATTTATTATTATAATTTATTATATATTTTATTTTATTTTATTTTTTTTATTTTATATTTTATTTATTTATTTATTTTTATTTGTTTTATTATTTATTAATTTATTTATTATAATTTATTTATTTATTTATTTTATTTTATTGTTATTTATTTTATATTTTATTTTATACTGATTCTTATTTTTATTTATTTTTATTATTTATTATTATTATTTATTATTTATTTATTTTTAAATTTATTTTATATTTTATTTTAATTCATTTTTATTATTTATTTATTTATTTGTTTTATTATTATTATTATTATTTATTTATTATTTATTTTAATTTTTTTTATTTTTTTATTTTAAGCTTCAAGCTTCAATCTACAGTGCAATAGCAAGCAATCTTTACAAATGAAACTGTTTCTGTGATTAAATGTGCCTTTCTTTTCCCCTCACACCGCTGATAATAGAGTCATTTAAAAAATTTCTTCTCATTCACAATGGCTTATCCAGCATGTCTTAAAAAATGACCTTCCCAATTCACCAGCCAGTCCCTACATAATAAAAATTTCAACCAGCTGGTCTGAGATACCAATCAGAGCTTTGTTCCTTTGTTGTTATTTCAGCTAGCAGAGCTCTGTAATCCTCAACACTACTCAGAGAAGCTGTAATGACAGCAAAAGAGTTCCTCAAAATCCCGGTTTTGTGATGAAATGACTGTGTGAAAGTACTTACAAGAAGCTTACACCAAGGAAAGCATCAGTGAAGCGCTAAAGACAACCTCTTTGTCTCTGTGAAGGATTACACAAGCCAATGATCTCAGCCCAGAATGTTCCTGAGATGCCTGAAGAGGCTCTGGGAAACACGACTGCTTTCCTGAGTCTCTATTTAGGAGCAGAAATGTTCACATTACACCCACTACACTTTGAAACCTGCTGCTTGACTGCCTGAAACTGTACTGTTAATGCCTATAGCCTGGTTCAGTGCTGTCTAGTACTATTGGTGGTACAATGGTATAGTCTTGTTTCTTTAGATCAGCATACTGGACACATTGGTATGAAGCCAGATCATTCTCAAAAATAATACATTTACAAAATAAAATGTATACATCCACAACACAATTCACATTTACAAAATACAAATCATAAATTCTGTTTTGAACTTTCAACTTGTATTTGTGTATTTATGAATCATGTTTTGAATTTACGAATTGGATTTGTGTATTTATGAATTGTGTTTTAGATTTGTGAATTTGATTTGTGTATTTATGAATCATGCTTTCAATTTACTAATTGGATGTGTATTTGAATCATGTTTTTAATTTATGAATTGGATTTGTTGATTTATGAATCGTGTTTTGAATTTACTAATTGGATTTGTGTATTTATGAATTGCGTTTTGAATTTACTATTTGGATTTGTATATTTATGAATCGTGTTTCGAATTCAGGAATTGGATTTGTGCATTTATGAATCGTGTTTTGAATTCAGGAATTGGATTTGTGTATTTATGAATCGTGTTTTGAATTCAGGAATTGGTATTGTGTATTTATGAATCGTGTTTTGAATTTACGAATTGGATTTGTGTATTTATGAATCGTGTTTTGAATTCAGGAATTGGTATTGTGTATTTATGAATCGTGTTTTGAATTTACGAATTGGATTTGTGTATTTATGAATCGTGTTTTGAATTTAGGAATTGGATTTGTGTATTTATGAATCGTGTTTTGAATTCAGGAATTCAGGAATTGGATTTGTGTATTTATGAATCGTGTTTTGAATTCAGGAATTGGATTTGTGTATTTATGAATCGTGTTTTGAATTCAGGAATTGGATTTGTGTATTTATGAATCGTGTTTTGAATTTACTAATTGGATTTGTGTATTTATGAATCGTGTTTTGAATTTACGAATTGGATTTGTGTATTTATGAATCGTGTTTTGAATTCTGGAATTGGATTTGTGTATTTATGAATCGTGTTTTGAATTCAGGAATTGGTATTGTGTATTTATGAATCGTGTTTTGAATTTACGAATTGGATTTGTGTATTTATGAATCGTGTTTTGAATTTACGAATTGGATTTGTGTATTTATGAATCGTGTTTTGAATTCAGGAATTGGATTTGTGTATTTATGAATCGTGTTTTGAATTCAGGAATTGGATTTGTGTATTTATGAATTGTGTTTTAGATTTATGAATTTGATTTGTGTATTTATGAATCATGCTTTGAATTTACTAATTGGATGTGTATTTGAATCATGTTTTTAATTTATGAATTGGATTTGTTGATTTATGAATCGTGTTTTGAATTTACTAATTGGATTTGTGTATTTATGAATTGCGTTTGAATTTACTATTTGGATTTGTATATTTATGAATCGTGTTTTGAATTCTGGAATTGGATTTGTGTATTTATGAATCGTGTTTTGAATTCTGGAATTGGATTTGTGTATTTATGAATTGTGTTTTAGATTTATGAATTTGATTTGTGTATTTATGAATCATGCTTTGAATTCACTAATTGGATGTGTATTTGAATCATGTTTTTAATTTATGAATTGGATTTGTTGATTTATGAATCGTGTTTTGAATTTACTAATTGGATTTGTGTATTTATGAATTGCGTTTTGAATTTACTATTTGGATTTGTATATTTATGAATCGTGTTTTGAATTCTGGAATTGGATTTGTGTATTTATGAATCGTGTTTTGAATTCAGGAATTGGTATTGTGTATTTATGAATCGTGTTTTGAATTTACGAATTGGATTTGTGTATTTATGAATCGTGTTTTGAATTTAGGAATTGGATTTGTGTATTTATGAATCGTGTTTTGAATTCAGGAATTGGTATTGTGTATTTATGAATCGTGTTTTGAATTTACGAATTGGATTTGTGTATTTATGAATCGTGTTTTGAATTTACGAATTGGATTTGTGTATTTATGAATCGTGTTTTGAATTCAGGAATTGGATTTGTGTATTTATGAATCGTGTTTTGAATTCAGGAATTGGATTTGTGTATTTATGAATTGTGTTTTAGATTTATGAATTTGATTTGTGTATTTATGAATCATGCTTTGAATTTACTAATTGGATGTGTATTTGAATCATGTTTTTAATTTATGAATTGGATTTGTTGATTTATGAATCGTGTTTTGAATTTACTAATTGGATTTGTGTATTTATGAATTGCGTTTTGAATTTACTATTTGGATTTGTATATTTATGAATCGTGTTTTGAATTCTGGAATTGGATTTGTGTATTTATGAATCGTGTTTTGAATTCAGGAATTGGTATTGTGTATTTATGAATCGTGTTTTTGAATTTACGAATTGGATTTGTGTATTTATGAATCGTGTTTTGAATTTAGGAATTGGATTTGTGTATTTATGAATCGTGTTTTGAATTCAGGAATTGGATTTGTGTATTTATGAATCGTGTTTTGAATTCAGGAATTGGATTTGTGTATTTATGAATCGTGTTTTGAATTCAGGAATTGGATTTGTGTATTTATGAATCGTGTTTTGAATTCAGGAATTGGATTTGTGTATTTATGAATCGTGTTTTGAATTTACTAATTGGATTTGTGTATTTATGAATCGTGTTTTGAATTTACGAATTGGATTTGTGTATTTATGAATCGTGTTTTGAATTCTGGAATTGGATTTGTGTATTTATGAATCGTGTTTTGAATTCAGGAATTGGTATTGTGTATTTATGAATCGTGTTTTGAATTTACGAATTGGATTTGTGTATTTATGAATCGTGTTTTGAATTTACGAATTGGATTTGTGTATTTATGAATCGTGTTTTGAATTCAGGAATTGGATTTGTGTATTTATGAATCGTGTTTTGAATTCAGGAATTGGATTTGTGTATTTATGAATTGTGTTTTAGATTTATGAATTTGATTTGTGTATTTATGAATCATGCTTTGAATTTACTAATTGGATGTGTATTTGAATCATGTTTTTAATTTATGAATTGGATTTGTTGATTTATGAATCGTGTTTTGAATTTACTAATTGGATTTGTGTATTTATGAATTGCGTTTTGAATTTACTATTTGGATTTGTATATTTATGAATCGTGTTTTGAATTCTGGAATTGGATTTGTGTATTTATGAATCGTGTTTTGAATTCTGGAATTGGATTTGTGTATTTATGAATTGTGTTTTAGATTTATGAATTTGATTTGTGTATTTATGAATCATGCTTTGAATTCACTAATTGGATGTGTATTTGAATCATGTTTTTAATTTATGAATTGGATTTGTTGATTTATGAATCGTGTTTTGAATTTACTAATTGGATTTGTGTATTTATGAATTGCGTTTTGAATTTACTATTTGGATTTGTATATTTATGAATCGTGTTTTGAATTCTGGAATTGGATTTGTGTATTTATGAAT
Source organism: Danio kyathit (assembly GCA_903798195.1). Classification (NCBI taxonomy): domain Eukaryota; kingdom Metazoa; phylum Chordata; class Actinopteri; order Cypriniformes; family Danionidae; genus Danio; species Danio kyathit. The sequence continues at coordinate 54,028,206 of LR812524.1, read as the reverse complement.
CGTGTTTTGAATTCAGGAATTGGTATTGTGTATTTATGAATCGTGTTTTGAATTTACGAATTGGATTTGTGTATTTATGAATCGTGTTTTGAATTTAGGAATTGGATTTGTGTATTTATGAATCGTGTTTTGAATTCAGGAATTGGATTTGTGTATTTATGAATCGTGTTTTGAATTCAGGAATTGGTATTGTGTATTTATGAATCGTGTTTTGAATTTACGAATTGGATTTGTGTATTTATGAATCGTGTTTTGAATTCAGGAATTGGATTTGTGTATTTATGAATCGTGTTTTGAATTCAGGAATTGGATTTGTGTATTTATGAATCGTGTTTTGAATTCAGGAATTGGATTTGTGTATTTATGAATCGTGTTTTGAATTCAGGAATTGGATTTGTGTATTTATGAATCGTGTTTTGAATTCAGGAATTGGATTTGTGTATTTATGAATCATGTTTTGAACTTATAAATTGTATTTTGTAAATGTGAATTGTGTTGTGGATGTATAAATTTTATTTCGTAAATGTATAATTTTTAAAACTGATCTAGCTCCATATAACAGGCACAGCAAATTGTTGAGCATAGCCACTTTAATATATTCTTTAATTTGGAATATTGAAGCAGACAAAAATCATCATTTATACTCTAGCATATCACTCCAATTTAGACTTGAAACACAAAAAAAGAAGAGAAAAGAAAAAAAAAAAATTTTTTGAAAAAAAAAATTTTTTTTCACTTAGAAATATGCTATATTTACAAATTAATAGTGATTATTTCTGAAGGAGTACTTTCTTGTAGACAAAACTCCAACAATCTTTAATTTAATTTAATTTAAAAATAAATAAATCAAATTAATTCTCAAAATATGTTTAAAATGACATCAAAAACATTGACTTCTATATATGTATTTCTGAAAAAAAGTATATATATATATATATATATATATATATATATATATATACAGTTGAAGTCAGAATTATTAGCCCCCCTTTTAATTTATTTTTCTTTTTTAAATATTTCCCAAATTATGTTTAACAGAGCAAAGAAATTTTCACAGTATGTCTGATAATATTTTCTTCTTCTGGAGAAAGTCTTATTTGCTTTATTTTGGCTAGAATAAAAGCAGTTTTTAATTTTTTAAAAACCATTTTAAGGTCAAAATTATTAGCCCCTTTAAGCTATATATAGCTAGTTAAGCTAATTAACCTAGTGTCACTTTAAGCTGTATAGAAGTGTCTTGAAAAATATTTAGTAAAATATTATTTACTGTCATCATGGCAAAGATAAAATAAATCAGTTATTAGAAATGAGTAATTAAAAATAAACAGGGGGGGGGGGGCTAATAATTCAGGGGGGCTAATAATTCTGACTTCAACTGTATATATATATATATATATATATATATATATATATATATATATATATATATATATATATATATATATATATATATATATATATATATATATGTATATATATATATATATATATATATATATATATATATATATATATATATATATATATAATTTGAAATTAGATAGCAAAAGGATGATGAACTCCGATTTAAATGAAAATGAAATTACAAGTTTGGGTTCATTGCTAATGTTGCTCTCGACTAAACTATTATATTCATATAAAATACTGACGCTAAAGGTTATACTTTGGAAAAGTGTGGCAATTCACTGTGAAAACACAGTTGCAGACTAAAATTAATCGCAATTAACTGGCCATCTGTGAACATGTCACACTAAGTGCCTGATGATGTTTTTTTCTATAATAAGAAATCTTATTACAATCACTGGGAACGAGTGCATCATTCTTACTGCAAAGAAATGTTCAAGGCTCCATATATTCCACAACATACAGCCACAATGCAAAGGGCTCTCACCTTTTGTGAGATTACTCCATCAAGCGTCACACTCCATCAGAGATAAGCCAAATTAGATTGAGAAATGATGTGATTAATTGCAAGAGAGGAATGAAAGTCCCTATTCTCATTATTTACAAGGGTGGTGGTGAGAGGTTTTATTTGGATTCCCATAGCAAAGCAGATAAGTACAGATGAAGGACAAGGACGCTGTGTTTGTGCTCACCGTTGAGCTCAGATGTCATTTCTCAGCCGTTAGACACTTGATAAGAGCATGTTTAATTCTTAGGTTGTATTATCATCATGATTGCTCCCATACATTTCTGCAGATAATTACAGTCATCCTGCTGTATATCTTTCATTAACACAATGATTTAGTGCCACTATTGCAGCATGTTATTTTAAAGATTCCTCAGTTTTTTTTTTAGGTCTTTCACAATATATACATGTATCTACCATAGATTTACATCCATTGAGAAAACAAACAATCATTTCTTCACTATATAGTGCATGGCGGTGCACTGTAACACCAAAGGAAGACAATGATTGACTGAATTCAAGCTAACATAAAAAAGCATTTTCTATTTTATCATAGGCAATTTCTTCTGTTCTGTTTAGCTTTACAAATACATCACAGTTCATTTGTTTTAAAAAAAAGATAAAATTGATAAATATAGACTAAATATAAATATAAACACGACCTGCAATTAGAGGGATAGTTAGCGTTAGCTCTACTATAAAAGATCTGGGTGTCATATTAGACAGCAATTTAACTTTTGAAACTCATATCTCCCATGTCACAAAAACTTCCTTCTTTCACCCGAGAAATATTGCTAAGTTACGAAGTATGCTATCCATCTCAGATGCAGAAAAGCTAGTCCATGCTTTTATGATTTCTAGGCTGGATTACTGTAATGCTCTGTTTGCTGGCTGCCCAGCATCCTCTATTAACAAACTCCAGCTAGTACAAAATGCAGCTGCCAGAGTTTAGATTAGATTAGATTAGATTCAACTTTATTGTCATTACACATGTACAAGTACAAGGAAACGATATGCAGTTTAGGTCTAACCAGGAGTGCAATAGCAGCAAGTGCAGGATACAGGTAAAAGTTATAAAGTGCAGTTATAGAAAAACTATGGAGATATTTACAAATGGATGTACTATGGACATTATATACAGGTTGTATTAGCTATGAACAGAGATTTACAATAGATGGATATATATATATATATACAGGTTGCTATTAATAGTCAGAAGTGTGTAGATTATTACAAATGTATATGTACAGTGGGTGTGTACATAATTACAAATGTACATGTGCAGTGGGTATGTACAGTTCAAATAAATAAATCCGTGCAATGTAGTGCAATGAATATGTGCAATTTTTAAATGTGCAAATGTCAAATAGTGCAGTGATTATGAGGAGTATGAGTTATGAGGAGAGTGGGGGTGTATCAGGGGGGCAAAAGAGTCAGTTGGGGGCAGAGTTCAAAAGGGAGACAGCTCTGGGGAAGAAGCTGTTCCTTAGTCTGCTGGTTTTTGTCCGGGGGAGCCTGAGGCGCCTGCCGGAAGGCAGGAGAGAAAACAGTCTGTGAGCAGGGTGAGAAGAATCTTTAAGAATACTGCGTGCGCGGCGTAGACAGTGTTTCTTCTGGATGTCCTCTATGGCTGGCAGTGTGCTCCCTGTGATGCGTGGGCAGTTTTCACCACCCGCTGCAGTGCCTTGCGCTCAGCAACAGAGCAGCTTCCATACCAGACTGTGACGCAGTTGGTCAGGATGCTTTCTATTGTGCAGCGGTAGAAGTTCCCCAAGACGGCTGATGACAGCTGGTTCTTCTTAAGCTGCCTTAAGAAAAATATGCGCTGGCAAGCCTTCTTGACCAGGCTGGAGGTGTTAGTGGCCCAGGAAAGGTCCTTTGAGACGTGGGTCCCCAGGAACTTGAAGGATGAGACAGGCTCAACGGCCATCCCATTGATGTGGATGGGATCATGTGAGCCTGTTCGTCCCTTCCTGAAGTCCACAATGAGCTCCTTGGTCTTGTCGGTGTTAAGGAGCAGATTATTGTCGGTGCACCAAGTGGCCAGATGCTGTATCTTCTCCCTGTAGGCAGTCTCATCATTGTTGCTGATTAGACCAATAACTGTGGTGTCAACTGCAAATTTGATGATGGTGTTGGATCTGTTCACAGGCCTACAGTCTTACCAGGTCTAGAAAATATGATCATATCACCCCAATTTTATTCTCCTTACACTGGCTCCCTGTTAAGTTTCGTATTGAATATAAAATATTGCTTCTTACCTATAAAGCTTTAAACAATCTAGCTCCTGTTTATTTAACCAACCTTCTGTCTCGCTACAATCCAACCCGCTCTTTAAGATCTCAAAACTCAGGGCTTCTGGTAGTACCTAGAATAGCAAAGTCCAGTAAAGGAGGACGATCCTTTTCATTTATGGTCACTAAACTCTGGAATAGCCTTCCTGATAATGTCTGAGGCTCAGACACACTCTCGCACTTCAAAACTAGATTATAAACCTATCTTTTTAGCAAAGTATACACTCAGTGCATCACTTAGTGATATGACGCATGAGTGTGCCCCACGCAGGTTTTTGCATCTCGTTTATATACACTATGAACAGCAGCTACGCTAATTATTCTCTTTATTCTCTATTTCCACCTGGGGGTACTTATCCTGAGGCCCTCAGACTATGCAGCGCCACTGATCCCAAGGTTTTCATAATCCTGGACCAGGCCGTATCATGAGCAGCTGCTGTGGTGGTCATGGAAGAGTGGAGAGGTTCAGCATTTTCCGCCTCCGGCGCCTAAACTGCAGCTCTGCACAAGACGTTTGGCCATAGGAAAAATGGTCGAGCCCAACTGTGCCTGGTTTCTCTTGAGGTTTTTTAAATTCTTCACTTTTGCCAATTGGTGAAGTTTTTTCCTCGCCGCTGTCGCCACTGGCTTGCATGGTTCAGGATCTCTAGAGCTGCACATCGATGTAATTGCTCTTCAGTGTTTGGACTCTCAGTAGTGATTATTAAACGACACTGAACTGAGCTAAACTGAACTGAACTTAAACACTGAAAACTGAACTGACACTGTTTTAATTTACTATAATCTTCTATGTGAAGTTGCTTTGGCACAATCTACATTGTAAAAGCGCTATAGAAATAAAGGTGAATTGAATTGAATAATATGAATTACAAAAGAATTTGTGTGTCAACATATACATTAATATTTAAACATATCTTTGTTGGCTGTCAGTGTCATCGAGCTGATTACTGAGCTAAACCTGGTGTAAAATGAGTTATCCTTTTTTTTTTTTTTTTCCTTTTAAGCTTTATCACCATCTCACACTGGATTTTGGGAACTGGTCAAATCCAACGTCCCTAATTGTGGACTATATAATGTAAAGTCAATGTCAATTTTAATTATATAGCACTTTTAAACACAACCAAAGGTTGACCAATGTGCTGAACAATACAAATCACAAAGAGAAAGGTATAAAATTATAGCTAAAATAAACAATTCTCACTGATAATTATTATAGATAAAACAAACATTTTGCACTGATAAAATGCCAAATCAAATAGGTAAGTTTTCAACCTACATTTAAAAACAGACAGAGATGATATAGATCTAATACAGAGGGGCAGAGCATTCCACAAGGTACATGCCCGTAGCCAGGGGGGGTTCGAACGAACCACCCCCCACGGCCAAAAGGTCCAGAATTTGTCCTTTTAGTTATTTTTATGTAATTTAATTTTATGTAATATATAGTTATTATATAATTAACATAATATATTTATTATATATTGTAATAAAGTGTAATTTTAAATAACTATGGCTTGTAGTTCGAATCCCATTGAGCCTCAAAGCCACGCCAAGAGGGGGTTCGAGTGGTTCGGAAAACTTTTTAAAAAAATATTTTTAGTTCATCAAAAAGTGTGGTTATGATGACATCTGACTAGCTAATCCAACAACAACAAAAAAAGTTACTGCTTAAAATGTCACTAAATGCAGTATCTAAAAAGAACCAACCCTTTCACCAGGCTGGCTACGGACCTGAGGTAGGACCAGTTACTGCGAAAGCACGGTCAATCCTGCATTTCAGCCTCGACTTTGGGATGCATAACAGTCTCTGGTCAGATGACCGAAGGGACCGACAAGGCTGATGTATAGTCAACAGGTAGGAAGGAGCCAGGCCATTTAGTGATTTAAAAACCAAGAGAAGAATCTTAAAAGTGATACGATAGTGCACAGGCAACCAGTGCAAAGAGCGTAAGACTGGTGTGATGTGGTCATATTTTTTGGTACCAGTTAAAAGCCTTGAAGCAGCTTTTTGAACTAACTGTAGGCGGGATAGAGTTGTCTGACTGATCCCAAAATATAGTGAATTACAGTAGTCCAATCTAGAAGTAATAAAAGTAGGAATTATTTTTTTTTAAATGTTTTCTAGATAAAATAGGTTTGACTGTTTTTAAGAGTCGAAGCTGAAAAAAGCAGGATTTGACCACTACGTTAATCTATTTATCAAATCTCAAGCCATCATCAAAGATAACACCCAAATTTTTTACCCAAGGCTTCACAGAAAACCTTGATTTCCCATAATTTAGGTGGTGTCCTAAAATAATTTGACGGACCTGTCAAATTCCCTATACTCTCATTATGTATAGGGACCACTTTCGGTTACAAAACAGTTCATTCAGAAATCTGGTTGCTTTTCAACAGCTATCTTTGTTCTGATTGGTCAGATGATTATACTCTGCTCTGATTGGTTAGACGACTCTACTGGTCAGAAGATTCTTATAGTAATAATTCTTTACATTTATATAGCGCTTTTCTGGACACTCAAATCGCTTTACACTTTTTTGGGGGAATCTCCTCAACCACCACCAGTGTGCAGCATCCACCTGGATGACGTGATGACAGTCACATTGCCCCAGACCGCACACCACACCAGCTGATTGGTGGAGAGGAGAGAGAGTGATGAAGCCAATTATGATATGGGTATGGTTAGGAGGTCCTGATGGACAGTGGTCAAAAGATTCTACTCTGAGTGGTCAGATGATACTACTCTGCTCTGATTGGTCAGATGATTCTACTGTGCTCTGATTAGTCAGATGATTTTACTCTGCTCTGATTGGTCAGAAGATTTTACTTTGCTCTGATTGGACAGATGATTCTACTCTGCTCTGATTGGTCAGATGATTTTACTCTGCTCTGATTGGTCAGGTGATTCTACTGTGCTCTTATTTGTCAGATGATTCTTCTCTGCTGTGCTCTGCTTTGATCGGTCATATGATTATTCTCTGCTCTGATTACTCACATGATTCTACTTTGCTCTGATTGGTCAGATGATTCTACACTGGTCTGATTGGTCAGATGATTCTACTCTGCTCTGATTGGTCAGAAGATTTTACTTTGCTCTGATTGGACAGATGATTCTACTCTGCTCTGATTGGTCAGATGATTTTACTCTGCTCTGATTGGTCAGATGATTCTACTGTGCTCTTATTTGTCAGATGATTCTTCTCTGCTATGCTCTGCTTTGATTGGTCATATGATTATTCTCTGCTCTGATTACTCACATGATTCTACTTTGCTCTGATTGGTCAGATGATTCTACACTGGTCTGATTGGTCAGATGATTCTACTCTGCTCTGATTGGTCGCATGATTCTACTGTGCTCTGATGTCAGATGATTCTACTCTGCTATAATCTTCTCTGATTAGTCAGTTGATTCTACTACTGCTCGGATTGGTCAGATGATATTACTCTGCTGTGATTGGTCAGATTATTCTACTGTGCTCTAATTGGTTAGATGATTCTTCTCTGCAATACTCTGCTCTGATTAGTCAAATGATTCTACTCTGATTGGTCAGATGATTCTACTCTGCTCTGATTGGTTAGATCAGTGGTTCTCAAACTTTTTTCACCAAGTACCACCTCAGACAAAAATTGTCTCTCCAAGCACCACCACAATGACCAGTATTGAAATACAGTAGCGTAGTAGGCCTAATTAAGCAGCTGCAGCACTGCACAGTTAAAAAACGAGGCAGATTAATTCCTATTATTAAGAATACGTATTATTGTCAGCCACATTAAACATTATAAGGTCACACTTTATTTCGATGGTCTGTTTGTTGAATATAAGTTACATTGCATCTACATGTCAATTAATTCTCATTAGATTATAAGTAGACTGTTTGGTTGGGGTTAGGGTTGGGATTAGGGTAAGTTGACATGTACTTGCAAAGTTTCTTATAGTAAGTTAAATGTCTGTTGAAGGACTGTTAAATGTCAGTATCAACAGATATTAAGCAGACAGTCTACTAATACTCAAATGGACCATCAAAATAAAATGTTACCCATTATAAATAGTTTGAACATTGACTGTGCTTGCAGACAAAAACAAAACAAAAAAACTTCACTATTTAAATTAGAATGTGCTTTTAAAAGTTAATTAAAAATGGCACTGTTCTAAAAAAGTAAAAAGAAAACTGCCGTACTTGTAAAGCATTAATGTATAGCTTATTCATCAAAACCTGGAAATGTTGTTTGGACCTGATAAATATAGGCTTTATCACATAATTTTAATATTTATATATTTTGAAAGTTTTACAAGTTGCAATTTTGAAGTTGCATGTACAGATGACATATTTGTATATCTTTGAAATCTAAACTTGTATTTTAAATATATGATTTGGAATTACTTAAATTAGAAATTAGATCTGCTGCTCGTCATATACAGTCGGCCTACGTGTATCAGAAAAGTGAGTGTTTAAATGCATACAGTGCTTTACCAATTCATAAGTGCAGTATTTCTGCGATCTGGTGCGAATGAGATCACATAAGTGAACCGTGAAGTTCGTGTTAACCGTGCACTGACCACTGTTTTCAAGCAGACTTGGGTATAGTTTGCGGCCCCTCCGTCTGTGCACACGAAGAATAACTTTAATTATATGCTACCTCTGAGCTTCTAGCATGGCTAAGTTGCTTGAGTCTACGTTCTGTGTTTCGCGCCATTTGAATCACATCCAAATTAAATCTGAGGTAATAAACTAAACCGAAAGTCGCGTACGCTGCATTACAAAACAAATAACTTTATATTTCGAAAACACGCATTATTTTACATAATTTAACGCATTTGTAATAATTATTTTACCAGTCATGCAGCATGGGGAAAATCATGAGTTTGCAGTAACTGAAATGGCAACCTAACAGCACCGGTCTGCAGAAGGGCTTCTCTAGTGTGTGCGTATCTGCTCTGTAAGTGCCGCGTGCATCTTCCTCTGGCTCTGCGCCAAGGACTAATTTTTAACTGAATCTGATGACGCGATGCACTAAAGTAAACATTAAAAGCACACTAGCATAATCGTACACTTCAGGGAACAGCCAATGCTGTATGATCACATGACTTTCGGTGTTATTGTACGCGTCAAAGGGTTAAAAGTGTGTTAATTTTATTCTTTTATCATTTAGTGATTCTTCCGCATACCACTGGAAGGAAGGCCGCGTAACACTAGTGGTACGCAGACCATAGTTTGAGAACCACTGGGTTATATGATTCTACTCAGCTCTGATTAGTCAGATGATTCATCGGATGGTTCTATTCTGCTCTGATTTGTTGGGTGATTCTGCTCTGCTCTGATTGGTCAAATAATTCTATTCTGCTCTGATTGGTCACATTATTCTACTCTCCTCTCATTGTCAGATGATTCTACTCTGCTCTTATTGGTCAGATGGTTCTACTCTGCTCCGATTAATCAGATGATTCCACTGTGCTGCAATTGGTTATACGATTTTATTCTACTCTGATTGGTCACATCACTATATTCTGCTCCGATTGGTCAGATGGCTTACTACCACCTAGACCACGTGTCAAACCTTCATTAACCTACCCGAATTTCAGCCCTGGAGACTTGCTAAGCACTTTTAAATACAAGTAGTGGTATAAACAGTAACAATTTTACTATTTAACAATTCGAGTCCTCAGCATGTGGTGCATGCAATGTGGATTTCACAATGCTTTTACAGAAAAAAAAAAATCTTCTCAACACGTCGACATCATAAACCAAACCTTTCCATACTTCAGGGTCAAAGCAGATGCTATTCGCAGACAGCAAACAAAGACAACAGGTTTTTATTACCTACATTTATTTTAAGTCTACATATGTTTGTGCTGGAAGTAAGACTGTAATTACCGAAGACTCATTTCAGACAGTTCATTGAAACTGATCTTTGAAAACTTGCAGACCTTTCACATTCGCAAACAGCTAATGAAAGGTATTATCCAGGAAAGCTTAATAGGGGTACTTTAAGGTAAATGCACTGCAGTATATCACAGACATGAATGCAGAATGCTAAATAACAACTTCGCAGAGCAAGTCAACACAGCATTGCTGTTATTTATCCACTTTAATGTACATGCAGAGCTTGTCATAATGCAGTCCAAGGCATTAGCAAGCTTTTCAGTCATAGTCTGCAGAGAAGTATTCATAAAACAACACATATGCATTTTCCCCCTAAGCTTTTAAGCAAGTGTGGAACGTCATGATCAATTTTGAATGAGTGCCTTTGGAAACCACACTCTCTGCGTGTGTAAAAGTTTGAATCAGTGAAGTGTTGGCAGAAAAACAGCCTCTCTGGTTTGCCTCTGGTTGCATATATTGTGTTTTTAAGCTGTGTAGGTGTGAGGCTGAGGATGCTTAACATGTTTTAGGAAACTTTCTGTCCCTCAGGTCTTATCCAGCCCAAAGAAAATTTCATTTCTCTTTCTGCAGAGCATATTCTGCATACATCTGAAACAAGACAGCCGCTTTAGAGAGTGTGAATCAAATTTGAGCTATGGAGAGATGTATAAATTGACTGGCCTTGGTGATGTTCGCTCTTCCTCAACAAACATCGACATATAATTAAGAACTCTAGACTGTACGCAGCTTGCAGGCATAAACACACAACACCGTTTCATTTCATGTTTCATGAATTTTTAGTCTAAATCAATGCCCTGCCATAGATAAACAATATATAGTGGCAAACCGTAGCGCAGAATTGAAAATATATAATATTAGTCAGTAGTCACCCCTGCTGTGCATTTGCATTTAAATGGAAAAAACAATAAAACCCACCAAGTTTATTTATTGCCTGACATATGCTGCCTAATTTGTATGCAACCCATAGATATATATTAATATATATCAATATATATAGCCAAAATAATTAGCTTTTTGCATGTAAATCCTTTTCATGTTTTTATTATTATTAGTCAATTTAAAAACACAAATCAGGTGTTTTCTTGCACCATGTCTGCAGTATGTGTCGATCACATTTAATCAAAACTGTTCAGTTCATCATAGGTCTATAACTTTTAGGAGTTAGTTTCAATCTGTTATGCTCAAGCTTCAGTATTCTTTAACAGTATGTTGCTCCAACAGAATAAAATAGTAACCATGGTGATGGAGGAAACTGGCGGGAGAACATGCAAAAGGGTTGAAGGGTGAACAAAATGAAGAATGCAGATAATTTCAGAAATAAAGAAATTGAAACCTTTTTTTGCAAAGCTCCATTGCTCATTATTGTCTCCTCAGACATCATTCAAAGAAATTAAATGGAGATTAAAGGGCAGCTATGATGAAAATCCTCTTTTGGAAGCTGTTTGGACAGAACTGTGTGTAGGTATAGTGTGTCCATAGTCATATTGAGGAGATATAGAGATAATAAGCCTCTTTGGTCACACTTTATTTTGACGGTCCGTTTGTTGAATTTAAGTTACATTGCAACTAATTATCATTAGATTATAAGTAGACTGTTAGGTTGGGGTTAGGGTTGGGGTTGGGGTTAGGGTTTGTGTAAGTTGACATGTAATTGCAAAGTTTCTTATAGTCAGTTAAATGTCTGTTGAAGGACTGTTAAATGTCAGTGTCAACAGATATTAAGTAGACAGTCTACTAATACTCAAATGGACCATCAAAATAAAGTGTTACCGCCTCTTTTTTTTAATTTGTTAAAATAGGATCCAAATCCCTCCCATTTTGAGGCCCACTGCAACTTGGAGTGCTGTTACCCCTGATAGCAGCGTATTAACATGTCTCCGTAGTAACATGTAGAATCATATCAACAAGACAGGACATGCGCAAAGCAGCTGGGATTAAAAGATCTGTTCAGATCTCTGTGATCATCATCATCAAATGTGATCAAGAATGAGTTTTACGAGTTTAAAACATTTTTAAAACAGTGCATGTTTGTAATAAAGAATAAAATCGTAAAATCGCTGTAATTTATAAACACAGCCACATGTCAGTACAATTATAAAAGAAGATGCTTCAATACCAGTTTGTGGATGTTAAATCAGGTTTATGTTGCACATTAACATAACCGATATCCATACAGCAGTGTATATAAACATGTATCCTATCACATTTGCCATGCAAAAAATTAAAACGTGCTGCGTGTCTCTCATCATTGTAGAAAGGCTTGAATTAACTCCAGAACAATCATTCATGTCTGTCACTCTGCTGTTTATCTGATGTAGTAGGAGATGGAGACACTCTCACACACTCTGACGGGCACATGGGAACAATGGGCAGAAAGAATTAGCTAATTTGTTTTAGTGGCACAGGCAACAAAAACAGCTTGTGGTCAGAGCTGAAAATTCCAATATTCTGAAAGGTATAACAAATAATATGATGGGTGTTTTGAGTTCAAACTTTACAGACACATCTGGAGACACAGAAGACGTATCTTAAATTTTAAAAAGGGGTAAAATACTATTAGTATTGATATATATATATATATATATATATATATATATATATATATATATATATATATATATATATATATATATATATATATACTGTATACTATATACACTGAAAAAAATCATTCAGAGATGATTCCTTGGATTTACTCAATTTCTTTACGTTAACTGGCTGTAAACAATTTGTTTGGGCTGAATTTAAACAAACAAATTAAGTAGAATTTTATCAAATTTAATTTGTTTGTTTAAATTCAACACAAATAAATTGTTTGCAACAGTTTTGCAGACATCATTTTTTTCAGTGTACCTATACTGTAAATAATTTTTATTTTTCCCATTAATACTTCGATTTTTTTCCACTGAGGCTGTATTTTTCCTTAAAAGGCAAAAATGTATTTTCATTTGGCATTACTCATCTTTAGCATCACACAATTCTCTAAATTTCTAAAATTATCACTTTTATTTTTTAGACATGAAAATTTAATGTGTACTTGCCAAATGTGAACCCCAAACGTTCTACTAGTGCTGCAAATAATATTTTTTTATTTCCTAAAACTTTCAAGTTGAAAGAAAAAGCCATGAAATACTCCTAATATTTCTATAATATTCATGATATTGCCTACTGTAAATTAAATGTAATTTTAATGCAAATACAGTAAGGAGCAGATACAATATAGTTAAGATCTTACACCCTCATTTAAGTTCTTCTCAAGGTTTAATGATCCAAAAAATTTATACAATAATATACACCGTGTTCGTGTGGGTTTCCTTTGGGTGCTCCGGTTTCCCCCACAGTCCAAAGACATGCGCTATACAGTAGGTGAATTGAATAAGCTAAATTGGCCAAAGTGTATGTATGTAAATGTGAGAGTGTATCAAAGCTTCCCAGTACTCGGTTGCAGCTGGAAGGGCATCCGCTATGTAAAACATATGCTGGGTTAGTTGGCGGTTCGTTCCGCTGTGGCAACCATGATGAATAAAGGGACTAATATAATATAATATAATATAATATAATATAATATAATATAATATAATATAATATAATATAATATAATATAATAAATTTTAATAGAATATGGTTACTACTGTATCACTGTAATCATTATACCAGCAACTTTTTACCACATTTTTGGATAACTGCCACAAGATTCAATTTAAAACAAACCAAACACTCTGAACTTTTAAAGACTTCTTTCAGAAAAAAAAGATCAAAAACTTGTCTGATAATAGTGTGGATGGCCACAGTTGCAAAGGTTTATGGCCAGTGAGGTTGTTAGGCAGGAGCGAAATGCATGCTAAACAGAAAAGATCAAACAAACACAAAGAATAATAGGCTGAGAGACAACAGACCCAAACAAACAGAGCAAAAATTCTCAGTGATCATTGCAAACTTTTACAGTCAACACTATAATGAAGTCCCCATGCGCTGTGTTGCCGCACTGCTGTGGGAGTAGTCTGTGTCTCGATCCTGTTGCATCTTTTCTATTCAAGTAAACCATCATCTTTTGTGGGCAAAACACTATTCCTCTCTGTATTTCTGTTCCATGTGCCCTTGCAACCCTAGACATCAGATTTTGTTGCATTGCCTCAAGACTTCATTCTGTTAGTAATATATGCAGTTGTAGCTACTTTCTGTACCCTTTGTAAATTCAAGAGCCATCACCCGAACCCGGGCTAAGCTTTGCTATTCACAGCTGTGATGCGGATAAAACCCTCCTCTGAGTTTTCCTCAGCAGCCTGTGGGTTGCATAATGAGCAAAATACAGTGACTGATTGCTGTTAGGACGCCAGCGGCTATTTGGCTAACCATGAGGCTTTTCCGGCGCAAAAACAACGTGAAGACATTAACATTTACACAGTGAATTTGTGCAATTTAAGCCCAGAGTATGCTTAATTTATTTATATGTTCATTCTTTGAACAGTTTAATGTGTAGGCTTTTACTATATTAGGTTCCATATGGGAACACAGACTAACTAAAAAGATTCATCCTTGTATAGAGTCTTGTATAAACCCAACTGTGTTTCACTCAAAGTCAAAAGATGCTGTGACTTACTTTGTAACCTCCCAAATAAAATGAACACTACAAGGCAGTATGATGGCAACAGCTTTTATTTCTTTTCAAGTTAATGTTATTTACTGGAACAATTGATTATTACTTTCAGTTCTTTGCAAATAAATTTCACAAAACATCTTAATAATAATTGAATTTCAACATAGGCTCATTGGGAAAATGTGCCCAGGGAGACATTTTTGGCTGCCTGTTAAGTTTCGTATTGATTATAAAATAATGCTTCTTACCTATAAAGCTTTAAATAATCTAGCTCCTGTTTATCTAACCAACCTTCTGTCTCGCTACAATCCAACCCGCATTTTAAGATCTCAAAACTCAGGGCTTCTGGTAGTACCTAGAATAGCAAAGTCGAGTAAAGGAGGTCGAGCCTTCTCATTTATGGCTCCTAAACTCTGGAATAGCCTTCCTGATAAAGTAGATTAAAAACCTATCTTTTAAGCAAAGCATACACTCAGTGCATCACTTAGCGGTATGACGCATGAGTGTGCCCCACGCAGGTTTTTTGCATCTCGTTTATATACATTATGAACAGCAGCTACTATTATTCTCTATATTTCCACCTGGGGATACTCATCCCGAGGCCCTCAGACTAGGCAGCACAAGATGCTTTCATAATTTTCAAGCACATGAAGTTTTCATAATCCTGGACCAGGTCGTATCCTGAGCAGCTGTTGTGGTGGTCATGGAAGAGTGAAGAGCATGAGACTGATTCCTGTGATGCTCCAGGGACAGACGAGTCTTCGCTGAGGTCCAGCATTCTCCAGCATTCTGTGCCTAAACTGCAGCTCTGCACAAGTCGTTTGGCCATAGGAAAAATGGTCGTGCCCAACTAAGCCTGGTTTCTCTCGAGGTTTTTTAAATTCTTCACTTTTGCCAATTGATGAAGTTTTTTCCTCGCCGCTGTCGCCACTGGCTTGCATGGTTTGGGATCTGTAGAGCTGCGCATCAATGGAATTGCTCCTCAGTGTTTGGACTCTCAGTAGTGATTATTAAACCACACTGAACTGAGCAAAACTAAACTGAACTAAACTTAAACACTGGAAACTGGACTGACACTGTTTTAATTTACTATAATCTTCTATATGAAGCTGCTTTGACACAATCTACATTGCAAAAGCGCTATAGAAATAAAGGTGAATTGAATTAAATTGAATTGAATACATTTTTGAGAAACAATATGTGCTTGTGGGTACATATGGCTGCATTTTGTGTGTAAACTACTACTTGGGGGTATTTACTTTTCCTGGCGTTTGAGCGAACATGGGTTTGAATCCGTTGTAGGAAGGTTGCAGAAACCAGGTAAAACGAAACCCCCAAAAAAGCAATGTGACATTGTAGTAGGAGCAGGTGGTCGAGATGCTTGTTTGCTTTTAAAAAGTCAGTCGATATCAAGTTGATATTGTCACGGTTGTGGATCTGTCTGCTCCTCTTGTGTATGTGTGTGTATGTGTGAGTCTATGTGTGTGTGTGTGTTGGTGTGTCTGTCTGTTGTGTTTACATGTTATCAGCTGGGTGGTCACGTGCACTGCTGCTGTTCAACACCACTCAGCTGTTAATCAGCATACCACAGGTGCAGCGCATTACTGCACCTATATTTGTTCAGCGTTCTTGTTTCACGTTGTCAGTTTGTTATTGTTCTTGTCTCTGTCTGTGTCCTGTCAGGCTCTCGTCTTTGTCTGTTGCTGGTGGTGAGTTTGCTGTGTGGCTTATACCTGTTTGGACTTTGTCTTCAGATCTTATGACGACTACCTGAACTATTACCGCTGTCGAGCGTTGTTGATACCTATGAGAGATTCACCATTGATCTGCTTCACTGATGAACTATTACCGCTGTCGAGCGTTGTTGATACCTATGAGATATTCACCATTGATCTATCACGCTTGCCTGTTATTATCTACGAACTCTTCTCTACTGTTGAACTTAGTTTGATTCCAGTTCAATAAATATCTGTTACACTTGCATTTGGGTTTCCTCGTGTTTGTGACAGATATATTATGCATGAAGACAAGCCGACTGGTTTCTCTCACGGACGCACAAGAGGATGTATGCAGTAATGTACACAGCGGCCTCTGGTGAATTTACAACAAATGGCATGTATGAGAAAACGTGCCCCAGTAACATATTTTAGTTTGTCAAATATTCACGCCTCCTGGTACATATTGCTCACAGTGTTCATTTTGACAGCAAATTTTGATTTAGTTTTAGTCTTTGGACTAAAATTTCATTTCAGTTTTAGTCACATTTTAGTCTTCTGAATCATTTTAGTTTTAGTCGACTACATTTCATAAGATTTTAGTCGACTAAATCTACTCTATATTTAGTTGACTAAAATATATTTGGTTAAATTTCAGTGTAATTTAATTAAGTATTGTATACATCTATTTATACAAAATATTTTAACTTAAAATTAAATAAAACAGTCTAAATAAAATATGGAATATAGCTTTTCCAAAGAAGACCAAAAATTAGATATAAATTGTTTATTTGTATCATAAGTAATATGTAAAATTATGTGTTGGCAAGAACAGTAGACCGTAGAACAGTAGTAAATTTAGGACTTTGCAATTATTTAGCAAACCCTTTATATTAACGTGGTAAACTACTAGTCTGTTTTTTTAATCTTTATAGGGTCACGAAAAACCAAAACACATTTTTTGAGTTGTTTGACAGTCATATATGTGTCCCACGCTGCTATAAAAACTTTTAGGACACATATATTTCACAAAAAAGTGAAAATTGGTTGTTTTTGCATTATTTCAAGCAAATTCGTTCTTCTGGTTTGAAACAAATTTTTGAAGCTGCATCACGGCGATTAGATACTTGTGTATATTCCAGCGTGTAGACTGGATGTTTGTACGTGCGAGTGCATCGTGACGTCTCTGAGTGTGCAGCATTAATTCATGAGAAAGACTTGGTTCAAACCAATCAGCGCGCTCTATTGTGTATGCGGTGCAACTTCATTAATATGCATGACAGCTTCGAAGACGCCACGTTGTGTTGCCAAAACAAGTGGAGAAAGAAGAATTGTTTGGAGACACGAGTCGTCAGTGTTGTGTTAATAAATGTGCTGCAATGAAGGTTTTGTTTCCATTTACCGTTATGAGAGTGCAGCTGGACTCACGTGTGGATTACAGTGCACGCGACACGCCGCAGAAATACGTTTGTATGAAACATTGTTTACCCAAGAGCTTTTCGCATCTGTTAATGGTGAAATCCCATTTTGCCGCTCGTCTGTTTTAAAAAAAAGACATGGCTCCAGTTGTTGTTGATTGTCCTGTTTCTACAGATTTGGTAAGTGTATGCGATCAGTGGTCTTTGTTTGTTTATTCAGATGGCAAAGTTAGTTCGAATCGTCAGCAGTACTCTTTCAGTGTTTAAAGACATACCTTAGTCAAAACTATTTCTGAGTTACTAAGTTTACAGTACGTTAATATCACTACAATATTATAGACTGAAAGATCCTCTGTAAATTCTGCTCTCTGAGTGTAAACATGTAAACACCGCAATCAAACTATTACCGTCGTGTAGGATTTGCCGCATTTTGTGACAGGATAGTATATACACACGGCTTTCTGACGCTACCTACCGAGTGCAGTATCAAACATTGCATTAAAACTATACTCTCCAGCAGTTCCTTGAATCAATCTCGTTTGTTACGGGAGACATGCAGGAAATGGTCCTGAATGAAAGTGCCAAACTGCAGTTAAAGTCCACCATTTAAAAATTTGGCAAAAATAATTTGATTACTGATGTCCATGTAAACACAATCACTGTCTTTCTCCACTGCGTTTGTTTTGCCTGTGAAAATCAGTGCGTGCCCAAACGCAAACTCCCATTTTTATGCAAATTTTTATGCACCTTCCCTCTTTCCCTCCCCCAACACTCCCACCTAAACAGAGCTGGACACACCCACTTTCCTGACTTTTTCCAAACTAGAGGTGTGAAAACACCCTGCTGAAACAGGGAGGTTTCGTGGCCCTTTGAAAGGGCTTAAAATAGTTTAAGTTCACTTTGCAATGTCAGTCTATAGCAAGCTTTACTGTTGTAGTTGGTGTTACAGTACATGGTGCTCAGCTGTATAGCACTGTATAGAGTACATAAGTAGAGTAATGACATATGACTGGCAAATGATAATGTGTTATCTTGTAAAATGTGCACTCAGTCCCATGGCTCTGTTAGCTCACCTAGAGGAATACTAAAGCAAAGATGTACGTAAAAAATAAAAATGCGCTTCACTTCAAGGCAGTTTCGTTAGAATGTGACTCCCTGATAAGCGGAGATAGCACTAAAATATCATTACATCCTTACAGTAAGACATTACATAGCTAAATGAATTATGCAGTTTTTGTTTTGAGGCAGAGGTACACTGTAAATGGCTTTTGTCATGACGAACGCGGCAGACGCAGACATCGCATGTGAAACTAGCGCGAGTTAGGTCAGGCCAGCTAAACTGTAGCCGCAGCTAAAATGAAACAACTCCCCATGAAAATGTATATCATGTTACCGATGTAATAATGTTTAATGTACAATCTAACGGAGTCAATTCTCTAAAGGTCAGCGAGAGGCTATACCGTTTCGCTTAAGCAAAAGCACACACTCAGGTAAATAAAAAAGATCGAGTTTACCATGATGTTCGGGATGATTCCCCGGCCTAATGTCGCTTTAGATTCGTTGTTTTTATCAGCTTTTTCCTTTTATGGTCTTTTTGTCTTGACACCAAACATGAATCTTCTTTTTCCCTTAGCTTTTGCCATCTCACATAGTTTCATCAGACAAGCGCCCCTATGCAGTACTTAATATGTGAATTGCAAGGTCCCGAAACAGGGGTAATGGATCCGGCATGTTACCTGAGGATGGAGAGGTGTCGCACACGAAAGTGGGGAGCCCGGGGTGGGTGTAGGTGGGCGATGGGGGGTGTTGGTGCGGTGGATGGCGGAGGGGTGTCGCAGACAAAAGTGAAGAGCATTGGGTAGCCGCGGTAGAAAGCGAAAGTGAACAGCGGACGGGGGAGAAGGGAGCTTGAGGAGGGGGATCGGTAAAATTAAGCCCTGCCCCTATGGATGATGACATAATCGCATCCCGCATCTACTGTGGATCAGTTACTTTTTAAATGTGTGTGTGTGTGTGTGGGGTGGGGGGGGGGGGGGGGGGTGCGTGCGTGCGTGCGTGCATGAATGTGTGTGTGTGCGTGCGTGCGTGCATGCGTGTGTGCGTGCGTGCGTGCGTGTGCGTCATGCATCACATACCAAGATTAATTCTGATTGGATATTTTCCAAAAAAGCCTCTCAGTCTCATTCTCATCTCGTTTTTCTTAGTCAACAAAAATGTCAGTATATTTTTATTATAGTTGTCGTCATCATCACTTAATTCGTATTTAGTTTTCGTCGGCAGAAACTTGTTCATCATGAAAATTATAACGAAATTTTTCGGCAACGAAATTAAATTAACATTGTCAAAATATATCCCTGGACACATAATTCCAATGAGCATGAGTTGCATAATTTCTAATCAAATGCATTACCTATCTATCTCTGTATGGACAAAATATCTGGCGTGGTCACTTTGCTCAATAGCTCACGGAATATGGTGTTAATGCAGAGCACTTGGGATTAAGTACAGTGAAGCAAAGTTCCAAAGCATTATAAAAACAAGTTTTTTTCATTACTATACTATTCTTACTATATTGTTGCAGTTTTCTCTTACACTTGCTTTTGAAAACACTATTTTTTTGGTTTTAGGAAAGGGTTTAGTTTAGTGGTTCGCTGATCTAGTTGATCTGTACTACAAACCCCACATTCATGTCTCAAACCTGGAGCAATGTATTTTAGGTTTATCTAAAATAAAGGCTGATGCCTCATTCAGACTAGCAGTGACTTTGTAGCTGCCTGTCACTCTGGATGGTGACCTGCTGCAAACGCAGGTCTGTGAGCACGAATACAACCTGCCTCTGAGCGAGCTGAGAGAGGATCAGGTGAGCTCTATTGGTGCTCCAATTGGCTGTCGCTCAAGAAAGTCACTCTTCATTTGCATAAAGTTGAATGATTCTTAACTTTGTTGCGTCGCTCAACAAGCCCACAAGGTCATCAACGTTCACTGTTGCTCGCATAGACGGAGGTTACCGGAAGTCGCTCGATCTCCTTTGAAGGGAACGGTCGATTGTTTGTTTTGCCTCTACAAGTAGCTGAGGCTTGAGGAATGTATTTGATGGTACATAAGTTGTCAGAGAAACTGGGCTATGCATTTATTGTGCTGATGATTGAACTTGCACACAGGCAGTCTACATACCCCAACATGTAGTACAAAATATACTTGGTAGATATAAGAAAGTTTGCAAATCCACTCAATTTTATCATATCAGGTTGTTGAAATGGCATGCCTGCAACAATATCTAGAAAAAAGACAAAACATATATAAGTGGCATCCTCAGTAACTCGATGATGATGGTAACAAATGCCACCTTTAACTCACTAAATCTAGAATAAGCATGAGCGGCCTGTGTCCTATCATTCATTCTTGATAGCCTTTTACCATGAAGCACAATGATGAGCTAGCCAGAAGATGCAGAGGGGATGCTGGGAGCAGTCGTGAGCTTGAGTGTGAAGCGTGTATGACCTGATTGATTGTGTTGTTATTGTTAAGGACTCTGTTCCGTCTGCCTGCGGGATTCTCCCTCACCATTCATCCACTCGTCTGTTTGCTCTGGCTCTCATAAATTTCACAGGCAGAGCCGAGCTCTGCTGGGAGCTTAAACAATTGCCTTATTGATGGATGCCCACGTATGAGTGGAGAGAGAATCTTTACAGGAGCTGCTCCTTGAGGCCTTGTAGATTTTTTTTGTTTGCTGGCTGCATTCAATCATTATGTTAATTGTTAATTTGCTATGGATGCATATATATATATATATATATATATATATATATATATATATATATATATATATATATATATATATATATATATATATATATATATATATACTTCTTTTTGGGTATGGTGCAACAAGCATTTCTTTCCAGTCAATTCTGCTCTATCGATCCTCTTGATCTCTGTTAGACTGGATGGGGACATTTTTATTTTTTTCAAAAGATGTTTGGGTCCATATTCAAGCTCTGATTGGGTCATTCAAGTTCATAGGGTCATTTCCAAGCATCTAACTTTAAGTCCAGTATGAGGTTTTAAGTGCTTTGAACCATATTTTTTATTAAAGGAATATCTCAGTGTTTTTGTTGCATTTAGCTTTTCTTATTTTAATTGCTCCTCAAGTGCCTGTCTTCAAAAACAACACCATGCCAAAGACTGTAGGATACACAAGACATATCACTCGTAAAGTTCTGAATGGGGGAAAAGTGTAATGGTCAATATGGCAAATGAACCCCCGTCTACTAGTACAGGAACCAATGATTGACTGCTATAGACTGACGATTCTCCGTGGGAGAAGCTTGGACCAGACGTGTGCTCAGACCAGACTCGGCAATTTTTGTGGTCAACAAGCGCACTGGAATCTCAGCGAATACTAGCTTCACAGACATAAGAAATATATCCAAATAAAGCTTGAAATCTCTACTTTTAAATGTACCAACTACACTTGAAAACAAAAGTTTTTTGGTTTGTAATCTGTATGAAACAAACACGAGGTACAGTCTGTCCTGTCAAATGCACATCACATGACAGCAACTACTCAAACGCCCACAAACTTATAAACAAAACGTCACTGTCATTTCTGGAAGAGATTTGCCATCTGGACCAATTGTGAATTACTTCAGAAAAGCAGTGCAATCTGATAAAGCATTATCTAGAGGATGATAACATGTAAAACGGCTATAAATGAGGTTGGTGTCGTGATCTTGTTCATTTTATTGTGAATTTTATTGGTGATTCCAAATATGTAATGTAACATTGTAAGCATTGCAAACAGTTTTGAAGAATTTGATGTTTGCCCATTCTGACTGAATGCCCGAGCATACTTCCGAAGAGGCATTTCAAAGATGGCCACTGAGTGAAATGACTTGTCTTAAAGAGACTTTAACCATGCTTCACTGATATATACTATTCAGGTGATTTTCCTCTAAGCATGATGCTTTTAATTAGTGTTCATCAAATAAGAAAATCTTGTTTCTCACAGCTTCCCTCAATATCTCTTTTCCAGCAAGGCAGTTCAAGTGCTGGTTTGGAGCCAGAGCCTATTGACAAATTGGTTCCTTGTCTTTTGACACCCAAAGCACTGGATCTGAACCAGAAAAAAAAGTGGTTATTAAGTAGAACCAAAACATTGCTGGGCTAGAAGAAAGAACTAAGTGTGTCATGGAACAACGAGACAACACAAATTGTTTTGAGCTACAGATTTGAAATGCAATTTTGGGTTTCTCACCAGCGGAAGTCTTCATAGTTGGGTGACTTAGAGGGCGACGAATTGGAGAGTACCACGAATATATCAGACTGTAATAATGGTCACATTTTCTGTCCCACCCAAAGATGCTGTATTAGAAACACCTTACATAAATGTTAACTAGTGCTTTTTTGTAACTGGATGCAAAGATAATGACAGTGGCTGGACGCAGGAACAGAGTTGAGGATACAATAGCAGTTTATTAAAAGAATCATCTTGCAAAGCAAAGTTTGAAACAGGAACAAACAGCTGTATACAGATCATTTAAAGCGTGGTCATTAAACAGGCGAATAGTCGGTACAGTCAGCACACAACATAAACAAAGAAACAAAGCAAAGAGTCAAACACGGCAAGGCAAGGGAAGGGAAGGTTAGGGAAAACGTGCAGTTACGAGTTTATAGTCTGATCCTTGAAATCAGTTTATAATTTTCCAGCTGTGTGTGTGTAAACAGTGGGAATCAGGAACCGGTGTGTGCAAGGAGCATGCTGGGAGCTGTAGTTCATTTATGTGACGTGTGTGTAGTTCTCCAGCAATCCATAGCCGCTAGATCACTGGTGATTGTACCAATAATACACAGTACAGCTTCACAAATGAACATATGTTTTTTTTATCAAAATGTTAAAAACGTGAAAGGATTTAAGATGCTAATGACTGTTAAAACGCTGTTGAAAGGGTCTATGCTGAAATAATTTTTGCTTCTAAATGTCTTTAAACATTTACAGGTTTTTATTGCTTATTCGGTCAACTGAAATTATGCTTCACTTTGCAAAAAATGTATTCTTCCTTGTATTTTTCATCCAAACAAACTACATAGTGCTGCATAAACATGTTATTATCGCTCGTAATGTTGGTTTATACAAACTATGGCACTGCATGAACATATTGGATTTGTTGGATTTGGTTATTGACACATCATTGATGCCATATTTGTAATTTTCAGTTCCATATTTGTCTTGCTGTTATAGATGAGAGGTGGGCAGTGACGTCAGACCTGGCTTTACGGTGACCCTTGAGATGGTGGGAAAGCAAAGCAATTCTAGAAGGCTTACCAAACAAACCAGCCCTGAAACGGCAATAGTACTGGCTCCAATCTAGCATAGGGTTCATGCTGGTGGAAAAGGGATTATAAGAGATCTTTAGTTGTTTGTTAGGTGTTTTTTCCAATGGGGTTGCTGTGTCTTCACTAAGAAAAGGCTTTGTTCTGGCTAATATGCAATAATGTCCTTAAATACATTTCTTTCATCTCCATATGTGATCATAGACCTCAGTCAGAGTGGTCATCACCATCTAGTTTACCACTCAAAACTCTTCTCCTGCGATTTCTTAGCTTAGCTAGAAGACCTGCTTTTGGAAAAGTCCACAACAACAACCTTGTGCAGCAACCTTTATCGGAAAAAGGTTGTTCCAAACCTTCTCTATTCATGATTAAAGAGGCTAGATTCACCCATCGACCTATAACACAGAATAAGTTTTTGAAGTTTTCCACTGATCTATGCTTCAACACAATCCTGTCACTCAGCGCTGCAGGGCATTTCTTTGACTTCACGGCTTGGTTTTTGTTCTGATACGCATGTCCAGCTTTTAGATTTTACCTGTATACAGACAGGTGGGCATTCTACTTCTTTAACTTACAGAACCGCTGCTCAATGGACATATTATCTATTTTGCACCATTCTCTATAAATCCTCAAGAAGGTTCTGTGCAAAAACCCAGTAGATCAGCAGTTTCTGAAATATTCAGACTAGCCTGTCTTGCACCTACAACCATCTTACTTTCGAAGTCACTTTCCAAATGACTTTCTTCCCTATTAATGCTGCAAATGCATTGGGTTGCTGCCATATGTGTGTGTACAAATCAAACTAATATGGCTATAATTCCCATTTTTATAGATTCTTAGAAGTGCACTGAGCAGGCAGAGACAATTATCTGGGTCATTCCTTTTATGGTGTCCCTGAACTTTTCAAAAATGTAAATGCATATTTTTTGTAAATTAAAAATAAATTGTCATACTTGCAGAAAAAAGAAGCTCTGGTTTATTTAAGCGACTTAAATCATTATATCTTAACAATTACTTTAATAAATTAACAAATGTGCCTCACAGGATAATCAGGTTAGTTATATTTGTAACCATCTTATAAAATTTGACATTGATATTATTGTTCATGTTCATGTTGTATGTCATTTTTTTATATCTATATTAATTGTTTAATATATTATTAAAATGTAATTTTTCCTCCAAGAAGGGTCTGGGCCAGCTTTGAATGACATTTATGGTACATGGCTCCGGAAAGTCTGAAGTTAAAAACCACTTGGTGACATCTTATTTACCAAGATGCTGGCCAGAACCAGCCTGTCCCAACTTTAAAGACATACCAGAGGTGTTTGTAACCTATGTATTCTCTACCTTAGTTTTCTCTTAATTCTTACACTTATATATGCCCTTCTCAAGACATTAGACAATCTAAGAATGCATGAATTAGGTTTTATGCATTTTTAAAACTATCATGTTTGATGTCATTCTGCTTCATACATAATTCCACAGCTATTATCTAGGACATATGATGATAACTTGTTTGCTTTGTGTTATTTTATACTATGAGTTAAAGTCTGTCTGTGTCTCTTCAGACGGCACAGACCGGTGAGGAGGAATAAAGAAAGTTTCCCACGCAACTTTTCCTCTCATGCCATTGGTCAGTGAGGAGAGACTGGGAGTGACCTGACCAATAGTTAAAATCCATCTACACTCCCAAATCCTGGCAGAAGGTCCCCGACACCAGGAAAGACCTGACAAAAGAACTTCCTTAGAGACTCTATCTTCCAAGTATCAAAGAAAAGCACAGGAACAGAGACAGAGACCCAGATGCAGGTATTAGTCATGCGTTTTTAAAGGGTCAGCAAGGTGTTTGCACACCTCTAGTTTGAATAAAGTCAGGAAAGGCGGTAAGTACATCTTTTTTTGGTGGGAGTGTTAAGTGGCGAAAGAGGGAAGGGTTTGCATGAAAAGGGGAGTTTCAGTTCGAGCATGTGCTGATTTTCAAAGAGGCAAAACAACACACAGACGCAGGAAGGAAAGACAGTGAGTTTGTTTACATGGACATCAGCAATTGAATTATTTGCTAAATTATTAATTTGTCGACTTTAACTGCAGTTTGGCAGTTTGACTTTCTTCCAAAAAGCCGTCTGTGTATAGACTATCCTGTCACAAAATTCAACGAAAATCTTACACGACGATAATAGTTTATGGGTTTACATGTTCACATTCAGAGAGCAGCATTAACAGCAGATCTTTCAGTCCAAAATATTGTAGTGATATTAACATACTTTACACTTAGTAACTAAATCATTTTGACTAAGGTATGTCTTTAAAAACTGAAAGAGTACGGCTGAGGATACTTACTAACTTTGCCTCTGAAGACACATAAACAAAGAGCATTGATGACACACTTATCAAATCTTTAAAGACAGGACAATCAACACCAACTGGAACCATGTCTTTTTTTAAAGGAGACGAGCAGCAAATCCGGATTTCACCATTTCCAGATGCAAAAAAAGGTCTCGGGTAAAAAATGTTCCTTACAAACATATTTTTGTCACATGTTAGCAGACCACTGTAATCCACACATGAGTCCAGCTGCGCTCTCATAGCGGGGAATTGAAAACAAAACAGCACATTTATAACTGATGACCCATGTCTCCAAACAATTCTTCTTCCACTTGTTTTAGTTACGGTTGCCAACACAACGTGGCGCCTCTCTGCCGTCTGAACACCGTAACGGGTCAAAACATTCTTCGAAGCTATCATGCATATTAATGAAGTTGCACCTCATTCACAATAGACCATGCTGATTGGTTCGAACCAAGTCTATCTCTTGAATTAATGATGAAAACTCAAAGACGTCACATTGTACCCGCCGGTACAGACAGCCAGTCTACATGCTGGAATTTACACAAAGATCTAATCGCCGTGACGTAGCTTCAAAGTGTATTTTTAAACCGTAAGAACGAATTTGCTCGAAATAACGCAAAAACAACCAATTTTGACTTTTTTGAGAAATGTGTGTGTCCTAATAGTGTTTTAAGCAGCATGGGACATACTGTATATATGACTGTCAACATCTCAAAAAATGTGTTTTGGTGTTTCGTGACCCTTTATCAAAAGTTGTTTTTATATTCTTGTGGATTCTTACCTGTCGTTCATCTACATTCTCTATTTTCCTCACAATTCTTTTGTTTGTGTATTGTATGTTTGCTTGTTATGTGTTAGACTAGTCATTAAACCACTTTATAACCATGCTGGATTGTCTTTGTTTGCCTCACAGAAGCGGTCACTGTAATGGTAAAATTTGCAAGAAGTAAGCTATAATTCCTTTTCTAGATAAATAAACAAATAAAAGTCTGCTTAGATGAGCAGACGAAGTCATTGTTATATTGATTTCGTTAAATTAATTATAAGTTTATTCTTAATATTCAAAATAATAATAACTTGTTGTTTGCAGCTGGCAGCTAGCTCTCTGCAACTCTCACATGGATGCTACTGAAGCTAAGCAGAGCAGCGCCCGGTCAGTACCTGGATGGGAGACCACATGGGAAAGCTAGGCTGCTGCCAGAAGTGGTGTTAGTGAGACCAGCAGGGGGCGCCCAACCTGTGGTCTGTGTGGGTTCTAACGCCCCAGTATAGTGACAGGGACTCTATACTGCTCTTTCGGATGAGACGTTAAAGGAGGTCCCGACTCTCTGTGGTTGTTAAAAATCCCAGGATGTTCTTCGAAAAAGAGTAAGGGTTTAACCCCGACATCCTGGCCAAATTTGCCCACTGGCCTCTGTTCATCATGGCCTCCTAACCATCCCCATATCATAATTGGCTTCATCACTCTCCACCAATTAGCTGGTGTTTGGTGTGCGGTCTGGCGCAATATGGCTGCCGTCGCATCATCCAGATGAATGCTGTACACTGGTCATGGATGAGGAGATTCCTCCAATGTGTAAAGCACTTTGAGTGTCCAGAAAAGCGCTATATAAATGTAAGGAATTATTATTATTATTATTATTATTATTATTATTATTATTATTATTATTATTATTATTATTATTATTATTATTAATATCCACAAATTGAGCTCATTTCGCCACAGATGTGTTAAAAAAAGTAAGAATGTTTTAGAGTCAGACCAAATAAAACCTCAGTTAATAATTGTTTTCCCTCTAAAACGATCTTACTTTAAGAAGGATGATGCTGAAAACATTTCAAATCTAACCTATAAACACTTTCAACACACACAACTGTAATCTTGTAATACAATAATTCTTAATACGATTTCCAGGCTTACATCAAATATCGCATTCTATTTAATAAGACAACAATGTACTTTACTGCACAGCAGGAAGCACCCGTAAGCGACTTAAAATGTTGACTCATATAAATACACAGATTTTCAGAATGTTTGAATGCGCGTCTATAATTTCCTCCCAATAATGAAGCAATATGAGTCTTAAATGGGCCTTCCAGAACTCCTCACCTCAGCGATGCCCTGCTTGTTTTGTTCCCTTTTTTTTCAAGAACAAATACTGCTATAACATGTTTAATTCTTGCATGCATCAGCTCGAGGCACACACTGAGTCAGTGGGGGAGCTGGCGAAATGGAGTGCTGAAATATTTATCAAGGCGTTGCATATTCAGCCTGAGGTCCTTTGTGAGTGCTCTTGTGATCTTCCGCAACACGTTCGCAAATTAAATATTGATGGCGTTTAAATAAATAGGGGAATGGTGCACCCCTGCTCAAAAGGATGCCAAACTGAATAAGTGAAGATATCGGTGGTGGTTGGGACGTTTCTTTTGTCATGAGGCGCAGGAGCGATAAGGACAGATCGCTACTGTATCCTGCTTTCGTGGCACGTCTTGCCTCTTCACACTGGATAAAGGCATCAGTTCCGCACATGGTTTGATTGAATACGGTCATAACAAAAGAAAAGCATTAGGTCAATGGACCCCTAGTCAAGCAGATGCCGTGTTTAATATTGGGCAGGATGAAAACAAGGCTGAGGAATTGGCATACGGTCTGTTCTGTAGGTTTACGTTGCCAAATTGATGGCTGAAATATATAATAGATTTCTCAAAGAAGAAAGGGTGTTGTTGGCACTTTCTGCATTGAACAAAATTGCAACCAAACACAATTTACAATGATCCATTGTTATTGGTTTTTACAGTTGTTAGTAGTTGGTTGCTAATTATTACACTTCAGATGTTTTAATAAAGTAATAAGAGCTTTTTTATTTGATATTTTATGCATCGCTTAAAGCAGCTTACAACATGCTACCATGCAATAAGATACAACTTTATTTATCTTGTGTTACAGCAGGTTCAATCATAAGACTAATTTATCAATGTAGAGACAAGACCTTTACACTTGTTACTAGACACATTCCTGTTTTGTAGAAGTCTAGCACAATTCAGATGTTGTGTAACTTATTCAGTGTTAGTATAGCAACCATCCCAGGCTCATTCAGAAAACGTATCGCTATATACATTTATGGACAGCACCAAATACGTCCCAGGAGCTACGTTTTTTGCAGTTTTTGTTTTTGCGAATCCACCAGAGGCCGCTATGTATGCTTTTTCAGATCTCAAATGTCTCTCTCTTTCCATTCGCGGCTACTGTTCTCGCGTAAATCCACCAGAGGCCGCTGTCGACTGACTGACTGAATGACTGACTGACCGATCAATTGACACACCCTCCTCCTTCCCTAAACCCAACCAATAGTGTTTTCAAAAGCACAGATTGACCTGCCACCCACTTCCTTAAACCCAACTGACAGTTTTAAAAAAGCAATCCAGAAAAAGTAAAGCCCTCGCCTGATTTACCCCATTTTCAGATTTTACCACATTCTCACCCTCTTTTTTACTTGTTTATTTAATTTTAATTTGTTTAGGTCTTACCTGCTTTCTGGAACCATTCTTCGCCGGAGTCAAACCCCATTGTTGTGGTCAACTCCTTTCTGCGTCTCAAGTCCAATGACATACATGGCGAACTAACTGGACAAACTGGTAACAGCATGAAAGCTGTCCATACAGAGGTAAGCGGTCAGCTGGTAAGCATGAACAGAAGCGACTTAATACCGCCCTGTAGCGCCTCGTAGGGCTACATTTTCAGAATGAGCCTATGTTGCAATATAGTTTGGTGTACAAAATAGTGTTTTAATCGAATTGCCGTTTATAACCTGATACTACTGATAAGATTAGGCAAAACAAATTCATACTACACATAAAAATCCAAAATCAAACAAAAAGGGCTCAGGGGTAGCTTAAATAATGTGTCGGTGCTCTTTGGGTAAAGGATTAATCAGAATAAACAGCAAAAGTCAGTCCAGGGCACTCAAAATATGTGGAAAAAATATAAAAAATCTTTTATTGACATGACTATTCCTAAAACTGTGCCTATGCATTTCAGCAAACACTCGCCTTCATAAGGGTAACAGAGATCAGGCATGTCTGGAGTTTCTTTTGAACATGAGTTTTTGAGTCACGAGACCATAGTGTTCAAAAGAACTTCCAGACGCACCTGATCTCTGTTACCCTGATGAAGGCAAGTGTTTGCCGATATGCCTAGGTGCAGTTTTAAGGAACAGCCATGTCAATAAAGGCTTTTTAATATTTTTTCCACATTTTTCAAATGCCTTGGACTGACTTTTGATGTTCATACAACACCTAAGTTGGTCCAAAAACAGCATTACTGGCCAGCCTAACAAGACTTATTTCTCATATACTTTTTGACACATTGCTTTAGAACACATTTTAGTCTAACATTTTAGTTTTTAGACTGACAATTAAACTGTCAGATAAACTGCTTTTTAAAAAGCAAAAAAGGTGGTTATATATACATAATTTCCCTTTTCTTTCTTTAAACAGAATGATGCAACTTTATTTTTCCTCACAATTCCAAGTTCATTCATTCATTCATTTTCCTTCGGCTTAGTTTCTATTTCAGAGGTCACCGCAGTGGAATGAACCACCAAATATTCCGCCATATGTTTTACACAGCGGATGCCCTTCCAGCCACAACCCAGTACTGGGAAACCTCCATGCACACTCATTCACTCATAAACTACAGCCAATTTTATTTATTCAATTCATCTATACCGCATGTCTTTGGACTGTGGGGGGAAACTGGAGCACCAGGAGGAAACTCACACGAACACGAGAAGAACATGAAAACTCCACACAGAAATGCCAACTGACCCAGCCGGGACTCGAACCAGTGACCATCTTGCTGTGAGGCAACAGTGAGCCACCGTGCTGCCCCAATTTCAAGTTCATATTTTTAAAATTATTTTTCTCTTTTTTTTTTTTTATTTAAAATGTATGAGCAAGTGATCAGATCTATCTAACTGACTTAATATGTACTCCAACACGTTAAATAAATAACCAAATATAAAAAGATCCCATATGCAATTAAAGCTACAGAGCAAACAACTGTAATTTAACTTTATGAATGCAATGATGCATATGAGTGATCTACTTTGATGAGGACGGTCAATAAATGTTAAAGGATTAGTTCACAGAAGAAAACAAATCTGTCAATATTTGCTCACCAATGAGTTGTTTTTAAACCATAAGTAATGTGTTCATTTTCAGAAGAGAAGTGCAGATATGTGTCATCAATTCCGAGAGATTTCTCTCCCTCCAATGAAACTCTGACACTTCAAAACATTGATGAAGAGATCAAAAATAAATCCACATGGATTGAGTGCTTTAATCCAATAGTCCTCTAAAGAGACATGATTGCTTTATATGCATGAACAGATTATGGAGATTGTATGTACTGATGTAATTTAGGCCAAATCCGAATGCTATAAACATTGTTTGTTTATACCATTCAGTTTGGTCATGGAAGCTCAAGCATGTTTGCTTGACACATGAGAAGGACATAATCTATTTTTTGATCTCCAAACATTTTAAAGCATCGCATATTTGGATGCAGAGACTTTAAATGAATGGATCTGATTAAAATATATATTCATTTGTGTCCCTGTTACGCGGGTCTGTGTTTATTTTATTCATTCATTTATTTATTTATTTGTTGCGGGTGTGTGCTTGTTGCGCTTATTGAGTTTTAGGTGGAGTTTCCTTTTTTTTTTTTTTTTATTATGCGAAAAGTGAGAATATACAATCATAGTACATTATAAAGAAAATGGAAAGGCAAGGACTGGATGACACGGATGACGTCACTGGGATTTCCGGTATTTAAGGCTGCCGGCAATGGCGGCTCAGTCTCTCTCTCTCCTTTTCTCAGCTCTCGGTGGTGGCTTGCGCTCAGGCGGTCTGCTTGGATCCATCTACATCCATCTACAGAATCCATCTACATGCCGGTCTCTTCAGTGTTTTGTTCTTGTTAAACTTTTGATTCTTTAGTTTTCTCAATGTGTTATCTAGTTTGTTTATTGACTTTGTTTGTTTTTCGTAGCAGGTAGTGAATTATTTTTCATAGTCACGTTTTGGTATTTATTCAGTTTAGCGAAGGAAAGCAGTGGCCCGGAAGACTCACCTGTTTTTATTTCCTTTCACAGGAGTTGTAAGATCTGTCCATTTAAACCAGTTTTTTGACTTTTGTTAATATTTTGTTGTCTCTTTTGGAATATTTGATTTATGGAAATTAAAGATTATTGACGTTGATGTTGTCATGTGGGCCAGTTTTGGGCCGTAACAGTCCTGAAGATGATTAGTAAACTCCTCTGTGTTTGAAATCAAATCGAGGGTGAGTAAAGTATTACAGAATTTCCATTTCGAGTTGAACTAGCCCTTTTAAATAAAACCCGTAATTAAAACTTCCATCAGAAAAAAGCAAGAAAATTATATGAGAAATAACACCCAGTATCCTGATTCTTCCAATTTGGAGGGCAGCCAAGAGTTGATATATTCATGCATAAATTTGTTGGTTCCATATTGCATATTCTTTTCAAAAGCGTAAACAAAAGAGCACACTACAATAGCACGTATTGGTTTCGACAATGCACTATAGAAACGCACACCACCTGGGCCTCACACTTCCTCTAACCTACATTGAGAAAGATAAGGAGGAAAACATCAGAAGCTCACTCATATCCTGTTCTTCTTCCCCAGACGGGCACCGTGGGAATACAGCATCATTTATAACGCTTCATATTACAAACAGAACAGGATAAGGAGATGGATTCAAAGTGCTCGTTTGCATTAAGGTCTTGCCTTCGTGCCTTCTATGTGCATATGATTTGTTGTTGAGCATATAAATATAGTGATCTTTTAGCTGTCAGATGCAGGCTAGCAGGGGCCTCCTGGGATATGATCCAGTTTTAAAGATCCCCTTAGGAAATTCACAATCCCCAGCGGTGGTACACATGCTATAAATAAGCATGTGTCAGAAAAGCAGATATGTAAAATACTGTACACTTACGCTTGACAGCGACTTTGTAATGATCCGGAAAGACACCAGAAAGGGCAAGATGTTCATTTGAGTTTTGACAGTATTTGAGAAAAGAAAAACGAGTAACACTTTAAAATAATAGTCCATTAGTTAATGTATTTGCTAACATGAACAAAGCAGTAGTAATGCATTTATTATAGTATTTATTCACCTTTTTTAAACATAGTTAATGTTATTTAGGTTAAATAATGTTAGTTTATGTTAAGTAGCGCATTAACTAACGTAAACAAGCACTACTTTGGATTTTAATAATGCATTAGCTAATGTTGAAATATGATTAATAAATGCTTTACAAGACAATTGATACCTAGTTAATGTAAGTAAAAAAAGGACCATTATTCTAAAGTGTTAACAAAAAACTAATAGGTTACTCTCAGATAATAAAGGACAATCAGGTAAAGGGATAATTTAGTTCACCAGATTATATCATCAAATATAGTGTTTAATATATAAAGTTTTAAACAAAAGGTAACACTTTATAATAACTACACACTATGAACCATTTATTAAGCATTAGCAAATAGTGAATTCATTATCTGTTTAGGATTAACTCTACATTCAAAAAAGTTAGTAAGCAGTTTATAACTGCAGCTACAAATGCTGAATTCTTGACTTATAACTAGGGCCAGACGGAATCTGCGGACGTTTTTTGCTATTTCTGCGGAGAATTTTGGTAAAAATCTGCAGATTTCTGCGGAATTATTTTGGGAGTATCATAACTAAAACCTTAATATGTTAAATAAAAAATAATATCTTTTTAACTTGTATTTAATGTTTAAAATGCAAATCTAATTAGATTAACTGTAAATAGTTAACTTTAAGTAAATAAACAGAATTAATTATGGGCTAAAAATCTGCGAAAATCTGCGGAAAATCTGCGGAAAATCTGCAGAGAATCTGCGGAATTCTGCGCGCGGAGATTCCGTGTGGGCCTACTTATAACCACATTTATAATGTGCTTAATACTTGTACTTTCATAATTTGTTAATAATTTATTTTTCATGACAAAAGTAAGTACTGCATTATTTACAAACTAGTTATTTAAGCATAGTTGGTGTTTTTTTAAGATCATTCAGAATGAGTTATTCATTCATTCATTTTCTTGTCGGCTTTGTCCCTTGCGG
>LR812524.1:53883537-53988537 GCA_903798195.1 Danio kyathit | reverse complement strand
CTTTCTTGACCCACATTTAAAATAAATCTAAATTATTTTTGAGTAAAGAAAAACAATCAGGTCACTTTGCAAAAAAAAAAAAAACTCCTCCATACGCGCCCAAATCGCAATGCTTTGTGGGTTTATTAATTTCATTGCAGTCATGATTTAGGCCCAGGTGAGGCCCAGTTATTGGTTAATAACTTGGCTGAGACTTGGCTCTGATATGGTCCATGTTTGGCCCTTCATTTGGTCCAGTCATTTACCGTAATTCACTGCGACATGTGGGCCAAGCAAAAGCTAATGTGGGCCAGAGCTGGACCAGAGAAATTTTGCTATGTGGGAATTGTTTCAACAACAACAAAACAATACAATGTATTAATCACATTTTTGTACTAAACAAAGTAGATTAGAGTAGATAACTTATTACAGATTACAGTACAGATTCCAAAATAATTGACAAATATTGTAGTCTAATTTAGTCTATATTACAGTCTAATTGTAACTGTAGTCACTAATTGCAATCTAGATGACTTTGGCTTTAGGTACTGCATTCTGGCTATTTATGGATTGCTTTTAGATTTTAGAAAGTCACGCCACGATATTTTGGTGCTATTTATACTACACTTTGAACCAGCTTGAAACAATTACTGTAATTTGTTACAGCTAAATTTGATAGTTTTTCTCAAAGTATAATTTAGCTTTGGTTCAAACTAAAATTTTTCAATTAATCTAAATCAAAAATATTTATTATAGTCAAGAAATAAAATTACATTCACACAAACTAAAAATATTAGAGACACTAAACATATACATGTTTTACTTTAGTACAAAGTAGAAAACAATTTTTACCGTTAAATCCATATATAATCTTGCTTTGTACCAACCTAAAAATGACTGTATTTATATTTATATATATTTTCTAAATTCAGAATTTGTATTTGAATCTATAAAGTACCCTCAAATTATAGTTTTTACTTGGTTGAAAATGAAAAACGTTTTTTAGTATTAATCAAAATAGTCATTCTGCCCAAGGGGAAAAAAATACATTGACTCAAATGTAAAAGATTGTTTTTATAGACCATGAATTAATCGAATTACTTTCGCTCAACTTAAAATCAAAATTCAAGTAAAATTGTACTTTGGACTAAACTATAGTAAGTACATACTGTATAATGTTAGGCTATGCTATTGTTAGTTTTATTTTCAATGATGAGGTAAACTATGTGATTTCAGTACTGCTATAAATGTCACGCAATATGGTAATCAAACTCATATTAAAAATATTACCTTAATAAAAATTATTGTTTTTTAATTTTACCTATAGGGGAATCATTTTTTTGTTTTGAGGCAAATTTAATTAAACAGGTTGCAATCAGAAAACATAATTTCTTACTAAATCCAATATTAAAAATGTACTTTGAATGAAAGACACAGCAATTTTTTTTTTTTTTTTCAAGTTTTGTTATGGTTATGGCTGGCATCCACACTGCAGCATTTTTGACCTGTAATAACAGAGCTTTTTGAAAAGTCGATAAAGACCCCTTTTTATTTTGGAAATGCTGGTCTTCCATTTCAGTATATACACTGAAACACAGATGTTTTGTATCCATAATCACTCTCTGATAGGTCCTCTTTACTATTGCTTATCATTCCCTGATTCATCATGCACCTTTCATATGATCAATAATTGGTAGACGGCAAATGCAGATGCTGGCCAAGTATGAACATGCATGCCCAGTGAATGTGAATGGTCAGGCATCATGTGTTTTACACTAGTATGGACGGAGATCGTTTGTTTTTTTTTTAAACACAATTGAAAATCTCAATATGGACGAGGAGCATTTCTATTATAAAACATTATTTTAAAACAAAAATGAACTAGCATAAATACATTCTTTCTGTAGTTTTGCCGTGATACTTATATCCGTAAGAATTTTTTTTTCACATAATCGTGTGATCTACGTTTCCCCTGCAATTACAGTAAATGTTCAAAATTATGACCAGAAGTTGCAGTTTCAGATGTTTTTATAACATTGTGGCAAATATGGCTATCAAATCTCTCTCTCTAAAACAGCTAGTTATTGAAATAACTTTCAGAGATCATTTCTCCTTTTGTTTTCAGGAGATCCAAGAGGTTTGCTACAATACACAATAAATAAATAATAAATAAAGAACAAATGTCCACTCTGCAAGGTTTTATTGGGGTGGGTATTGCGGTAGAGTCCGCGGCCCTGAATAAACTGGTGTCATAACCACAGCCGTGCTATCATTTACAACCTCAAATCATCACTTCCAAAACCCTGTTGCCAAAAAGCCTTAGCGGCAGAGACTTCGGAGGGCACCTAATTGGGAGCAATGTCTGTCGTGGGTCAGAGCGGAGCCGTACAGATCTCCCTCTCTTTTTAATTAATACCAGTGGGCTGTCACAGCCTCCAAATGAGAAGTCATGAAAGATGAGCGTGCAGTCGACCATGCAGCCATCTGAGAAAAAAAGAGGTCTGTGTGTTTGTATTGATGCCTCGTTCGCTGTGTTTTTTTTTTTTTCTGTTCTTGTTCGCTGTTGTGGATCAAACTATTTAGTCAATAGGGCTGTTTGGTGAGCTGGACACGTTGAGAAATGTTCCAGCAGTCCCGAGTTACGACATACATACAATAACACAAGCAATGTAGGTCAATATTGCACCATATCCAAACATTGATCGTCATGTCACTTCTTAATCATACCTGTGTCTTAAAACATCGAAACTTGACAGTGACATACCGTACAAAGGGTCAGTTCATTCAAGCTAAAAATAAAATTGACTCATCATTACCCTCATGTCATTTTGTTCCTCTTCAGAACACAAAACAGGCTATATTAATATAATCATATAGAAATTTCTGCTGCTTAATTTACTGAAAAAAAAAATTTTTCTTACTTGGAATTTTTGTCTGGTTTCTAGTCCAGATATCTCAAAATTCTTAAATTAATTTTCTAGACCGGCAAACATTTCTTGATTTCAGAAATATTTAGTCAAAATTAAAAATAATCTGCCAATGGGGAAAGCAAAATAATCTTGTTTTCAATTTGAAATACATTTGTTTTTCTTACCTCATTGGCAGATTATTTTGCTTGTTTTAAGGAAATATTCACTCAATTTTGACATAATATTTTTGTAAACAAGACAATATGTTTTACCTGTCTAGAAAATGCTTGTTAATATAATGATATTTTGACTAAAAACAAGACCAAAAAGTAAAAAAATATATTTTTTTTTGCAGTGTTGAAACCACACTGGTTGAAGTATTTATTATTCTTATTTAACATTAGTTCAATTATTTATTCACACTCATTTCAAACCCATAAGATTTCTGTTCATCTTTAAAACATTTTACTGAAACCGGGATATGTCTGCCCCTCAGGCAAAACATCTTCAAAGCAATCATTGTAACTTCAGTTGTTCAATCTAAATTTTGTGAAATGATGCAAAAGCTTTGTGTGCGTATATCATAAAATAAGTCTTTTGGCTAAATATTTTCTTAGGATTATTTGATCATTTATATTTTTATCAATATTAGCACATATTGCACCACTAAACTATGATGAAAACTTAAAACCTTTGGTTCCCAGTACTGGGTTACAGCTGAAAGGACATCCGCTGCGTAAAACATATGCTGGAATAGTTGGCGGTTCATTCCGCTTTGGCCTCTGACCTCTGAAATAGAGACTAAGTCGAAGAGAAATGAATGAATGGATAACCAGTGTGCAGTATTGAACCTTATTGTAAAGTGTCATGCGTTTTTGTTTTGGCATAAAATGCAATTTTAAACAAAAAATTATTAGCTTTAATGTTGCTTTTAGGTGCTTATTTAAGCAATAGTGCATAAATGCTATTACTGTATAACTTACTTATGTGTTATAAAAATGTGTACTTTTTTGCCAGAAAAAGATGTTTAAATAAACAGAAAAAATATATATATATTTGACAAATAAGAAAAAAAAGTTTTAGCTGCCTTGTTCAAAGATATCTTCTCATTATAAACCATTTTCTAAAAGAAAAAAAGCATAGTTTGCTACCCAGAGGCAATATTATGTAATAATGGGTTAAAAATGAAGGCTGGTATACAGTAAAGAGCAAGTTTAACCTATGATGTAGTTAGATAGAAGCATGAATAGGTATAGAATCAACACATGTTCATTCTGAAAATGTACTGCTATATATATTTCTGGAGAGTTGTTTTAGCGAATCCACCAGAGGCCGCTGTGTATGCTTTTTCAGATCTCAAATTTCTCTTGTGCCTGCTGTTCTCATCCACCAGAGGCCACTGTCGACTGACTGACTGACTGACTAACTGACTGACTGACTGACTGACTGATTGATTGACTAACTGACTGACTGACTGACTGACTGACTGACTGACTGACTGACTGACTGACTGACTGACTGACTGACTGTCTGATTGATTCACTAATTGACTGACTGACTGACTGACTGACTGACTGACTGACTGACTGACTGACTGACTGACTGACTGAATGAATGACTGACAGATTGATTAACTGACCCACCCTCCCACCTTTTTAGATCTTACCACATTCTCACCCTGTTATTTACTTGTCTATTTTATTTTTTGTCTTCTGTTTTTGTCTTAAACACTTTCTGGAACTGTTCTTCGCCAGACTTGAACCTTGAAAAGAAAATATCGCCCCATATTGTTTGTTTTAAAGATGAAATGCAGCCATACGTACTTCTGGCTACATAATTTGTGATCTATGTTGTATACAACCCTTGGAAAATTCATTCAATTATTTCATTAAACCAGGCAGCCAATCTTTGAAACATTTAATGATTAAGTTTTTCAGATACTGGAGCCTAAAGAGAATGAGTTATATGATATGAGGTGATGAAGGAAATCTACTGAAACCATATATTAAAGGGTTTGTATTTAATGTGATTTTACAGTTTATAAATAACACCATCTTCCCTAAATATCTATTTGTAGAATTTTATTTTCAAAACTAACCAAATAAATGGTACAGTAAGTACACACAGTAGGTCATGCATTCGGTTTAATTAAAAGTTTCCTTCAACAATTTGATCATGATTGATGATTAAGAGAGTCATGATGGATGACCAGTCATTAAAGGTTTCCCAAACTATTTGGTTATGATTAATGATGAGCCATGATTGACAGGTCATTCAGGAGTTTCATTATTAAATATGTTTTGAAAGCCAGAAATAATGATTTTTCTTGGAAATTGGGCCATTAAAAGGTGGAACTGCGAACATGGGGCTTGGGAATTTATGAAATCATATCTAACATTAAACACTGCATTCTAAGAAAATGCTGCACGGTTGTTTCAATCCAATGCGGGTCAAAATTGATATTAAAAAAACAATCACTGGGTTAAAAAAATATTTTTAAAATTAAATCTTTAACCCCATGGTTAAGTTTTGATCCATATTTGACCCATATTTTGGTTGAAGAACTTTTTAGAAATCTTTTCAGTTGACATTTGCTTTGATTTGGACTTTAATTCCTATTGTTCAAATCCTACACTGTAAAATCTTCTGGTTGCCTTAAATCAAATTAACCATATGAGTCATTTGAATTTATATTATATTAAACTGACTTAAAACAGCTTTCGTAACATATTAAATTAAGTTAATCATGTTCTAACTTAATTATGTAAGTTACAATTAACTAAAAACATGTGTTGTCATGAGTAATTGTTCATTAAAATTCAGATGTGGACTAAGATTACCATTTTAAATCAACTGCAATTGCTAACAATGTATTCAAGCATTATTCAAGTTGACTAAACCGTAGGTGCCAATTAGGAAAAAGGAGATACAAAAGAAGTGTAGTTTGGCAGAAAACATATCACACGAGCTTATCGTTGTCTTAAGAATGCACAAATAAGACAAGCCGCACTGTCTTGAGAATACAATGAAAGCAATGCCATGCTGAATAAGCATTGCGGTACCCTTGATTTGCTCAAAGCCTATAGGGGAACCAGATGGATCTGTGTCACCTGCCCAGCTTTGAAGTTCACAAACCCCAGCAGGATTTCCACCAAATGAGGGATCATATTCTGTTTGATGCCATTTTTTTCCCTCTCTGTATTGGAAGATAAAATAATGTGAGAAGATTTGTTCTTATTGCACATAGCCAGGGTCTCATCCTCGCGCCTGGATAATGAAATCTGAGGTTAGGGCTGCATTTCATAATAATGTTTGTTTAGACGTTTAGTTTGCTGGCTCAGCTACTAAATTGACTTTACTTGTCTATTAAAGTTATGTGATATTTATGTAAGCCATAAAACAATTCATGCAAGTATTAAATAAAACATTTTCTATACCTGTTCACATATGTATGTGTGTGTGCCTTAAAGGTGTAGTTGACCTAAAAGATAAATGTACTCAATATTTAATCACCCTCAAGTGGTTCCGTAGCTTTATGAATATCTTGTTTTCTGTTGAACACAAATTAAGATATTTTGAAGAGTGCTGGAAACCAATTGCCATAATAGATCAGTGGCAATGCATTTCTAACATTCTTCAAATATCTTCTTCTGTGTGTGTATATACACATATACATATATACACACACACACACACACACACACACACACACATATATATGTGTATATATATATATATATATATATATATATATATATATATATATATATATATATATATATATATATATATATATATATATATATATATATATATGTATATATATATATATATATATATATATATATATATATATATATATATATATATTCACACACACAACGGTTCTTTCTGGTTCTTGAATCTGATTGGCTGATAGTCGTGCGATATACTTAAAATAACAGCACTCGTACAGCCTCTTCACCCTTCACCATTGTGTATTACTCCGTCTATGTACAGCAATAATCAAAACAAATATTGCTGCTGTTGGACAACATAATGTACTCTTGAGGCTTTTTTAGTCCAAAATGTGGTTGTTTAGATTGCAACTATACAGTTTTATTTATAAGGATAGTGCCTATTTTAAAATATTTAACATTTCGGCTGCCATCAGCCTGTCTGAGCAGACCAAAGAAAGTGACGGTTGACAGAGCAACAAAAACAGTATAATAAACCCTTAGAGGGAGAAAAACTCAGCGTTTCAAGTTTCAAACTACAGCTGAACAAATAATTATAAATTAGCTAAGTGACATTCTAAGTCGATCTCTATTTTGTAGTGCTATATTTATACTACAGAAACTGGTAGTGTTTGCTTTTTTTTGGCTTTTTCTGGGCTAATTATTGTGATATCCTGACTGTAACCGAGAAATACTGGGAAATCTCTGTAGACTGATGGCATTTCATGCCGTTCAGCCTATAATCTTAAAATGTGAGCAAAAATGACCTGTTTTGTCATCCCTTTAGACATTAAGAGAATCATTCAAATAATAGCTCTAAAGTGACATTTGTGAATTGGCAACGGTTTCTGCTGTTCTGATGGTCAGCTGCAGATGTGGAGGAAAAAAGTAGTTCCTCATACAAAAGTGTTTTTGAGACTCTCCGTGTTTGATTTTTTTTTTATATACACGATTATGCCATCGAGCTGTTGTATAAACGCAATATTGCACTAGTAGCAGTGCGATATGGCTGTATACTGGCACTGGTGGGGGCACTAAGGCACTCAGCCTGTGGCCTCGAGCCAACGCACACCTTCCACCAGTGTCGATATACAGCCAGATCGAACTGCTACTCATGCGATATTGCTCATATATTACCTGGGTTGGGGAGTTGAACTATTGCAAACCAGTCCATGCTATTTTTCCATTTAAGATGATTTGTTTTGATTTCCACAGTTAAATAAAAAAAATGTGATGTTTGTGAAACAAATGTGTCTATTTAACATTTGTGTATTGGTGTTATTTTTATTTATTTATTTTTTTCTATGTACAGTTTACAGAGTTTTAATTAATTTTATTTTCATTTTAGTTATTTACTTTTGACTGACTTTAGGAGTTATTTTCTTATCAATAAGGCTATTATGTATAATATGACAATTTCAAGTGGTAATGCAACAAGATCCAGTCCGAATTATATTTTAATAAAAGAATAAAAGTCTTAATTATATAGAATGGAGAGTGAGCACCAGTAAGAGGAATTTCATACTTACAGCTACAGTACTTAGATCAGATAGAAGAGGGCGAGTTCAGCCAATTTAACGCCAGTTGTACAACAGCAACATCTGTATTTATGCAGATAGGAACTGGGTGCTCACAAACTTACATGATTGTTAAAAAAACCCCTGTGCATTCAATGTGGCAACTGAGGTCCATGTAGTAAAGAGTACATACAAAAGAAAACAAAATGTAAAGACTGGGGCACATATTTGCTGACGCACTTCAGGTATTATCTATTGAAGCAGATCTTTGCACACCCTACACTTGAACACTTGAAATTAAGAGTACAAAATGGAAAACACACCACATAATAAACACTTATAGAATAATTCATAGTGACACGTGACATCAGGGTGGGTAAATAAAAACAATTTTCATTTTGGGAGAATCATTCCTTTAATGTTTATGTAGCTGTAAAATAAAGGCTTATGTTCACCTCAAGCTAAATGGTGCAAATGACATGTTAGAACACTGGCCAGTGCAGTCAACCGTTCAGCCAGATTCAATGTTTCACAAAGCAGCAGGTCATGCGGTTGTCAGCTAAAGATGTTTTCTCCCCTAGATGAGGAGCTTCTCAGGGTCCAGTGCACATAATTAAATGAAAAACTGTGCTATTATTTACTAGACATATCTGAAAGACCTTTTGCTCCATCTCTCATCAGTGGCTCATCTATCTTTCTCTGATTTCTAGAAACCGCAATGCGC
Organism: Danio kyathit; assembly: GCA_903798195.1. Classification (NCBI taxonomy): domain Eukaryota; kingdom Metazoa; phylum Chordata; class Actinopteri; order Cypriniformes; family Danionidae; genus Danio; species Danio kyathit. The sequence goes on along the minus strand of LR812524.1, from coordinate 53,979,692 downwards.
TTTGACACAGGGTCAAAGAAAAAAACTCCATCCTTGGGCCACAATACCATGAATCTAACCTTCAGATATGCCAGGCGTTATCGATTGACACTGTTAAGTGTTTGGTTCACTCTGCACAATCATATAAAAAAATATTTCCACTTATCTTTTTCACCACTTTTCATTGCAATGACGTTAAGAACAATACTAGGTTGAGTTCTAAAAGTAAATGCGTTTATACCATTGCTAATGAAAAATAACAGCTTTAACCAACCAACAATGCATTACAAGAAATGTAATTTTATAAAATGTTTTACATATATGTTCCAGACAACAGAATCTCACGGCAATTTGTAACGTTTTGATTTAGTGGCTAATTCATACGATCTCATTCGTACAATTTAATACAATTTGCTTATCCCCCAATCAGTGTTGCCAACTATTTTCAATGAAAAGGCGCTAAGCTCTGCCTGAAAAGTCACTAAAAGTTGCTAGATTTCGTCATACCCCAATTTGCATATTACTGACGTCATCATGTCCAACTGTTTCTGTTTGTTTAACAGCTTATGGTTAATAAAGGGGTATTTATATTTGCACTATGCTTTATATATGCATGTCAATTTAACTAAACGTATTGCTGTTTGAATACAGTATATCAGTAAAGATGTGTAGTGAACTTGCAATAATCTCTCAGACGTAATAATCTCAGACAAGTTCCGAAACTGTCACTGAAATATCTGTGATTGTGAACAAGAAAAGAATAAATGGTAAAAATAAATAATTATATTTAAAACAAAGAAGAAGCAGATCGTTTTGACTGTACAAGGGAAATATCTCACGCTCGCTATGCTAAATCATTTGCCGTCAGTATGCAGAGGGGTGATCTGTTCTCAGGCTGCAAGTGGGAGAGACTACTATACCAGGACTGGGTCATCTGTAAGTGCTCTGAGGCGGGGGAGGAGTCGAGGGTATCACCTGCAGCTCGTTGAGAAGAGTAGGAACAGTACAGTATGGATACATGAAGTCTATAAAAATCAACAGAAACACCAAAAAAGTCGCTAAGGGGATCTGAAAAGTCACTAAATATAGCAACAAAGTTGCTAAGTTGGCAACTATGGTAACTTGCTATGGTTGGGTTTAGGGGTGGGGTCGGGTGCTATGCATCTTTTTTAAAATCGTAGTTTTTCGTACAACTGAATTTGAGCCACTAAACTGACAAAATGTAAAATATTTCTTGAGATCAGGCTGGTTCCAGATATACCTGCAAAAACAACATTAAAAAGAAAGTGCTGAGTGAACTGACCCATTATGTGTTCTATAGTAAAAAAATAGCCCTTGCAAAAAAATTGCAAACCAAAAAACCCTTTTCAGATTTCTGGGTTTCTCTGTAGCTGAACGTGCCATAGCTGGGTAAATTTGGAGCGCAGTGAATCGGAGAGTATAACAAATACTTTTTTTACAATCCTATTTGCTGAAATAATAAAAGAAAAACTCCATGATGGTGTTATCAAGAATTTCAAGAAAGGAAAAAAATAGTGTGAAACTGATGACGGCAGCCAGAGGAGAGAATAACGTCAAATTTACTCTCAGCCCCATAGATGCTGCATTACAAACACCTCGCATAAGTGGTCATTCGTTTTTTTGTAATTTGATGCAAAGATGATATAATACATTCATAAACGCATATAAATGTTCATACATTTTTTTTAATCTAAATATTATATACTTTCAAGGATTTAATATTATGATGACCGTTAAACACGTCATAACAATCTTGTGAAAAGGGTCCAATGTGTCAAATATAGGGTCCTCAAAACACAACTAGCATGTAAAAGTTTGCACAAAATACATAAAAATGTCAAGTTTTTTGTTGTTAGCAGTGCTGTGTGAATATTCTATATGTTGAAGTAGCATCATTTATAGGGAATTATAGAAACAATTTAAAGTAGGAAAAAAATATGGAAAACGATGGGTTCCAGCAACCAGCATTATTCAAAAACATATTTTTTGTTTGTTTGTTTGTTTAAGTATTCAAGAAACTCATATAGGTTTTGAACAATTCAAGGTTAACTAAATAATGACAGGAGTTTATTTTTTGGGTGAACTATGCCTTCCAGAGTAATTGAATGAAAAGATTCTTTAAGAAACTATTAATGTCAATAAAGAACAGTTAAAGGTCAATTAAGTAGAACCATTTATACACTACCGGTCGAAAGTTTGGGATCAGTACGATTTGTATCTGTTTTAAAATAAGCTTATCCTGCTCACCAAAGCTGCATTTATTTAATCAAAAATACAGTACAAATTGTAAAATTGTAAAATATTATGGCACTATAAAATTACTGTTCAAAAGTAGTTTATAATTTAATTTAATAATTTATTTCAGTGATTTAAAGATGGATTTTCAGCTTCATTACTTCCGTCTGATCCTTAAGAAATCACTCTAATATGTATTATTATTATTATTATTATTATTATTATTATTATTATTTATTTATTTTTTATTATTATTATTATTATTTTATTATTATTATTATTATTATTATTATTATTATTATTAATGGTAAAAGTAATAAAAGCAATAATGACTGGAGTAATAATGTCATTTGAAACTACAGTACATACAATAAGTAATAAATCAATATTTAATAAGTATTTAACAATTTATTTATTTTTTACATTTAATAAATGCTACCTTGATGAACAGAATAATTTTTTATTCTTTTTTTAAAAACATGAAAAACTGACCCCAAACTTTTGACCGATATATCACTATAAATAACCTTTCTTGCAATGAAAAGATTATATGGATATTAAAGGTTTTTTAAGAAACAAACAATGCTAAAAAATTAACTGTTATACGGTAGTAGAAAATTTCTTTACTCAAAAATTTCACATTAAAAAAATAAAGTCTTCTTTTGGGAACTGAACACTAAAAAAAAAAAGTGTATTCATATAACCGTCAATGCCAATAACAAACTTTTTTTTTCTCATTTTTCTTTACAAGAAAATGTCAGATAGTCTGGTTTTAATTTTGTTTAGCTGGTCTTCCAGGATCACTAAATCCAGACATCAGAAATCTAATCCAACAAACTAAAGCCAACAACTAAAAAGCAGTACATATTTCAGGCATGTAAAGCTGTGAAGGACAAAGGTTGTGCAAGGTTCAGAAGACTAACTCTGACTGCGATATGGTGGCATTCAGCAGTAGGGTGTGCTGTTTTGTAGCTGAATTCCCAATGACCTGGAATGGTATGGGTTATCTGAGATTACTCTGGTTTTCTAGTCAGTTTAAATCATGGGAGACTGGGGCTAATTGTCACACATAGAAGTTTGCAAGGGCTATATGTCAGTGCCTATAATGTTTTGAGGCAAAAGTCCAATTAAATGAATATTTTTCTAGCTATTATATTGTTGGTTGGGAGACCAAGTTTGAACCATTTTGCAGTAAATAAGAATCTGTCAAGATTAAAACTAACATTATAATATAATAATAGTTGTTCTGAAATAAAACGAACACAAATTGACAGCTTAGAAGGATAGTTTACCCCAAAACAAAAGTTGGTGTTGATTTACTCAGCTTAAGACCATACGAGAGACTTTTTCCTTTAGTAGAACATTAAAGAAGGGTCAACTGATGTTCTTGGAGATTTATTAAATGTGATATACAACGGGAACTCAGAGAGAAAAATAAATAAATAAATAAATAAATAATACAAAGTTATAAGTTATTATAAAGTTAAAATGATAGTTTACTCAAAAGTTGTCATAATTTACTCACCCTTTATCTTGTTTCAAATCGGTTTGTTTCTTTTTTTTTTCTCTTTTTTTTTTTTTGTTGTTGAACACAATGGAATATAGGTGGTTCATTCTGCTGTGGCGACCCCTGATTAATAAAGGGACTAAGCCGAAAAGAAAATTATTGAATGAATGAACAATGGAATATATTTTGAAAAGAGCTGAAAACCGGTAACCATTGACTTCCATAGTATTTGTTTTTACTATGGAAGTCAATGGTTACAGGTTTTCAGCTCATTTCAAAATATCATATTTAGTGTTTAACAGACTAAAAAACACTTGAGGGTGAGTAAATAATGAGTATATATATATATATATATATATATATATATATATATATATATATATATATATATATATATATATATATATATATTTTTTTTTTTTTATTTTTTTTATTTTTTATTTTGGGGTTAACTATCCTTTAATACGTGTGGATCTTGACCAACGATGCCCAAAGTAGAGCCTGTGGGCCAAAGTTGGCCCATTGTAACCTTTGATTTGGCACACTGTCCCATCTGAGAGGAGAGTGAGAATGATGGAGAGGGTTGGGGCGAATGCCTGCAACACAGAGATGATCATTTTTAATTTGACGTAACCTTTTTTGTTTATTTTATTGCTGAGCTACAAAAAAAGCAGACTGAAATGAAATGTTTCAATTAAATGTTGTAAATGAATCTGGTTAAAACACTGTTACTTGACGGATAGAGGATTGTGCAGAAGACACTGGCAAGCAAATCAAGCAAAAACAAATGTATTTGTGTTATAAATGAGATTGTTTTGTTTTTACTGCAATAAGTTCATTTTAAAATGTAAAAAAACAATACTATAGTTAATATAAACCAATGCTTGGGTCATTATCACTATAAAGTGCCTTTGATGTCCCACAAGATTGAATCAGTCCTATATGCACATAGTGCAAAATAATGAAATTCTGACGTTTTAATATAATTGGTTAAACCTTTACACACATGCAGGTAGAATTAGAAGTGTTTTGAAATATGTTTGTGTCAATTTTTGCCATATTCTCTCATTGAATGGATGTGATTTTGCCATGTCCTACACACTGCACAGCCAACTTCAGCAAGTCTAAAAAATAGGTAAATTAGATCAAATTCATTCATTCATTCATTTTCTTTTCGGCTTAGTCCCTTTATTCCTCCGGGGTCACCACAGCGGAATGAACCGCCAACTTATCCAGCACGTGAATGCCCTTCCAGCTGCAATCCATCTCAGGGAAACATCCATACACACTCATTCACACTCATACACTACGGACAATTTAGCCTACCCAATTCACCTGTACCGCATGTCTTTGGACTGTGGGGGAAACCGGAGCACCCAGAGGAAACCCACGCAGGGAGAACATGAAAATTCCACACAGAAATGCCAACTGACCCAGCTGAGGCTCGAACCAGCGACCTTCTTGCTGTGAGGCGACAGCACTACCTACTGCACCACTGCGTCGCCCCATTAGATAAAATTAAGATTTTTTAAATATTCTGATTGTCTTTAACAAGTTATGACAAAAAAAGCCAAAAAAGATGTCTCAAAGGCACTTTATAGTGATAATGTGACTTTAAAGTAATGACGTTTTCTGGTCTTTTTTAAATATTATTAAATAAATTAGAAAATTACCCATGGAAATTATATTTACCTTCGGCTCACAAGCCTCAATCAAGTTGGGTTTTTGGCCCTTCATAAGAAAAGTTTGGGCACCCCTGATCTTGACAATACATTGAATTGTCACATGTGCCCTATATTTTCTTTTTAACAAATAAAAGTCAAATGATAAATTTCTGTTTATCACAACATACCTTAGACGTTTTGTGTTTCATTACCTCTTTTGTTATAGCTTGACAATGTTCCCCGTTGGGCTGATTGATGTGTGTTCATTCAACTGTATCTTTCAGTGCTGGACATGTTTAATTGCTTTTTTCACAGCCTTTAAGTCTGTTCCTAATTGACTTTCAAAAATAAGCCTGCCCTGAGAAACATTCACAGGAGTAAAACGTGTGATAACTAGCACCCATCTCCCAAAAGTTGAGCTGTGAAACTGAAAACGCTACAGGGTGGAATGCTTTTGTGGAACAACCATATCTTCTAAACATATTAGATTTATACTGAATTTATACTGCAGATGTAAGCGGAATTAAAGGATAGCCATTACAGGCTGTTGCAGTTCTAATATCGCAGAAAATGAAATACTTCAGGGTACCATTCTCAAAGGTTATCCAATTTCTAATGCACACAGTGGCACTGCAGGAGAGGGCAAGCATTAGACAAGTGATGCAAATTTAACAATCGCATAAAAACGTTCCCTTTGAGCCACTTTGCTCGCTGAATTTGGGGCGTGCTAACAGAGACACTCTCAGCAGGAGGTGTATCAGCATGTAAGGTACCACAACTGCGCATTTCATCCACTGAGCGGCTGCTGGAGGAGGAGATACGCATCATATATACCCAACCAACCGTCTTTTTGGATCACTCTGCTGGTCGGAACTGATCGCGGGGCACGTGTGTGCAGTGGATACGCCGGAGCGCCGTGATTCGTGGACTAATTGCGGGGCGCTTGCGGGAATACTGGGAGCTTCTCTGCGCACAAGAGGGAATAAATCTCCTTTTCCTGTCCGTCTCCACGCAGTCTTCGATTTAGAGGGCATTTATTTGATACTAAAAGTGAGAGAACGATCTCAGGCAAAATGTTACCGACGACATTAGGAGGTTAGAGGTGTTGAGGTTTATCCCATCACTGAACATGGAATAAATTCGCACGTCTTCTCTTGTTTGGACTTGAAATAACGGGAGCGCATCACGGTGAGTTTGATTCATTAGTTCAACTGGAAGTGCAAGTTCTATCCGAGATGCCAAATGATGAACATGATTATGGACATCGTTATGAATAGTAGGATGTATCGCATCGTGTTAAATAGGAAGCAAGCGCTGCTTTTACACATCAAAACCGAATAACGACCTCACTTCGGATTCGCTGCTGCTATTTAGGGATAGCAGTTTGGAGGCGTCCAATTTTTCTTGACAGATCCTGTGTCTTAACAGTGCACTTGTGATCGTCGAATAGTTTTGAGGAAGACAATACGAAGCTAAATAACATGCATTTACTTAAGAATTAGCTTCTGCAATGATTGATGGGATCACTTTAGAACAAATAAAAATTGGCTATTCGTTTGCAGTTGCCTACTTTTCAAAAACTATTTATAATACCCTATTGAACACCAAACCAATTATGTGTTTAAAAAAAAATCTTATTTTGATATCATTCATTCATTTAGTTTCTTTTCGACTTAGTGCGTTTACTAATCAGGGGTCGCCACAGTGGAATGAACCACTTTATTTTGATATCACTACAACTCTGTCTGTCGCGATTCAATAGCTGACATGTAAAAACATGCATACGAGATTTAGCCTATAAATACAACAAAAACATTTGCGGGTAAAGCAACTATTGGTTCAAATAACCCTGGACTGAAACATATAAAAAAGAATCAGACTCATACGTTTGGGAATCGGACTGTCCTGTGTTTCACTTTGTTTTATTGAATCAGTCATGTATTCTGTAATCGTAGGTTTTTGATCCACTCAAAATAATTGGTTCATTCATTCATTCATTCATTCATTCATTCATTCATTCATTCATTCATTCATTCATTCATTCATTTTCAAGGCTTAGTCCCTTTATTAATCAGGGGTCACCACAGCGGAATACACCACCAACTTATCCAGCACAGGTTTTACGCAGTGGATGCCCTTCCAGACACAATTCATCAGTGGGAAACACCCATAAACACTCAATAATTGGTTTACAATAGAGTAATTTAATCGGGTAATTTAATTGATTCACTAAACAAAAGCACAAGTGATTCATAAGAGAATCAAAGTGTGGATCTGGTTCATGCATGGACATTTGAACAATGCTGGGTCCAGTGTGTTTTACAAAACAATAGCCTATAGTGAAGTAATCATTAAAATGTTTTTAAATGTAATATTGTAAAAAAAAAAAAAAGTTATAATCTATAATCACAAAATATATTTTAAACTCAAACCCTCTTATAGTTTTTTTTTTTTTTTTTTTGTTATGGGGGGTGGTGGCTGGAAGATGATGAAGTCAAGTAGTTTGCATCACAGCACATTACAGTAGGTCTTTTAATATTTTTGTTGTATAACAGTTCATATTAACCTGAGTTTTCTTCTTTCTTCTTTCTATTAACCTGAGAACTTTCAACTTTAAATGCGTGCTTTAATTGCTGCTGTGAACTGTAAACTCCGCCTTCTTTAATTCTTGTGGGCTCTGATGGTGGGCGAGTGGTGTGTAATAGCATAAAATACAGAATTCACTGACATTGTATATTTGCCATACTGCCATAATCTTTGACCTCTGTTACTTATAACCTTTTAAATACTAAGATGCAAATGAGTAACAATTTATGTTAGGAGTAGACAATTGTTCTATTTTTAAAATATTCTTTGCAGCCAAGTTTTTTGAATATACATAAATTCTGACAGCGCCTTATGCTATTTTAGTTGCAGCACATGTTTGATTCATTAGGTGAACTGCACACTGATCTCAGTCATATAGGGCAGAAGATCACAAGGGGCGCAAACATCATTCCTATTTGAGATAAGCTAAAATTCCCTTTGACTCAGGATGTATAATAAAAAGCTGGCAGGTACAACCGATAGGTCTTCGGCATCTTTCATGTGGGTTTTTAGAGTGTAAAACCACATTGTGTAAAGCTTTTATGAGTGTGATCCAATCTGGGTTGGTTTCTTTTGAAGTAAACCCTCAAACAAATGTAAGGTGGATCAATAAACTCTCCTTAGATCAGCCAACCCTACCTCTGCCACCTGGTTTATAATCTCGCAGAGGTGTGACAAAGCTTAGGGAACTTAAGTGCCATTATGCATTGCTGGATTGAGACAGAGATGGAGAGGAAGGACACAGGAGAAAATACACGTTCGGCTCTCTATCTACACCACATCTGCTATTCAAATAGGAATGGGATTCTTCTCTTGTGTGTTCATGTTTATTTATGGATGCATCTGGGATGCATGGCTCATCTAATTTTGTTGCTAACAAGCACAGCCAAATTAGAGGTGAGAACACTGGGAAACAGCAGTGTGCGGGATTCAGTCAAACCAGTCCACAGCACAGCTTGGCTTCCTATGAGACTATTTATTTCTCTCATTGTGTTGTATAAAGTTTATTTAAAGAGAGACTAAAGCTAAATTTGAACACGAGGGAGGAATTCATTAGAGATGAAAGTAATGTTAGTTTATATAACATTTTTTCTGTCTTTCTCAATATCCATCTCTGGAATTTGCTTTCTACAGTCTGGATCACAAACTTTTTTCCCACATCCTTATCTTTGTAAGTGCTTTCCCATATCTTTTTAATCTTTCATGCCTAAAGGAATAGTTCACCCCAAGATGAACATTGTCATGTTGATGTTGTTCCAATCTGTGCAAAAGAAAAGGAAAGATTGAAAAATTTACTTGTGGGTGTTGATGTTATATTCCAAGTCATCAAGGTATTAAGTCATTTGAAGGATAGTTCACTTAAAAAAGAGAATTTACTCATATATACTCACCCTCAAGTGGTTCCAAACCTTTATGAGTTCATATATTTTGGTGAACACAGCTGGAAAATGGAATCATTGCCTTCCAAAGTATTTGTTTTTCCTGCTATAGAAGTCAGATTTTCAGCTTTCTTCAAAATATTTACTTTGTGTTCAACAGAAATCAAATGTATCTTTATTATCAGTATTACAGATGAAATTGTTAATTCTTATTTCCCTTATTCTTAGATTTGATTCCCTTTAACAACATCAAAAGCTAAGTTATTTAATATTCACAAATTGCATTATAAAGTTGTTATTCCATTTTATAAATGTACTTACACATACTTCAATTATTAAAAAAGTTTTAAATTAATTTTAATAAAGCATATACCATTTTATGATGTTTAATGTAGCATAATGTTTGAAGCATAAAGCACTCAAAAACAATTCTAGTTGTTCAAACTATATATAATGAGCTAAATCAACACAATGCTTTGTTTTTTTGTGTGACAACTTAATTGTTTTATGTTCAATCAACTTAAATTTGTAAAAACAATTAAGTTAACTTAATTGATTTGTGTTGGGACAACATGAAGGAATTGTGTGGAACCCAGCATTTTTTACAGTGAGGTTTAAATCTCTATTCAATGCTGCACAAAAAAAGAGAACAGGATTTAGGCATGTGATGTTGCAATAAAGTACAGTACATGCGAGTTTAGAATGACACAATTGTAAGCAAATGATGACAGAATTATCTTTTATAGGTGAACTATGCCTTTAAGGCAGAAGGAGTGTGTGTGTGTGTGAGTGTGTGTGTGTTTTAAGGGGGACCTGCCACTGTGATTATTGGGTTGTGGGATGGATCGCTGGCTGCAGTCTTACTGTTAAGTGCACTTTTTCTTCTCATCCCACAACACTTTTACAGAACGCATCTTTCAATTTTATAGACACCAAAAGAGAAAAACTGTTTCTAAAAGGATGGTGGTGAGGCTTGTGCTTCTGTTTATGCTTTAGTCATGCTTTATCTGTATTCATTACTGTAAAATAAAAAAAAAATATCTGTAAATTGATCCTATTCCATTTTGTGAGATTTATGTTTTTTATTCATTTATTTATGCTTTTGAATTGCATATGGCATTTGGACCTTCCTCAACTTTTGATAATTGAAAGTTTGCAAAAGTGACCATTTTTCATAGTCTTAATTAATATATTGACTGTATTGGTGTTGTAAATTATGATACAAAAACCTGGTAATAAACTGCCAGTACTTTCGTGTTACGGACTTAATTCTGTATACAGTATATTATTTTATTTTACAATATATTTTTCTTAAATGTTAATAAGGGCCCTATCATACACCCGGCGCAATAAGGTGCGAGACGTGTTTGGCGTGATTTGTTGCTATTCTCAGACCAGTGCAACCCTAATTCTCACGTTTGGCACCACGTTGTTTAAATAGCAAATTCATTTGCACCACTTTGTGGACTCATGGGTGTTCTGGTCTAAAAAGGAGGTGTGTTAGGGTTATTGGCACGTTGCTATTTTGAGGAACTGAAATAGACCGCGCCATTGACCAACTAAAATCTGGTCTAAAGTTTAGCACAGAGCGCATTTAAATATCTTTATATATGAAATAAATTAAAATGCTACAAAAAATATTATTTTCTATATAAATGTAAAAACCACTACCTCCATGCCTTCTTCATGTCAGGGGGCTTTATTCAGTTTATTCATGACAATTTGCATTTGTATAATCTTATTATTATTACCAGTATTACTTATATGCATATTTATATTTGTTTTAGTAAAAACAAGTTTAGATTTGTCCATCTGTCGGGTTTTGGAGACGTCTGCATCAGCATATGGGCCATAAGAATAGGACGTGTGGTTGGATATAACTCAGTTTTTTGACCACACTTCATTATTATTGTTCATTTATTTGTTTGCTGTAAATTAAAAATGAATTTAGAGATAGTTTTGAAACAAATATTTGCGCTTACTAAACAAAATTAAATATGTAGGCTAATGCATGTCTTGTGGAGTGAGTTTCCACCATTTCCTTATTCACTAAATTAAAGGAGTAAAGAGTAAAAGTAAAGAGAAAGTAAAGAGGTCAAATGGGGGAGACTCGTTCTTTATCCTCACGCAGATGGTCTGTTTAACTGTTTTCTCGCTAGTCAAGCATTAAATTTTTCCACTTACAAAGTCCGCCATGTAAATAACAAATGTGCCATGGCGCGACGCAACTGGCTCTTAAAGGGAATAGGAAATGAGACTCTGATTTGTTTAATGCACGTTATGCTCAAACACACCCATAACTCATTAAGAGAATAACCAGTACCCTGTTAGACCATGCATCAGGGCACAAGGTGTATTTTTTGTTCCTTAAAATAGCAAAAGTGAATTCGGACACACCCTTAATGCTTTTGCGCCATGTGCTTTAAACTTTGCGTCTAGATCGTTAAAATAGAGCCCTAAAAGTCACTTTGTTAAACTGCACAGTTGAATTTTTAACATCAAAAGTTGAAAAAACACAATTCAAGTTCCCATAAAAGCAATTCATAACCACAAATAAATGGAAAAAAAGCAGTGAATCATAAAATATGGTACCTGGAAATTAACAGATATTTTTTACAGTGTATAGTTGGCCACTTGCACTCAAACTGCTTCAATCAAAACTATAAAAATAATTCATTTACAACATTTCCAATTTCCATCTAATATTTATATTTCTTTCTATAACAACACTGGCTGCAGCAGACCTCTTTATTCTCGCAAATCGCTATGCTTCAATGGTCATGCATAGGACATGATTTATTATCACTGGCTAAAAGACAATATGCAGTCAACTTCACCATATTGTTACAAGAACTGATGATTTATAGCAGAAATACAAAACCAGCTCCTACACCAAATGTTCAGTGTCAGTTGAAGCACCACTGTGGAGTTGATCCACAGTAATTATAGTCTAAAAGTACATGTAATGCTAAGGTTCAGCTGACACACTTTCCCAAAGAGTCTTATAGTACACTTATTAAAAGGGACAATCCCCCTGAAGTAACTTGAGGTTAAGTGGCTTGCTCAAGAGCATGATGGAGATGGTTTCAGGAGCCGTTCTTTTCAGATGATAAAGTTTGCCAAGTAAGATGAGTTCTGACAATATTAGTATTTGATCTTGGAGCATCATTCTAGTAAACAAAATGTTTTTTAGGGCAGTCCATGGCCTAACAAGTTGATAACTTCTAGCCTAGTCTTAGCCTCAAACATCATGAACTGGTCACTGAATGACAAAACTGGAAACATTTCAGGAGTTTTGAAGTTCTCATCTGATTCTACAGGATTTCTGTGAGATGTGTATCTTCTGTTCTTGAACTTTTAACCTGGAAAGACAGCTGTTATGATGGCAAACCCTCTTGTCTGGAAGATGAAAGCCATTGTATTGTATTGTATTGTATTGTATTGTATTGTATTGTATTGTATTGTATTGTATTGTATTAAAAACAAACAAATAGCACCTAAAGGGATAGTTCATCCAGAAATTAAAACTCACTCTTTACTTGTTTCAAACCTTGATGAGTTTCTTTCTTCTGTTAAACACAAAAGAAGATATTTTGAAGAATGCTGAAAACCTGTAAGTTTTGGCTTCCCTAGCATGTCCTACTAGTTTAGTTTAAAATTTATTTTCCGTTCTGCTTGGCACATAAAGGAAATTTGTCTTTAACATTGGATTTAAGACAACAACTGCATACATACAACCATACAACAATCACACAATAGCAACACTCATCAAGACAACAACAGAAATTAAAAACCAAATTAGCCTCATACATATTACTGCCGATCATTGTTGACAACCACCCCACACACTTCAAACAGTGATCTGATTTAAGACAACAACTGCAATTGGAATAAATGACTTTTTATAAGCATTTCTTCAGGCTCTAGGAATTTTAAACCTGCATTCTGATGTTAACATTTCAAAAGCTGAGTTAATGGGATGTGTATTATCTTTAAAAATCGCAATTGCTTTTTTTTTCCATAAATGACTCAAGTAGAATCTGCAGCGAATGTTGTTTCTGACCAGTTATCTTATTTGCCTGATTGAGAATTTGCGATAATTTCTTAATCTGTTTAAGTGTTGTGTTACCAAACCATGAAACAATATCATATGTGAGAACACTCTCTATTAATGATCTCTATGACATATTTAACGTCTGTGTGCTTACATTAAAACTTCTCAACTTGTGGAGGAGACTGAGGCGCTGACTTGCCTGCTTATAAACAGCCTCTACATTATTATCAAAATTCAGTTTATTGTCAATAATTGTGCCCAAATACTTAACAAATACTTAACACTGCTCTACTATTTTTCCATTTATTATGGAAGTCAATGGTTACAGGTTTTCAGCTTTCTTAAGAATATCTTGCTTTGTGTTGATCAAAAGAAAGAAAATCATAAAAGGTTTGAACCATTTGAGAGTGAGTAAATCGTGATTTAGTTTACATTTTTGGGTGAACTATTCTTTTAATATAATAAATTACATTCTAAATTTTACAAACATGATGTGTAGGTTACACCATACCATCTAAGAGATAGAGACTGCTCTGTTATTGTGGGGACATTGACAATTCATTTACAAGTAACACTTTAATTTATTAAGGTGATGTAGTTACACATATTCCAAGCATTACTATAGTAATTACAATGAATTATGCATACTTACAGTACATGTAACTAAGCCTAAAAGTCCATGTGAGTAATTAATATTGCTCAGTAGTTAAACTAATTGTTACACTGTAACTACTTCACCATAAAACAATGCCATACCCCTAAACATAATGATGAACAAAACAAACTGTGATTGGTTGCCATGGCCAATGAAATTTACAATAGATTTTAGACCTGCTGGGATTAGTATTTAAGTTTGGCTGTGTGAGAATATCACTGGCCTAAACCTTCAGCCTGAGACATCTTGCCCACAGACCCCTGACTGAGCTGATGTATAACACCATGTTCACACCAGAAGCGGCCCAATGCAATGTGACTAAAAACAAACTTAAACAGACTTAAAGAAATAGTTTTAAGGTCACTTAAACCAGTGGCTTCCATAGTATGGAATAGTATGACACCTTATGGATGTCAATGGTTACAAGTTTTCAGCAATTTTCAAAATATCTTATTGTGTATTCTTCAAAATTAAAACAAGTCAAGGGTGAGTAAATGATGGCAGAGTTTTTGAGTGAACTATCCCTTTGAATCAAAAGCATACTGTGTTCACATTGTTTCATATTAAAGGTCCGGTAAAATTAAAATATATTTTTTTTTAGATGTAAGCATGTTAGTAATAAGTGTTATCTATAAGCTAGTGTGCTACAAAACAATGTCAAATATATTTAAAATATATAAAACTAACATAAACATCTAAATCTTAGTTAGTCACTTCCGCCTAAATAAATCAATGTTTTTTTCACATCACTTCAAACTTCAGTCATTCAATAATTCATTTTCCTTCGGCTTAGTCTCTTTATTAATCAGGGGTCACCACAGCAGAATGAACCGCCAACTTATCCAGCATACATTTTACACAGGTGCAGGTGCAACCCAGTACTGGAAAACACCCATACATACTCACATTCACGCACATACACTAGAGCTAATTTAGCTTATTCAATTCAGCTGTACCACATGTAACTCCACACAGAAATGCCAACTGACCCAGCCATGACTCAAACCAGTGACCTTTTTGCTGTGAAGCAACAATGCTAACCACTGAGCCACCGTACCGCCACCTCCAACTTCAGAATCTCATCAAATCTTGACCAATCAAATGCTCACTAGTATCTTACATGCCTCGCCCCCCTTAAGATGCTTCTCATTTGCTTTTTATTTGATGTGCTTCATCTCAACCACTCCCACCAGCAGAGCTGTGATAAAATGCTATTGGCTGTTTTTTCAAAGGGGAAGGGCTACTCCATGCCCCCCCTCTCTTCATATTTCAGTTGATATTATGTCAAACATTGAATAAGTGTCAAACATCTTTAAGTGTAATTATGTGTAATTGAGGTTGGCTTGATTCCCATAGAAAGGCCAGTCCTTCGTAAAATTGTAATTGTTCTCTTGGTTTTCATATATTTCATATATTATTTTCCATATAGTATCTTACGTTTTTATATACAGCATGATCTGAGATTTCTAAGTCAAGAATCCATGCTTATGCATTTTCTTTTATTTGATCATACACAAAAACAACCTTTACTGTTCCACTAAACCAGTGAACAATCTTGGCTTTAGCACAGATAGTGTAATGCTTTATGCTCACTGCTTAGTTCCTTTTTTTTTTTTTCGTAATCATTGATCTGCATTTAAAACCATCATTGTAAAGTTATGTGTCATCACTATGACGCACTGTTTACGACATTGGTCTCGCTTTTTAACGCTCTGTGTGAAAAGGGTTTAATAACAAAAGATCCATGTTGATATGTAAGATTTACAGCATTACCAAAAAAAAAAAAAACATTTGTAATATATTTTGACTTCAAGTGGGGAAATTTACTTGAAGATAGGTTAAATATACAGATCAGTACCATAACCAAAAAGCTACAGTGCTTGGCATGTTCCTCAACACACCCCACACTGATCATCATCTCTGCGAAATGTTATTCATTTGCAATTACATGTGCATGTGGCTCAAATCCTTACATCCTGACACTATGAAATCAGCCCGAATTGTTCCCCCATTTTGCATCGTACTATGCTATTTCAGCCACGAGTTACATTGTTGTTTGGGAAACGCCCCCCAGGTCAGTTTGTTATTTGCCTATTAAAGGACAATAGGCTACAGTTTTTAATTTGAAACTTTAACAAATTCCTATTTTTTTTTTCTAAAGATATGTGATGTAATTAATTCATATTTTTTCACATTTCTTTATTCAAAATCTTTAGAAAATATTTGGTACATCAAAAAGTGTGATAATGATGACCATCCAACAAGCTAATCCAGCTAAAAAATAGTGCTTAAGATGTCACTAAAATGACACGATCATTGTAAAGTTATGTGTCATCAACATGACCTACTGTTTACCACATTGGTCTCGCTTTTTAACGCTCTGTGTGAAAAGGGTTTAATAACAAAAGATCCATGTCAATATGTAAGATTTACAGCATTACCAAATAATAATAATAAAATAAAAAAATTCAACATTTGTAATCTATTTTGATTTCAAGTGGGAAATTTACATGAAGATAGGTTCAATATACAGATCAGCACCATAACCAGAGAGCTACAGTGCTTGGCATGTTCCTCAACACACCCCACACTGATCATCATCTCTGCAAAACATTATTCGTTTGCAATTACATGTGCATGTGGTTCAAATCCTTACATCCAGACACTATAAAATCAGCCTGAATTGCTCCCCCTATTCTGCATCGTACTATGATAGTTCAGCCACGAGTTATGTTGTTGTTTGGGAAACGTACCCTAGGTCAGTTTGATATTCGCCTAATAAATGATAATAGGCTACAGTTTTTAATTTGAAACTTTAACAGATTCCTTTTTTTCTAATGATATATGATGTAATTAATTTGTATTTTTTCACATTTCTTTATTCAAAATCTTTAAGAAACATTTGGTACATCAAAAAGTGTGATAATGGTGACCATCCGACAAGCTAATCCAGCAAAAAAATAGTGCTTAAGATGTCACTAAAATGACACGATCATTGTAAAGTTATGTGTCATCAACATGACCTACTGTTTACCACATTGGTCCCGCTTTTTAACACTCTGTGTGAAAAGGGTTTAATAACAAAAAGTTCATGTTGATATGTAAGATTTACAGCATTACCAAAAAAAAAAAAAACATTTGCAATTTATTTAGACTTCAAGTGGGAAATTTACTTGAAGATAGGTTCAATATACACATCAGCACCATAACCAGAGAGCTACAGGGCTTGGCATGTTCCTCAACACACCCCACACTGATCATCATCTCTGCAAAATGTGTTATCCATTTGCAATTACATGTGCATGTGACTCAAATCCTTACATCCTGACACTATGAAATCAGCCCGAATTGCTCCCCTATTTTGCATCGTACTATGATAGTTCAGCCACGAGTTACATTGTTGTTTGGGAAACGCACCCCAGGTCAGTTTGTTATTCGCCTATTAAAGGACAATAGGCTACAGTTTTTAATTTGAAACTTTAACAGATTCCTATTTTTTTTTTTTTTTATGATATATGATGTAATTAATTCGTGTTTTTTCACATTTCTTTATTCAAAATCTTTAGAAAATATTTGGTACATCAAAAAGTGTGATAATGATGACCATCCAACAAGCTAATCCAGCTAAAAAATAGTGCTTAAGATGTCACTAAAATGACACCATCATTGTAAAGTTATGTGTCATCAACATGACCTACTGTTTACCACATTGGTCTCGCTTTTTAACGCTCTGTGTGAAAAGGGTTTAATAACAAAAGATCCATGTCAATATGTAAGATTTACAGCATTACCAAATAATAATAATAAAATAAAAAAATTCAACATTTGTAATCTATTTTGATTTCAAGTGGGAAATTTACATGAAGATAGGTTCAATATACAGATCAGCACCATAACCAGAGAGCTACAGTGCTTGGCATGTTCCTCAACACACCCCACACTGATCATCATCTCTGCAAAACATTATTCGTTTGCAATTACATGTGCATGTGGTTCAAATCCTTACATCCAGACACTATAAAATCAGCCTGAATTGCTCCCCCATTCTGCATCGTACTATGATAGTTCAGCCACGAGTTATGTTGTTGTTTGGGAAACGTACCCTAGGTCAGTTTGATATTCGCCTAATAAATGATAATAGGCTACAGTTTTTAATTTGAAACTTTAACAGATTCCTTTTTTTCTAATGATATATGATGTAATTAATTTGTATTTTTTCACATTTCTTTATTCAAAATCTTTAAGAAATATTTGGTACATCAAAAAGTGTGATAATGGTGACCATCCGACAAGCTAATCCAGCAAAAAAATAGTGCTTAAGATGTCACTAAAATGACACGATCATTGTAAAGTTATGTGTCATCAACATGACCTACTGTTTACCACATTGGTCCCGCTTTTTAACACTCTGTGTGAAAAGGGTTTAATAACAAAAAGTTCATGTTGATATGTAAGATTTACAGCATTACCAAAAAAAAAAAAAACATTTGCAATTTATTTAGACTTCAAGTGGGAAATTTACTTGAAGATAGGTTCAATATACACATCAGCACCATAACCAGAGAGCTACAGGGCTTGGCATGTTCCTCAACACACCCCACACTGATCATCATCTCTGCAAAATGTGTTATCCGTTTGCAATTACATGTGCATGTGACTCAAATCCTTACATCCTGACACTATGAAATCAGCCTAAATTGCTCCCCCATTCTCCTCACACACTTTCCAATCGTTTCTTTAGGGTGAAAAAAAGATGACTTTAACCACTTCTTGCATTAGCTGTATGCCAAAACGGTGCTTTTGGTTACCAAGCAGTGACTCATTTACTGGTGCAATGGAAGCATGCAGTGGCTTTCATTGCATAGCACTGATGCAGAGGTGATGCCGCACTGCCTCATTACATTTGCCAGTCGAATGCTCATCATTCTGCTTAATAAGATGCTTGGTGGAAGCTGGTGGAAAATGACACCGCTGAAATGTTTTTTTTTTTTTTTTTTACGGGGTAAGCTCATGAGAGATTGCTTGTAATTGCAATTCATGGCTTGTCTCTCGTGATGCTGGATGTGACATGAACACAATTTCAAAACTACTTCCATTGTTTGGCTTGCATTTACTTTTTTCCCCTACAAAAATCTGCTTTTGGAAGCCTTGCTGTGAGGTGTTGGTTATCCTTTTTTTTATTTGCCGGCTTGCCTGTGCTTTTGTTGGGTTGCATACACTGCACAGGTTGCATGCAGAGGTCATAAAGAGAAACAATGACAGCTGAAATGATTTCCTCTCCCCTCTTGTCCTGCGTCAAAAGCAGAGCTGTGTAATCCAATCTGACAGAGTTTCCTGCAGCATAACGTGCCCCCAAACTTAAAAGACGCCAGGCAAATCCGCCCAGGGACCCCCTGTCCCTGCAATTACGACAGACACCCAGCAGTTATCCCCACCAGGATACAGCGCTAAACAAGGGGCTCCTCTGAAGATTATGCAATTATAACGAAACGATAGCAGATTACTCTTCCTCTAAGCCTTCATGCTTTTATTCATTTAAAGGGCCAGTGCTGCAAAAAAAAATGAGTAAGCTTTTTGGAACAGAACTGAGAAAAATAGTGTAGACAAATGGTTTTAAACCTCAGGGTGTTAAATAAAGACTGTCTAACTGGTTCTTTAGATAGAAAAAAATCATATGGCCTTAGGCTATAGAGCTGGAACTGTGACAGTTAGGGATTTTCGAAGCAAGTAAAGAAAAATCTCCAATTCTCACAGGAGTGAAGCCCTCATGAAATGCTATAAAAATCCCACAGTGCTCACCAGTCTGTCAAGATAACTTTTTAGAGTAACCGAGTAAATGCAGCTTTTTGATCTAGAGCCTCACAGAGCATAGAAAAAGCTCAGAATAAAAGAAATGAGACATCACTATATATATTTTAGTGAACATTAAACCATCAAAAATCATTGAATTCATTTTATATTTATGTATTTTTATCATTTATTAATTTGGGTTGGCAGTCGATTATAGGCATTGTAATAAAAATGAATCTTGGGCTATTTACCCAATTCAACAATGTACTAATAAATATGGATGTATATTTAATAATCAATATTTGTGGTGAAAAATGTATTGCATTGAATATATAATGCATTTTTTTAACATGTGCACTCTCTACGGTCTGCAGTCCTTTTTTAACCATTGCTTTTGCACACATTGCAGGCCTGTAGCCAGGGGGGGTTTGGGTGGTTCGGAAGACCCACTCACCACTGACAAAGGTGCAGAATTTGTCCCATAATGAGCTCATTTGTCCTATTTTGACTGCTATGCCATCATAAATAGTGAACATAACCCTTTGAAAGGCTGTGGCTTCGATGTGACTTCAGCTAGTTTTGGCCAATGCTAACAAATATTTTTCATGAGTGTAACATCCAGCTGTGCAAGAAAACACACAATCTGATGTAAGAGAAGTCTTTCTTCACCCCTGTATTGTTTATAAATAGATAAAACATTTTACAAGTAACTTTTATTCTAAATATTTTCATTATTTTTTATTGAAATGGCCAAATTCTGATTGAGGAAAATTGAACGTGCTGAGCTGCATTTCTGAAAAACATCATTAGCCAAATAAGGTTGCAAGTTCAGTCATTACAAACATAGTTTGTTGATTTGCTGCTCCCAAATCCATTGTTCCAACGAACATTCGCAAACTGCGTAGCAAACTTGTACGCTTGTAACTACACCTCTAGAGCTGTAGAAGCATAGTTCCTGGTTGTGTTCTATTCCCAATTCCCCTATGCCCTATTCATTTAGAATTCTTACATGTAATTTTCTCAAGTATTTTTACAGTTCAGTTTTTAGCGATCTTCATACTGACAATTGCGCTGCCTTCGTAGTGCACTTTGAAAACTTTTATGCCATTTTGAACACAGCCATGGCCCATGATGAAAGCTAAAGGTGACCTATTATTTAAAAGTGGAATTTATGTCTTCAAAGCTTGTGAAAACAAAAATATATATATCATACGTTAATGGTTTTAATTTATAGTTATTTATTAAGAAATGTATCTGTACTGTAGGCCTACAGTATATGACATGGGCCTGTTGGTTAGAACATTTCTACAGTGGTTTGAAAGTCAAATTGTACTTAAAAAAAAATAAAAATATAAAAAATAAATAATATCCTACCTAATAACAATAATAACAACAACAACAACAATTATAATTACTATAATAATAATAATTATTATTATTATTAAGTAGGATTTTTTTTATTTCTTAATAAACAGCCTACTGTAAATTACAACCATTAATGATTTTTATGATTTATATATGAGATTACATGTTAGTTAAGTGGTTTTATGTTTAATTATAGATTATGGAAAATTCTCAAATAATATGTGTAAAGGAAACATTGCCCCTATATGTGCCGTTTACATACATTTCAATTAATATGGAAAATGAGTGCATGTTTTTACAAAAACTAATATTGTAATTTTTTTAATGCGTGTGCGTGTAAAACAACATAATTTGCACGAAAAACTATGTTTTTTTTCTCTAAAGAAGTTGTTACTCTTCCCCGTTCAGAGCGTCATTATGGAGGTTTTTCGTTATAACTTATGTGGTTCAAACAATAAATCTGCGACAGAGAAACTACAGTTTTGGGAATCACTCGTCACTACATTGTTCTTTTCCCAAACGATGCATCGTACTATGCACCCCAGGTCAGTTTGTTATTTGCCTATTAAATGACAATGGCTACACTTTTTAATTTGAAACTTTAACAGATTCCTATTTTTTTTTCTAATGATATAAGATGTAATCAATTTGTATTTTAAAAATAAGTATTTTGTTTTTCACATTTCTTTATTGTAAGTCTTTAGGAAGTATTTGGTACTTTGGTACATCAAAAAGTGTAATTATGATGACCATCCAACAAGCCAATTCAGCAAAAAAATAGTGCTTAAAATGTCACTAAAATGCCGATATAATATTTTAATCTCATAACTAAATAGGAAATAAGGCAAATAACTGCAAAAAAGGTCCACTTTTTGAGAAAAAAGAACCACCTCTTTTACCAGGCTGGCTACGGGCCTGCATTGCATTTTGTGTGATCTGCTGAACACAAATTAAGACATTTTTTATTCCAGCACATTTGAGCTTCATATTAAACTGCTTGATTCACATGGATTTATTTTTTAATCTCTTTATGGACAGCTTTGAAGCAGTGTTTGAGTTTTGTGTGAATAGGCATTCAGCAGAGATGCACACATATCTCTGATTAGATTAAAAATAACTTCATTTGTGTTCTGAAGACAAATAAAAATGTAATGAAATAATGGTGGCTGAAATAACCCTTTCAGTTTAATATTGTTTAACTAAAAAAAAAAAAACTGGCAGCACGGTGGCTCAGTGGTTAGCACTGTCACCTCATAGCAAGAAGGTCGCTGGTTCGAGTCCCGGCTGGGCCAGCTGGCATTTCTTTGTGGAATGTTCTCCCCGTGTTCGCGTGGGTTTTCTCTGGGTGCTCAGTTTTCCCCCACAGTTCAAAGACAAGCGGTATAGCTGAATTGAAAAAACTAAATTGGTCGTTGTGTATGTGTGTGAATGAGAGTGTCTCCCAGCACTGGGTTACAGCTGGAAGGGCATCCGCTGTGTAAAACATATGCTGGATAAGTTGGCGGTTCATTCCACTGTGACGACCCCTGATCAATAAAAGGACTAAGCCGAAGGAAAATAAATGAATGAATGAACTTAAAAAAAAAACTCCAGACCCCTGCTTTATGTTCCATTTGGCTGAACTCCATCTGTTGGAACGCAAGAATATCACAGTGAAATTAAGATATCCATAAACGCCATGGCTGCATTTCTGGTAATCAAAATGAAACATCCTCCGAGGAGACATTGCGAATTATACTGTCAGATTAAACCCAGGGCCTCAGACGATGTCATTTTGCCTGTAAATGTGGGTGGAATGCTACAGTATGTGCTAATGAAAGTGGCTAACGGTATTTAGGTTGGCTCCTAGCTCCTATTAATAGTCGAGAGAAAGTAGCTTTTGAGGTCAATAAACTCCAGCCCCCTTATTTCTCTGATGTTGCAGGTTTCTGTTTGTTCCTTTCGGTATCACAAATAATAATGCATAATTTAGACAGCATCAAGCTTCACAACAAAAGCACAGGATCTCAAAAGCAGTTTTTCTCTTTTTTTAATGCAGGATGAATATGGAAAGTTAACAGTTGGGGGTTTCTATAACTGTCTGCTTTCTTGTTTTATTCTTCCATCCAAGCGTCGCTCCCATCTGTCATTCACACTCAAAAACATCATCGCATTGATTTTCTGCACATTTTGACTCTAGTCTCTAAGGGCTTTTGTTTGCAGTTCTTTAATATTTTAGTTGGCATCACATTGAAAACATCTCAGTTGTTAACTTTCTTTGTGATCCAACAATGTTTCACCAGCGTTTGTCCCGACAGTCAAGGTGATCGCTTCAGCAGAGGTGCAGTCTTTCAGATCTGTCTATAAAAGCAGCGTGTCTGTCATTTTTTTTGACGCAGAATGTCTTATTTTAATTATTTCTGTAATTACTTTCCCCCACAGATTATACGTCTCACATTCAAGGGAGAAATCATTCCATTCACAAGCAATTGGATGAGAGTCATACTTGCCCTTGGCAACTAAAGATGACGTTACTATGGAAACGACTTGTGGCGCTATCAATCATTGGCTGCCTCGCAGGTAAATTATTGTCCTGCTGTTTGTCAAACTGCTGACTTTCTTTCTGTTTTTATTTTGGTGCTCGATGTTTATGTTTAATGGACTGTCATGAAAGAAAGAATTTCATTATAATCTTAATCCTTGGATTCATTCAGTCCTCCGAGAAGGTTTGAGACTTTGAGAGAAGACACTAAGGTTTGATGAGTTTATTTGCGCACTCATCTGGAATAGATTGTTATTTTGAATGCCTTTGAACGTGATTATCATATTATGTTCAGAAAAGAAATAACAGTAAGAAACAGTGAAAGAAGTCCTTGATTCCTATGAATTGATTAACTTGGTTGATTTTATTTATTTATTTAAATAATTGATTACTGATGTACAGTGCTGCTCAGCATATTTGAGTACATCCCTCACAAATCTTTTAAATTCACATGTTTAATAGGAAGCTATACAATATTATATTTGTGTATATACATTAGATTAGTCAGTACTGAAGTCAAATCTGGAGCTTATCTAACAAAATAACGGTCCAAAAACTAGTACAGCCAAATTTATATGTTATAGAATAATATTAAATGCAAATTTCAAAAAGAGGAAAAATCAAGAGAAGGAAAAAAAACAAAAAATTGAGTTGACATTTTGTAG
The DNA here is from genome assembly GCA_903798195.1 of Danio kyathit. Taxonomy (NCBI): domain Eukaryota; kingdom Metazoa; phylum Chordata; class Actinopteri; order Cypriniformes; family Danionidae; genus Danio; species Danio kyathit. Next base: position 53,955,271 of record LR812524.1, on the reverse strand, counting down.
TAGGGCTGCTCGATTATGGGAAAATTCATAATCTCGATTATTTTGGTCATAATTGTAATCACGATTTTTCAAAACGATTATCAGTTATCAGATTATCAAGTCAAAATTATTTGCCCTGCTGTAAATTTTATATATATTTACTTTCTTTCTTTCTTTCTTTCTTTCTTTCTTTCTTTCTTTCTTTCTTTCTTTCTTTCTTTCTTTCTTTCTTTCTTTCTTTCTTTCTTTCTTTCTTTCTTTCTTTCACTCTCTTTCTTTCTTTCTTTCTTTCTTTCACTCTTTTTTCTTTCTCTCTTTTTTCACTCTTTCTTTCTCTCTTTCACTCTTTTGTTCTTTCGCTCTTTCTTTCTTTTTGTTCTTTCTTTTCTTTCTTTTTCAATTTCTTTCTTTCTTTCTTTCACTTTTTCTTTCATTCTTTTTCTTTTGCTTTTTCTTTCTTTCTTTATTTCTTTTTTTCGCTTTTTCTTACATTCTTTTTATCTCTTTTCTTCACTTTTCTTTCTTTCTCTTTTTCTTTCTTTCTTTCTTTTTTTACTCTTTCTTCTCTTTCTTTCACTCTTTTTTCTTTCTCTCTTTTTTCACTCTTTCTTTCTCTTTTTCACTCTTTTGTTCTTTTACTCTTTTTTCTTTTTTGTTCTTTCTTTTCTTTCTTTTTCTCTTTCTTTCACTTTTTCTTTCATTCTTTTTCTCTTTCTTTTGCTTTTTCTTTCTTACTTTCTTTCTTTCTTTCTTTCTAGTTCACCATATGCATACAAAGCTGATACTATTTTATTTACTAATGGCTGTTTTATCTTAATATTATTATATAGGTTTTAATTTAAAATCCCCCCCAAAAAATGGTTTTAGATAACTATTAGAACCCTGATATGTAAGACTTTTTCTTCAGCCAGTCTTTTTATATCCATTTATGCTTGGTCTCCCTAAAGGCTGCAGTGAGGCTGTGTCCCGATACCTGTTTGTCAAAGATTATTATCAGGAAACCTGGGATTGAGGTTTACTTGCATCTCAGTAGAATCCGCTGCCTATTTCCACTTCTCTGGATGCAGTATATTTCAAATACAACTGAAAGGCAACTTATTTTTGCTCATTGGTGGCAGTATTTAAAAGCTACAATGTGATCAATAAATGTCCATGTGACATGGAGAAACATAGACTAAATTCATTTCCTTTCATTGTCTATTCATGAAATCGAAACACAGAACAATTATAACCAGTACATGCATCAAGTAACCCATGGTTTGTAATTTCAGTATTTATACACACAACCATTCCTCTGTTGATTTCTCCACAACAGCTGCTGACGCGGGAGTTTATTTTCCTGTAGTATGGTGTTTCAGCATAAATACTCTGGCCACTTTGTAAATATAACTTCAAGGTGCATCCTTGTATAATCTTAATTAATACAGAGAAAATCATGATCGCAAGCCGTTGGAATCTATTTAGATATATTGCATAATATTCTAACAATGGGGGCGTAATGTCTCCTGAAGCACACTTCTAAAAAAATGAAGAGTATGGAGCTGCCAAAGATGTGTGAATAATGGCATTTACTGTAGTTGTGGATATGTTTCAGTGTTATCATATGAGGTCTCAAAGCATGCAAAATATAATCCGGCATTTTTTTTTCAAACACTATGTTTTAGGTGACAACAAAAAATGTAACCTATGTGAACTTTTGTTTTAAACATACAGTACAATAGTGACAAAAAGTGACTTGGCCTAAAAGCAACAAAGGCTCATGGTGAAAACATACCCACATATACATTTCTAGAGAGCACGAATTATGTAGCCAGAGCTACGTATGGCTGCATCTTATCTTTAAACGAATGCTACGGGGCACTATGACGCTGCTGACAGCCTCTGTTTTTTTTTTTTTTTTTTTTTTTTTTTTTGCGCTACCAGCTAATCTTCACATGGATGGCTTTTTCGCTGTTACCAGTTTGGTCAGCGGCTCATCGCGTACATCAGCAGACTTGATGCAAAGAGAACCCATGACAACGGGGTTCGAGTCCATAAAACAAAAAGAAAAAAATAATTAAAGGTGCAGTATGTAAGTTTGACACCCAGTGGTTGAACTAGGTATTGCACTCCTGGATCATAATAAAAGTACGCTGGGATGCCAGATTGTGTACAGGAGCGAGTGATTTAAACTGTGTTCTAAATAAAGCAACGACACGCGAGATAGACGGGAATATTTTCCATATTAAACGGAGTTTTTGCCCTAACCAACACCTCGAATTGATGTTGTATTAGGAAATGGCTTCTATTTCTCACAGCTGAACAACAGAAACCTATGACAGCTAGATCACCTCAGGTAAGCCTTGTGTGCTTTATTCTGTGCTAAATGCTAACAATGCGAGTTTTGAATGCATTTTACATGGCATTTGGTGCCATATACTGAAAGCAGAAAGTTCACCTCAGATCTTGAAAATACAATAAACCGTCTGAAATTGAACTTATAGAACTAAACACATATGAGTGATTCAGCATCTACATAGATGTTAAAGTGGGTTAACATGTATTAAATAGATTCTAAACCTTACCGTTTCGTGAGCGAGTGCATATTCTGTGCTTCTGAAAGGCTGTATTTACATTTCTGCCAGTGTTTCGTCTGGTGTGCAAACAGCCAAATAGCTGATCACTGCCTCTCTCGTCACAGCGTGTTGTTAGGACACGCGGTTACAATGTAACCTGCTCACCTAATGTTTACGTTCGTAATATTTATGTAATTTGCTAATTAATAACCTCATGTGGAACTGCATCTGTCTCCCACACTGTTCTTTTTGGTCACGGACGCATGCTTTCAGAGTCTTCTGAAATGAAATGAATGAAATACGCTGTTTTCCAACAAGGCACCCAGGGTGCTGACATATAATTGGCTAAACTGGCATCGCGCATATGAAATTTATCTAAACAAAGACAGCGTTCCGGCACGGAAAACCCATTTTCAAAGCAGAATATCTGACTTCAGCATTGTTTTTCAGTTAAACAAGTATGTTCACTTGGGATGTTTCTTAAATATCTGCACACATATTATGGTATTTTTATGCTTTAGAAGAGTCAAAAACTTACATACAGCACCTTTAAACAAGTGCATAACAGTGTGAGAACATGGTAAGATCTGAAAACATGGTAAAACTTAGGCAGCCGCAAGGGCTTTTCTTTTTCTAGATTACTTTTGAAAACACTGTCGTTTCGGTTTAGAGAAGGCGGGTCAATCGGTGCTTTTGAAATCACTACAAGTTGGGTTTAAGAAATCGGGTGGGTGGGGCGATCGGTTGGTCAGTTGGTCAGTCAACAGTGGCCTCTGGTGAATTTATGTGAGAAGCGCAGGCGCGAATGGCAATTGCCTTGGACATATGCATAAAAAGTATGCAGGGGTATGTATCAATAATGAGCCTATGTTGCCTAAATATGATATACTGTATAAATTCTGCCATAAAACTCTATGTGCGCGCAGGCCTACATGCCACAGGAGATTAGGTGCTGCCACCTCGGCAGCCAATGAGCTTGCTCCTCATCAGTTTAAATGCTCCGCGTTGTTTTACGCTGTTATCTGCATCGCCTTTTCGGAGACCCTACTCCACCCCAGCTCCACCTGTGTTAGATCTACTATGGGGGTTACATATATTATGTTTGCAGCAGCAGCATGTTATTTTCTCAGACGGCAGATCTGTGTATATACTGGCAGTAGCAGGTCTCTGTACTTGGTCTGCCATAATAATTATAGAAGCAGCAGCAGCGTAGCAGATCTATACCGCCAAGACGAAATACATCAACATTGCCATATAAATATTTATTACCATACTAAAAGAGTGTTTATGACAGTAATATATTCATGTAATATATTCATGATATGTAGAATGTTTTTGGAGTGTAAAACTATTATAAAACCACTAAGTTCTGCCAATTTGACAGCAATATATCTGTCATTATTGGAAATATATTTTGATTCATGATTAATCTTTTAATCTAATATTCATTTATTTTATGTATTAAGCACATGTAAGAAATCGTTTGTTGTTTCAATTTTACACTGAATGAGAGTGAAGCATTATTTCTGAAAAGCTTCCAAATGTTATTTGAAAAATAGTCCAGTTTAATTATTTTGAATATTCTGTATTACTGAAATTCAGCATTACATCCAAATCATCGAGGATCAACCATAGATTGCCATGAAGTAATATAATGTTAGACTAAATGACTGTATATTCAAATACTAAAGTAAAATACACATTTTTATCTTTCTCAGTCTCATCAGCACAATCAGAGGACGCAAAATTCTCTGGTCCAAGCTGGAAACGAGAACCAGAAGACCTGATACTACCCATCTATTCCCCTGAACAAGAGGCTGTTTTAAGCTGTGAGGCGTCTGGTGTCCCTTCTCCTCAATACAGGTAGGAATGAGTCTAATCTAGCGTCCTATGATAGCAATTTATGCATCCTTTCATTGCTATTACAAACCATTTAAGGTGGTTGGCTTTGGCAAATTGGCAGCTTATTCCCTTAAGGATCAACTTGAAACGTAATGGCGCTGATTGCCATTGATTTTCCAGGTGAGAGCCAATTTATTTGTCCTTGGGGTCTGTTATTGCATAAATCCAGTAAACTACTGTATTTCTATCAGCCGGTCCCAGTGGCATCCAACTGCGAACAATTTTCCATTTGCTTAACAGTGTCAATAACTTTAAATGTAGATCAACAGATTTACTAAAAAAAGGCAAATGGCAGTCTAGCTTACATACTTGCTGTATACACATATCAGCAAGAGCTTTATAAATTAGGAGTTTTTTTTCCACTTATGGTCTAATATTTATTTATATTTTTAAATTTTTATTTATATATATATTATATATATATTTATATAATATTTTTGTTTATTTCTTTTCCTTTCAAATTTCTCTGTATAGAGTTTTAGTTGCACCTGGTGTTTTTTTTAGCTTCATTATTGTCATACTAATTAAGATTTTTAATAAGAAACCTTTTTGTTCTGGAAATATGGAAATCGTCTTCAATTACATATATATATATATATATATATATATATATATATATAGTTGAAGTCAGAATTCTTAGCCCCCCTTTAAATTTGTTCGATTCCCCCCTTTTTTTTCTTTAATATTTCCCAAATTATGTTTAATAGGGCAATTAAATTTTCACATTATATCTAATAATATTTTTTCTTCCTATTTGTTTTATTTAGGCTAGAATAAAAGCAGTTATGAATTTTTTTAACACCATTTTAAGTACTAAATTATTAGCCCCTTTAAGCTATTTTTTTTTTTCGATAGTGTAGAGAACAAACCATCGTTATACAATAACTTGCCTAATTACCCTAACCTGCCTAGTTAACCTAATGAACCTAGCTAAGCCTTTAAATGTCACTTTAAGCTGTATAGAAGTGTCTTGAAAAATATTTAGTGAAATATTATTTACTGTCATCATAGCAAAGATAAAATAAATCAGTTATTAGAAATGAGTTTTTAAAACTATTATGTTTAGAAATGTGTTGAAAAAATCTTTTCCCGTTAAACAGAAATTGGGGGAAAAAATAAACAGGGGGGCTAATATTTCAGGGGGGGCTAATAATTCTGACTTCAACTGTATATATTTAGCAGTTTGGTCATGTAGCTACTATTTTTTGTAGCTGGGTCAAAAATAAGACATCCTTTGTCATTCAGAATAACATTTCTGCATAAATACAAGTTAAGTATTTATCCTTTGGGTCTGCTGCGGCATAAATCCATCATACTGTATTTCTAAAAGCCTGTCCCAGTGGCATCCAACTGCAACCCACATTCCATTTGCTTTCCAGTGTCAATAACTTAAAACATACAGTATATCAACATAGTTGCTTAAAAATGTCAATTTAGCCTACATACATAAATAACTATTTAATTTTACATACTTATGTGCTGTGTGCACATATCAGCAAGTGCTTTAGCAATTAACATTAAGTTTTTTTAATTTACCCAGCAGGCACATGACGTCAATATGACGTCAGATTGATGCTGTACCCCAGAATTCAACATCAGGCTGACGTTAATGTCCAACATACAACCATAAATCAACCAAATCAACCAAATATCAATGTCTAATGATGTTACAGCTTGACGTTGTGTGGATGTTACCACTGTGATGTCTATTAGACGTTGTATTTTGGTTGCCATACCTGACAAATAAATGTCAGTATTGGTCAACGTTGGATTTTGGTCACTTTCCAACACAACCTAAAATCAACCAAATATCAACGTCATTTCAGGTCATTATTGGACATCAAAATAAAGTCCACAGACTTTAGACATTGAATTTTGGTCAGCTGATGTCACAACCTAAATCTAACCAGATATTAGTGTCTTTTAATGTTCTGTGCCTGCTGGGTATTTATGATATACATTTTTATTTCTGTTTTGCATTTTATTATTTTTGTTTGTTGCTATTTTCAAGTTTCTCTGTATACATTTTTAGTTTCACCTAGAGTAGCTTTGATGTTTTTTTTAGTATTAATATTGTCGTACTTATTAAGATTTGACTTTTTTTCTGAAAATATGCTAATTGGCATCACTCACATACAGTAGTAGTTTGGCCATGTAGCTAATATTTTGTGTAGTTGGGTCCACAATGAGACATCCTTTGTCATTTAAAATAAAATTTTTGCATAAATACAAACTAAGTATTTATGTATTTATCCTTTGGGTCTGCCATTGCATGAATTCAGTAAACTACCGTGTTTCTAAAAGCCTGTCCCAGTGGCATCCAACTGCAACCCATTTTCTATTTGCTTTTCAGCGTCAATAACTTTAAGCGTACAGTATATCAACATAGATGTTTAAAAATGTCAATTAGCCTACAGTAAATGCAGAAATAATTATTTAATTTTACATATATGCTGTGTGCAGATATCAGCAAGTGCTTTAGCAATTAGCGTTAAGTTTTTTTAAATTTATCCAGCAGGCACAGGACGCCAAAATAACGTCATATTGACGTTGTACCCCAATGTCGTGGGGACGTTGCTTTTTGTTTGGAAACAAAAATCAAGTTGAACCCCACATCAGGACAACGTTAATGTTCAACGTCCAACCTAAAATCAACCAAATGTCAACATCTAATAATGTTGCAGCTTGTCGTTATGTAGACGTTTCCACTATGACGTCTTTTAGACGCTGGATTTTGGTTGCCATACCTGATGAATAAATGTCAGTAGTATGACGTCGTTTAAGATGTTGGCTTGATGCTTAATTTTGGTCACTTTCCAACACAAGCTAAAATCAATGTCATTTTGCATCATTATTGGACGTCAAACTAACGTTGTCCTTAGACACTGGCTAGACATTGAATTTTGGTCACCTGACATCACGACTTAAATCTAACCTAATATTAATATCGCATGACATTGTATGCCTGCTGAATATTTATGATATAATATTTTATTTCTGTTTTGCATTTTAATATCTTTGTTCACTGTTATTTCCAACTTTATTTTTAGTTTCACCTAGAGTAGCGTTGATGTTTTTAGCATTAATATTGTCATACTAATTAAGATTTGACTTTTTTTTTCTGAAAATTTGCTAATTGGCATCACTCATGTGCAGTATGTTTTAGTATTTTGGCCATGTAGCTACTATTTTGTGTAGCTGGGTCCAAATGGAGTCATCCTTTGTCATTCAGAAAAACATTTTTGCATAAATACAAACTAAGTGTTTATGTATGTATCCTTTGGGTCTGCCATTGCATAAATCCATCATACTGTATTTCTAAAAGCCTGTCCCAGTGGCATTCAGCTGTAACCCATTTCCCATTTGCTTTCCAGTTGCAATAACTTTAAACATGTATCAGATTGGTTAAAATAAATGGGCAATCTAGCCTAAATATGGGGCTTTGTATGAGATTGTACACATATCAGCAAGAGCTTTAGGAATTAGCATACCAGTTTTATTCATTTTTACATTTTAATACCTTTGCTCATTGCTACCTTTTTTTCTCTGTAAATTGTTTTTTAGTTGCACCTAGAGTGGCTTTAATGTTTTTAGCTTCAACACTGTCATCCTAATTAAGATTTTTAATGAAAAAAAAACTTACTTTTGTGTTCTGCTTTAAAAAAAAAAAGGCAATTTAGCCTACTTACAGAGATATGTTCGAGATTCATTGCTTGTGTGCTGTGTACACATCTCAGCAAGAGCTTTAGGAATTAGCATGCCCGATTTATCTTTCCGAGAGGGTAAATGCATGCTACAGTACTGTAAGAACGGAAATTGGCTTTGAAATTGGGAGGGGTCTAAATGACTAATTTGTGTGCGAGATCCTAAGATACCGTCCCGTGTATTCCCTGGTGAGGCGTCTGCTCTGAAAATAGCGGCGTTCTCCAGCTCTGTGGTATATTGTGTTTCGTAGCTTGGGTCAGCATCATGTAAATGCTCAGGCAAGCACAAGAGAAGGAAGTAATAACCTTGTGAGTGACATTCGATTTAAATGCTTACATTTCCTTTTAGTGCATCTTTGTGGTGATTTAACATTATGAGAGTATCAATGAAAGAGGCGAAGAAGAAGATGTAGAGCACACTGACAGTTTAAGTTGCGATGCTTCCTTTACTTTTTTGCAGGCAGTAATCGTCTCCAAGGTCGGAAAAAAAAAAGTTTGACTTCTCGACCTCGCTCTTGGTTTATTTATGCAGATGTGAAACCATAAATAAACTCGGGTGGAAGCAAATAAAGTGGCTTATGCATATATTCAACAAAATGCAAAACAGTCATTTTCAGCTTTGTCACACTGAAATACACTGGAATCCCTTAATTCTCTTAATTCCTTTCTTACGGATATTAGGGTGTGTTTGGTTTCAGATTGTCATGAAAATGATTTTTCTTGAACCAGCTGAGTGTGTGATTGATTTTACACATTTAGAAATCATAACCATTTACTTTTTGCACCATAAAGGAGCAATCAGCGCTAACAGAAATAGGGCTATTATGAGCAATATCATATTCGTAGCAGTGCGATATGGCGTTGTATCGGCACTAGTGGGAGGCATGTGATGGCTCAAGGCCACAGGCTGAGTGCCTTAGTGTCTCACCAGTGAAGATGAACAGCCATATCGCACTGCTACGAGTTTGATATTCCGTTTATACAACAGTTTGACGGTGTAATTGTGTATATAAAAAAGAAAAACAAACACAGAGAGTCTAAAAAATCCTTTTTTACGAGGAACTACTTTCTTCTTTAATATTTGAATGATTCTCTAGCGTAATGTCTAAAATGATGACAAAACAGGTGATTCTGCTTACATTTTAAGTTGAAATGCCATCAGTCTACAGAGATTTCCCAGTATTTCTCTGTTGCAATTGGGATTTCACAATAATTAACCCTGAAAAAGCCAAAGCAAAGCAATCACTACCAGATTACGATGGTATAAATACAGCACTACAAAATACAAAAAAAAGAGATCGACGTAGTGTGTCACTTTATATAGTGTTTTGTAATGATTTGTTTAGCAGTATTTTGAAACTTTTGCTGAGAAAATGCTTGTCAGTAGTGTGAAAGTAGTAGATCCGTTATTTTTAATATACAAAAATACAACGATACGCCAAGAAATTCAATGGTATAATGCAAGATCACGTTCCATCACACACACATTCTCAGTGGCCACATCAGTACAAATCTTTTTTCAGTGAATGATCTGACTGATTCAAGCAAATTAATTTATGTTACAGCTTTCTCTCATTTTTATATATTTATATATATTATTTTGTTCATAAAGTTAAATTGGTAAAAGTACCAATAAATGATTATTGTTCTAATATGCCTTTTTGGTATATAGACTACTGTTACAATGACTTATAAATAGGTATGTGTTTTCTGTAAAGCATGGTAAAGAATTCAACCCAGGCTCATTCTGAAAACGTACCTCTATATACATTTCTGGAGACTGCGAAATACTTCCCAGGAGGGATTTGAGCCTGCTGTTCTCGTGTAAACCCACCAGAGGCCGCTATTGACTGACTGTTTGACTGGCTGACTGACTGACTGCCTGATTGACTGACAGTCTTTCCTCCTTCCCTAAACCCAACCAATTTTATTGATTGACCTGCCCACCCACTTCCCTAAACCCAACCAAAAATTGTCAAAAGCAATCCAGAAAAAGAAAAGCCCTTGTCTGATTTTTACCACGTTTTCACATTTTACCACATTCTCACCCTGTTATTTACTGTTTATTTTATTTTTTGGATTCTGGTTTTTGTCTACCCGCTTTCTGAAACCGTTTTTCACCGGACTCGAACCCCCCTCGTTGTGGTCAACTCCTCTCTGCGTCTCAAGTCCGCCGACGTACCTGGCGAGCTAACAGGACAAACTGGTTACATCAGGAAAGCCGTCCATACGGAGATAAGCGGTCAGCTGGTAAGCGCGAAAAGGAATGGCATCATACCGCCCAATAGCATTTCATTTAAAAAATGAAATGCAGCCATACATACATCTGGCTACATAATTCACAGTCCCCACACGGGCTACGTTTTTAGAATGAGCCCTATGTTTTTTTTAGATTAGATTCAACTTTATTGTCATTACACATGTACAAGTACAAGGAAACGAAATGCAGTTTAGGTCTAACCAGGAGTGCAATAGCAGCAAGTGCAGGATACTGGTATACGTCATAAAGTGCAGTTATAGAAAAACTATGGTGATATTTACAGATGGATGTACTATGAACATTATATACAGGATGTATTAGCTATGAACAGAGATTTACAATAGATGGATATATGTACAGATTGCTATTAATAGTCAGAAGTGTGCAGATAGATAAAACAAAAAATTACAAATGTGCAAATGTTAAATAGTGCAGTGATTATGAGGAGTATAAGGTATTCTTTGTTGAAAGAATTACAGAACTACTGTATTTTTTTTTGGCTTAGAACAAATATTTTAAGATATGACAAGATATGTTATTACAAATATGGTCCCACTTTATATTAAGTGGCCTTAGCTACAAATAATTACAAAAAATAAATAGAATGTACTTTCTGTGTTCATAATGTATTGCAGAATGCTTCTGTTGTTATTGGGGGTAGGTTAAAGACAGGTTTGTTGGCATTTACAGATGGTTGAGGTTTATGGATGGGTTTAGGTTTAAGGAATGGTCAACAGTGTAATTACATGCAAGTATTTACACAATAAGTACATTGTAACAAATGATTAATTTCAGTGTAAATACATTTTAGTTAAGGCCACTTAATATAAAGTTAGACTAAAAAAATTTCTTCTTCTATCTCTTCAATTTCTGTCTTTAAGGTTTTTTTTTTTTAGCAAGCTACAGTTTCAAAGTAGCTTCCACCAAAACCAGTATTACTGTATAATCTGTATTGCCTGGCTTTAAAGATCACCTCGATTTAATCTGTGGATTCTAGAGAAACTTTCGCTCTGTGTGTTTGATAAAACCTACACCCATCATTCAGTGAACTTTACCGCAATACATCGAGACACTGATAAGATTGGTGACGCTTTAAAGATAACTTCTCAAAGCTAAAATTGACATTTGTGCAGTAAATTTATCCCCAGCAGTAAATTCCTCAACGCCTGACTTAAATGCATCCAAAAAATAGTGAAGAGGCACCAGAAAGGTTCAGTCTCAGCCCAGCAGTCATTTCGAGTGTGTTCAGTCGAGGCAGCTAATGTTGACTGAAGAGAGGCCAATTCTGCTGCAAAAGAATAAGTGGAGGAAGAGTCTCCAAAGAACATCCTGCTACTTTCTTTGTCAAGAGAATTGTCCGTATTCCAGCAAAGTCTTGTGGTATTTCAGTGTCTGCAGGGGCCGGTGTGAACCTTGAGAACTCAACGCGCCAGGCTATTTTGCATCTCGGTTTCAGATTCCATGGAAAAGTAACTCAGAGCTGAGTCAGAGAAGAGCACTTGGCTGCCTTCTGCCTTTCTTTTCTTTTTTTTTTTTCTTTTTTCTTTATTATTTTAGAGGGTTACATTAAAAAAACTAAATAAATTTTGTTGCAAACTAATACATTTGAAAATAATAAAATAATAAAAAATAACTTGCTTTACAAACACCGGCCACTTTTTTAGGTACACTGCCTTAATCCTTCATGGCATAGATTCAACAATGTACTGGAAACATTCCCCAGAGATTTTGGTCCATATTGACATGAGCATCATGCAGTTGCTGCAGATTTGTACACTGTGGTCATAAAGGGATGGACATGGTCAGCAACAATACTCAGGTAGGCTGTGGCGTTGACACGATGCTCAATTGGTACTAATGGGCCCAAAGTGTGCCAAGAAAATATCCCTCACACCATTACACCACAACCACCACCAGGCTGAACCGTTGATACAAGGCAGGATGGGTCCATGGTTTCATGTTGTTGACATCAAATTCTGACCCTACCATCCGAATGTGACAGCAGAAATCAAGACTCATCAGACCAGGCAACTTTTTTCCAATCTTCTATTGTCCAATTTTGGTGAGCCTGTGTGAATTGTAGCCTCAGTTTCCTGTTCTTAGCTGACAGGAGTGAAACCCGGTGTGGTCTTCTGCTGCTGTAGCCCATCTGCCTCAAGGTTCAACAAGTTGTGCATTCAAAGATGCTCTTCTGAATACCTCGGTTGTAATGAGTGGTTATTTGAGTTACTGTTGCCTTTCTATCAGCTTGAACAAGTCTGGCCTTTCTCCTTTGACCTCTGGTGTCAAGTTGCATTGAGTTGCTGCCATGTGATTGGCTGATTAGAAATTTGTGTTAACGAGCAGTTGGACAAGTGGCCTGTAAGGGTATTTACTTTTTTAAAAATATGGTTAAAACGGTAATATTGTGAAACATTTTTAGAAATTGTGCTAACTATTAAAACAATTTTCTATTGGAACACATTCTCAATTGAGATATCCTGAGCTGATCTGAAACGTTGGTTTGACACATCATGTTTTTTATGGTTTTGGCTGTATAATATTAAAGTCCATTGGTACCACTGAATAACATGTAAAACAATAAGCAATTGTGATGTTTCATGTAATAATAATGTAATGTAATAATAATGACTTTACAATAGCAACATTATATCTTTCAATTATGACTTTTTGTCATTGTCATGGCGAACTTGAATTTGCGATTATTATGTTATAAGGTGATTCAAAAAAGTCAAAATTACAAGAATAAATTGTCAGAATTGGCATATACAGTATGTCACAGCCAGGCCAGGTTCGCCCCACTCCCAATCCCCACAATCACTCTGATCACGATCACCTGAATTGTAATCAACAACACACCTGCACTCCATCCCTGTTCATCACTCCAGCACTATAGGAACCTTCACCAACCCTCACTAAGTCTGCGGCCAAAATCGCATACTTCCATTCTACATCTACCTGCATGACTTACTACTTCCAGCGAGATTCTGAAGTGCGCATCCAATGCATGATACGATATCCCATGATGTCTCACAAGAGAATTCATGAATGGGAGTGAAGCGATGCAACTGACGCAGGTAGGTTACGTGACCATGACAAAATGGCAGATGTAGTGCGTCTGAGTTCCATCATACTACACACTTTCATATTGTACAGAACGTATTTTTCTAAAGGTCGAGTAGTAAATTCTAATTCAAATGCAGTACCTACTGAGCAGTAGGCGATTGCGGACACAGCCTCAATGTCCGGCCTCGTTACTACTACTACACTGTAAAAAATATCAGCAGCTGGGGTGCTGAAAAAAAAACATAAAATAACGGCCACTAAATTACAGAAATTTACCGTTAAATAACGGATGTTAAATTACAGAAATTCCCTAACATTTAAATTTCCTGTAAATGTCTGTAATTAAACGTCTGTTATTTTACAGGAAAAATTCTGTTATTTAATGACTGTTATTTTACCGGAAAAATGTAAAATAACAGACTTTTTTTAAAAGTGTACGAAGGACAAAACCCTCTCTATGGTCAATGTATTTAATCTAGTTCTAAGTTTACTTACCACTCTCGTTCCCTGTGATCTCCAGTGTCTGCGTCTCTTCCCTCTAGTGTGGTTTCTCCTGGTCCGCCTTTTCATATATCTGAGTGCCTGGCTCCTCCGCATCATGCTCTGGTCCACCTGGTCATCCATCTCCACCCTGCAATCAGTTTCATTGAGTTTTGTTCATACCTGCTATCCCACATAATAACTTGTTGTTATACTTCCATGTCTGGTTCTTGCACCTTCTTGTGACAATATAAGCCCTCTGTTCTGACTTTTCACTTCTTAATTCTGGCTACTTTCCTCATCCATCCATCCATCCACCCACCCATCCATCCATCCATCCATCCATCCATCCATCCATCCATCCATCCATCCATCCATCCATCCATCCATCTATCTATCTAACTATCTATCTATCTATCTATCTATCTACAGTTGAAGTCAGAATTATTAGCACACCTTTGAATTTTTTTTCTTTTTTAAATATTTTCTAAATAATGTTTAACAGAGCCAGAAAATGTACACAGTATGTCTGATAATATTTTCTCTTCTAGAAAAAGTATTTTTAATTTATTTTGGCTAGAATAAAAGCAGTTTTTAATTAAAAAAAATAAAATTAAGGTCAAAATTATTAGCTCCTTTAAGTTATATATATATTTTTCGATAGTCTACAGAACAAACCATCATTATACAATAACTTGCCTAATTACCCTAACCTGCCTAGTTAACCTAATTAACCTAGTTAAGCCTTTAAATGTCACTTTAAGCTGTATAGAAGTGTCTTAAAAAATACCTAGTAAAATATTATTTACTGTCATCATGGCAAAGATAAAATAAATCAGTTATTAGAAATGAGTTATTAAAACTATAATGTTTAGAAATGTGTTGAAAAAATATTATCTTCGTTCAACAAAAATTAGGGAAAAAAATAAACTGGGGCTAATTCAGAGGCGCTAATAATTCTGACTTTAACTGTATCTATTATCTGTTTGTCTGTCGACAGCCTTGACTAGTCCACAAATTGGCTCTAATGAAAATGTATGTTTTCTTGTACTTTCACAAGTTTACCCTCCTTGATCATAATATATCACAGTTGTAATAATATATATATATATATTTTTTTTTTTTTTCACTAATAATCTCTGTGAAACATTCACAGCTGATGTTGCTAATGATAAACCATGATATATATGGATGTTATAAGGCTGGTAATGTGCAGTTTAAAAAGCCTTAATTTCTGTTGGTGTTTCTCAGCTTTTTTTTTTTTTTTTTTGTCAGCTCTGTTTGCTAAGCACTGTTTGAGGTGTTTAACCAAGTTGTTTGACTTCCCCAATAGGACTTTAAAGAAGAAGATTTTCAGTAGAGCTCAAATGTGTCATACAGGTTTAGTGGCCTGTTTTGTGTTGCTCAGGCGATCGTGTTTTTATCATATCTTCATACGCTGCTGTGCTACATGTGCCACTCGCTTGTAACATTCGCTCCACTTAGATAATTGGTCTGTGCTGCAAAGAACATTTAGCACTTTTCAGATAAAAGCACAGAGTGAAAGACCTACAACATGGAAACGATTCACAAAAACCTCAACTGTAGTGTTTAACTGATATTCTGTGGCTTTTTGGTCCATACCAAAGTTGCATTAAAGTGGTAATGTGGGTTTGTAGGGAGGATAAGGCAAACTCTGTGACAGTCTGAGGCCATAGAACAGCAGTGGCCTTTGTGGTTGCTAAACACTCACAGAGGAAGGTTTTACAAATTAACTAAATTTGTGAATGCTGAATAGTCATTCCATATAAAACTAATACTGTAGTCCTAATTTCATTACTGGAGTCATTACATTTAAAAATGTTCAACTAGTTGTCAAAATCTGTCAAGCACATTTTCTAAACATTTTTAAATCTTTTTTTCCTGAAAATGTCTTCTAAATTGAACAATTTGATGAATGATTTACAGACCTGTGTATGTTGTAGGTTCAGTTCCAATATGTACTGCAATATTGTTTACATTTGTGCACAGCTCTACCCAACGGAAGTTTATGTTTGTCGTAAATAAGGGTGTCTTTATTCTTTTGCACAATGCTGTGAATAAATTAGAATTGTAAAGAGCAAATGCAGCAAAAATGTGAAACATACATATTCAGTGTCTTGTACTCAGATACCTCACTAAATGCAGTGATGTCTAACTTTACTGTAGTTTTCAAATGGCTGTGCAAATAGTATACAGTGCTGTCTTGAGCATGTGTCACCAAAATTCAGCATAAGCTGTCATAATGAAAACATGACAAAGCCATTTGACTATCTTGTTCATAAACAATAGTGTCAAGACTTTTCATCTTGATAACACTGACACTTTCATTGACATCAATACTTGCTTTTGAGGAATGAGGTTTCCATTTTGAGCAAGTGACACACTTTTGAATGTTATCAACTAGAATTTGCAGTTTGTACTAATTGTTTTGAGAAATGCATTAACTGTTGTGCAAATGTAAATAGTGTTGTGAGAAATGCACCAAAGCGACTGAGAAAAACTGTAAAAAACTCGTATTGTATTGGGTTATATTGCCCCTATTTGAATTTAAATTGTAGCGATTTTTTAGGCAAACAAATTAACAAATAATGTTGCCAAAATGCTTGTTTAAGCGAGTATGCTCATGTGCACAGTCCTGAATTGGATGGATGGATATCGGATTCGTGTATCAAGTCTTAAAATGAAAGCAACCTACAGTATAGTATAACTTCTGCTCTCTGCATCCATAATAATAATCCTTGTGCGATTTCAGCCATGATTTGGTCGTCTAAGACAAATTTAGGAAATCCTGAAAGATTCCTGAATCCTAGGCTAAGATCTGTGATCTTTGATCATTGCATTGATGTGTTTACGGACAGCCGCTAAATGACCATGGACTCTTTTTACAAGGCGCGTTTAACGGTCGTCATAATCTTAAATCCTTGAATGTTTTTAATATTTTGATAAAAATAAAAAAAACGTCTGAACATTTTATGCATTTATGAATGTATTATATCATCTTTGCGTTAAATTGCAAAAAAAATTACCTTATACAAGGTGTTTGTAATGCAGCGCCTATGGGGCTGAGAGTAAATTTGACGTTAGTCTCTCTTCTGACTGCGGTTATCAGTCTCAAACTATTTTTTTCCTTTGTCTGAAAGTTTTGATAACACCATTGTGGAATTTTCCTTTTATTATTTCAGCCAATAGGATTGTAAAAAAAATGTTTCGTTGTACTCTCCCGTTAACTGCGCTCTCAGTTTACCCAGCTATGATGCCTTCTGCTACTGAGAAACTCGCAAATGTGAAAAGGGTCCATTGCGATCAAATTTTCTCCTATGATAAGCATCAATACAAGAACCAATATGAGTGCCAGATCTGATGACACAATCAGTGCAACAACTTTAAACCACCACAGGGAAATGTCAAATTTTTATTTATTTTTCCCCTTGGTTTTATTATTGAGGCACGCTGTGAGCAAAATGACCTCTACAGATTGTTTATGTTTGCTTTGAGGTATCATTTCAGAACGTTGTCTGTGTTTAGCTCATCTTAATTGTCTATCAGTCTGACATTATGACAAATGAGATCTTACAATGTGACATGAAGATCATGTTCATGCAGTCTGACAAGCTACACTCATTTAGGATTATTAAAAAATGCAGTGTGAGCCAGACCTAATCAAACAAAACAAAAAGTCACCAAAAAAGTTCTGGTCTTGACTGAATAACTTGTCAGAATCATTGTACTTTCATTTATACAGACTTTAATTTATTACACCATATCCCCTTCTTGTGACAATATAAGCCCTCTGTTCTGACTATTCAATTCTTAATTATGGCTACTTTCCTCAGAACTATTACAAACTGCAATTGTAGTATATATAAAGCTCAGTTATGAGGGTGAAAAAAATCAATCAATCAATCAATCAATCAATCAATCAATCAATCAATCAATCAATCAATCAATCAATCAATCAATCAATCAATCAATCAATCAATCAACCTATCTGTCTGTTTGTCTGTCTGTCTGTCTGTCTGTCTGTCTGTCTGTCTGTCTATCTATCTATCTATCTATCTATCTATCTATCTATCTATCTATCAATTTCAACACAGGCTCATTGTGAAAACGTACCCCTGTACTTATTTCTGAAGAGCATGAACTATGTAGCCAGAGCTGCTTATGGCTTCATTTCGTCTTTAAAACGAATGTCGACGAGGGCTTCTGTTTCTTTTCACGCTACCAGCTGAATGATTACCTCTGTGTGGACAGCTTTTCCGCTGTAACAGTTTCCCCAGTAACTAGCCACATTCATCTGCGGACTTGAGACGCAGAGAGGAGTTGACTACGACGACGGGGAAATCAGGTAAACCAAAAACAAAAGGCAAAAAGTAAAATAAACAAGTAAATAACAGGGTGAGCATGTGGTAAGTTCTGAAAACCTGGTAAAAATCAGACAGCCGCAAGGGCTACTCTTTTTCTGGATTGCTTTTGAAAACACTGTCGTGTAGGTTTAGAGGAAGGGGGTGATCGGGTCAATCGGTGATTTTGAAAACAGTCAGTTGGGTTTAGGGAAGGGGGTGGGTGTGGAGACAGTGGCCACTGGTGGATTTACATGAGAAACGCAGGCGCAAATTGCACTCACAAGAGAAATTTGAGATCTGAAAATGCATACACACAGCCTCTGATGGATTCGCAAAAACAAAAACTGCAAAAAACGTACCTCCTGGGGTGTAATTCATGCTGTCCAGAAATGTATACAGGGGTACGTATCAATAATGAGCCTAGGTTGATGAATTTTGGCAAACAAGTACAATTTGAACCACTGACCTTACAAGGCAGTAAAAAAAAAATTGGCATTAGCATTGGTTGAGTCCTGTTTTTACATCCAACAACTTTCATTCAGAGTATACATATTTATCAGTTTATGTTTCCCGGGGAATCAAACCTACAACCGTGGCATTGTTACACATCAAAGGCACTCAGTTTTACTCACTTTAAGCCTTCCCGTGTTACTGGTTTAGATCCTTTGAAAGAGCCCCAGATCTGTTTTTCCCAACCTACATTTAACCTGACAGGATTTTCAACCTGCCTAGCACGCTTTCGAGATTGTAAGGATTTGAACCCTGGTCCACGGAGCAGTCAAACGTGAGAGATGAGAATGTGAAGGAGAGCTGGTTAAAATGCAGAGATTACACAGAGAAAGTCAGAGGTGCTCGTGTGTCGGCCTTCATTAACTCGGCTCCAGCGTGATCTTTGTTGAATGTTGCTTGCTTTCTCGTTTTTTTGGGGGGACATAATTGGAGCTGACAGTTTTGTATGACATTTTTTTTTTTTTTGCAATTTTTACATCTTTTTTCCTGCAGATTTTTGTCTAATGAGCAGGTGTATGGTGTGTCTCTGAGCAGTTTATTAATGTAGTCTGAAGAAATCGAGTTGATAATGATAATAATGATGAGGCAATGTTAATAGTGCCAGTAATAATAGCGGCGAGGATCATAATGACAATGATGCTGATGGAGGCTTGGACAGTTGGGTTTTGTGGAGGCAGGATAATTGTCCATTAAACTTCTCAAGGAACTTTTGGTCTTGGATAGAAAAGAGCTGGAAGCCCTAGGCCCTCTACTCATTATCTGAAAATACTTCGGCTCCCTGTCACTACTAAGCCTTTTTGATTCTTGTTAGGGGCTCCTTGGAGACTGGATTGTTTGTAATTCTTCATCTAGCCCTTAAAAAAACGATCATTCATGCACCAATTACTGTCCGGATGTGTGAATTCTGCTACCTTAACCTACTGCTGTGATCATGACCATTGCTGTTCTTTAGTATGATTTTAAAAAGGACTGAATACAAAAAAAGAATATTTAATCCAGGGAAAATAATTTAATAATCTTTAAGGCTCAGAGTGTATGATGTTAGAGAATTTTAAATCTTTTAACCTTTTAAAGAGCACTCGTTGAAATACGCATTGTAAAAAGACTTTTGAACTTTTATATATTTCTTTACTTTTATATAATTTTGTAATCAGTGTCAATGAAGTTACTATATATGGTTCTTCACCCAATTAACCCAATAAAGGGAGGAGCCATTCAAGATGTTTGTGGCATATTGTAAAATACAAGTCAGTGACTATTGATACTTTATAGTCAACAATAGATACACAGTTATAAAAATAAAACCCACGGCTTCTGACAATATATTGAGGTCTTATAAAAAAAATTATTTATTAGCCTATGCAATTATTATTATTTACAACATTATTGTTCACACTTTATTATGATGTGTTGAATTTAAGTTACATTGCATCTACATGCCAACTAATTCTCATTGGATTATAAGTAGACTGTTAGGTTGGGGTTAGGGTTAGTGTAAGTTGTATTTGCAAAGTTTCTTATAGTCAGTCAAATGTCTGTTGAAAGAGCAGTATCAGCAGATATTAAGCAGACAGTCTACTAATACTCAACTGGACCATCAAAATAAAGTGTTACCAAGGAAATTAACAGGACATTCAAATTTGTATTTATTATTTTCTTTGGTGGGTCAATTTTACTCAGGTGTTGTCTGAATCTAAGTAAAGATATGTTGCTGCTTCAACAAAATAAAAATAATTGGGAATAATACTTTGACAGTGCATGATCTTTTTATTACTGGCATGACATTTTACGCCATCATGGAAATTGAGCCTAAATACTCAGACAGCACCTCACTGCATGTGTTAGAAATCAATAACTGCTATTTCCATATTATTCTAAGCCTATTGATTCATCTGGAGTACAGTAGCTCCCCTCTGAGAGCTGCATCCAATACCTTATAGTCTAAACTGAATAAACTAATAAATATTCAAACAAGCAGTCAAGTACAGAATAGCTAAGGTTATTGCCAAGAATATTAACTCTTATATAGATTCATATAGGAATTATTATTATTATTATCACCCAAAATAGAAAATTCTATAATTTTCGCTAATCAACAAGCACAATCAAATGTTTGGTTACCAACATTTTTCAAGGATTTCCTCTTTCTCAAATTCAAAATTTAAATTCAAATTTTATTTGTCACATACACAGTCATTGCCACGATCACCAGCGATCTAATGCTTGCGGATCACTGGAGAACTACAATTCAGCCACTGAACCGAACTACAACTCCCAGAATCCTTTGCACTCAACAACTCCTGCCACAGCTGACAATAATCCGGCCATTGACACACACACACACAGCTGTAGCTCATCTTTACTGATTTCATGGACTATTATGGCCCGTTTCCACTGAGTGGTACGATAGGGTTTGGTATGCTTTTATGGCCATTTCCACTGTCAAAAGGTACCTAAAAGCGAACCATACTGTACCACTTTTTGGGTACCCTTTCGTAAGGGTTCCTAGCACAACAAAAGGGTACCAAAAGGTGGAGCAAGACATGCAACTGAATGCTATTGGTTTACAGAGATACATCACTCACTCGTGCAACAAGCCAGTATAATGAAAACAAAGGAACTGCCATTTAAAAACACAGCCGAGACATTACACCATAATAATATATGCATATAATAACAAGCCATGGTCAACCTGAGCTTAAACAAACATGGTCGTCGTCTTGATGAACAGCCACAAAGCCAGGAAGAAGAGCAGAATTACCCTGTGCCCCATAGTTGTTTATAAGGCTGTCTAAAGCGTAAGTGGTTTCGCCTTCTTGATTTGATTTGAAATAACAAACTTCTTGAGCTGATCATAATAACATGCGCGTGATTATTTAAGTGCTTCTGGCCTTCGGATCCTTTTAGAAACAGACAAAATCTAGAGTGACGTGCGAAAAAACAAAGGAGCAAATGATTGTTTCAGTAACCTAAAACATGAACAAACTGCCATGTTTAATTATTATTGTCGCCTTTAGGACTATTATGAACTCGGAATGACGAAATTACTTTCTAACAGAGGTTGTACCACTCAGTGGAAACAGGCCATCAATACACCTTACTCTTACATACACATTACTGAGTCTTGTTTTACCCCATGTAGCATTACAAAGCGTTTTCCTCGTTTGTCTTGCCATGTTTTGGCCTTTGCTTAGTTTATTTTTTCCGTTGTCTAGCCGCCCGTCCTGACCATTCGCCTGTTTCTGACTACACTTTGGATTACCATGCTCCTGTTTGTCCCTGTTCTTGACCATTGCCTGCCTGACTACTCTTTAATAAACTGCACGTGGATCCCCAACTCCATTGTCAGCATCCTCACATGACAGTCATACATAGTACAATATGCAGTGAAATGCTTATACAAACGTCTGTGTCCTTAAAATAACAAAACTAATATCAATAAAAATCTAAATTATGGAGTATAATAAAGTAAAAAAATATCATTTTAGACATAGAAATAGAAGTTAAAGCTATAGAAAATAAGACAAAATATAAAATATTTAAAAAATAAAGAGAATATAGCTATAGAAAAAAGAACAAAATATAAAAAATATTAAATATTTAAACATCTTAGCCATAAAACAAATGTAGAAAAGATGGAGGTGTTTCTTTCTTGTTCAACAGAAGGTTTGGAACAACTTCAAGGTGAAGAAATTATGAAATGTTAAGTTTTAAGTGAATATACCAGCCTAATATCACGAGGAAACGTAAGTATTTTAAGTTTTGTCAGTTTAGTGGCTAAAATGTAAAATTTTAAAAAGGAGGTGTGGCACCCAACCCCGCCCCTAAACCCAACCGTCATTGGGTGATGAGCAAATCATACTATTAATTAATTAGATCGTACGAATTCATACAAATTAGCCACTAAATCAAAAAGTTACGAATTGCCGTGAGATTGTATTGGAATTTACCCATTTAACATGTTAGAACATTCACTTTTAGAGAATACCGTACCAATGTTTAGACTTTAGAAGAAATAAGAAATCCTTATTTGATGGAATAACCCTGATTTTACATCACAATAAATAAATTGACCAACTGTCATTTTCTGAAAAATACAGTAAAAAATAAACTATCAGACCATTATGTAATAAAACTAAAAAAAATTCACAAACCTAACTAATAAATTCAGTATATTTAGAAAAAAATCCTATGTAGTCTCCTAAATTTTCCACATACAAGTTTGTATATATCAGTAGAATGACTTACAGCATCCCTTATCAAAAGAAAAAAATACACATTAACTGAAATATTTTATGGTGACTTAATTTCTCAATGTCTCAGATACGAACATTAAATTTGAATAAAAATGAGAGTAGCTCTTATTATTTAGGAGTCTTGTTATTATCCAAGTCATTATCGTGTACACTATTTGAGAAGCACTGATCTGCACTAAGATGACAACATTTTTTGCAGGCATTTGTGTATCAACACAGACGATATTAGATCCTTTCAGGATAATATACTGGTTCTTTCATTCGTTTTATCCACAGTGTGTGGGATGCAGGAGCTTTGCAGATTTATCACGCTATCTAAAGTGTATTAGAAAACTAGATTAGCTTGATGTCATAATATAATACTTGACTGCTTTGTGCAAATGCAAACATTGTCTGTATTTACAAGCAGACTCGCAGTATAATCAACTGTGTAAGCCTGCAGGCCGAATGTCACGGTAAATGATATCAAATATAGCGGCTATGATATTAGACTCACAAATGATGACTAAAGGAGTCAGATTAACTCGACTGCCATACTGAGATCAATAAATAATGCAGCAGAAATGGGCTTCGGAGAGCTGCAGTAGATCTGCTCTTTGTTATGTGTCCATAGTTGCTTTTTTAAAAGCGCATTTTCCAGCCCACTTGTTAGTTTTCACACCGGTGGAAAAATGTAAAAAATGCTGGGTTTCACACAATTGATTTGTGTTGGGACAACATGAAGGAATAAAATATACTTATTAGTTTTTTTTACAAATTTAAGTGCATTAAACAGAAAACAATTAAGTTGTCTGCCAACAAATCAAGAATTGTGTTGTTTCATCTTATTTTAAATACGTAGTTTAAACAAACAGCAAACTTAATGTTGTTTAATAAATAATGTACACTGTAAGAGATGCTGGGTTCCACACATTTCCTTCATGTCATCCCCTTTAAGCTATATTTTTTTTCAATAGTCTACAGAACAAACCATTGTTATACAATAACAGAATTGTTAGCCACCCCTGAATTATTAGACCTCCTGTTTATTTTTTCCCCAATTTCTGTTTAACGGAGAGAAGATTTTTTCGACACATTTCTACACATAATAGTTTTAATAACTCATTTCTAATAACTGATTTATTTTATCTTTGCCATGATGACAGTAAATAATATTTGACTAGATATTTTTCAAGACACTTCTATACAGCTTAAAGTGACATTTAAAGGCTTAACTAGGTTAATTAGGTTAACTAGGCAGGTTAGGGTAATTAGGTAAGTTATTGTATAACGATGGTTTGTTCTGTAGACAATCAAAAAGCATATATAGCTTAAAGGGGCTAATAATTTTGACCTTAAATTTATTTAAAAAAAAATAAAAACAGCTTTTATTCTGGCCGAAATAAAACAAATAATACTTTCTCCAGAAGAAAAAAATATTATCAGACATACTGTGGAAATTTCCTTGCTCTGTTAAACATCATTTGGGAAATATAAAAAAAAAAAAGGGGGCTAATAATTCTGACTTCAACTATATATATATATACTGTATATATATATATATATATATTTTTTTTTTTTTAAATGTTTTTTACAACTATTTTATTTCGTTTTTTAGGGCAACAGTATCTCTAGCATTAAAAGACCTTCCGCATCAAAAGCTACTGGTCAGCCCACAATTCAGGAAACATTTGAAAAACAAATCACTAATGCACAAACATTCAAGCATGCTATAGACCTGAACAGTGCAGTGGCTTTAATTTATATCCAAAGAAAAGAAAGATAACCAAAGACGCCGTTTCAAGTTGTAAAGAAATCTGTGTTTTTAAAACTACAGTAATGAAAACAGCAGAGGTCAATGATTTATATTAATAATTAATCCTGACATGCTTACTGCTCCAAAATAGTTTAAATGTTTCTTAAAATAAATGTAAATTGTTCAATTGTAAAAAAAAAAAAAAAAGTTTTTTACCACGACACTTTAAAAAAAGAACATATTTGTGAGCAGTGAACCCAATACCGTGATATTTTTATCTGAGGTTATCATACCGCCAGAATCTTAGAATCCGGCCCATGCCTACATGGGGTCTCCAATTCCCCAGTACGGGGTCCTTAAAAAGTTGCTATCGACAGCAAGAATGCAAAATTACTCCATATGCATCCCACTTTATTGTGAGTCCCACTTTGAAGCACCGCTCCACGTCTCTTAGAATTTTAAACATTGTTTTCTATGAGGGTACACACACTGGCACTGCCATTCTGCAACTGTTCACTATGCTTAGCAACATAAAAATGTAAAGTCAAGGAGCAATGTGACGATTGGGCTTGATTCTATGGTACACGTAACAACAGAGTGAGAAACAAACATCTGTAGAAATGTTCTCATATTGTTGCGGGGAAACAAACTCAGTGCTCATTATGATGAGTTATTTATTGAATATTAGTGAGTTAATTGCTTTGTTTTAGTTGTTGTTGCATATATAGATATAGATGTAATTTCACGTAAATCAAGTTCTTGTTCTAATATGTAAATACTTTATCATCCACTCCTCATCCAGTATTTGGACCCCTAAAACTGTAAAATAAATTAAATTGCATTGAACTGTCATTACATTAGAATGAACTGGCCTGTGATGACCTTATGTCATATTTTGAGTAATTTTGAGTAAAATGTCTGTTTCAACATTATTATATCATTCCTGCCTATTCCATTTGTATTTGTGTTGATAACATAATTCATATTTCTTTAAAATATGAATAGGTTGAAGTAAAATAAGTTTAGTTGTATGATTGTTTTCTCATATTTATTGTATGACCATTTAAAATTGTATCATTATTATTATTATTGTTATTATTATTATTAATTTGTGCTTTTATTGTTGTTTCCATTAAGTGTAATACATTAATGTGTTTAACCTACTAAACACATCTTCAAGGTCAGTAACCAGCTGGAAACAATTTCAGATTCCTGAGGTCTGTTTTGTTGGCTTTCATCAGTTGTTAGTCAGACTGAACTGCAGAAGAACAAAAGGAGGAAAACAAATGTCAGCAATGAGCTTTGTTTCATGCTGAATCTGGCTGTATAATGAAGCAGGCTGCATCAGATCGATGCATGTGATGAATATTGGTGAGTTGGCTTCTCTGGAGACCACATTGCTGATTGTGTTTGCATCTCTCCAGATGGTCTCTAAACGGGACGCTCATTGATCTCGGTGGTGACGAGAGGCGTCGCCTGTCTGGAGGTAACCTGATCATTACCGGCCTGGATCGGGACCAAGACAGCGGGGTCTACCAGTGCACTGCCTTCAACACCCGGGGAACCATTCTCAGCCAGAGAGCTACGCTACAGTTCGCATGTGAGTTACAGTATGTTTAATGCATGTTCATTTGGAGTCAAAATTACTAGCCCTAATGTGATTTTATATATATTTCCCAAATTCTGTTTAACAGAGCAAGGAATGTTTCACAGTATTTCCTATAATATTTTTTCTTCTGGAGAAAGTCTTACTTGTGTAATTTCGGCTAGAATAAAAGCAGTTTAATTTTTTTAAATCATATTAAGGTCAATATTATTATCCCTCTTGTTTTCCGATTGCCTACAGAACAAACCACTGTTATACAATGACTTGCATAATGACCCTAACTTGCCTAATTAACCTAGTTAAGCTTTTAATTGTCACTTTAAGCTGAATACTAGTATCTTGAAAAATATCTATTAATATATTATGTACTGTCATCATGGCAAAGATTAAAAAAAAAAAAATTTGAAATTAGTTATTAAAACTATTATGTTTAGAAATGTGTTGAAACAACATCTTTCTGTTAAACAGAAATTGCGGAAAAATATACAGTTGGGCTAATAATTCAGGAGGGCTACTAATCCTGACTTCAACTGTATGTCTTAAAGATTTGTAATTTTTCAATACCTGAATAAATACCTATAGTAGGAGTTATGCATCTGTGTGTATCAAAGATGAGACATCCCCTTTTGGTGTCTGCATTTATTTACTCGGTTTTGCTAAGTTAATAATAATGCATAGCTTTATTGTGTCACCAAAACATTTAGCAGACTTTTTAGCCAAATTTCAAGACAAAAAGTTTCCTTTCAATTTGTTTTTCTTTTTTAATAGAAACTATACAGTATATAACACACAGCAACATTATAATATTGTTAACAATTAGGACCAAAATATACAAAAAATATACCAATAAAGTATAAATATTTAAATATTAAATACAAGCTCTAATAGATTCATAATGATACTGAAATACCACCATTTCCAACATAAAATATTATATATTTTTGTACAATAATTTATATTTATTTTAAATATGAATAAGGTGAATTAAGTTTTAAATAATTATAATTTTTGTCATTTATTTATGACTTTACAATTTACAGTTTTATTTAAAGAAACTGTATAGACAATTATTTAAAAAATATTTTTTTAAAAATCACAACAACAAAATTAAAAATGAGAAAATATACATATAAAAATGTCCTATTTTTTACATAATAAACGAAAAACTATCATAGATTCTAAATTATATTGAAATACCATTGTCTCCAGTATACACTGTAAAACCCAACAGTCAACTTTATCAAATGAAATGAGTGTAGTTAACTCAAAATTTACTGAAAGCTAATTCTACTCATTTGAAAAGAGTTTTGAACTCGGCGTTGAAGGTAATGAGTTAAATATCTCATTACTTCAACTTAAATGGAGTAAGTTCACAGTACTCAAATAGATTCGTTTTTTTAACTCAACTGGTTTGTTGCAATCGGTTTTCTCAAACGGTTTGAGTTGACTTAACTTATTGAGTTTTACAGTACTCAGTTGGTTTGAGTTCTCTTCATTTATCGAGTTTTACTGTGCTCAAATTGCTTCGTTTACTCAAATGGAGTAAGTTCACAGTACTCATTAGGATTAGTTTTTGAACTTAAATGGTTTGATGCAACCTGTTTCCTCAATCCTGCAATGACGAGCCCAGCCTGTGCTTTAGATATTCCCTTCCGTAGAGTGGATGTATCTCTTGGTGAATAAGGTAAAGTTTGTCCCAGCCATTTCTCAAGGTTTTGAATAACTCTTGTCCAGAATGGACCACCAAATGACAGTTCCACATTAAATGTAAAAAGGTGCCCACAGAGTGACCACACTTCCAACAGTGGTTATTTTTCCTATAATCCTAGCCTATGCAGTCTTACTGAGGTCCAGTAATATTGATTAATTATCTTGTAATGTATGAGTTTACTTCTAGCATCGTTCACAGGACCCCCTATACTAGAAACTAGTGCTTCCCATTCACCCTCTTCAAATTCCAAATTTCCAAATTTCAAAGTCTTTCTCCCAAACAATTCTTAAATTATCACTTTTTCCATATTTCCATGTTGTTTGCAGCAATCTTACACACAAAAATGTTGTTTGCACTGACTTATTTAGAAACACTAATAAAACACTTTCTTCTGCTCCTGCCTTATTACAATTTACAGTTTTTAATTTTATTTGTATTTTTTAAGGAACTATAGAAGAAAAACTACAAAACAAATCACAAAAAACAAAACTTTTAACCAAAATTAGGAAGAAACATGAAAATATCAAAATAAAATGTACAGATTTTCACATTATTAAATAATAATTAAAAAAATATATCATATATTCTCAATGATACTGAAATACCATTGTCTCCAGTATAGTAATCGTTGAGTTTTAAGACAGGATTACTCAACAGGAGGAGCATTTGGCTGTACATAAGCAATATTGTAAAGGCACTGGTGATGGTATTTGGTATTCACATGGCATTGCTGAAGAAAGAGCAATCAAACGAGCTGTCAAATGTGACAATTTCACAGGGTGAAGCACCATTTCATCGACTTCAAACTCCATCACTCACTCTCATTAGTCACCAGCTTCAGCAGCATCTTTGTGCGCTGCCTATTGACTCGCCATATTAATACCCACAACGTAAACCGCCAAGTATGAGAAAAGCCATTCTAGCCACCTGGCCTCTGTGCGGATGATTTCAAATGCTGTCCTCATGCATGTGCGTAAAAAAATAAATAAAAAAAAATCTGAAGCCTTTTCAAAGAATAGAGATGGTTTGTTTGAGATGAGAATGGTGGACAAAATCAAGCACTTAGAAAAAGTACAGATATCATAATAAAATCTTACTCCAATAAAAGCATAAACTCATATTTTTCAGCAAAAATAAGTAATTTTTTTAATGTTTTAAAGTATCATACATGCCTACTTCATGTTGAGGGGCTTTTTTAAAGTTTATTCATGACAATTTGCATTTGCATAATGTTATTATTTTTAGCAAAATTATTCATTAATTCATCCATTTTCTTTTCGGCTTAGTCCCTTTATTAATCTGGGGTTGCCACAGCGGAATGAACCGCCAACTTATCCAGCATCCGCTGCATAAAACATATGCTGGATAAGTTGGCGGAATGAACCGCCAACTTATCCAGCATATGTTTTACGCAGTGGATGCCCTTCCAGCTGCAACCCATCTCTGGGAAACATCCATACACCCCCATTCACACTCATACACTACGGACAATTTTAAGCCTACCCAATTCACCTGTACTGCATGTCTTTGGACTGTGGGGGAAACCGGAGCACCCGGAGGAAACCCAACGTGAGGAGAACATGCAAACTCCACACAGAAACCTCAACCGCCACCCCTTCACCCCAGAATTATTTCTTATATGTAAATTTATATTTGTTTTATTAAAAACACGTTTAGATTTGTCCACCTGTCGGATTTTGGAGACGTATACATCACCATATGGGGCATAAGAATAAGAGGTGTGTTTGGATATACTGTAACTCAGGTTTTTTGACCACACTTCGTTATTATTGTTCATTTATCTGTTTGCTGTAAATAAGAACTGAATTTAGAAATAGCTTTGAAACAAATCTTTGCGCTTAACAAACAAAATTAAATATGTAAGCTAATGGATGTCTTCAGTGGAATATCTTTAGGACTAAAGTAAAGAGTAAAAGTAAAGTAAAGAGAAAGTAAAGAGGCTGAATGGAGGAGACTCGTTCTTTATCCTCGTGCTGCAGATGGTCTGTTTAACTGTTTTTTTGCTAGTGAAGCATTCAGTTTTCCACTTACTGTATAAAGTCACCATGTAAATAGCAAATGCGCCATGGTGTGACGCAACTGACTCTTAAAGGGAATGGGAGATGAGACTCTGATTGGTTTAATGCACGTTATACTCAAACACACCCATAACTCGTTAAGAGAATAAGCACAACCCTGTTAGACCATGTGCCAAGGCGCAACCTGTATCTGTCCGTGCTTAAAATAGCAAAAGTGGATGTGGACAGGCTCTTAATGCTTTTGCGCCATGCGCTTTAGACTTTGTGCCTAGATCATTAAAATAGAGCTCTGACAGTTAAGCAGGCAGACTTAAGTAAAGATGTTTGAATGATTGTCAATTATTATATAACCTAATTGAACATACATATTTATTATTGGTATCACTTCATTTTGATGGTCCCTTTAATGCATTTTGTTGAATTTAAGTTACATTGCATCTACATGCCAACTAATTCTCATTACATTATAAGTAGACTGTTAGGTTGGGGTTAGTTTTAGTGAAAGTTGACATGTACTTGCAAAGCATCTTAAAGTCTGTTAAATGTGTTGAAGAAGCAGTATCAGCAGATATTAAGCAGACAGTCTACTAATACTCAAATGAGAAGTAATTGGCATATAGTTGCAATGCAACTTTTAGTAACAAAACGTGCAATAGGGACAATTAAAATACAGTGTTACCTTATTATTTTCTTGCATTATATTAAGAACATTTTATAATTTTATAATTTTCATAAAGACGTGCTTGGTCATTACCTTCTAAATGCATAATTATGCAAACACCTGAAGAGATTTTTTTCTGCTTGAAAGACCCACGAAAGCCAGATTAATATGCTGCCGCATCATTAATATGGTAGGATGTTTAAAGTTTAAAGGAGCACATTGTTATTCTTTAGGTGAACTAATAATCTGTTTTAATCAAGTTAATCCAATGAAAAAATCACTTCAAAGAAACTTCACTTTAATCAAAGTCTGACCATTTGCTTCTGCGTTTGGCAAGGTTGTTTTTCTCTGTTGACGTCAGATTGACACTTCAGCCACAATATACTTAACCATGCCCTATTTATCATTAGATTGATAGGAGGGAATGATGCGCAAAAAGAAAGCCCCGCACCTACTCAATATTCCATTTCAGTTGGAACTACATCTACGTAATGAAATAAAAGTATCAGTAACATCCGGTTCACATGGACTATAATATGAAAAATAAAATGTGAACAAAGTCACAAGATGATTTAGAGCAGTGTTTCCCAATCCTGTTCCTGGAGGCACACCAACAGTACATATTTTGGATGTCTCCCTTATCTGATTTATTCATTTCCGATTTTAGAGATTTAGGTGTGTTTGATTAAGAAGAGGTTGAAAATGTGTACTTTTGGTGTGCCTTCAGGAACAAGGTTGGGAAACACTCATTTAGAGGGCATGCAACTACACAAATGAACAGTCAATTATTGATGACGTAGTTTAGCTTAAGCAATAATATGTAATCATTGATTTGATTTAATTTTATTGACTATGATGTGTTGTGTTTATGTACGGTAAGTGTATTGTACAATTTTTTTTTTATTATTATTGTTAATTTTGTTAAAACATCCTGCTCAGGGATTACAGGTGTACATTAGCTTTATAACTAACTCTGGCACAACATGTCATGTTGTACATTGTCCCTGTATAAATAAATAAACATAAAATAAATAAATAAAATACATTTTGTCCTAAAGCTAACATACTCTTCTGTTACACACTCAAAAGCATGTACAATTTATTTACAAAAATAGTACATACTTTTAGGACAAAGTAGGTGATTTGGGATGCAGCATTAGTTACTGTCCACTAAAGATGCTTGAACTTCATTTGTCTGAAGGTGAAGACTCTTAGCACTCATGTCGTCTAAATATTGATCCAACCATAGGAATACATAGAGCATCTCCCATCCCTCTTCGGAGACCCATTCTTATCTTTACCCGCGGGATAATGAATCTCACTTCAGGGGACTGGTTAACAGGAGTTGCTTGACATTTATTTCCTATATTGATCATTGGTTAGTCAAAGGGGAATTATGATTTTAATAGGATGATAATGTCGCTGGCTTTGATAATATGTCATCGTGACATTTCTTATCTTTTCGACAGCTGCTGAAAACTGCATCCCGTTGCGTTTGCAAGCCAATTTGAAATACATGCTTAACTGTAAAATTTGTCATTGGAGATTTATTCCATGGTGGCTCTCTATTGGCTGTGTACTGGGGTAATCCTCTCCTGGGGCGAGTCTGAAATGAACAGCTTTCTCAAGGGTGCAATAGCAGCAGAGCAGATTTGTGACCTGACAAACTCTGGCGCACACAAAGCGACCTAGAATTCAAAGCCTAGTTATAACAGTTGGGATTATTCACTTATTTAACCAGTGGATTGAGTGTCAGGGTAGTTATAGTTAATTAAAAACTAGAATTGTTAACATTAATTAAATAAACTGAGCAATGCATTGTTACTTTTTCTTTTTGTTAATGTACATTAGTAAGATTGTTCATGTAAGATCACAGACCATCAAAGGGATAGTTCGCCTAAAAATGAGCATGCTGTCAGAGAATTTACATAATTCTTTTACATAACATTGTAAATGATAAGTGAACAACATACAATCACTGGCCACTTTATTGGGTACACCTGTCCAACTGCTTGCAAATTTCTAATCAGCCAATAACATGGCAGCAACTCAATGCATTTAGGCATGGTCAAAATGATCTGCTGCAGTTCAAACCAAACATCAGAATGGGGAAGAAAGGTGATTTAAGTAACTTTGAAAGCGGCATGGTTGTTGGTGCCAGACGGGCTGGTCTGAGTATTTCAAAAACTACTGATCTACTGAGATTTCCACGCACAACCATCTCTAGGGTTTACAGAGAATGGTCTGTGAGAGAAAATATTCAGTGAGTGGCAGTTCTGTGGGCACAAATGCCTTGTTGATGCCAGAGGTCAGAGGAGAATGGCCAGACTGATTCAAGCTTATAAAAAGGCAACAGTAACTCAAATAACCACGCTTTACAATCAAGGTATGCAGAAAAGCATCTCTGAATGCACAACACATCCAACCTTGAGGCGGATGTGCTACAGCAGCAGAAGACCACACCGGGTGCCACTCCTGTCAGCACAGGCTCACCAAAACTGGACAACAGAAGATTGTAGAAACGTTGCCTGGTCTGATGAGTCTCCATTTCTGCTGCCACATTTGGATGGTAGGGTCAGAATTTGGCATCAACAACATGAAAGCATGGATCCATCCTGCCTTGTATCAACGGTTCAGGCTGGTGGTGGTGGTGTAATGGTGTGGGGGATATTTTCTTGGCACTCTTTGGGCCCATTAGTACCAACTGAGCATTGTGTCAAAGCCACAGCCTAATGTGTACCTAATAAAGTGGCCGGTGAGTGTATGTAACTATAGCACAAATATATATATATTGAACTAAAGTTCTTGGTTGAGCTTGAAAGATGGTAAACCAAAGGTTATTTTCAAATCCAGTTAACATTCAGAATGGCTAATTTTGACTAACTGGGCTAGTAAATATAAATTCAGCCAATATTATAATCTTTTAAAAGTTGGAGTCAAGTTTTGGGAAAAAAATAATGTTTCAAAAATGTATATAAAATATCAAAAACAGCAAAATTGCTAACATGTTATTAAAATTTTAAATGTAAATCAAAATATAAAAATAAAACATTCAAACTGTAGTAACTACTATACAAATTACAGTGTAGTCATAGTCAAACAGACAAACACTAAAAAATGCCATGACAAAAAGTCAAGACAACAAATAATTCTGTTGCTTTAACTTATTTTAAGAAGTTAATCAGGTTGTTTTTGTTTTGAAGTTATACAAAGTTGAACTTCATATTTTAGTCAGTATGACTAATGTAAGTGGAGATGACTAGAAAAGTTTAAACATTTAAGGCAGCAAGAATTTTTTGTTACAGTGAAATTGCATTAAAATAGCACTGGACCAAAACTGGAGAGTGGACCATACTGAAATAAATATGCCTATTGCATCCTAGCAGAAAACACTACTTTACTTAGTAACGACATAGTAATACCCAGAACAAGGGGCGTTGCTAGACATAAAGCTCTACTAGAGCACAGCTCCTCATCAAAAAACAGAAAGAAAATTATACATACATACATACATACATATATATATATATATATATATATATATATATATATATATATATATATATATATATATATATATATATATATATATATAAATAATTATAAATAAATGTAACTGAAAAACAATCTTAAGACACAACTGGAGTGATGCTAAGACAATTTAAAAAATCTTTTGCATGAATATTACTTTCATTACAATAAAACTCTATGGACAAATCTATAGTATACAAAAAAACATATTTTATAGACGTATCTGTTGTGTGTTGTCTTAGACCCGACTCATGGCTGAGAATTAGATTGATTAATATTTACCTCCCTGACTCATCATCTCTCCTTTTGCTTCATACAAATAAATCTATCAGGAGGCTTGCTTAGTCTTAAAAAGATCACCATCATATTATTTAAACTATGTTTTGTCGACTTGCAAAACTCACTGCGTGCCGACACCTCCCCATAAAACACTGTTACGCCGGTTTCACAACACATGAGGGGCGCGTGAGCAGCGTGGCTATTTTTTCGGCATGCATGTTCACAATCGGGACTTACAACGGGAGCAGAGCAGCGCGTCAATGTAAAGCAGGAGCGGTGCAAGAGGTGTGCGGGTATGTTTTTTTTCTGCGCACATGCCAAGTTTGCTTTTTGATTAAACTACATTGCTTTCACCAACGTTGGTTCGGTTGCACATAGAGAATAACGTCTTTACTGTATTCTGGGATTATCATTCTTAATAAATACACTTACATATAAAGTAATTCGTATCTTAAAGCATTTACTGGGGCACTGGCATCAGAACATCTTAACAACCTCAAATCAGTTCCAGTTGATAAATTAATCTCATAATGGAACATTTTCTATTACATTCAATATAAAAAACTGCTTAATAATTTAGATTTTCAAATTTTCTTCTACTATTTATTTTCTGGGCCACTCATTTTAGTTTAATGTTTCCCATTTATATTAATTGAATTTTTAATTGAAGTACATGCTTTTCTTGAACAAAAAATAAAATGGCGAGCATCAAGTGTTTGATGAACAGAACCTTGAAGTTGGACCATCTCATCCACAGAAAGAATCAACAGGAGTTATGTAAATGAATCCATTAACACTCCACACTGCAACCTTCACGTACAGACATGAATATCTTCCATTAATGAAGACACACCATTCGCCGGGAAGACTTACCACACAGCCTGCAAGCTTTACACGAGTCCAACCCTATAGATTTAAACACAAAAGACCATAAATCAGCATCCGTGGCTCTACAGCTCTGGCTCTTAAGCCATTCATCCTGTTACTGTGAGCCAAGCAAGTCCTTCTCTTTCCACTTCCACCATGGCTCAGTATGACCCGACTGTGTGGGACTTTCTTTTCGGTCAGCGGGGAATCTCTCATTAATCTTTCCCACTGTTTTCCACCATCTCTCTCTAATCCTGATGTTTTCTTCTGCTTCTTTCGTTTCCCCGGCTATGTAATTTGTCTTATCGGTCACATTGACTCTATATTGTTAGTGGTGGGCTCTTGGCTTGTTTGCTTAAGGGTGTGGAATTGGCACAGCAGGCCACAGTTACTGAAGGCCTTCTCTGTCACGAAACAAGGAGAAGGTTTTTATCATGCCAGGTATGCGAGCCGACTGCCAACTTCCTCTCCTCCTGTTAATTTGTGAGGATGAATCGTGTGGACATGTATTGACAGGGAGGCTACAGGCTCAGTGGGTGAGATTAAGATATCTCTGGTAATGATGTGGTTTACTGCTGGTAGGTGGAGGCGATGTTAGCATCCCTTTTTTTTTCCATATAGCCTTTCTTTGTTAGACACCCACTCTGTGTTTTAGATGTTTCATTTAGCTTTCTCAAATATTTAGTGCTTCAAAATGAGTTCGTTTTTGCTCTAAATTTTCATTATGCATGCCAAATAATTGCCTCATAGAAATCCATAATGAATTAATCTGATAACATAATTAATCTGTTACAGATCTGGAAAACTTCAAAACGCAGACGAGAAGCGCTGTCAATGTGAGGGAAGGCCAAGGTGTTGTTTTGTTATGTGGGACACCTTTACATTCTGGAGGTAAGTCGTGTGTGCTTCGCTATTTAAAGGGTTTTGAACAATTTGTCTCATTGCGAGTGATTCATTTGATTAGTGTCAGAGGAAAACATTTGTCTTTATAAATGTTTGCATTGAAATGCTCTGTCCTCGTGCAAATTGGCACTTGCTTTTCCTTTAATTATGCATGCTTGCCACAGTGTTATTTTTAGCATTAGTTAATGTAGGTTATACTAATATTCTCAGTTAGGTTATATATATATATTATATTATTATATATATATATATATATATATATATTATATATATTATATCTATATATATACTATATATATATATATATATTCTATATATTAATATATATATATACACAGTGAAGTCAGAATTATTTGCCCCCTGAAATTATTTAGCCCTGTTTATTTTTTTCCCCAATTTCTGTTTAATGGAAAAGTAGATTTTCAAACCCATTTCAAACATAATAGTTTTAATAACTCATTTTCTAATAACTGATTTATTTTATCTTGCCATGATGACAGTAAATAATATTTTACTAGATATTTTTCAAGACACTTCTATACAGCTTAAGTGACATTTAAAAGCTTAACTAGGTTAATTAGGTTAACTAGGCAGGTTAGAGTAATTAGGTAGGGTATTGTATAATGATGGTTTGTTCTGTAGACTATCGAAAAAATATAGCTTAAAGGGGCTAATTATTTTGACCTTAAAATGGCTTTTAAAAAATGAAAAACTGTTTTTATTCTAGCCAAAATAAAACAAATAAGACCTTCTCCTAAAGAAAAAATATTATTAGACCTACTGTGAAAATGTCCTTGCTCTGTTAAACATAATTTGGGAAATATTAAAAAAAGAAAAATAATTCAAAGGGGGGCTAATCATTCTCATTCAACTGTATGTATATATAGGTGTGAATATTAAATTATGTTTGTAGCACTTTATTTGAAGGGGGTGTTCGTGACACCTTTATAATCATGATATGACATACGTCATGAATAAGAATGAGATTCTATGCTTGTTTTGACAACTTCCATTCAGCTTCATTTGTTCAGTTAGATCATTTTGAAAGCAAAGGTGACTTTGTTTGAGATGTCTTCATTACGACAATGTGACATAACCAAATGCATCAAAACTTATCATCAAGACAAATTCAATGAGAGCATTGTGGTTGTTTTATGACTTTTACAATAGTGTAATTAAGATGTAAATATAGTGGTTTAAATTGTATTTGCTTTTAAAATGTCATTAAAATCATTAAATATCAACGATGCTGTTATACAAATATATATATATATATATATATATATATATATTATATATATAATTATATATATATATATATATATATATATATATATATATTATATAGTATTGACCCTTTTAATGAAAATTTTTAATGACAAATTCAGTTTGTTCCACTGAAAACGTGATCAGAAAAATGTTTAGGACACAATTATAATGGCCTTATGATAATTATGTTTATGAGAAATTTATGACAAGTTTTGATGTCTTAAGAATGTCAATTTGTCAAGACAAAGACAAGTTGTCATAACAAAGACATCTCAAACAGCGTCTTACTTTTATTTAAAATGGCATAACTGAGCTATTGACACTTAATGACAGATGTCATAAGCAGTGTTGGGCACGTTCCTTTAAAAAAGTCATTAATTTTAGTTACTAGTTAATTCTCACAAATAGTAATTTAGTTAGTAACTGAGTTACATAATTATAAAAGTAACTACACTGTAAAACCCAACAGTCAACTTCATCAAATGAAATGAGTGTAGTCAACTCAAAATTGACTGAAAGCTAATTTTACTCATTTGAAAAGAGTTTTGAACTCAGTGTTGAAGGTAATTAGTTAATTAAATACCTCATTCAACTTAAATGGAGTAAGTTCACAGTACTCATATAGATTAGTTTTTTTTTTTTTTACTCAAATGGTTTGCTGCAATTGGTTTCCTCAAACGTTTTGAGTTGACTTAGCTTATTAAGTTTTACAGTACTCAGTAGGTTTGAGTTCTCTTCATTTATTGGGTTTTACTGTGCTCAAATTGCTTGGTTTACTCAAATAGTTTAAGTTCACAGTACTCATTAGGATTAGTTTTTGAACTTAAATGGTTTGTTGCAATCGGCTTCCTCAAACAGTTTCAGTTACCTTAATTTTTTGGGTTTTACAATGGACAGTATTGTCATGCTTAAAAGAAAATCTAATTTGTCAACTGACTATGAAATAAATATAAAACATTTTACACTAATCTACACTATTTTAATGGTGTTGTGGGACAATGTGAGAGACAACAGAAGCATGTTCTCAACTATATATGGAAGACCAGCCAACCAGTTTAGGCCAAAGTAGATGTTAACAAAAAGCCATACAGACATTAGGTGAATGTTTTAGTGAATTATGTAATTGAGTCTGATTATGTTCTGGTATTTGACACAGTTTTTTACTATCATTTCAGTTGGATAAATGTCCAGTATAATTGCACTGAAAACATTCTAATTATGGGAGTGAAACAGGTTGCAAACAGCAGTTCACATTCGACCTGAATAAAAACGTAGTCAGAATCTGTGAAGTGCTGCCTACACACACATGTACTTGCTTTTAAAACCATGAATTGCCTGCTTTCATCCCACTGAATAACATAAAACCATTTTTGTTGTTTCATCATCCCTGAGAAATTATATGAAACTTTTTTAAATTTACTGTTGTGAACAATTGTAACAACATCAAATTCATTCTCTCAGAAAAAATAGCTGTACTACTGTGTATTTCTGAGCATATACTATATGAAAAGTGTGATAAAGACCAGCAGAAAATCACACTCCAATTCTGTCACACAGAAGTAGCCAGAATGCATGTTTTCACGTTAACTGTGCCTCTCTTAGGCATATATGTGTCTATCCTTAGACAAGAAAGAGCTTGTAATTCAACCAGCCGTAATTGGACAGAAGTCATTAGACCCCAAGTGCAAACAAGAACCAAGCAGTGAGAGACATCAATATCAATTAGAGGTCGTGACTATTACTGCGACAAATGAGATGTCAGAAATTAGAAGATGTGAATTTGTTTCATAGGCTGGGCAATTATAGTTTCCCGAGATAAATCTGTAATTAAGCGTTTGTTCAATTAGAATCCAGAAGAAGTGTGTTTCAGCTTAGAATGCTCTAATGTTTGGCTTTAATGTCACGAGTGATTGAAAATGTAGGCTAACTATGACTAGAAAGCGCAAAATAAATCATTTAATAGTACTGGGCAAAGGCAGAAATTCAATCAAGGCACTTTTTGTTGTGAAGCAGACCCATTTCTGAATCACTGATGGTCATTTTACTGGGAGTAAGCATGCTGGATAGCAATAGGCTTTCTAAAGAAACTTATTTACTATAGATCTAGCCATCATTTGTTTGGCTTCAATTTGTTTTCTCATTTGGATCACTTTCTTTTCAATCAGACTTGAATCTGAAGACAAATGGAAATAAAGACCTGAAACTGAAGTCTCAACCCAATTAGTGAGATGTGTTGTTTTGTTTTTTTTTAGATGAATGAATTTTTCTGTGCAGAGTAGGTAATCAATTGTTTATTACAGCAAAATGCATACAAGAATGTTAAGCTTTGCATATTTCTAACTGATTAGATTATAAAAGTTTCATAACTTGACGTATTACAATATAGTTGCTCTTTATCTGTTTAGATTTAGGCTGTGTATTGAACTCACAGGAAAAAAGGGCTATTATTACCAACCTGTTTTATCATCGTGGAAGAAGCTATATTGTTTTACACTAGACATATTTGAAACATCTAAGCCGTTCTCCCCCCAGAGCTATGGCGAATGTGTTCATTTTGGTTAAAAAAAGCACATGATCAAACATTTTAAAAGCAAGTTCCTCTGCTCCACATTTGCAGCTTCTTGCTAGATCAAAATGTCTTGTTATCAAAGTTCCCATGATTTAGATGTCTATTGAGATTGCTGAACTCAAGAAAAAAACAAACTGGGTATTATTACCAACCTGTTTTATCATATTGGAGGAAGCCATATTGTTCTACACAAGTATTATTCAAAAGCCCTTTTTTCAGGGCAATAAAATCTGTTTAAAAATATTGTCTGATCAAACTGTTTTCTTTTCTTCACATCTGCTAAAGCAAATGGCACGATATCAATCTATTAAAAACTTGGATTGGTTGTTAGATGCAATAAAATAATCAAATGTGACAGTTAAAAGATATTCTATTTTAAATAAATAGGTTTTTGGGATGTTTTAAAAACATAAATTATATATTCATTTTTTATGTTAATTAATGGCTGCTTTAATTCAGCAATTTTTTTTAAATTAAATTCTTGATCCAACTTTTATTTTCCTAAGGTTGGGTTTCTCTGTATTTTACCCAAATTGGTGTTTTTTTTATCCACATTTCTGCTGTGTTTTACCCAATTTGTGTAATGTTTACAGTGTATTTTTGTCAAATAAAGGCAGACTTGGTGAACTTAAAACCTTAACAAATCTTACCAAGTTTATTGCTATAGCAAGTACTTTAAAGTTTTTTTTTTTTTTTTATGAACTGACAAGCAAACATGTAGTAACAAGTAATGCCTTTTTGCTGTTGTTGAATATCTTCAGTCAATGATACACTCAGGCGCGGATATATCTCATGAAAAGAATGAATGGTAGCACATTTTAAGCTTTAGTGCAAGTATCTTTTGACTTTAACCTTGTCTGTCATTATTTTCCAGCCGTAGGCCATTTTTCTGGTGTTTTTATTATGTTTCACTTCCTTAAAAACCCTGAAATGAGCATTGATGGCTCTTCTATATAAAATTTCAAAGGATATATCATGTACACTAAAGCTGCCCCATTTACCTATACAGTAGTCTGAATCCCATAGAGTTGAAGTCAGAATTATTAGCCCTACTGAATTATTAGCCCCCCTGTAATTTTTTTCCAAGACATTTTTTATTTAACATATTTTTAACATAATACTGTTAATAACTTGTTTCCAATAACTGATTTCTTTTACTTTTGCCTTAATATTTCTTAATATTTTACTAAATAATTTTCAAGATACTAGTATTCAGCTTAAAGTGCAATGTAAAGGCTTAACTAGGTTCATTAGGCAAGTTAGGGTATTAGGCAAATCATTGTGTAACAATGGTTTGTTCTATAGAATCGAAATAAAAAAATATATATTGCTTAAGGGGGCTAATAATAGTGACTTTAAAAAAAAAAAAAAAAAAAAAATATATATATATATATATATATATATATATATATATATATATATATATATATATATATATATATATATATATTTTTTTTTTTTTTTTTATTTATTTTTTTTTTTTCTAGCCAAAATAAAATAAAATTAAGACTTTCTTCAGAAGAAAAAATATTATTATAAATCCTGTGAAAAAAAAAATCCTTTCTCAGTAAAATATCATTTCGGAAATGTTTGAAAAATAATCACAGGAGGACAATTTTGACTTCAGCTGTATTTGTGTTTTGTTTATCAATTCTCTCAACATTTACACAGTTTAAGAGCAACAAATAATAGCTTGACTTCTAGTTGATCATTTGGAAAAGTGGCAGAAGGTCGATTTTTCTGATGAATCATCTGTTGAATTGCATCCCAATCATTACAGATACTGCAGAAGACCTATTGGAACCCGCATGGTCCCAATATTCTCATAGAAATCAGTCAAGTTTGGTGAAGGAAATATCATGGTTTGGGGTTACATTCAGTTTGGGGGTGTGTGAGTGATCTGCAGAGTGGATGGCAACAACCTGAGTTATCGAGACATTTGTGCTCCCCATTACATTACAAACCACAGGAGAGGGCAAATTCTTCAGCAGGATAGCGCTGCTTCTCATACTTCATCCTCCACATCAAAGCAAAGAAGGTCAAGGTGCTCCAGGATTGGCCAGCCTAGTCACCAGACATGAACATTATTGAGCATGCCTGGGGTAAGATGGAGGAGGCATTGAAGATGAATCCAAAGAATCTTGATAAACTCTGAAAGTCCTACAAGAACGCTTTCTTTGCCATTCCAGATGACTTTATTAATAAGTTATTAGAGTCATTGCAGAGATGTTTGGATGCAGTCCTCCAAGCTCATGGGAGTCCTAATTAAATAATTAAAAATCAAGGCATGATTATATTTTATTTTGGTAAAATAAGTGTAATCTAGAGGCCTTTGCCTTTCATTTAAGCCACTCCTGATACCAAATGATCAACTAGAAGTATTATTTGTTGTTCCTAAAACTTGGATAGGCGACTAGACATTTGTCAGGTAATGTAGTGCGTTTGACAAAAGCTATTACTTCCTATTAATCTATCACAGCTCTGATGCAGGGATTCCTGGGCAAACCCGATCAAAAAAAAAAAAAGATTTCAACTTCACAACAACCAACCTGCCAGTGTTTCTGCATCTAAAGATTGGTGCCACTGTTCCAGGGGACACTTTTTGAGTGGCAGCCATCTCTTATAGCTTTCCAACAGTTGCATCATGTGCCGGAGCCACTCTTTCGGGTTCCCTTCCCCCTTTTCAGTGTCCCTTATATGCCACGCTAATGCACTGTGGCAGGGCCTTCGGTCGTCTCTGGTTCAGCCCTTTCCAGTAAGAGCCAGCCATGCATGAATGATGCCAGCAGCCTCCGTCCCCAGCCACGGTGAAGCCGGACAGGGCATGTGTCATAAGAGTGCCAGTGAGGCGCTTTAATCTAGTTTGTTTCGCTCCCTTTCCTGCCGCCTCACAAAAGAAGAGTCTCTCTGTTTACCGAGCCTCACCTGCCCTAAGGAGGTCAGCTCGAGGCGAAGCGAGTGGTGTAATGCAGACACTTTGTACGCCGCTTTCGAAACAAGATTACAGTTTATCGAGCAAAGTGACTCAACACCTTTCTGAAAGCATAAATGTCTGTGTCAGGATCTAACACTCTGTTTTTCTGACATCTTTCTAGAGCTCACGTTCACCTGGGTTTTCAATGAGTACCCTCACTTTGTCCAGCAAGACAGCCGGCGCTTTGTGTCTCAAGAGACGGGGAATCTCTACATAGCAAAAGTGGAACCTTCCGATGTCGGGAATTACACCTGTGTGGTTAACAACACTATTACCAAGGAGAGGGTGTTCAGTTCGCCGACACCTTTGGTTCTGAGAAACGATGGTAAGAAAGGTGTTTCAAAACTCACACATTG
The DNA here is from genome assembly GCA_903798195.1 of Danio kyathit. NCBI lineage: Eukaryota > Metazoa > Chordata > Actinopteri > Cypriniformes > Danionidae > Danio > Danio kyathit. The sequence continues at coordinate 53,911,695 of LR812524.1, read as the reverse complement.
TAAGCTGTCTCATCAAAGGGCTTTTCATGGTCATTCTAAACCTTGTGTAAACAGTGTTTCATAATAATTTATACAGAATTAACAATTAATTATGGGTTCTCATTTCACTTTGAACATTCTTGAATCCAGGGTTGTTGTCTTCCATTTGCATATTTGCTGCGACAGTGTCATTGATTGGATTCATTGATTGGCTGTTTTTCCATTAACAATTGATCATCTAACACTAGCAATTCATATTAAGGGTTCCCATGGGTCATTATGGAATATCTCTGGAATATCCTTGAATTTTAATAGGCTCTTCCAGACAAGTCAGGATTTTTTTTTCAAGTCATGTAATATTGGGTCATATAACTGGGAAAGTAAAATGTACTTTCCATTAATAAAAATATTTTTCACATGTTTTGCCTATTGGTCAGTACCATGTTATTCCTTTACCATTTGGCAATCAGCAATCACTGCTTAGAATTTGAAGTCAGGGGTGCCCAAACTTGGTCCTGGAGGGCTGGTGTCCTGGAGATTTTAGCTCCAACTTGCCTCAACACACCTGCACAGACGTTTCTAGAAAGTCTAGTAAGAGCTTGATTAGCTAGCTCAGGTGTGTCTGATTGCAGTTGAAACTAAACTTAGCAGGACACCAACCCTCTAGGACAGAGTTGGGCACCCCTGACTTAGGTCAAATGCAGTCACCAGGCTGTATCTATTAATAGTCTAAATAATTTGGGGTTGTTTTGTGTCTGTTTAGTGCTCAACACAACAGCTATTTGTAATAGTTCCAGTAGCTCCTGGACATAACAGGAGTTTAAACTGACAAGATTTTTAAATGCATGCAGATATTTCGTTTGTTGTTGCTAGAGTAATCAAGGCACAGACAGTAAGAGTGTATGTACACCAAAGTAGTTTTTTGGGTTTTTTTTAAGCCGAACAGATGCTTTTTTTTTATCCCGAGCAACTTACATTCTTCAGCAAACACCCAGGGAGCAGATGGGGGTTCAGTGCCTTGCTCAAGGGAACCACCTCCGCTGTGGTATTGCGGTTGATATTTATTGACTCTCCTCACCAACAATTCCTGCTGGTACCATGACTCAAACCTGCGACCTTTAAATCACAAGTCCAACTCTCTAACCCAGAGGTGTGAAAACTCGGTCCTGGAGGGCCAGTGTCCTGCATAGTTTAGCTCCAACTTCCTTCAACACACCTTTCTGGAAGTTTCTAGTGTACTTAATAAGAGCTTGATTAGCTGGTTCAGGTGTGTTTAATTGGGGTTGGAACTAAAATATGAAGGACACCGGCTCTCCAGGGCTGAGTGTGGACACCTCTGTTCTAACCATTTGGGCACGGCTGCCCAATGTTGTCGTTAGACTGCATTTTTAAGAATGCCCAACACAATCTCATGGCAATTTGTAACTTTTTGATTTAGTGGCTAATTTGTATGAATTCGTACTTATTTGTACAATTTAGTACAATTTGCTTAACCCCCAATGACAGCTGGGTTTAGGGGTGGGGTTTGGTGCCATGCCTCCTTTTTAAAATCTAAAATTTTTGTACAACTGAACTCATACAAATTTGTACGAATTAGTCACTAAACTGACAAAATGTATAATAGTTATGTTTCCTCTTGAGATCAGGCTGGAATGCCACAAGTATGGCGAGGCACTGATTATGCGTTTTACGCAAAGTGCTGACCGCTCAGTGTTTTTGAAATTGTCCAACAGTTGGAGAAGTGCTTACAGCTGATAATTTTTGGAAGAGCACTGGTGGTTTTAGCTGCACAAAAAGAATGGTGGACACAAGCCCTAAAGGCATTGCCCTCTTCTAAGGGACAGGGGACAACAACTCATTTGCATTTAAAGAGAGACACATAAATGTGTAAGCTTTTTTTTTTTTTTTTTTTGCTTCTGGCCAAAATGGGGCATTTATAGCTTTGCATAATAATTTATTTGTGTTTGTGTCAATATATTTATCTTGTACAACTTGTTCAGAACTTTAATTGTGATTCATTTTCATCTTCTCAAGGTGGCTGACAGTGTATTATAAAACATAAATTATATAAACACTACTCTGCATGTAAAAAAACAGCTTGGGCCTTAAGAGGTTAAAGTTTGTTTCACAAGTCATTAAATCATCCAACATTTTTCATGAGATCTTCATTCATAAATGTTAGATACATACTTATGCCCTATAGGAACCCTAACCTGCACTCTTGACAATGCCTCCAAGAAAGCTGCATTACTATTTGAGAAGGATCCTGATTTTACTATGTGTGTTCCATAAATCTTTAATAACGTGTCTGCGTATTTTTGGCACTGTCTTCTCAGCTCTCCTTCTCATTGACAGGTCTTTGTGTTTTGCCATTTGTTGTTATTTTGCTTGTATTTCTGGAGTACAAAGCTTGTATGTCGTAAATCATGAATGACAAAGCTGTATGCATCTGTGGTGTATTGTCTGCCCGTGGCAGGAGCGATGGGAGAGTACGAGCCTAAAATAGAGCTTCATTTCCCCGACACCATTCCAGCTGCTAAAGGATCCGTGCTGAAGCTCGAATGCTTCGCCTTGGGAAAGTAAGTCCGCTGTTTGTGCACCTGCGTCTGTCTGCGTCCTCCCGCAAACTGTTGCCTGAGTTCACACCCTCTCTTAGCGGCATTTATTTTTATCCCATGATATGAAATACACCCAATTTGTGATCAGCACTTCAGGTTCATTCTTAATGCGTTTTGCAGACTGTCACGGAAGCTTTTACAGAGGCCTTTTCACTAAAATGGCCTGCTTTGCAGAGAGCAATGACCCGTAAGATTTACTCCTTAAATAGTGTGGAAATAGAGCTCCATGCTTCTTTTCAAAGGAAGAGCAGAAGGGCTGTCGTTTTAGAGAGGGGGGTAATGCAGGTTTTTCAAAAAGCGGGAGATGATAGCTTTTCACACTATACAAGGAGTGAGTCACCCCAGATTCAAACGTGAATCAGATCCTTTTACACTCAGATTTCTTAATAGGGTGCAGCTTTGAAGAAACGAGAGAGGAAATGGATTTTCTTTTGTCATACATTATGGAGCTTCAGTTCCTACTGTAGCTGATCATCATGCTGAAAATGGCAGTGTCATGCATTTGATTGGCTCCTATGATACACATGAAATGAACAGAAGTATTCCTTTAATGCAATTTATCACTGTAGATGAAAATGTCATTTTAAAAAGCATAAAATTATGGGTTTTAAATGATTTGAAAAGTATTTTATGCTTATCAAGGCTGCGTTTATTTAAAGTACAATAATAATATTATTACCTGAAATATTTTTTGAATGCTGATTTGTTGCTCAAAATATATTATATGATATTACATGATATTATATTATATTATATTAAATTATATTATATTATATTATATTATATTATATTAAATTATATTATATTATATTATATTATATTATATTATATTATATTATATTATATTATATTATATTATATTATATTATATTATAGGTTGTATTATGTTATAGGTTGTATTATGTTATATTATATTATATTATATTATATTATATTATATTATATTATATTATATTATATTATAATATATTATATTATGTAATAGTATATTATAGAATATTACATATTATGTTGTATTATATTATGTTATATTATAATATAATATTATATTATGTAATATATTATAATATATTATTATTATTTTATTTTATATTATATTAATTATGTTATATTATTATTTTATATTTTATTATTTTATATTATTATTTTAAATTATATTATATTATATTATATTATTATGTTATATTATTATTTTATATTATATTATTTTATATTATTATTTTATATTATATTATATTATATTATATTATATTATATTATATTATATTATATTATATTATATTATATTATATTATATTATATTATATTATATTAGACATCAAATGTATGTCTGATAATGTATTGTTTGAATGGAAAAAGAAGACTGTAGCTTTAGAACATCGTCCAAGCAATGCCAAGGTCTTTGATTTTGTCCCTATGCATCAATGATTAAATACCTTAAAAGCTTTGAATAATACTGTCTGCTAAATGCAAAAAAAGTAAGTGCTATATCTCCACATATTAAAATGTAAAGCTTGAATGAAATGTACATCTCTTTGGATATAAGTCCTTGTGAGAAAAAAATAAATCCTACAGTAGTTATGCCAAGGTCATGGATTTGACTCCATGTAATAAACGCACTAATTAAAAAGTATATGTGCTTTAGAAAAGGTTTGAAATCAATAACTAATTGTGGCCTTGTTCTGTTTAAACAGTCCAGTTCCTAGGATCAGTTGGAGAAGAACCAGTGACGTTTCATTCCCAAATAAAGTTAAACTGAAAAATTCCAATGCAATTCTGGAGATTCCCAGTTTTCAACAAGAGGACACAGGAACGTATGAGTGCATTGCTGAAAACAGTCGTGGAAAAAATGCTGCAAGAGGTCGAGTGTCTTTCCATGGTGAGTTATTCTTGATTTTTTTTAGTTGTTTTTTTTTATTTTATAGTTCTCTTTCCATCTATTAAAACACATATTCTTTACATTTACAAACCATGAACACCTTTGTAAGGATTTCATTGATAGTATGTGTTTACTGTATACATTATGTGTGCATTTCTTCTGCCTCTAGAGGTCTTTGATTGGTCTAAATAGATATTTTTGACAGGTCATACTGTTGTTTTACAGATTGATGTTGCCATATGGCTCTAGTACCGCATTGAATCTGCAGTGATAAATCATTATATAGAATAACTATTGGTTGTATTATTCAAGATGCTTATTAATTCTGGAGGTGTTTTATAGAAATATAATTGCATTTATCCAAAAAAAAAACATGATTTATGTTTCAGCCACTGACAGAAAAAATTGCACAGGATAAATGACAATGGTTTACTTCATTTTGTGTCTGCTAAGAATTTAATTCTCCAATTGTGTAAATATCAATATATATATATATATATATATATATATATATATATATATATATATATATATATATATATATATATATATACACACACATACAACAGCTCTGTCTGGTTCTTGAATCTGATTGGCTGATAGCCCTGTGATATTCTGCCAGTAAAAGCACTCGTCCAGCCTCCTAACCCTTCACCCTTGCATATTACTCAGCCCACATAGGCTACAGCAACAACTCTACAGTTTGACAATTGTTGCTAACATAATGTAGTTGTGACGCTTTTTTAGTGGAGAATGTAGTTGTTTAGATTGCAATTATGCAGTTTATTTATAAAGATATTTTAAATATTTTAAAATATTGATAATTCCGGAGAGACAGCGCGTCGGCAGCCATTGGTTGTTGCTAGATCGGATACGTATGCGGCTGGAGGTTAACGAGAATTATTTATGTTATTTATGAAATTTCCGATTTATTGTATTTTATTATCGTCTACCCCCACCCCAACCCCAACCGTCACAGAAGCGTAAAAACAGAAGTTGTACTGAGTATTATTTATCTTATCTATTAAATTACCCAATAAATTGTATTTTTTAACCCCTACCCCCACCCCAACCCTAAACCCAACCGTCACAGTTATGTAAAAATATGAATTATTGTTATACAGTGTCATTAAAAAATGCCGCTATATTAATGTAAATATCGCACTTCCGGCCAGCCGCATATCTGATGTTTACTGCAGCCATTAGCCTGTGTTTGAGCAAAGATGGTTGACAATGTTCATCCACAAAATGGCGACAGAGACCGCATAAGCTCTAAGAGAAAAAAAACAACGTAATTTCAAACTACAGCTGATCAAATCATTATTAAACAGGTAAATAACTTTCTAAGTGGATCTCTCTTTTGTATGTTTCAGTGCTGTATTTATACCATAGTAATATTGTGATCTCCCGATTGCAACAGAGCAATACTGGGAAATCTCTGTAGACTGAGATTTCATGCTGTTCAGCCTTATAATCTTAAAATGTGAGCAAAATCACCTGTTTTGTCATCACTTTAGACATTACACTAGAGAATCATTCAAATACTAGCTCTAAAATGACGTTGTTGAATGAGCAATGTTTTTTTTTGCTGTTCTGGCATCACCTGAGATGTGGCGGAATAAAGTAGTTCCTCTTACAAAAGGGTTTTGAGACTCTGTATTTGATATTCTTTTTTATACACTATTATGCTGTAGAATTGTTGTATAAATGAAATATCACACTCGTAGCAGTATTTCAGCAGTTGCTGTATATCGTCACTAATGGGACACTAAGGCACTTAACCTTGCGGCCTCATGCCAACGCACGCCTCCCACCACTGCCAATATACAGCCATATTGCACTGCTACTCGTGTGATATTGCTCATACACTCTCAGAAATAAAGGTATAAGAGCTGTCACTGAGGTGGTACCTTTTTAAAGCGTACATATTCATACTTAAAGGGTTCATATTGGTACCTTAAAGGTATATATTAGTACCTATAAATTTCAAGAGGTACACTTTTGTACTTTTTAGGTATTAATATGTAGCCTTCAGGTATTAATAAGGACCTTTTAGTTACAAAGGTATACCTTTTGAAAAGGTACCACCCCAGTGATAGCTCTTGTACCTTTGTTTCTGAGAGTGTATATACACAGGAAAGTATTCGGAAAGTATTCATAGCGCTTCACTTTTTCCATGTTTTTGTATGTAAAAAAATTGACAAACTCATTACATCGCTCTATAGTGGGAGGGAGGAAGTTATGGGATTGGCCTGATCAAACTGTTAACTGTACGGAATAAAACTCTTGAATTAGAACTATTACTACGAATAGCTCTTGACTAAAATTGCCTCTTAGTTGCTATAAGAGCATTGTGATAATCAGTTTGATGCTGATCGAACAGTGATTTATGAACTGCGACCCCAGTTTTAACGTATTTCCGCTCCAATTGCCTGCCAACAGCTTTCATTTTACGTATATCATTTGTATACCATGGAGATGATCTTTTAAATATTTATAGTATTTTTTGAGTAAACATATATTTTTCAGGCAAGATTATATTAGTTTTTTGACAATACAATATCAATCATTTAATTAAAACACTCATTATGCAATTATATGGAACATGAGATATGTGTTTGGTGCTACCTATAGAGGAATCAAGACAGCATTTATTGTTTGAATTTCCTGATCAAATTGGCAAAGGTTGAAAAATGAGACTTTGTTACAAAGCAAAGTGATCATTAGACAGAGTTTATCGGCATGTGACAAATTCTGGTCAATTTATAAATATTGCTTTGTGAAATAATAATCTTTGTGGCAAATAATCTCCATGTTTCAAAATGCCCTAAGTTTCACATGGTTCAATAGCAGGTGTAAACTACTGGAGTGGCATAATTATGACACCTTTCCCATATCATTGTGCCACATTAAACTGCACACAACCCCTCTATGCCATGTGCAATAACTCACAGTGAGGACATGCCATAACTAGTGTCTCATTTGACTTGTGTCCTTGAGAGACATGACATTTCATGATTCACATGATTGTGACCTTCTGCAACGAGCAGCTCATTGTAGAAGGTCACAGTGGCATTACATGAAAAGTCAAGCTTAATTTGAAATGTATGGGATTGTTGTGGTATTAATGTTTTACCCTTTGTACCCTTAATGAAATATATAACATACATCTTCAGATATTCTGTATTTTATGGCCCTTTTTTCAATGTTAATATTGCGTTTGAAATTATGGGTTGCACTTCTAGTTTGGGGAACGTCCATTGAATAAAATCGATTAACAAATCAATTTAAATTATAAGGTTGTGCTACAAAATATCCATATACACTGTAAAAAATGCTGGGTTCCACACAATTCCTTCATGATGTCCCAACACAAATCGATTAAGTTACCTTAAAGGTGCTGTATGTAAGTTTTTGATTCTTCTAAAGCATAAAAATACCATAATATGTTTGCAGATATTTAAGAAACATCCCAAGTGAACATACTTGTTTAACTGAAAAACAATGCTGAAGTCAGATATTCTGCTTTGAAAATGTTTTTTCCGTGCCGGAACGCTGTCTTTGTTTAGGTAAAGTTAACCTGCACAATGCCAGTTTAGCCAATTATAATTCAGCACTCCGGGTTGCCTTGTTGGAAAACAGCGTATTTCATTCATTCATTCAGAAAGGCTCTGAAAGCATGCGCCCGTGACCGAAATGGACAGTATCAGACGTCGAAATGAGACAGATTCAGTTCCACATGAGGTTATTAATTAGCAAATGATATAAACATTACGAACGTAAACATTAGGTGAGCAGGTTACATTGTAATCTCGTGTCCTAACAACACGCAAACAGCAGTTTGACTCTTTGCACCAGACGAAACACGACAAAAATGTAAATACAGCCTTTCAGAAGCACAGAATAAGCACTCACTCACGAAACGGTAAGGTTTAGAATCCATTCAAACTCACATTGTTACCATTTAGCACTGAATAAAACACACAAGGCTTACCTGAGGTGCACTGTCATAGGTTTCACATGTTGAGCTGTGAGAAAATGAAACCGTTTCTAATATCTCAATTCGAGGTGTTGGTTAGAACTAAAACTCATTTTAATATGGAAAATATTCCCTCTATCGCGTGTCGTTGATTTTATTTAGAACACGGTTTAAATCACTCGCTCCTGTGTTTAAATCACTCGCTCCTGTACTCAATCTCTGGCATCCCACGCGTGTGTTTATTTTGATCTAGGAGTGCAATACCCAGTTCAACCACTGGGTGTCAAACTTACATACTGCACCTTTAATTGTTTTTACAAATTTAAGTTAATTGAACATAAAGCAACTTAGCCAGCGCCAGGATGTGGACGCACATGTTTTTCCACATGTCGGTGTTTATGAATAGATTACACCAAAAAGAACACGAGTAATCTTGACAAACTCTACATCAGTCTAAAGCTACAACACTCAAGCAATGCAGCTAGTTGTTTTTCAATGGGAAGCTTTTAAAGATTGTCTTTGCTAAATTTGCACAGAAAATGCTTATTAGATATGGAGTGAATATCATCGTAATAACAAGACACACACACACATGCATTGCTGTACATCAGGGTTTATATTGAAAGGTAAGAGTCCACAGAACAACATCCCATAGAACACATTTAGTCTATGTGTTGAATTATGGATGGTTATTCGTTTATGTCACCGTTTCTGCCGGAGACCTGTTGTTTACGTTGTTTACTATGTTACTTACACTCGAAAACGGCGCCTTTGAAGTAAAAAGCAAGTTGATGTCATAGTTTACAGAGTTACAGATAAAATGAGACCTTGAGTCAAAGTTATAGTTACTAAAATCTAAACAAAGCAGTCGAGTGTTTTGATGTTCTGCATATGCTGTCTGTCAGTCACTGCTATCTATCAGTCACAGTAGTTACTTCCTAGTTTGACTGATAGAGAATTTAGCCAATGGCTGCATGATTCTTTCGACATATGGTGATGTTTATTCACCATTGGACACGTTGTTTTATTGCATTCTTTGCGCTCACACTGGTTCAGTGACCTGTCAATCATTACGCAATGCACCTCCCCCCTGATGTTATCCCAAAAAATCTGAAGAATTGTTTTGATTCAGCTCATTAAAAATAAGTAGTTTGAACAAGCAGCAAAAACAGCAGCATGTATCTACTGTAAACAAACAAACCTTGTGTCAGCGCAAATAGTTTTTATGGCATTAAAACAGTACTATCTGTATTTACTAAACATACACAGAGAAAAAGTCATGAACATAGATATGTTTGTGCCTGACCTTATCCAATCAGATGTAAATGTTATGGAAGGGTATTTAATTGAATCACACAATGCAATTTACTAAAGTTTGTGCTTCTCAAATGATGGGTATTTACACTATTACGCCTACAACGCATTTGTGCATTTGTTGTTGCAGAAAGTGCGTGGTATATAATTTGAATGCCAGATGAACACATCATCCAAACCTATTGTTTGCCAAATATGTTAAATATAATACCCTTCAGGATTAAATGATTACTTGAAACAAACACCTAGGGTGAGTCATGTATTACCAGTGCAATCTTAGTTCCCTTAAGCCTAGTTCACACTACAGGATTTTAAACATTGGCAGATCGCTGTGCAGTTCACACCACATGACTTGATTTTGTGTCTTTTAATCACTGTGGTGTTCACACTACGCGACACTACGTAAATGATCCTCAAGAGGGGGGTCACACATTACATGATCTGACAACAACTTGTTCGCCAACAGTTCAGTCAAGCTACCAAACCACAGCCAATAATATTTTGAGGGAGGAGACGTCAGAAAAAGCTAAACACTATTGGCTGCTTGTGTGCTGATTACATCACTGACAGCGTTTCAAGCTTTCAAGGGATCATTTAAAAACATCATCAGTCAGCTGATGCATCAGCGGATCAATCGCTCATCTGCAAAGTTCAAGTGGAAAAATTTTTAATTTTTGTAATTTTATAACTAAATAAAACTAACATGTCTATAACACCCTGATGTTTTCTAATTATCTGTGTATGTCTTTCTAACATTGTTATTTTTTTTAATTACAAAACAGTAAAAAACTGAGCATTTCTACCTTTAATTACCATATTGGTCAAAACGACTGCATGCATATGTGCTTCTTTTCGCTGTGACTTTATATATGCATGTATTTCTTTACCTCGCAACTTCCTGCTAAAATAAACAAAACTTTCTGATAGCAAAAACATAAATTTACTTCAGATATATATTTCAAAACAGCATATTCTGTGCCGCGAAATAGCTCCTGTTTGAAAGTGAAAATGAAAGTGAGGCTCAGACCTTTGCATGTTCTAGTATGTTAACTACATATTTATAGGCTGTATTACCAAAAAAGATAATATTTTTAGGGTAATGCTGTCATAAAAAATGATAGACATTCAAAGCTTAATTTTAATATCGCAATAGAAGTTTTGAATGTAAATATGATGTGAGAAAGTTCAGAATGACCACTATGGTAATTCTGATAGTTACAGAATTCTAGTTCCACTGTTAATATAGCCTACTCTCGTGTCCGTGTTAACACAGAATGAAGCGAGTGCATCGATGCCCATTCTGGCCAATCACAGACGTTTCTGTTCAGCTCCTGAACACACGGCCATTCAGGTCATGCTGATATGCTCTCTCATGGGCTGCAGCTCGTCACTACATCTGACCACACGTGGGGTCGAGTCGGCTGACTGCTCTGGAATATTCAGCATGCTAAATATTAGATTTCCGTCTGCGAGGTGTCGGCGACGCTTCAGCGAGCCTCTTTGACGCGTTGTTCAGTAGTTCACACATAAAGACTGCAGAGCGCCGTGCACCCGCAGATTTTTCCCCAATCACAGCCCGATCTGTCGGCGAGCTCGTTAACTTCCAAATGGACTCAAATCAGGCTTAAAATCCTGTAGTGTGAACTAGGCATTAGACAGTGTGTGACCTGTTTTCCTTGTGCCTGAACTATCTAAAACACAAACCGTACATCTTGTAGATGTTACAAAGCAGACGCTGACAACAGACAGGCAGATCTAAATGCACTTTATATAAAGGCACGGTCGTACAGGCGCAAAACAGTAGCACAAGAGTAATCCAATAAACGTGGTCAAAATACAGGCGAGAGGTCAGGCTAGGTGGCATTGAATCAAAACGAGAACAAGACAAGAATCAAAAACACAGGAAAACAAACAAGGAAAAAATGCTTTGTAATGTTCATGAAGAAACAAGACTAGGCAATGAGAATTTAAAAGTTAGGTGTAAATATATAGTATATGTAGTCAGTCCATCATGAGCTACAGCTGTGTCTGTGTGTGAGTGTTTGGATTATTGTCAGCTGCTGTAGGAATTGCTGAGTGCAAAGGGTTCTGGGAGTTGTAGTTATTATTACATTAGAAATACCGGAAGTAATTTCCAGTGGAGAAAACACTGCTGACGATCACAACAGTAGACAATCTCACATATAAAGAGTCAGATTTGGCTTATAAGTAAACAAGTCTTTCAACTATACATATAAACGTTGTCGTTTTCTTGTGTTCACTTATTTTAAGCTTGTCTATTTTGTTAATATAGCTTCACAATATAGCTTCTTTTATAAATTAACAACATTTTTTATTAGGCTGGCAAACTGTATGTTCACAGCAAAAGCGGCGAGAACGTCAAAGTAGCCAGAAGTCATTCATTTTCAATTGGAGCCGCCGGGGATAAGCGGCGAGGTGCAGCGCGGCGCGTCTTTGCCGGTGTGGCCGTCGAGGAGAGTTGAAATGAAGGCAACTTTATGGTAATGAGCTATGATGCGGTTCGGCGGCAAGCAATCGGAATGTAGAAGTCCACCGCTTGAAAGGAGTCCAGAAATCACGGTCACTGTGAACTTTGGTTCTGACCACAGTTGTTCCCAAGGGTTTAATTATTGCGGTTGGTGGATTTCCAATTATTTGCACTGTTTTCTTACAGGAACATAAATTTAAAAAGTTACTTGCGAGTTACTAATGTGCATCAATGTTATATATATTTTTTTTCTTTAAAAAAAGCGGGAATTTCATGCGACAATACAAAACAGTATTGCTGCTTCAGAATATTTCAGGCATATGGACACATAGTGGAGCAAAGCCACACCACATGCAACTAGATCAGGGGTGCTCAACCCTATTCCTGGCGATCGACCGTCCTGCAGTTTTCAGTTGCAGCCCTTATCAAACACACCTGCCTGTAATTATCAAGTGCTCCTCACGTTTTAAATAATTGGTTCAGGTGTGTTTGATCAGGGTTGGAGCTGAAATCAGCTGGAAGGTCGATCGCCAGGAACAGGGTTGAGCACCCCTGAACTAGATCTTCCGTAGTTAGGTGAAGTTGATAATAAGTGTGCAACATCTTCAGGCTAGAAAGCATGTTTTATGCAGGAATGTAACTGATATGATATGCAGCAACGGCTCCTTTAAATACGAGATCAATGTGTAGCGAATTTTGATGCTCTCGCCACCGGAGCTGAAGGCAGACAGTGTTGTCGCCAGGGCGGCCAGAGTGACCATTGACGCTCTCGCTGCTTTCGGTGTGAATGTACAGTTAGTTTGACATCATGAATATTCCGATTATTCTCTTAGTACCTCCACTTACAGTCTAACATTTGTCTAAAACAATTGCATCAAGACTGGTCAAAATAGATCACCTACACCTTACGAGCATCGGCTTTGCTTATTTGCCACTTCGCTAATTTGCATTGTGCTTATTGCATTGGTCAATATGTAATTTAATCGTTACATCTCTGTTCCTTGATTTGCACACTATAGATAACCTACGGACATTTCCACACCCATCAGTTGGTAAATATTGTACTTGGTGTTTTAATGTGAATAATACAACCTCCTAGCATGGGATGTAAAAAAAAGGTGGATAATAAATGCAATCTGCATGCCTGTCTGCTGTGAAACTCAAACACATTTCTGTAGGATAAATGAAAAAGATTGTTTGCCCTGCTGAAGTAGATTTTCTGTTCCGCTATTTAACATCCTGTGGAAAAACAAGCAGTTTGAAGAGCAGTGGATTGGTGTCGGTCTTAAAGGATTCGCGGGTCTTATCCTGTGACTTTTAAATGAACATTCGTAGGGAGAAATGCAATCATATGAATTGGTTAATTGAACTCAAGATGTGGAGTGGTTGCCAGTCGAAAGGATAATAAAGCTTCCAGAAGGAGGTCAAAGGATTTGTAGCATGTGGCCGTCGTGTGATAGAATTGACATACTCGCTGATCGTTTTACTCCGGCGGTTAGATTCATATTCACATGGCTCTGGTGAAATGGGTCGTCTATTGTTTGTTTTTGTAGGAGCATCAAGCATGCAGTCGCTTTTATGCAGACTAGCGAGTGGGTGTATGGCGAGCCATTTTGAGGTGGTGAAGCGGCTTATGTGCTTCTCATATTGCAGCCTTTTCTGATAATCATAATTAATAATTCAAGGGTCACACTGCATGATTTGAGCTATTTGAGTAAATGTGGGTGGGGATTTGCTGGAGGAATCTGTATCCAATGACATCTGTAACCAATGAAGGAATAGACTGTATACAAATAAAGATCTGTCATTTGCTACCCCATGTTAATCTGATTAATAGTTTCTGTTGACACAAAATTAGTTATTTTCTTCCATATGAATGAAGTACACAGTTTTAACAGAAAAAGATAATGAAAAATGGAACAAAATCAGTTAATGTTAAAGCATTATTTTAATATATCTATTGCATTTTTCCTTAATAATCTTTTACATTTAAATGTTTAACAAAATTACTAAAACTTTAACAAGAAGTTATCTGTGACTGCTATTATGTTATGCTATGTTATGTCAATTACATTTTTGGTTATTCCGTTTTAGTCAGTTATATTAATGTAACCCATTGGGCTCCTACTGCACCCAACCCATTCTGAGCTGGGATTGAACCGACGATTCTTTTCATGGGAGTCGGTTGCTCTAACAAGGAGGTTAAAGACCTGCATAGCACTTCGCTAGCTGGCCTCCATTACACTCACCCACCTAAACCTCATTCCCATCCCGGACGAGCCCCCATGTGTAGCCCACCGGTCCTACTGCACCCAACCTGTTCAGAACTGGGATCGAACTGGTGATTCTTTACATGGGAGTCGGTTGCTCTAACAAGGAGGCTAAAGACCATGGCCTCTAGTGTCTGTCACCAGAGCACCTTTTGAGGTCAGAGGAGTGAGGTTTGTCTGCATAGCACTTCGCCAGCTGGCCTCTGTTACACTCACCCCCCCCCCAAACCTCACTCCCATCCCGGACGAGCCCCCACATGTAACCCACCAGACCTAATGCACCCAACCCGTTCTGAGCTGGGATTAAACCGGCGATTCTTTGCATGGGAGCTGGTTGTTCTAACAAGGAGGCTAAAGACCATGGCATCTAGCGTCTGTTGCTAGAGCACCTTTAGAAGTCAGTGGAGTGAGGTTTACCTGCATAGCACTTCGCTAGCTAGCCTCTGTTTCACTCACCCCCCTAAACCTCCCATCCTGGACGAGCCCCCACGTGTAACCCACTGGTCCTACTGCATCCAACCTAGTTTGAGCTGGGATTCTTCGCATAGGAGTCGGTTGCTCTAACAAGGAGCCTAAAGACCATGGCGTCGCTAGAGGACCTTTAGAGGTCAGAGGAGTGAGGTTTACCTGAATAGCACTTCGCTAGCTGGCCTCTGTTACTTTAAGGCCCAGTTTCACAAACAGGGCTTAGCTTAAGCCAGGACTAGACCTTAGATAAATTAGGCTATTTAGGCCACATTTAAAAAAACAGCCTTAGAAAAATACATTACTGGTGTGCACCTGTAGACAAAAAATGACACTGACATATTTTAAGACATCTCACTGCAAGTTATTTTGAGTTGAGACAGCTCAAACATGCAATTTAATCCATGACTAGCCTTAAACCGTGTTTGTGAAACCGGGGGTAAGACTTTAAGTTTATGTTATTTTTTTTTTCTAAAGGTTAATATCACAAATTATAATATACCTTTTTTTCTCCTTAAAAATTTACTTTATTTCAAGTAACTGAAATGATTCATTAAAACTATTTCAGTTTTATGATTTTAATTTCATTAACCATGGCCTTACCAACTCAAACTTTTGAACAGAAATATACATAACTTAAGTTTAATTTTAAAGGAACAAACCACCAGGCTTTTGATTTGCACATAGTGGAGAAAAAACAGGTTTGAAGTGACCCTAAGGGTGAGAAAACGATGACAGATTTCTCATTATTAGCTGAACTTTTACTATAATTGTTTCTGTCATCAAGGCCTTTCAATATATTAGCCTTGGGTAATACAGGTGGTTTTAATATGCAAGTGTAACATTTCACATTTCTGAATCTGTCCATCATTGACCATTGTTTGATTTATGATTTACTCTATTTCCATAGCCACACCTCATTGGCTGCAGACGATGACAGACACAGCCATGTCCATTGAGGAGAATCTTTTTTGGGAGTGCAAAGCCAATGGAAAACCAAAGCCCTCTTACAGCTGGCTGAAGAATGGGGAAACTCTTATATCTGAGGTACGTCTAAAACACCCCAATACGACTACAGATGTATGAAAACAGAATATCAATCAAATTAAAACATTTATCAATATTATGATAGTTTGCTTAAAATTTGCTGAAAATGTTCAAAAAGAATGGATACACAAAAGCATTTAAGTTTTTTTCTGAAAATGAACAGACGACAAATGAAATTAACAGCTATATGCAATTTAATTTAAAAAGCATAAGTACATACAGTGCAACAAAGGTCATGTACTGTAAATAAATCTGTAAAACTGTAAAAATGTACTGTAAAAATTATGTACATAGTAAAGCTATGTATAATACATTCTGTTTGTGGCATGTTTTTACTACAATGCCCTCAACAGCAATGCATTATAACACAAGAATCATATTTGTTTCTGCTGAATCATTCTTGACTTGCTCTTTAAGTTTATTCAAATGTAATTTTTTGCATTGCGCTCTGATTATTTAAAGGGATAGTTCACCTAAAAATAAATAAAAATTCCTCACTATTTACTACTATGTGGTTCTAAATTGTATGAATTTCTTTTTTCTGTTAAACAATGTTGTAAAAAACAAACAAAAACTATTTGCCATTGACATCAGTTCGAACAAAAGTCAACTTTTTTAGCATCCGTCAGTACTGTACATCTTCCTTTGTGTTCAACATATGAAAGAAACTTAAACAGGTTGGGAACAAGTGTAGAGTATATAAATGTTGGACGAATTTTCAATTTTGGGTGAACTATCCCTTTAATGGTTCAAACATAGAATCAGACAAAGTTCAACATTTAAATAACATACTTGTAATCTTTTAAAACATTCATCTTCAATTCATTTAATTCCCTGCTGCAACTTCATTATTCAGTGAAAATCTGTGTGATACTGTAGGTGTATAATAGTTCATCATCCCTTTGACTGCCCCTCTACGGTTGTCCATGTTTTTACTGTTTTAAATAATGCCTATTAAAGTTATTTAAAGAATGACTGTTTTAAATAATGGATTACACACAGAATCGTTGGTTTACAAAAAAATAAATATAAAAAAAATCAAACAAACATAATCCTGTTGCACTACTACACTTGATTTTAGTTTTATTGTAAAAAAAAAAAAAAAAAACAGGAAAGCATGTAAATGAGAATCTGAAATATTTTATGGCATACTTCAAAAAATAAAGATGATTTAGTATGCAAAAATGTTGAATTTTTTATTTTTTTTTAAATGAACTGGTCTTACACTTTATATTTTCAGATTTTTCATAGTAGATGTATTAAGCCCGGTACTTTTACCATAAACCAACATATCAACCATTCAGTAGAGACTGATATTTTTTAAATCATGGAATGTGTTGAAAAAAAAATGCATTTAGTGTGTTAACTAGCGACATTAGGAGTTAAGAAATGCAATCCAAACATTTATTTCTTGGTGGGGTATTTAAAGGGGTAAAACTCTTCTTATTATTGTATATAAAATAATTCTGACTTAAAAGTTTTTGTTCAAATGTAAATAAAAGCAAAGAATTTTTTATTTTTTTTTTCACACAATGATGCCTCTTGTACATCGTCTTATTATTTTTGGGTGTCATTTTCAGTTGCACTGAGAATGAAATAAAACAGTGAAGTAAATTAAGTCATAACACATTATTTTATTTTATTTTATTTTATTTACTTCACAATTCGGCAAACAAAGTTAATATTAGTCAATGCATGAGCCAAACTGAAATATAGACGAGTAAAAATCAAATATGAGAAGAAAATGACTGTAATTCATGATGTATGTCCCTGATGACCTAGTAAGCAGTAGAGGGAACAAACTAGATAAAAAGAGAACACACTCTTCCTGCAGTGTCTCACTCTGCAGAAACCCGTGTTGCTGTATGACTGTTTGACCTTCTTTGCAAAGAGTAAAACTTTAAAAGACATTTTGGGTAAGACTTTGTCTTCTTGACCACAGCAAGAGCCTCTTTAAAGAAAATAGCCACTACAATTTAAGCAATGAGCAATGTTTGTACAACTTTTATTAATTATAGTTTATAATTTAGTAATTCATTAGTTAATGCACTCCAAGTTAACAAACTAACCATGAGCAACTATATTTTAATTAACTAGTCAACAAAAATGAATAAATACTGTAATAAATAAATTGTTTATTGTTTGTTCACATTAGAAAATGTCCAGTATTGTAAATTGATTTAATTTAATTTTAGTTTAATTATTTTTATATAAACTTAATATAATATGTAAATAAAATAACAAATGTAAATAAAAGTATATATATATATATATATATATATATATATATATATATACATACAGTATATATATATATATATATATTATATATATATATATATATATATATATATATATATACACAGGTATTTATTTTATTTATTTATTTTTTTACAATGATGCCTCTTGTACATTGTCTTATCTTGAATTAAAGTAACATTAAGTCAAAATTTGCTAGGGGTATGAATAATTTTGGGCTTGACTACATATACACACACACATTTAAACAGCACTGCATGACACACCTAAAATCTTGAAAATGAAGCAGTTTTAATGATAATTCAATAATAATAATAATAATAATAATAACCATCAGAAATGTATTGTAAATGTTTAGAAACTAAATTGATTTCATCCCTAAGTGAGACAAAAATCTTAATTTGCCCTTTTTGTAGTTCAAGGTCAGTGCAAACATTAATTCTCATCACTGACATAAAAGCAAAGGCAAAAAAAGAAGCCAACAGCTGTTTAAGTAGGAGAGACTCCCATCAACAAACACCAGCAGTTATAAAGCAGCAGAAAGCCTCCATTAGAAGTGACCTGCATTGAGGCCGAGCGTGACCTGCTCTCCATCACACATCACGTCAGTCTCTCCATCTGACTCTTTGTGCTGAGTTCAGCCCTTAAGAACAGCCCATAGGCTTCAATGTCTGCTGCGCCATTAGCAGAACCATCAGCTCAACACTTCTCTACCTGTCTCACATGCTTTTCCGACTGAACGCCCATGCCAAATGAATTGGCCATTAGTATTTCAACATTTCTTTTCTGTTCATTGGAGCAGAGGGTCAGCGTTTTCGCACTTTCTAATTTGTAACCTCCTCTAGCCGCTGCAAAGCCTTCCTTCGCCGTTCAGCATGATGGACTTTTAGTTGGTGTGTAGCATTTTTGTAAAACACATTATTCAGGTCAGCAGAATGGTATAGGAGGGCTATTGCAGTTAGCTAAAACTATGAAATTAACACACACATACACACATATGCACACACACTAAATAACGATAAATTGCAGGGATGCTTTATACACAGTAAATATATAAATATATATATATATATATATATATATATATATATATAGGTTCCATGCAATTGATTTGTGTTGGGACAACACGAAATAATTAAGTTAGTTTGTTTTTACCAATTTAAGTGAACGTTGCCCCCACCCCCCACCAAAAAAATATATAAAAAGTCGAAAACGATGTTGATTCGGCTCAGTTTAAATAAGTAGTTTGAACAAACAGAATACAAAATTTTTGAGTGTAAATTTGTTGAATATTTAATACAAATTGTACTGCTCAATTTCCATACACTGCAAAACCCAAAAAGTTAAGATAACTCAAACCATTTGAAGAAACCGATTGCAACAAACCATTTAGGCCCAATCCCAATTCGCCCTTAAAACCGGGTGTGAAGGGGAAGGGCTTCAAAATTTACCCCTAAGAAATGGGACAGCACTACAGCACCTGCACACGTCATCGCGATCTCTTGCTTCATATGAGATCAGACGATGACGACTGCTGTAGTTTTTCCAGTTGTGTTATTTGTTGGTATTTATCTTCAGGAAATCACTGAAGACAACAATATCATGTTATCATAACAATATAATGTGGCAATAAGATCGTAACTTTACTGTGCATTTACACAGTGGCCCTATTTATCTATGTTAACACACCAAAAACAACATTAACATTATAGCAGACACTGTAAAAAGATCATTCCCAGCCACTAGACTTTTCTGACAGGGTATTCGAGTGTTATCGAGTGTCAGAATGTTGTGGGACTACTATACAGGAGTTATGATTAGGGATAATAGATAGCGAAATTTTTTATGTAGGTTAAATAAATAAATTTATACTGTAGGTTAGGTTATTTATTTTTTATTTTATTATTATTATTATTTTTAAGGATGACGGTAAAACACGAACGCGGTTATGAATATATTAAAACATGTGCTTGTTTGTTGTAAAAATTCATAATAATGACAAAAAATAATAATTTGTGGATCTCCTTACTTCCGGGTGCAGCTATCTTGCCGTTGTGGATGGTTTCGAGTGTGGTCCTGAAAAATCTTTGTTCGAAGGGCTATCTACCCCTTGCCCTTAGCCCTACGTCTTCAAGCTAAAGAGAATTGTGACACCCCTATCCCTTCACGGAAACGCGCAAAACAAGGGGTAGGGGTAAGGGGAAGGGCTAAGGAGTAGAATTGGGATTGGGCCTGAAGTTCAAAAACTAATCCTAATGAATACTGTGAACTTTATCCATTTGAGTAAATGAAGCAATTTGAGCATAGTAAAACCTGGTAAATGAAGAGAACTCAAACCAACTGAGTACTGTAAAACCCAATAAGTTAAGGCAACTCAAACCGTTTGAGGAAACCAATTGAAACAAACCATTTGAGTTAAAAAACGAATCTATATGAGTACTGTGAACTTACTCCATTTAAGTTGAAGTAATGCGATATTTAATTAACTAATTACCTTCAACACTGAGTTCAAAACTCTTTTGAAATGAGTAGAATTAGCTTTCAGTCAATTTTGAGTTAACTACACTCATTTCATTTGATGAAGTTGACTGTTGGGTTTTACAGTGTAGTTTTGCAGTATGAGAAATCTTAAAATGAATATTATTTTAATACCATATATTATGAAGCATGAATGACTAAAATAGCTGTTAAAATTATTCGTTTTAGTAGCAAGTTTAAAAAAAATCTATTTTGATAAAATAGTGCTTGATTCGTTCAGACTTTTAGCATTTAATTTATGAAGATAATCTAAAACAGTCTGAATTATCTTTTTTCTTTTTTTTGCTAAATGTTTTTAACATGCATTTTAGCTTTTATTATAAAAAAATATTTTAGCATTTCAAGTGCTTAAGCTAAATCAAAATGAAAAAAAATTGAAACTGAAATAAATCACTGTGAAGTAAATTAAGTATAATGTATTAAGTATTTTTTGTAACATTTCACCATATGGGACACGTAGCTAATGTTAGTCAATTTATTTACTAACATAAACAAAGAATGAACAATGTTTGTGGAGCATTTACTAATTATAGTTCATCATTTACTAATGCGTTAGTTAATGCACTCTGAGTTAACATGAACTAACCAGCCTGATATCACGAGGAAATGCAACTATTTTACGTGTTGTCAGTTTAGTGGCTAATTCGTATGAACTTATACAAGTTCAGTCATACGAAATTGTACTAATTTAAAAAGGAGGTGTGGCACCCAACCTCATCCCTTAAGCCAACCGTCATTGGGGGATGAGCAAACCGTACTAAAATGTAATAATAAGATCGTACGATTTTATACAAATTAGCCACTAAATCAAAAAGTGAAGAATTACATGTTGGAACTTACCCTGAACAACTACAGTTAAATAACTTTACAATTTACAATAAGGTTGTATTAGTTACTCGTTACTGTATTTACTAAAATCAACAAAGTGTTAACAATACATTAGTTATGGTATTTATTATTTTTTTAATGTTAGTTAATGAAAATACAGTTGTTTATTGTTAGTTCATGTTAACTCACGGTGGATTAACTAATGTTAACAAGCATGAATTTGTATTTCAATAATGCATTAGTAAATGTTAAACTATGATGAATAAATGCTGTACTAGTATTGGTCATTATTAGTTCATGTTAGTAAATACATTAACTAACGAAACCTTATTTTTAAGTGTGATAAAATTAACAAGCGTTAACAAAAACTAACACTGTAAAAATGTATTGTTTATTGTTTGTTCATGTTAGGAAAAAAACTAAACTACATTAACTACATGTCCTGTATTGTAAAGTGCTACTATTTTATTTTATTTTATTTTATTTTATTTTATTTTATTTTATTTTATTTTATTTTAAGTTATTTTTATTTTATTTTATTTTATTTATTATATTTTGTTATTTTAATTTAATTTAATTTGTTTAATTTAATTTTATTTAATTTTACTTTATTTTATTTATTTTTTATTTTATTCATTTTTTTCATCTTTAATAACCCTAAATTGAAGGGATAAACCCACACCATATCTGCACACCAGAATCTCATATAAACTTGGCAGCATTCTCTTTTAACTTTGCCCAGAATGCAATCATATAATCAAGCATACCCTAGCGACAGCATAGCAACCAATTTTTTGGTTTTAATTTATTTATTTTTTCTTTGATTGTTTGTGTTTGTCTCCACAGGGCCGAGTGCAAATAGAGAACGGCGCTCTCTCCATCTCCTCACTAAACCTCTCAGATGGCGGCATGTATCAGTGTGTGGCAGAAAACAAGCACGGCATCATTTACTCCAGCGCTGAACTGATGGTGCTTGGTACGACCTCTGTGTTTCCTTCAATCCTTCATTTGAATGCTCGAACTTTATCGCTTGAGGTCAAATTACAAGGCAGCACCGCAAACATCCATCTAATCCAGGGCTCCATCGTAACACTCATATTTCCCCAGTATTGATTCTGAAATTTCAATCATGACACACTGGTCAGTATTGTGCGGTGTTAAATAAACTGCGTCGTTTTGAAGACACGACGCAGTAAAATGTAGGTTTAGGTAAAGACAAATGGCCGGGAAGAATCTGGTGGAAGTGGACAGCTCTATTTGTTAAGTCCTTTAGACTTTTCTAAAAGGCTTTCTTCCTGTTTTTTCGCCAGAGGCTGTTTGAACGTCAATCGCTGTTCATCACAGATTCCATTGAGGCTTTAAGTGTCCCAATCTCTCTCTCTCTCTCTCTCTCTCTCTCTCTCTCTCTCTCTCTCTCTCTCTCTCTCTCTCTCTCTCTCTCTCTCTCTCTCTCTCCTGCAGCCTCTGCTCCCAGTTTCTCCCAGAATCCTTTGAGCCGAACGCTTAAGGCGCGCTCGGGTAGTGACGTTAGCCTAGATTGCAGACCACATGCTTCGCCCAGAGCCATTAGCTTGTGGAAAAGAGGGACTGAGATACTGCGAAGAAACGAAAGGTATTTTATTTTATTTTATTTTATTTTATTTTATTTTATTTTATTTTATTTTATTTTATTTTATTTTATTTATTTATTTTACTTGAATTTTATTTGACTTTATTTTATTTTACTTTATTCTATTCTTTTTATTTAGTTGTATTTTATTTTATTTATTTTTACTTTATTTATTTTTTATTTTATTTTACTTTACTTTATTTTACTTTATTTCATTTTACTTTATTTAATTTAATTTAACTTTTTTATTTTATTTTATTTTATTTTTAATTTTACTTAATTTAATTTTACTTTATTTTATTTTACTTTATTTCATTTTACTTTATTTCATTTTACTTTATTCTATTTTATTTTATTTTATTTTATTTTATTTTATTTTATTTTATTTTATTTTATTTTTAACTTTACTTTAATTTACTTTTATTTTATTTTATTTGGTTATGTGATGTTAATCAGCTATTCTTTATCCTCAAGGATTTTCCTTTTCCCCAATGGGACACTTAAGATTACCAACATAACCAAGCGGGATGGAGGTAGTTACACGTGTGTTGCTAAAAACCAGTTTGGCACAGCTAGTACAACGGGGAAACTGGTCATCACTGGTAAGTTAAATCTGTTTTTGTTTTTCTGTTTTGTTTTTTCCCAGTTTTTCTAGATTTAATTTTATTTGTTATACATTTCAGCATTTATTTATTTATTTATTTATTTATTTATTTATTTATTTATTTTTGTTTATGTAATACCATGTAATTACTATGTAATTTAATTTAATTAAATTTAAATTAATTTAATTTAGCCAAATAAACCACAAAAAAAAAAAAAAAGTGTTTATGAACCAAATATTACATTTTTTAAACCTTTTTGAGGTGCGCTTTTCTTTTTTCTTTTTTAGTTCCATTTAATTTTCACACAATCTTCTTCATACCAAAAATGCAGGCTTCATATTTGCAGGCTTAAATTTGCATGCCAATTTGCCTATTAATCTATCCAAAATTAATGTGACAAATAAACATTGTGGTATTCTGTGTTATTTAATTAAGTTTATTTTTTTCTTACTGAACTTTGCAATATCTTCTGCCTCTTTCCTAATGCTTAAATTAAATGAAATAAACTGCTTTAGGTTGAGTATTCATTCAATATTTAATTTCATTCAAGTTTCATTTAAATAAACATTACATGTTTGCTTGCAACATTTATAAATCTGGTTTCCACACTCTTTTTCTTGTGTTCTTTTATGTGCTGCTTCTTTCTGTTCTCTATAAAAAAACAAAAAAAACAAAAGACTTTTTTTTATTATCCAAACGAGAAAAAACATATAATGTAATTTCTCTGTTGCAAAAAAGCTGATTCATCTTTCCTAAAATATTGTGTCGTTCAATGATAATCATTTAGCTTTAGGCTTTAAAGTAGTTTTGGATGAATAACAGCTTTATTTTATTTATTTATTTATTTTTTTGCTGCGCAGACAATACACAGTCCAGTTCTCTCTTCTTGTTGACTCAGATGCTGTACTCCTGATGCTTTAACTATGATTAGCTTTGAATGAAATGCCACATCTGGCACATATCGTGATGCATTGCTTCATCTGTTTGGAGAAATGTATTAGCCAACTGACAACTCCATTCTTCTAAGTTTCTGTTGTCACCGCTGTCAGCCTTTCAAGTCAAAAAATCACAAAGCGTAAGATTTGTTTTAGATAATCAAGCACACAGAGAAGTCTCACACAATGCCACTATACACTATTTCGAGACAAATGGCTTTTGTTATCAAATCTCTCCATGTCTAAAAAGTTTTAAGACATCTTTTGAAAACTCCTGGATTAGTTCATCCAGAAAAGTTAATTTTGTCATCATTTGCTCATCCTCATTTTCCAAACTTTCATTATTTTCCTTTTACTGTGGAACACAAGAGGAGATACAGTATGAAGAATGTGCCGTTCCTTGTGTTCATGCTTTTACACTAAATGTTGACAGGAGGTCTAAAAGTTTAGAAAAAACATACAATTTATAATGTATGCAGTCCAAATGAATCATGTGGGTTATTTCAAGTCATTATGCATTTGTTTATTGACATTCTTCCAAACCAGTGAGCAACAAAAAGGCCAAAAAACCCAAGAGCTAAATCAGTCCAAATTGTGAATGAAGTGTTGTGTATAGTATCTGGTATATAATTAGATTCAATGAAAATAGTTGATTCAAAAGAATCACTCATTCATAAATCAAGCATCAGTAGAGAATCGTTCCTATAGAATTCCACTACAGCATGCTAGGTACACCAGTGTCATGTGTTTGATTGATATTTATTCTTTAATGATTTTGTGGTCTTCCACATGTATTGTAAATGAACGGAAAACCGTCTTAATTCCTACGTTTTTGATTCACGGAAGATAATAACGTTGAGTATAGAACTGGGGCCTGTTTCGGTAAGGAGGTTCAACCAAGGAGTTTAAACTTGAACTCTTAGTTGATTTACCGAGAGATTAAAAACTCAGAGTTTTCAGTTTCAAAACAGCTCAATCAAGTCTGAGTAGACTAATTCAGAGTTAAGCGTGCACGCCGCGGCTAAGAAAAGGCATTATTAATGGAGTGCAGATATTATGAGTCACCAAACATCTGGAAAAAAAAAAAAAAATATCAGCATTTGTTTCCCCAGCTTAACTCCATGTACTCATGCAAAGTTATAGCAAGTATGACCACTGCATCGGCGAAACAGAGACAGTTAGCGTGGGATAACATAGCTGCTCAAGTTAATGTGTAAGTTTACATTTACAATAAAGTATAAAAATATTTAAGTATAATAAAAAAGTAATGTAAAGTGTGACGTTTATAGACTTTTACTTGAAAAAGTGGGGAACTGGCCGTAATTTTGAAGTTATTTCAGATGTAATTGCATTAAATTACATAAAATAGGCTACTGCATAGTTTCTACAACGAATTTGACAAAACAAGAATGCAGATAACCTTAACTCAATGTTCAGTGGAAATGTTTAATTTAAGTGTCCCACTTTTACAAATGTTAATCAGTTTAAGATAACATTTCTAAAATTGAGTTTTTAATAGATTTAAAAGTGCACTTGTGCGTCTGCCTTTTTTATTGATCAAGTGGTAGAGGTTATGACATTTAGAACGTAAGCAGTACTAAAAGTACTTTTTAGAATCAGCCATAATCCCATTAATCTAGTTACAGTACATGTCCCTGTCGAAGGTCAGTGAGTTTAAGCTAATTATTTAGTTTTTGCAGTAATATCAAAGGAAAAACTTAAAACTATGGTATTGAATCTAATTGTAATTTTCCCAAAAAAGGACAAGCCATTCTCGTAACTTTGTTCTTTGTGTGACTGAAATTTAGGCAAGAAATGACAAAAGCTAAGGTGAGAAATACCGCTTCATCTTTAAAAAAGGGAAGGAGACCGATAGAAATTCAGACTTTAGAGAATAAAACCTGCTCCTGACCAGGTTAGGTTCACAGAGTAGATTACCACGGTAACTGACTCTGAGTAAAAGTTACCCCTCTTTCTGAAACAGGCTTGACTTGTTTCTGACCCTGCTTTCTCGAGTTTGACAAACCTGCCAATTTGAAACGGAAAAAAAAACTAAAAGTTTTTCTCATTTCAGGGTTAACATACTCTGAGTTTTTACTTAACCTCCTTTCTGAAATGGGGCCCTGTACAACCAATCTCTGCAAAACAACAACAAAAACGACAACAAGAAAATTGAAATAGAAATAGTTTAATATACAGTTGAAGTCACAATTATTAGCCCTAATTAATCTAGTTAAACCTTCAAATTGCACTTTAAGTTCAGCTTACTATCGTGAAAAATATCTAGTAAAATATCATGTATTGTCATCATGCATGGCAAGATAAAAGAATTATTAGAAATTAGTTATTAAACCTATTATGTTTAGAAATGACTACAGCCCAAGACGGGTTTCTCACTGAAGCTAAGCAGGGCTGGGCCTGGTTAGTACCTGGATGAGAGACCACAGTGGAAAACTAGGTTGCTGTTGGAAGTGGTGTTAGTGAGGCCAGCAGGGGGCGCTCAACCTGTGGTCTGTGTGAGTCCTAATGCCCCAGTAAAAGTGATAGCGCAGAGTGCATGGGATGCGCACTTCAGAATCTTGCCGGAAGTAGTAAGTCATCCGGGTACTTCTCAAATACTGATTTTCCAGTTCTATGAATTCAGACATACTATTCGGCTCGCGTACTGTATAGTATAGAGGTATGCGGTTTCGGACGCAGCCTCTGGTATTTTATTCCTGAATGAATCTGTTTTTTCAATGAATTGATTAAGCTAATGATTCAATGATCCATTCATAAAGTGACTCATTTGCTGCAGTGTTTCTACATGAATCAGCTATTTTGAACAAATATTTTTAACAAATGATCAGTGAATCACTCATTAAGAATTACCGCCACCTACTGGTGAACAAAAACAAATCCTGCTAAATACCGTTTAATTATCGCTATTGAAGAAATCGTAAAAAATGCAACATTTCTCAGAGCTAGTTTGAATATGACAGTAGTTCATTTGGGTGAACCGTCTCATTAGTTCTCATTTATACTCCCTTCTCCAGTGCTGTGTTTAGCTCATGTAACCTCTCGCTTTAGTCTTCCACACTTTATTCCACGTTTCGCTATTACTCATTGTTAAGGTCATTCTTAATTGCCGTGGCCATTATCCACGGGATTGTTATTCCTCATTAAGCTATAGGATGAATGTTATCCTTCACTTTTGTTACTGATTACATAGGGTATGGGTTTAATCAGCTGTGTTTTCATGGAAAATCAGAAGAAACTCATTAACTATGTACTGTGCCTAAGCCCGTACATCTTTTGTGGGGTTTCTTTTGCTCTTCTCCCTTGTATTTCTCTCTCATTATGTTT